>CM060910.1:236181426-237381426 GCA_030737875.1 Allium sativum
TTCTACTTTCAAATATTTCTACCTCTAAACTGGAATGAGGCCCAATCAATTACCATATAATGTTAATTATATGGATTTTCTACTACACATGTATACAATAACAACGATGAATGTAACAACCCGTATTTTCAATAACCTGTTATAACATAAATCGAGGCAGAATTTAATTCTAATCAAGGGAAACAGGCTATGCCATTGCGTTCGTCTCGGAAAAATACGCGAAATAGAGTCCGAGTTTTCGAAAATCGGAGTCCATATGACCCAGTTAAGGCCCATTGAAGTTTTCAGAAATTTCCATAGTAAAAACAGATTTAAATTTTAAGTTCAAAAACAAGGATTAGGGCTAACTGGCGTCAGGCGGGAAAACTCCCGCCAAGACCCCCATGTCGACAGGCATGTCGACAGGGGTCTAAGGGTGTCGACTGCCCTGTCGACAGCCCTGTCGACACGGGGTGGCCGGGCAGTTTTGCCTGGCGCACCATTTTTGATTTGGGCTTGGTTGTGTGGCTTGGTTCTGGAGAATTCCGAAATCTGATGGACCTAATTCAACCTAGGGTTAATCCTATGGTCTAAATCACTAGCCTAATCTATAAATAAGACCCTAACCTACCCTAAATCACTCATTATTCATTCTAGCAACCAAACTATGTCAAATTGAATTCTCAAATGGCCTCCACCTAAAAACCCTAGCCTCCACCCTCTTCAAAAATCATTCCTATGAAGATTTTGATGTTCATACAAGCATTTCTAAGTTGTATGAATGATCATTAGCTTGCATACATCATCAAGTTGCAAGCTTTATTTGCTAAGCTAGAGTTTTTGGGATTTTTGTTAATTGGAGCTTTGTTTTGGGTTTTTATATGCTTGCATAAAGGGCTTCTCAATCTTTATTAGTAGATTTGTGTCTTCATAATATTTGTAAGCCCTCTTACCTTCATTTTAGAAACTCTAAAGTTAATATGTGATGAAAGTTGGGATTTATGCATGCTTATGCGAGTTCACTATGCCATGTTACACATGTTTGATAAGTTATGCATGTTTATGCAAGTTCACTATGCCATGATTTGCAAGTTTAACAAGTTATGCATGTTTATGCAAGTTCACTATGCCATGATTTGCAAGTTTAACAAGTTATGCATGTTTATGCAAGTTCACTATGCCATGATTTGCAAGTTTAACAAGTTATGCATGTTTATGAAAGTTCACTATGCCATGATTTGCAAGTTTAACAAGTTATGCATGTTTATGCAAATTCACTATGCTATGATTTGCAAGTTTAACAAGTTATGCATGTTTATGCAAGTTCACTATGCCATGATTTGCAAGTTTAACAAGCTATGCATGTTTATGCAAGTTCACTATGCCATGATTTGCAAGTTTAACAAGTTATGCATGTTTATGCAAGTTCACTATGCCATGATTTGCAAGTTTAACAAGTTATGCATGTTTATGCAAGTTCACTATGCTAAGGTATGCAAGTCCAACATGTTATGCATGTTTATTATGATATGTAAGATTTATCATGTATGTTGTGCCAAGTTCCCTCTTTCTATCCTTTATGCGTTATGACGAATATGTAAGCGATAGAATGACGTTGGGGGGGGGGGGTGTTGGGGTAAAACTTAAAATACATGAAAATATGAGATTGGGAATTTACCTATTAAGTTAGGTCTACCCCTTGGGAATTTACCTATTAAGTTAGGTCTACCCAAGTATTTGTTAAACTTGTAATTATGTTTTGAAAATAAAGTGGACATGACACTTAGAAAACATAAATGTGGCCAACTCGAGGTTGGGTTGAGTTTGTAGCGTAAACCTACCCGGAACCGACCGGCTTAACTAGTGCTACAAACAATAGGACCCAATGTGAGAAGTTGGTCATGTGTACCTTGGACCCGAGGTTAGACCAAGTTGTGGTGTAAAGCTACCCGGACCCGCCCGGCTTAACTAGTAACCGCAACAAAGTCTAATGTGAGAGGTTAAGGCACAATTAAATTAATTAATGCCTCATGATTAGGGTTAAGTCATGGCCCACTAATACTTAACCAATTTTGGGGATACGAGGGATTAAATGGGGTTAAGTGGTGAACTGTTGGTTACACTTAACTAATTTAATCCATGATTAGTGAGGGGTTAAACCACACTTAACCCTCTTAGAAAACCCTAGCAACGTGGTCTGTTCCAGCAGTAATCCCAGTTTGGTATCATTCACAACCCTAGAGGCTAGGCTAGGGCGGGGCACGATTACTGGACTGATGTAAGCGACCAAAGCGACGGCTGAGTGGTACAGCGGTGCGGGTCCAGGCGGGCTACGGACGTGCACGTAGTCCGGTGTTGGACAAACTCGAGGCACGGGTACCAATAGGTTTAGACTGTGCATTATTGCTTAGGTGTCTGGGGTTGACACCCGAGGGCTTGATACACCCGAAGGTGGACCCAGCACAGTCTGGCTACAACCATATGTGGGCCGTATGGACACCAACACTTGACGTGTTAGGTTTATAGGGAGCCGATCGACTAGACCGTTGGGCTGGACCTTGTATTAAGGTCACCTCATGCTATTGGGCCAAAGTTTGGGCTGAGGGATCAATACCTGTTATGTTAGCTTGCTAGTACACTGTGGTGCAAAGCTTAATCTTCTTTATGTGATGACACCTTTATCTATTGCCAGTATGTTCATCTCAGTTTCCATCATGATGTTAACTTTATTAGTTTATAGACTGATCGTAGTAGGGCTTACCAGTCTTTTTGACTGACCTGTTTTCTTTCGCTTCTTTTCTTCCGTTCCCCCCCCCCCCAGGTTCTCAAGGAGGGAATAGTGGTGCTTAGCTTGGATCGCTTGCTTGTTTGCTGGATAGCTCATGTATGTCTGGACATTGAGCTCGCTATGGTTTATCATCTTTATTTTGGGGATAGCACTATGTATTTCAGTATTTCTGTTTATGATGTACTAGACATGTTTATTTTGGCAGATGACTTTATGATGTACTAGACTTGTTTTGAGATGGTTTGAGATATTCCGCTGTTTTATTCTCACTTACTCTGTTTTACATATATACATTTATGTTCTTGTTCTGCCTTGATGTATCATTATGCATGCTTACCCAGTTCTAACGCCCCCCAGAAGCTAGTGCCCCCGAAAGAGTGACCCTAGCGGAGGTGGGGTGTTACAAATTTGGTATCAGAGCATATGGTTTACAAGAAAGAACAAAAAAGTTTTTAAAAGACTTTTGAAAAACTATTTTCAAAACAAGTATAAAGTATTTTCCAAAGAAAAGTCTAGTATTTTAAAAGGCTATTCCCCAAAAAGCCATTAGCGTTATCCTTCAACCCTTGACCTAATCTTATCTTATCTTTCGTTTCAGTATGGCTGAGAATCTTGCCATCCCGGATGGAGTAAATGTACCACTCTGGTATAGGAGACTTCTAGAAGCTAGGGCGGCAGCTGGCCCCGCAAACCCTACTCCCACTCCTCCTCCTGTAGTTGAGAATCCTCCCCCTAATGTCCCTCCTCCGGTGGTTCCTGTTCCTCCTCCTCCAGTAGTTAATATTCCTCCTCCCGTTGCTAATGTTCCTCCTCCTCCTGTTGCTGAGGCTCCTCTTCCTCCTCCTCCCCCTCAGCATCCTCAGGTTGAGTTCACGAAGGTTTGTAAAGACTTCAAGGCGATGGGAGGCAAGAATTTCCTAGGCACGGAATCTTTTGTTGAAGCTAGGAATTGGCTGAAAGACACTGAGGACTTGTTTGCTATCTTTGGGATTGACGACGAGAGGAAGATCTTATTGACAGTGTGGCTTTTGAAGGACGAAGCAGCCTATTGGTGGGAGGTCACCAATGGGACGAGGCCCGTCGAGACTTGGGCCGATTTGAGGGCTAGATTTGTGGCCAAGTTTCTATCTTCTGCTGAGGCGAATTTACAGATGGAGAAGTTCATTTCATTAAAGCAAGGTGATATGTCTGTCAAGGAGTATGTGAACAAGTTTAATCAGCTGGCCCGTTTTGGTTTGGATATGGTGAACACTCCTGAGAAGAAGGCTCTTCGATTTGCTAGAGGGTTGAATGAGCCGCTGCAGGGTTTGGCGATGTCACATATTCCGCATGGGGCTACTTTTGAGAGTTTGGTCGATATGGCTCTACTTCAGGGAGATGGAAAGAAAGAGGTCAAGTCGAGTGATACTCAAGCAAAGAAGACTGATTCTCAAGGTAAAGGCAATCAAGGTGGTCAAAGCAGTCAGGGGAATCAGAGCAAGAACAAGAAGGGGAACAAGAACAAAGGCAAGGGAAAGTGCAATTACTGTGGTGCGCCTGGACACTTTGCTAACGATTGTAGGAAGAAGAAAAGGAAGCTTAGTGGTGGATGTTTTTCTTGTGGTGAGGCTGGACACTTCAGCAAGGAATGCCCGAAGAAGAAAGGGCAGGCTGGACCTTCAGGAGGGCAAGTTCATGCTCTCAATACCGCTTCAGTTCCCGATCGAGGTAGTGTTTCTGTTGAGAACCTTGTTTATGTTTCCGATCTTCCAGTTCGTACCTTGTTTGATTCTGGTGCATCACATAGCTTTATTTCATCTGATCTTGTTGATAGTTTGCACCTTAGTACTAGCTTAGTGGATGATCCCGTTTGTGTTTCGAATCCCATTGGGGGTTCTGCTTATCTATCTATGATATGTGAGGATCTGAGGATCTCTATACTCAGTGTAGAGTTCTTGTGTAGTGCGTATGTTCTTGGTTTCAGGGGATACGGATTAATATTGGGCATGGATTGGCTGTCCAGATATGGAGCCATTCTTGATTGTGAGCATAGGGTTGTGAGGCTTGTAACTCGCCTTGGCAACACCTTAGAGATTTCATGCAATCCGAAGGATCCCGTCATGTTGTGCTATCTTGAATCTCTCGACTCGTCAGAGGAAACCCTTCAGTCTGTAAGGGTGGTCCGAGATTATCCAGATGTTTTTGAAGAAGTTAAGGGGTTGCCCCCTAAACGAGAGATTGATTTTCGCATTTATCTGGTGGATAATGCTAAGCCTGTTTCTTTGCCCGTTCGGCACATGGCTCCGCGTGAGAGACGGGAGCTCAGCAAGCAAGTAAAGGAGTTGCTTGAGAAGAACTTCATCAGACGAAGTATATCCGAATGGGGAGCGCCTGTGGTGTTTGCTACTAAGGCGGATGGTTCTCTCCGACTATGTGTTGACTATCGAGAGTTGAATAAGCTGACTAAGAAGAACAGACACCCGTTACCGAGGATCGATGATCTCTTTGACCAGCTTGTCGGTGCTTCTGTTTTCTCTCAGCTTGATCTTGCTACTGGATTTCATCAGCTCAGAGTGGCTGAAGATAGTATAGACAAGACTGCATTCAGAACTCCAGATGGATTCTTTGAATGGCTTGTTATGCCGTTCGGTTTGACGAATGCACCCGCGTATTTCGTGGACTTGATGAGTAGGGTGTTTCGAGAGTTCTTGAACAAGTTTGTCGTGGTCTTTGTGGATGATATTCTGATCTTCTCCAAGGATGAAGAAGAGCACGCGAGGCATCTTGTAGAGGTGATGGATACGCTTAGAGCGCATCAGTTAAAGGCCAAGTTCTCCAAGTGTCACTTTTGGAGAAGGGAAGTTAGATTCCTTGGGCATATCGTATCCAAGCAAGGCTTGGCGGTGGATCCCGCTAAGGTGGTTGCAGTTCAGGATTGGAAGACTCCAAGGAATGCAACCGAGGTGAGAAGTTTTCTAGGTCTTGCGGGTTTTTACCGGAAGTTCATCAAGGAATTCGCGAAGATTTCTGCTCCTCTCACTAAATTGACGAAGAAGAATTCAGTTTTTGCTTGGAGCTTAGAGTGCGAGCTTGCTTTTCAGAAGCTCAAGAGAGCTCTCACATCAGCACCCGTTCTAGCTTTGCCCGATGGAGGGAAATTATTTACAGTATACACCGATGCGTGTGGCACGGGGTTGGGAGCTGTTCTGATGCAAGAAGGCAGAGTGATATGCTTTGGCGGTAGACAACTCAAAGTGCATGAGAAGAATTATCCCACTCATGACTTAGAGTTGGCAGCAATAGTATATGCACTCAAGGCATGGCGCCATTATCTTCTGGGAGAGAGATTTGAGCTGTATACTGATCATAAGTCTTTGAAGTATCTCTTTTTGTAGAAGGATCTGAACTTGAGGCAGCAAAGGTGGATGGAATTCTTGGCGTCCTACGATTTCGATATAGCCTATACCCCTGGCAAGGGGAATGTTGTAGCGGATGCGTTGAGTAGAAAAAGGTTGACACTAAGTCCTCTATTCGTTGAGATGAAGAATTTAGAGTATGTGGCAACCTTTGATTTCTCTTTGGCGATGGAGTCGATGACCGGTTCTTTAGCATCTCTGGAACTCAGGCCTACCCTTCTTGATCAAGTTGGGGCTTCACAGAGAAAAGACCCTCACATAGTGGAGATTATGGATAAGCTGACTCGAGGAGAGACGTCTAGCCACCTCGCTCGATATTCTGTTGATGACAAGGGTTGGCTGAGGAGAGATGGAAGGTTATGTGTTCCCATGGTAGAAGATTTAGTAAGAAAAGTTTTGGAGGAAGCGCATCACTCTAAATTGACTATACATCCAGGCGGTGATAAGATGTATAAAGATATGAAGCGTATTTTCTTTTGGCCTGGGATGAAGAAGGATGTGGCAGAGTTTGTCTCTAGATGTATCATTTGCCAGCAAGTTAAGGCCAAGTCAAGGAAGCCCGGTGGGCTATTGCATCCTCTAGATGTTCCACTTTGGAAGTGGGAGAGTATCTCCATGGACTTTATTGATGGGCTTCCAAGGTCAAGGAAAGGGAATACGAGCATTTGGGTTATTGTAGATAGACTTACGAAGAGTGCTCATTTTATTCCAGTAAAGAGCAAGAGGACCGCATCTTGGCTAGCGTCCGTATATCTTCGTGAGATTGTGAGACTTCATGGAGTCCCTTCTAGTATTGTCAGTGACCGTGACCCAATCTTTACAAGTCAGTTTTGGAATAGCTTGCAAGAGGCTATGGGCACGAGGCTGAATCTAAGTACTGCTTATCACCCACAGACGGACGGTCAAACCGAGAGGGTGAATAGAGTACTCGAGGATCTATTGAGGCTTTGTATTCTGGACTTTGGTGGTACTTGGGAAGACCATCTTCCTCTTGTTGAGTTTGCATATAATAACAGTTATCAGGCAAGCATAGGGATGGCACCATTTGAAGCTTTATATGGGAGGCCGTGCAAGTCGCCTACATGTTGGTGGGAGACTACAGAGAAGCTCATACTTGGGCCTGATATGATCAGAGATACGTCCGAGAAGATCGAGTTGATTCGGAGACGAATGAAAGCGGCCCAAGACCGACAGAAATCCTATGCTGATAAGCGAAGATCCGATTTGGAGTTTGATGTTGGGGATATGGTTTTCGTAAAGGTTTCTCCTTTGCGGAATGTGGTCCGATTTGGAGCTGTTGGGAAGTTAGCACCGAGATTTGTTGGACCCTTCCCTATCATAGAGAGAATTGGGAAGATGGCTTATAAAGTGCAATTGCCCGAGAAGCTGTCCGGAGTGCATAATGTCTTTCATGTCTCGCATCTCCGAAAGTACCTACATGAGTCCGCTGAGGTGGTTGAACCTAGCATTCTTGAAGACGTGGAAGTAGAGAAAGAGGCAACTTTGAGGAGAGCTCCGATTCGTATCTTGGGGACAGAGATCAAGATGCTAAGGAATCGTGAGGTCAAGTTGGTGAAGGTTCAATGGGGTGAAGCCGAGGAAGACGCAACTTGGGAAACTGAAGAGAAGATGCGTAGGCTTTATCCATTCCTTTTTGAGGGTACACTCTCAATCTCTTTATCTTTCCATGTCTATCTAGTTTATCGTGTCTATCTTATCATGAGAACCTTAGGTAGAATCCGTTGGATGAAACATGTGTTTGAGACATGTTATGTTTGATGGTTGCAAGTGGTTGCAAGTGTTTGCAAGTGGTTACTCGTGGATGCATGATACACATTAGGCACTAGATCGGCTCACACACTCCTCATATTGCATATGCATGAGTGTTTATGCTTATTCCTGGATGAAATTTGTATGCTATCACATAGATGTTGCATATGGATGTATGATTGAGCACACATGTAGATATTATACATTATGTTAGGGATTTGCATACATATGGATACATTTCACTAACATATTTTGCATTGATCTTTGCATTAGATAAGTACATATACACACACTTTTGCATATGTTCATCCAGCATTTAGAATCTTGTAAGGACAATGATTGCTCGTGGATGATGCTTTGAGTAGATGGATGATTGGATGGTAGGATACGTTCTTCCTAACTTGAAGATTTCGGGGACGAAATCCTTCAAGGAGGGGAGAATGTAACAACCCGTATTTTCAATAACCTGTTATAACATAAATCGAGGCAGAATTTAATTCTAATCAAGGGAAACGGGCTATGCCATTGCGTTCGTCTCGGAAAAATACGCGAAATAGAGTCCGAGTTTTCGAAAATCGGAGTCCGTATGACCCAGTTAAGGCCCATTGAAGTTTTCAGAAATTTCCATAGTAAAAACAGATTTAAATTTTAAGTTCAAAAACAAGGATTAGGGCTAACTGGCGTCAGGCGGGAAAACTCCCGCCAAGACCCCCATGTCGACAGGCATGTCGACAGGGGTCTAAGGGTGTTGACTGCCCTGTCGACAGCCCTGTCGACACGGGGTGGCCGAGCAGTTTTGCCTGGCGCACCATTTTTGATTTGGGCTTGGTTGTGTGGCTTGGTTCTGGAGAATTCCGAAATCTGATGGACCTAATTCAACCTAGGGTTAATCCTATGGTCTAAATCACTAGCCTAATCTATAAATAAGACCCTAACCTACCCTAAATCACTCATTATTCATTCTAGCAACCAAACTATGTCAAATTGAATTCTCAAATGGCCTCCACCTAAAAACCCTAGCCTCCACCCTCTTCAAAAATCATTCCTATGAAGATTTTGATGTTCATACAAGCATTTCTAAGTTGTATGAATGATCATTAGCTTGCATACATCATCAAGTTGCAAGCTTTATTTGCTAAGCTAGAGTTTTTGGGATTTTTGTTAATTGGAGCTTTGTTTTGGGTTTTTATATGCTTGCATAAAGGGCTTCTCAATCTTTATTAGTAGATTTGTGTCTTCATAATATTTGTAAGCCCTCTTACCTTCATTTTAGAAACTCTAAAGTTAATATGTGATGAAAGTTGGGATTTATGCATGCTTATGCGAGTTCACTATGCCATGTTACACATGTTTGATAAGTTATGCATGTTTATGCAAGTTCACTATGCCATGATTTGCAAGTTTAACAAGTTATGCATGTTTATGCAAGTTCACTATGCCATGATTTGCAAGTTTAACAAGTTATGCATGTTTATGCAAGTTCACTATGCCATGATTTGCAAGTTTAACAAGTTATGCATGTTTATGAAAGTTCACTATGCCATGATTTGCAAGTTTAACAAGTTATGCATGTTTATGCAAGTTCACTATGCCATGATTTGCAAGTTTAACAAGTTATGCATGTTTATGCAAGTTCACTATGCCATGATTTGCAAGTTTAACAAGCTATGCATGTTTATGCAAGTTCACTATGCCATGATTTGCAAGTTTAACAAGCTATGCATGTTTATGCAAGTTCACTATGCCATGATTTGCAAGTTTAACAAGTTATGCATGTTTATGCAAGTTCACTATGCTAAGTTATGCAAGTCCAACATGTTATGCATGTTTATTATGATATGTAAGATTTATCATGTATGTTGTGCCAAGTTCCCTCTTTCTATCCTTTATGCGTTATGACGAATATGTAAGCGATAGAATGACGTTGGGGGGGGGGGGGTGGGTTTGGGGTAAAACTTAAAATACATGAAAATATGAGATTGGGAATTTACCTATTAAGTTAGGTCTACCCCTTGGGAATTTACCTATTAAGTTAGGTTTACCCAAGTATTTGTTAAACTTGTAATTATGTTTTGAAAATAAAGTGGACATGACACTTAGAAAACATAAATGTGGCCAACTCGAGGTTGGGTTGAGTTTGTAGCGTAAACCTACCCGGAACTGACCGGCTTAACTAGTGCTACAAACAATAGGACCCAATGTGAGAAGTTGGTCATGTGTACCTTGGACCCGAGGTTATACCAAGTTGTGGTGTAAAGCTACCCGGACCCGCCCGGCTTAACTAGTAACCGCAACAAAGTCTAATGTGAGAGGTTAAGGCACAATTAAATTAATTAATGCCTCATGATTAGGGTTAAGTCATGGCCCACTAATACTTAACCAATTTTGGGGATACGAGGGATTAAATAGGGTTAAGTGGTGAACTGTTGGTTACACTTAACTAATTTAATCCATGATTAGTGAGGGGTTAAACCACACTTAACCCTCTTAGAAAACCCTAGCAACGTGGTCTGTTCCAGCAGTAATCCCAGTTTGGTATCATTCACAACCCTAGAGGCTAGGCTAGGGCGGGGCACGATTACTGGACTGATGTAAGCGACCAAAGCGACGGCTGAGTGGTACAGCGGTGCGGGTCCAGGCGGGCTACGGACGTGCACGTAGTCCGGTGTTGGACAAACTCGAGGCACGGGTACCAGTAGGTTTAGACTGTGCATTATTGCTTAGGTGTCTGGGGTTGACACCCGAGGGCTTGATACAACCGAAGGTGGACCCAGCACAGTCTGGCTACAACCATATGTGGGCCGTATGGACACCAACACTTGACGTGTTAGGTTTATAGGGAGCCGATCGACTAGACCGTTGGGCTGGACCTTGTATTAAGGTCACCTCATGCTATTGGGCCAAAGTTTGGGCTGAGGGATCAATACCTGTTATGTTAGTTTGCTAGTACACTGTGGTGCAAAGCTTAATCTTCTTTATGTGATGACACCTTTATCTATTGCCAGTATGTTCATCTCAGTTTCCATCATGATGTTAACTTTATTAGTTTATAGACTGATCGTAGTAGGGCTTACCAGTCTTTTTGACTGACCTGTTTTCTTTCGCTTCTTTTCTTCCGTCCCCCCCCAGGTTCTCAAGGAGGGAATAGTGGTGCTTAGCTTGGATCGCTTGCTTGTTTGCTGGATAGCTCATGTATGTCTGGACATTGAGCTCGCTATGGTTTATCATCTTTATTTTGGGGATAGCACTATGTATTTCGGTATTTCTGTTTATGATGTACTAGACATGTTTATTTTGGCAGATGACTTTATGATGTACTAGACTTGTTTTGAGATGGTTTGAGATATTCCGCTGTTTTATTCTCACTTACTCTATTTTACATATATACATTTATGTTCTTGTTCTGCCTTGATGTATCATTATGCATGCTTACCCAGTTCTAACGCCCCCCAGAAGCTAGTGCCCCCGAAAGAGTGACCCTAGCGGAGGTGGGGTGTTACAATGAATAACCAACCATCATCCAAAGTGCATTCTACACTGTATAAGCATCAAACATAAATATTCAACGCTTATAACAGTCTGTCAATCAATCGATCGACATACAACTAAACAATCAGGATTAGTGTACGTCAAATATCATCCCAATACCCGTGTGGAGTTTCAAACAACCAAACACAGATTTTATTTGTGCAGTTGGGCGATGTGTAAAATTTATCGTCCCAATCAATATCAGTCAAATGTGTGTATATAAACAAATCGTCCGATTTGTTTATAAATATTTATTTTATACACACGTTAAAAATTATATTTTTAAATATAAAATATTTTCCACTATAAAATATTTCATTTCATTTCATTTCACATCACATCACACGATCAACTACACATCAAAATCAAACAAACAAGCATACAAGCCGTCCATGGTCTGTGGACGACGGGTGTCGGGTGCTACTAAACACCGTCTGCATCCTAGTATATATTTTAACTAGAAAATTAAATTAAAAGTGAGAAATTCTCACTGATTAGCTAATCCAATCCGCCACGACTCTTCTTATGTAGAAATATTTGCTGTTCTTGCCTCTTGTCACTTTCTTTGCCCGTATTCACTACATATATATAAAAATCAAATTTTTACTTCGTTATTCAGTATATAAAAATCGAATTTTTACTTCGTTATTCAATATATAAAAATCAAATTTTTACTTCGCTATTCAATATATAAAAATCGAATTTTTACTTCGTTATTCAATATATAAAAATCAAATTTACTATGCTATTCAATATATAAAAATCGAATTTTTACTTTGTTATTCAATATATAAAAATCGAATTTTTTCTTAGTTGTCATGTGTATAAAAATCACATTTTTATACTACTACTATATAGATAAAAATTCTATTTTTACACCGCTAAAAATCGCATCTTTTCTATTTTAAAAATCTAATCTTTTCTATTTTAAAAATCTTATCTTTTCTATTTTAAAAATCTAATCTTTTCGCTAACAAAATCTATATTTTCTTATAATGACAATCTATATTTTCTTACTATAAAAATATAAACTTTCTAACTTAAAAATCCGACCTTTATCATGTTAAAAATTTGATCTTTGCAATTCTAGAACTGAGAATAAATTATTTCAGTTAAAAATCGTATTTTTAATCATATTACTTAAATAAAATAAAGTAAATAAAACAAAATAAAAATTTACTGTTTAACGAAGAGGAGAGGCGCTGAAAGGGGGTGTTGGGGCGGCGCAGTCGACTGGGCAAGGCGGTGGGTGGTGCTCTAGTCAGTGGTGTTGGTGCGGTGGGCTTCCGTGGCGGATGGCGATGGGGTTTTTGTCGGGGGGAGGGGGGGGGCAAGTTTCAGAAAGGAGAAAGAGGAAGGAGGGGAGGCGGCTGTCAAGAGGGGCGGAGCTGGCCTGGACGGCGGTGGTGGGTTTCAGGGTGCGGAGCATGGCGTTCTTCGATTGGAGGAGGGGAGGAGACGGAGGGATTGAAGAAGAAGGAGAGGGGGCGGCAGGTGGTGGCGCCCCACCGGGGCGGCGGCGTTCATCCAGGGGGGGGGGGGCGGATCGCGATCCCCCCTTCTCTTTTTTTTTATTTCTATCTGTTGTTGACTTCGAAGAGAAGAGAGGGAGGGGCCAGGGGGTTATTTATAAATATATTATTTTTAATTTTAAAAACCAAAAAGTAACTTTTTATTTCGAAGTCGAGATCAAGCCCACCGACTGTCGTCCATAGCTAATTACCCCCATTCCGAACACAATGGGATATGTATCGTAAGCCGATTCGCTTGTTACAATCAGTTTCCGTTGAATTTACATTTAAATCTATATATTCTATTTTAAACATGCATTTCAATTTACTGGGGTCCATACGAACTCTAAAAATTCCAGAAAAATATTTTCTAGCTTCGTATTGACGATACGGTCCAAACAAAACTAGTTTCGCCGAATTCTGAGACCGTTTGAAAAATGGTCATTTTCCAGTCGATTAAAATCAACTAAAACTGGTCAAACGCGTTTTCCTTTGCCACGCTCACATATTGATTCGAAAAATTATGAAATTTGAAAACTAGCAATAACTTGACATCATGGATCCAACAAAAGTGGTTTCATCGAAATCCGAGGTCGTTTGCAAAATTCCCGTTTTTAAGGGCCTGAATTTCATAGCGACTATTCAGAATTTTCAACTGGACATATCTTTTGATTCCCGTTATGAAATTTCGATTTTTCGGGTTCGTTGGAAAGATATTCACAATTAGATCCTATTATTTTTGGTTTCACTAAAAACCGGTTTATTTTGCACCCGGTATGTTCAATTGAAGTTTGAAATCAAATTATCGAACTACCGCGCCATTTTCAATTCCTTTTATAAATATAAATAAATATTTATATTCTATCGTTGATTCGAATAAATATATACGTTTGAATTCTCTTCAAAATAAATTTCTCGTCGATATTATTTAAAATAATTCATTTTAAATAATCAAAATTCGCTAAAATTGCCAAAATAAAATTTTTAAATTGGCCCAGATTTTCGGGTTATTACAATCTCCCCCACTTAAAACTTTTCGTCCCCAAAAAGGAACGAAGCCGAAAGTTGTTTCACAAATCAACTCAACTTTCATTGATTTGATTACGGCTTAAGTTCTTCAACTTTTCAGTTTCTAAGAACTTTTCAAATTTTTCAAAAATTTGGCTAACACCCTAAATTTCTGAAAAATTTCGCCATAACCTCCCCTACACCGGGAGCACGGGAAAATCCCGAAATTGCCATACAGGCCCTCTGATCTCAAAAAGAAGAAGAAAAAGCCAAGCGGCTCATAAAATCATCATCACCCAAACAAAACAGTAAATTATGATAAACATGTACCTATTTGTCGGGCAAACAAATTTTATTCTCTGCTCTAGCCTCCTTGTTATGACATGTTCAATGTAAGTACATGTATATGCAAGCAAATGCGACCAATTTTCAATACAGTTCAATATTTGACCAATTTGGTTAAAGTTTCAACATTTAATTATTCAAACAATAATCAAACAACACAACCATCAATCAATTAGTGAATTATAATTTCAAATTCATAACTTTGATATATAGTCAAAAATCTCATTTTTGGTGCCAATTCACAACAATGTATTCTAGCTATATTTTGGTTCTCACACCAGTCTAATGGAAATATATAAATATCACACCTTCGAAACTCGAACACAACACTGATGATGGGTACCCATCATCAGAATCATTCCCGGGCGACTACAGTGGGATTCTATATCTACCCAGTATATTAAAATTTCGAATATACGTTTGCAAGGCGTATATGCAAAACCTTTATATATTGGATTGTCCAAATCAATATAAATAAATAATCAAATACGTATAATTGATTTAAATTTTCAAAACAAAAATTGTTTTCAATTTTAAAAATATACTCTTCACACTCGTTCTAGGATACTACTGATCTCATCTCTAACGAGTCATTCTCATTGGATATTACTAATCCAATATCTGATGAATTCTTTCATATGGTTCTAACGTGTCTTGTTCTCTGAGCTTTGTAAACCAAAGCTCTGATACCAACTTTAAAAACCCGTAACTTCCCCGTAAAGGAAAGAGCGAGTTACTGTGAGGACAAGACAAATCAGATCGCAGACGGAAGAACATTTCATTGTATATTACAACAATACCATCAGATTACAAGAATATACAGAGTATAAATGAATATTACATAGAATATCAGAGATTTAAATTACATTTAAAAGCCAAAAATGGAGTTTTATGCCATTTTTTAAGTGTAGTTTTTTTGCTGTAAAACAGCAAAAGTCATTGCAAACAACTTTTTAAGCGAAAAAAAATATATGCATTGGACGAAGATGGATAGATTAGATACAATGCAATACATGTGTTTTTTTGCAAATGTGAGTAACCATGCCATCAAACATAGGTAAATTTGCATTTTCTATGTACTATTATTATTATTATTATTATTATTATTATTTATGATTATTTTTTGTAGTGTGGCTGGTATTTGCACATGGATCGCAGTTGGATGTACAACGTGAAACATAACGATGCTGAATTCTTAAACAAAATTGAAGAGTTCATCATTTGTGTATTGAATGATCAATCAAGAAAAATGGAAGAAACTATTGTTTGTCCTTGTTGACTCTGCAAAAATACAAGGAGATTCCGTAACATAGAGCAGATTAAGGACCACATAATTCGTAATGGGTTTAAGCAAAATTATACACAGTGGATATGGCATGGTGAAAGTATACTTAATAGAACTAGCTCTAGTAATCTTGGAAACAACGAAAATGACATTAAAGATAATGCGAACATTGAGCCAAATGATGGGATTAATGAGGATGATCGTATTCATGAGATGTTTTGTGATGTTGAAGAACATTTGAGAGAAGAGCCAAAGTTTTATGAAAAAATGCTAATTGACGCTGAGAATCCTTTGTTTCCAGATTGTGCTAACTTCACAGTATTGTCGGCTGTGCTCAAGCTTTTCAATTTAAAATCAAATTATGGATGGAGCGATTAAAGTTTTACATCATTGCTGGAACTTTTTAAAAACATGCTTCCGGAAGGTAACGAGCTTCCCACTTCTAACTACGAGGCAAAGAAAATTATATGTCCAATTGGTGTTGGGTACAAAAAGATACATGCATGTCCAAATGATTGTATATTATATCGAAACGGTTATGCGAGCTTGCATGATTGTCCTAGGTGTGGATTATCCCGTTACAAGACGCGAGCAAATGTTCATAACAACACCGATAAGAAACGACCTCCGACAAAGGTGTTATGGTATTTGCCCATTATACCAAGGTTTAAATGTTTATTTGCAAATAAAGAAAATGTCGAAAACTTGAGATGGCATGCTGATAAGAGGAAGAATGATGGGTTACTAAGGCATCCAGCTGATTCTCCGCAATGGAGAAATATAGATACAATATATCCTAGTTTCGGCGAAGAAAGTAGAAATCTCAGGCCTTGTCTTTGCATAGATGGCAAAAACCCATTTGGCAAGCTTATTAGTCAACATAGTACTTGGCCGGTTCTTTTGATGATTTACAATATTCCACCTCATTTGTGTATGAAACGCAAGTATATTATGCTGTTTCTTTTAATCTCGAGACCGCGACAACCAGGAAACGACATTGATGTTTACCTAGCTCCTCTTATTGATGATCTAAAACTTCTGTGGGATGAAGGTGTGCCCATGTTTGATGCATATAGTAAAAGTTATTTCACATTACGTGCAATGGTTTTTTGTACCATAAATGATTTTCCCGCGTATGGTAACTTATCTGGCTATTGTACAAAAGGTGCCAAAGCATGCCCGGTTTGTCAAGACGATATGATTGTTGAGCGTTTGCATTATTGCAAGAAAAACGTGTATATGCATCATCGTAGATTTTTCCCTCGCAATCACCATTATCGTAAAAAGAAGATGCCTTTCAATGGACAGATAAAGAGTGGCATTGCTCGTTTTCCATTAACTGGAAATGATGTTTACGAATGGGTAAAAGATATTGAAAATGTGTTCGGAAAAGCCTTTCCTCTTCTAGAAGGCCTTTGGAAGAAAAAAATCAATATTTTGGGAACTTCCATACTGGATACACTTACAGGTTAGGCATTGTCTAGATGTAATGCATATTGAAAAAAAAATTTGTGATAGTATTCTTGGAACACTTTTGAATATACCTGGTAAGACAAAGGATGGCGAGAAAGCTAGACAAGATATGTTGAAAATGGGTATTCAAAAAGAATTAGCACCAGTAGAGAAAGGTAAACATACTTATTTGCCTCCTACATGTTTCACATTGTCCAAAAAAGAAAAAACTTTTTTATGGAGTGTCTTCATGGTGTTAATGTTCCTGCTGGTTATTCTTCGAATATTAGCAGTCGTGTATCGATGAAGGATTTAAAGTTGATTGGCATGAGGTCTCATGATTGCCATGTGTTGATGCAACATTTGTTACCTGTTGCAATTCGAGGTATACTGCCTAAACATGTCAGACATATTATTACAAAGCTCTGTTTCTTTTTTAATGTAATTTGTAGCAAGGTAATTGATCTTGATATATTGGATGATCAGCAAGCTGATATTATTGTTACATTGTGCCAATTTGAGATGTATTTCCCTCCTTCATTTTTTGACATTATGGTTCATTGGGTAGTTCATCTTGTACGGGAAATTAAGATTTGTGGTCTTTTGTTTATGAGATCTATGTATCCTTTTGAAATGCACATGAGTACTTTAAAAAGGAAAACAAAGAATAGATATAGACCTGAAGCTAGTATAGTAGAAGGTACTATAGATGAGGAGGTTATTGAGTTTGTCACTCAATATTTAACTGGTGTTGAACCTATTGGACTTTGTAAGTCTCGGCATGATGAACGACTTGATGGCCATGGCACAATTGGGTTAAAACTGATTTCAATTGGTAATGAAATGATTCGGAAAGCCTACCTACTTGTTTTACAACATCTTAGCGTGGTTTATCCTTACTTGGAGGAGCACATGACACTTCTAAAATCTAAGAATCCTTCTAAGAATGAAATATTGTTGACAAATGAACATAACAGCTCCTTCATTGATTGGTTTGAAGAAATGGTATTTTCTCCAGTGCGTGAAGAAAATCATGGTATTTCTGACATAATAAGATGGTTGGCATATGGGCCTCAAATTCAAGTTAACTCGTATGAAGGATATGATATTAATGGGTATGTATTTTATACGAAGCATCAGGATGAGAAGAGAAAAATGCAAAATAGTGGGGTTAGTGTCGTTGCATCTTCAAGAGAATTTGCTAATGCTAAGGATAAAAGACCAATAGATGTGACAATGTCATATTACGGGATAATTGAAAATATTTGGGAGCTTTAGTATAAGGACTTCATGATCCCTATATTTCAATGTAAATGGGCTGAAAACCCTCGCGCTATGAGAGTGGATGAGCATGGATTTACATTGGTTGACTTTGATCGAGTGAGTCATGATAATGATCCACTCATCTTGGCATCTCAGGCAAAACAAATTTTTTATGTGACGGACCCAGCCGATCCTAAATGGTCCGTTGTTTTTCCCGGCAAAAGACGCATTGTTGGAATTAACGATGTGATAGATGAAGAAGAATATAATCAGTTTGATGAGAATCCACCTTTCTCCGTCGGTGTAAGATTACAAGAAGAAGAAATTGATTTAGATGAAAATTATACACGTTTGGATCATAACGAAGGAATTTGGATACGGGAGTAATTTTTTTAATGGTCCATGGTGCTACAAAGGTAAAACCAGTAATACAATTTAAACTTAATTCCATGGCTAACTACATAAATTTTCCACCTACACATAAACTTTATTGGTTTTGACTGTACACTTTTTATCATACACTTAACAAGGCACAAGCAATTAAAAACCGAAGCATTATGTACCATACAAGTTTTCTTACATGTTTCCCTCTTGTATTTGACATCATTTACCATGTTCTTCCTTGCAAGTTAGTCATCGAACCTCCAACAATTAGAATTGCATTTTGTTCTGTTTGTGTTTCATCATTAGAATTGTTAGAGGGGTTTTCCTTTTCTAGATTTTCATTTTGCACGCTTTCTGAGTTCACGTAAGATACTATTTTCACTTCCTTGGTTTTGCTTTCCAGTAGATGATTCTTAACTTAAAGGGTTGAGTGGGCTGTATTTTATGATAATATGTGATGATATGCGTTGTTGTTCGGTGATGATGCTTTCGCTTTAGGATTATTATCATTCTGTTTGATTGCAAATTTTTCATATGTAGAAGTGTGTTGTATTTTACTGATATAAGTATTTTTCTTTTTCCCCTTTACTTCGGTTTTTAATTGCTTGTGCCTTGTTACGTTTTGAATCGTCAGGTTTGAAAGAAGAGTAACAATACTCAGTTTATAATCTTTGAAAATATGAATTTTAAAATTTAGGATTTTGCACTTTGAATATTGAAAACTCGAATTTCAAAATTCGGTTCTTAAACCACTAGCCAGAAGTCGAAAATCAGCTTATTTCAGTCTAACTGAACAAAGGTTGCATGTAAGCCTAAGATTCACTCAGAAGTTATAATAATCCTAAGTTTTGAATCAAGCTTGCCAATTATTAATTATTTGGTTTAGAAACATTTTTTCACAAACAGAAGTTTATCTAGCTATAACTGAATGCTAATTCATTATTGGATAGGATTTCGGCATAATCAATGAATTAACAACATCATCTAATGTGTGAGCATTGTCAGTTGCAAATCTATCATTATCCATTTATTTGATACAATGGATTCCACTGATTTATTGTTTTGTTATGATCTGTGATTTCTCCTAGTACGTGAGGACAGATAACTAAAAAAATAAAATGATTCAAACAGCAGATCAAAGACGGAGACTGCAAACATAAGCATTTTGACCCCTAAAAAGCATAAGCATGAGTATGTGTCTTGTACAGTAATGCAATAATGTCATGTCTGGCATTTACTTCAAAACAGCGTCACACCTACATACAATTGTTTGCAGTTCATATTATGTAAGGTGCAGTAATCACGCACTGCAGTTGCACCACTTGAGCGTTTGAAGATTTCACATCGAAATTGTTTCATATATATATATATTATATATCATAAAGGAATTGGTTAGGAACTGATTATGGTAACGCTGATATACAAGCTACTGTATGTGTTTATGACACATCAACCTAACTTGTTGTTGCCTATTATATAATCATTCATAAAACTAAATATTAAGATCTTTTCGATGCAGGAATAATGGAAATGGAGCAATATAGAGACATTGAAGAGCAGAACTCTTGTGCTTCGCAAACGTCTAAGTAGAAAAGAGGTCCAACGACGGGGAAAAATATAAAATACAAAAGCCAAAATTTCTTGAGTGGAGCGATAATGGCAAACCCATTGGAAAGTGGGCGAATTCTTATAAGGCATATGTTGGCAATTTATGCAGATCTAAAATTGATATCAATATTAAGAAGCGGGATGACGTTAGTCAAGGGCTTAAGGACACTATATGGGAAGATGTTAAGGTATCATAATGTTATAACTTAACAAATATTTATAAGTTGTCTGCATTTTTTCTTTACTGTTTTCTTACTTCTACGTGTACTCAGTGGCGGGTACCGAAAATAATTCCAGTAGGGGCAAATGTGCCGCTCCATTTTTTTTTTTTTTTAGTTAAACTTGCACTCCGGCTATGCCTTTTTTTCTTCCTTATTTTCCTAAACAATTAAACATTATTGTGGTTAAGCATACAGGGATGGACACAATTCACATATGATTTTAATCTGCAAGGCGATTAATATCAGCGTGTACGGATTAATGATTGGTTATAAGTGCATCTGCAATTGTCATAATTTGTACTGCAATGACGAATTTTTGGTTGACCTATAGTTAGTCACCAATTAGTACATAGCAACAAAGATATGAACCGTACTTAATGTTATCATTTGATAGTACGAATTATGTTCGATAATGATACTGCAGCCATACATATGGTTAAATTTCGTCATATCTCTTAATTTGGGTTGGTTAGTATCATGTAGCATTGTTTTTTACTTTAAATTAGTGAGAGTGTGGAGTAGAAAATTCTATGTGGACAGATATTATAAATGAGAAGTGTCATCTTGTAGATTAATAAATCATTCATTGGCTCACTTTGATTTGAAATCTAAGTGGACAGATATTATATGCATGTAGACTTGTCAATGGTAAGGGTTTGATTCATATATATTTTTGTTGGTTAGAATCATGCGTGTCACTTCATAACAAGTATGTTGTTTATGTTATTAAGGATTTATTTTAATTATCTCAGACTGAGTACCACATTGATGACAAAATGAGAGACGCTGTGTTGAGAAATGTGTGTGAACGATGGAAGGATTTCAAATCAAGATTGATTACGAAGACGAGAAATCTTCCAGAAGACCGTAAAGAGCCGTATGAATATTATGATGGTGTCACGCAAGCCCAGTGGGAAACATTTAAGAAAAACTGTGAAACCGAAGATTTTAAGGTACATTTTTAAAGCATATTGTTAATGCTCTAGGTTAGCTTGAGTTTAAATACAGATTAGACTTGTTTATATGAAATAAATACAGATTAGAGTCTACCCTTAGTGTTGTTTGAGTTCTTTCTGACCTAAACATGTGATTACTTGAATAACCATTGATCAGAAGTATTTTCGCACAGTCATGTCCCTTATGAAAGGCAAACACTAGTTAAGTAAAATATGTTACTTTAAACAATAACAAGAAAACCATATTATAAAGGCATATAGCACCTGTTAACTAACATTTCTTTTTGATTACCGAGTACAATCAAGTGCTTATTCTCTGTGTTAAGGTTCATTTGGCAATTATGTGTGGTTGCTATGTGCTTTCATGTACGTGCCGTGTATGTGTGGTTGCATGTGTGTGTGTGTGTTCGTGTATGACTGTGCAAATGTATAACTGCATGTGTGGGTGAGTGTTCACACACACACACACACACACACAGATATATATATATATATATATATATATATATATATATACACACACACACACACACTGTGCATAAACTTCCCTTAATTTCATACCTGTTAAAAACCTGAAACTAAAAATTTGTTGGGTTTATAATTCATGTTAAACCATTTGCTGTTTCACTCAAAGAAATTGATGCCGTACTCAAATTCATGTTAAGCCAGAAGCCTGAATACATTCATGTTTGATCCCTTAATGCATAATATACTTGACCATGCTGTATATCCCTTAATGCATAATATACTTGACCATGCTGTAATCCCTTAGTGCTGTTCATATATGTGTGACCCATGCTAAGCATCCCTTAACGCCTTAAACTGTGTTGTTCATATATGCGTGACATGCATATCAAAAATCCCATATTTCACAGATATTTCATATATGCCTGAATTCATTTTTGTGCTAACTGAATTGTTCAAGTTTTAGGTTGAGTGATCTGAATTATGCAACCTCGTAATTTTGTATTTATTATGTCATAAAACAGCAAATAAGTGAGAAGGGTAGGAAGAATCGGGCATGTAACCAGTATCCTCACTATTTGGGACAAGCAGGATATGCTGGGAAAAAGGCAAAATAGCCGAAGGCAATAATCCCACAACCACGTTACCAAGTGGACCTGTTTAGGATCGAAGTGTTGATTGGCTTTTGGCAAGATCAGAGAAAGGAGATGATGGAAATTTTACTATTCCTAATGAGAAAACGAAGATAATTGTAGATAAAATTGTATGATTTTATCTCTTTTGATTAATTTTTTGCAAAATATAACATTAAGTTAACTAGAAACCTATTTTTTGTTAACAGAATGAATGGAGAGAAAAAGCCATCAAAGGTACATGGATTCCAAACAGACATGATGATGTTTTAAATCGTTCTCTTAAAAAAAAAGAGCATCCAGGTCGAGTGAGAGGAGTTGGTGGGATAGTAGGTATCAAAAGCGTATTTGGGAAGGGAGAGAGAAATAAAGGTTCAACTGGTGTGATATCAACAAATGACTTGTATCGTATCACCCAAGAAATGCAGGCTAAGATGAGCGAAGATTTCGAATCTATGGTGGATGCAAAAGTTGAACAGAAGATGGTAGATATACCAAAGAGGATGGGTATGCACATGCCACATGATATGATGGTTGACAACCCACCATCAGGTGGTCGTTGTAATAGCTGTCAATCTGTACAACTAGACAAGTTACACTATGCAGACAATTCTCAAGGGACAGATCCATTTGCAAACTTACAGGTATACTCCAAATATTTACCTCATTACCTGATTAATTATCTTCAACGATGTAGTCTTTATGTTGTATTTTTTTAGAAACCATACATATATGTCAAATGGCTGCTGACAAGAGAAAGAAACTGCTAGTAGTTTTCATAATATTTGAAGCGACAAATGACTATTGTATGACGGATCCAAGGGCAATGCCACCCGGGCTACAGCCTGGGTGGATTTCTGAACTTTTATTTTATGTTATTAATGTCTCATTCAAGTGATGCCATTGCTCCTAACCATTTCATTTCTCAAAAACAGGGTAAATCTTCTCACAGATTAGTTAAAAAAAATTATAATATAGAAGTCTGAATGACTGAAGTAAAGTATACATATATAATTTTTGACTATTATTTCCACTTATGTTTTTAGCCCATTAGTATTTATTTTATTTCTAAGTATATCATAATTTCCTATATATATAATTTTATATCTGGATGCATGTGCATGGAGTTTGATATAAAGTAGACTTCATTAATAATTATTTTATATATTTTGGCAAACCTGGCCCTTCACAAGTTCTTTTATTTTTAGCTGTGATAACTTAACTTTCTGTTTCCTAACTAAAATTGCAACTAATAAAATAGAGTTCAAATCCTAAGATATTAAAATAAGCGTTCTATTTGAATAAAGCATCACTCAGATTTGAAAAGATTAAATGATGAGTTCATTTGAATTTTTATAGTTCTTGAATTAAATGTTCAGTTTGAATAAAGCACCATGTACGTCACCTGAAATTAATTCAAAGATTGTGTGTACATGGTCTCCAATTTTTCTAATATTTATCCTCATGTAATAATATGTGCGTACATGGTTTGTTTTTGTTTTCCTTGCAATGGGAAAAATAATAATAACATAATATATTAATATTACGCTTAAAATTAAATCGCATATGAATTTGGTTCGATTATGCGAATTAGAATTAATTAAGATTATATGAGCGAAGTACCAAATCGTACAGTAGCTATGCTAATTGCTTTACTCATTTAGAGCTGCTGCATGGTTCATGAATTTACAGCAGGACTGTAAAAGCCGCTCGTCTTCAATTGAAGAACCGAATGTTATTGGACTAATTTTAGCTCAAACAAAAATTGAAATAAATCTTGGTAAGATGCCATAAAGTTCAAATCCTAAGATATTAAAATAATCGTTGTAGATTTTTAGTTTTTGTTTCAATCCTAACTATATTATACTATGCCATGAAACATGACGTCTGTTGTAGATTTTTAATGCATTACAGTCAATAACTTCTTTTGTCAATATCTTCAATAAGCCAACATATCATTTATTTCGCAAAAGATCCTTTTTTTGTTACCATTTTTAGATTACAGTGCGAGAACTTTACCCAAATGTGAGAACTTTCAAACCTATAACTTAATGAAATATGTCGATAAAAGTGTACACAGGTGATGCTCTACATATTGGTCCCCAATGCTTTCTAGATAAAGTACCTATAATCAAAATAAAGTACATGAATTGATTTTGTTTTGTTTTTGTCATTCTAGAAACCAACTAAATGTCGTTTAGCGGTGAATTTGAAATCCAAGATTGTTGTAGTGGCTCATGGTATGGTACATCCCGCTTCAAAGGCTGGAGATCATTGCCATAATCAACAAATTTTTCCCGATCATGTGAAGGTCGATGTCGATGCAATTGAGTCAATTCATACAGGAATCTCGCTTCCGGTCCCAAACAAACATTATTCCATGATAGGAGAAGCACTTGGTAGTTTTGTTCAATGGCCTAAAAATCTTGTTCTTTTAGGAGATAATAATTGTAACGGCCCATCTTTTTGACCGCTTCAAATCGGTAATTAAACCAACTCAAAATATCCAAATCGACGGATCGTCATTTAGCTTACAGAGTTTGAAATAGAATCAACACAAAAATACAGAATAAATAGCACCTAGTATTGAACAACAAAATAACTTATATATATATATATATATATATTAATCGAAAATTTTGATACAAAGAATTTCCGGTACATCGGAATTTTTAAATAACATTTTAAAATACAAGAAAAAAAATTCTTTACTATATTAAAAATCTTCAAAGTACGCGTCTCCTGGAATCCCCAGCCTTGCAAAGTCTTCGAATCCTAACTGAAATCTTTAAATCTGCACTGCTCGGGTCTGACCCGAGCATTTCATGTAAACCACAAAATACTCGAGTCAGGATTAATCATATGTTCAAGTAAATTAATTTCAATAGGAACTGAAATATGATAGTTAACCCAACGCAACAACTTGGGACGAACAAGTCAGGGCATTATATATATACTATACATACGTATGCCGATGACGTATATATACACATACAGTGGTGTATAAATATATACATACGTGTACTTCGTCCACCACATATGTATATACTAAGACATGGTTACTAAGTAAAACTCACACAATAAATAGCAGTACATAAGCAGTTAAAGGAAACATCACATACGAGTTTGTATAGTGATAATACACAAATTGTATAAAAAAATGTCAGGCAGCTTATAAGATGCAACGTACGAGGGACAAGTTTAAGCAAGACGGCTATACATTTATACATGCACATATAGAAATACACAGGGGTTCGATTTTTCTAATATGATGACAAAGTGAGACGGCATATACAGGCAACATGCATGGAACCAATTTATGAGAAGAATGAAGGTTTAATATATTATGGTAACACTTGCTTTTATTAAAGATGAATTAGGAATAAAATTTGGTCATGATAGTTCGATCATGAGCAATATGAACCTAGGTATGGTAAGGTAATATAACTGCCCAAGTATGACAGTAATTTTTTTTTATCCAACTGGAACCACAATTGAGGATAGTGCATATAGTTCTAGTTTGAAACATGACAGGCAGTACATGTGAAGTGCAAATGGCAACAACGGGAGCAAACAACGGGTGGCAAAGATCTCAAACTAAGATCGACATATAATGATAGAAAACTGGTTATTCACAACAACTACTATTGGCATAATCAAGGTGCCAAACTAAACAAGCATACTGAGTTGAAATATTAGTATAAAGTGCCAAGCTAAAATGGAATGATAAACAAATAGCACATATATCCATTATTAGGTATGGTGCAGCATGAATACAACCAAAAACATGGTATTGTATGTTTTTAAACAATCATAGGTGCAGGTTAAGTCATTTCAGGTTATCCATGGTCGGGAAACGAATTTCACTTTTTCAGGTTACTACATGGGACAAATTTTCAACAAAACATTACTGTCAAGTGGTCAGTGTGAGATTAACATGGAATCTAAAAGCATGTTTCTGGTTTTATGATAGACTAAATGGACATCGAGTTACATTTTAATCATAATCAAAGTGCTTAAATTTCATAAGTATTTATTTCAGCAATGACACAGTTCAGCATTTCGCATATGTAATAAGCAGATTCATCGTGACAAGCAGTGAAACTGAATGTTTTCATAGTGAAACAAAACCGAATGGTTTCTTGGTGCAAAACTGAATGGTTTCATGGTGCAAAACTGAATGGTTTCAGGGTGCAAAATTAAATGGTTTCATTGAACAGGAACTGAATGGTTCCATAGTGCAAACTGAATAAATTTCCATTTCAGTGATCACAATAGTTCAGTAAAACAATGATTCAGCAAGTTTCTTTAAATAAACAATGGTTCATATTCAACTGCAGTTGACGTGGCCAGGTGACCAACATACAAAGCAAATGGGTGATCAACATATTTAGTACATAAGTGATCAACATATACAGTAACTAGGTGAGCAACATATACAGTAAAGAAATGGAAAAGGTTTCACTACTAAATGGTTTCACAAATGTTAATCTCAGTTTTCGTAAAGCAAATGTAAATCTCAGTTTTCACAAAGAAAATGTAAATCTCAGTTTTCACAAAGGCAAATATAAATCTCAGTTTTCACAAAGCAAATATAAATCTCAGTTTCAAATATAGTATCAGCACTAATTCATTTTAACCATTTCAATGTTAAGTTACCAATTTAAAATTTTGGAAGACAAAGTTTCAAAGCATAAAAGCTTGAATAATAAACAGAAGTCCAATTCTAATTAAGAAGTAAGAAACGAGGAAGAAAAGAAGTAGGGAATAATAAAGGAAGCCTGTTGTATAAAATTGACGTAAGATTTGAAATAAAGAATAAATTAGCAATTTGGAGAAAGGTGCATTCATGCAAAACACCTTTTTTTGTATAAATATCATCCAGGATACTAGAAATTAATATATGTTGTTCATCATAATTATAAATCAACCCCAACAACTAGTGTCCCAAAGCACTAGATTCTACCTTTTTGAAATCATTGGTAACTATGCTTAAAATCTCAAAGTTTTCATGTATAACCGGATTCTCCAATGCTGCAGCAACAACAGGCTTGGATTCAGCCTTTAAACTATAGAGATCGAATATCATTACTTAGAGCCTTAACATTACAAAAACTATCGATATTAATGCTTGGCAGCTTTACTAATCGGACAAGAACTAGCAATGCTTATATAGCAATACTTATATAGCATCCACATATGCAGGTTCACATTCTCAAATAAGTGGGAATATTCATATAGCAATGTGTAAGCATACATGAAACGCAACAGCAAGGCAGAGCCCTTATTAGTTTAGACATTCAGGGATTTTATTTTTTTTCTTTGAGACCTAACAGGACGTATGTTCACTTATTAAATTATATTTCTACATTAATACATTCAGGTAAATTTATCTGATAAATCATTTAACCTCAAATTTATGCAGGTACTCAATATTTTAGGTGTATAACAAATTCAAGAAGTCAACAAGAACAACAGGGTTTCAAGTGAATTGGAAACATATTTGAGAAATGTTCAATTCTACATATAAGGCAAGATATTCGAATGCCACTCAAACCGGAAGACAACCAAAGATTTCCAAAATTAAATCCGAAACTCACGGCATTCAATCAAAGCTACAAAGGGGTAAATCAAGCAATAATAAAAAACGATTGTAATTTGGGTTGAGAAAAACGATTTTTTTGCAAATTTGGCTTTGACCATTAAAGTGGGAAGGAGCGTTTCAATTCTGCTGCTGAATAATTTAGGGAAAGGCGAGATTTTCCTTTGGGAAATGGGGAGAAAACTGTGATTTTTATAGAGAAGGAACCATGGCATCCAAGAAAACGTGGGGAGGAAGGCATTAGATAGTATACACGACAAGGAACCCCTTTATTTATTTAATTTTTATTAACGGTTCTTTTTATCTCCTACCGCTGTTTATTTCAATGTTTCATTTTTGTACTGCCACAAACAGACTCCAAAATTCTTCACGTTCTAAATTTAACAAATTTGTTTGGTCGAATTCCTATTTCATTTGCCACATTGTTGTTACTTTAATTTTCTAATCATTTCTCGGTTTATCGATTTTATTTCGTTTGTTAACCAATGACTCTGTTCGTTTCGAATGGAAACGTTAAATTTAAATTTTCTTTATATTCACGAACACACATATCAACCCAATTTTTAATCCTATTGACGAATAAAACTTCTAATTTATTTAACGTTAATACGTTTATTTTTGGATTCAGATCCTTTTTATTTTCCCATCGAATTTTCAATTCTGATTCAAATATCCAACCAAACCTAATTCGAATATTCAGCAAAAATTATTCGATTTTCAATCAATCATTCTGAATTAATTATTGAATTTAATTTAATCCACACACAAATATTATGTTTGATTTTAAATTTATAACTCCATTATCAATATAAAAATAATCATTAATAATTAAATCTTCAATTAATCTCACCTTCTAGTAGTCGAAATATCTGGGATGTTACAAAATACCCCTTTTAAAACTTTTCGTCCTCGAAAAGGAAAGATCGTTAAGGTTATAACCACGTACACCTCAAATTTTCATATTTATGTGAAAAGTTTCCATAATTAAAATATCGATATTTAAGCTCAGACAATCAGTTTCCTTTCTTGCAGTCTAGATCAATTTTGATCAAACACGATTTTATTTCTTTCCATGCTCTTTAAATTTCAATCAATCTTCTTAGACCCGTTTTCTATCTCCAGTTATTTTGAGATATCTCCCAAATCTCATATTATCTTTTCAAAGTCAGGTAATTTCTTTTCAAAAATCAATTTCGTTTTAAATTCCAATTTCTGCATTAGTTGGATTTATACCTCTCAAACTATTCCAAATTTCATTATAAACATCATCTGTCAACAGTACTTATTCATCATTGCAACTGTAATGGGTTTAGGCTTAGCAACCCTCAACCCAATCTCCTTACAACCCATTTAAGTGTTCCCAATACTCATTTAAGAGTGTACGTAATATCTCCCCTTCAAGTTACTAAATTTAAATTGGAAAATTTTCAAAATTCGAAACCTTTTATGCTTCTATACAGAATATATTTGTATTATTACTCCGAAATTCTCTTTCCTAGCTTATTAAGTTAAATATATTTTAATCTCAAAATATTTATTTGAAAATACTTCATAACTAGAAGTTTGACAATTCTATTGTCGTTCTCACAAATGATAGCCATACGCTGGCCAAGCGCATGACTGAAATCTCCAAGTACTAAATATCCATGTTTCAACTCCTAGTTAAAAATATTTCAAAAAAAAAAATCCCTTTTTGAAACAGATAAGGAAAGTACCAATGTGATATTGATATGTTGACTGTTCATGAATCGCAGATACACAATGGTTTCGTCTGGATCCCCCAGAAAACATCCGTACCCGTAAGAAATCACTTCCCTGTGAATTCCATCATGGACAGATCAACAAAAGATATTTAAGGATCAAAAGGAAATCTGAGGTCATTGAGAGTTGGCTGCTCTATCTCAGAGTCACGGAAACAAATTATCAAATTATGAGATAATTCAAGACATGAGGATCAGGTCACAAGGATAAATCAGGTCACGAAGACCAAACAAGTCACTAAGACTAACTGCTGCTTCAAATAGGTGGCTTACAATCACTAAGATATTCTACACACTACATGGCTCCATTCTACATTTAGTAACCCTAGTGGTTACATCTCTTTCACTTGTAGATATACCATGGGGACCGCAGGTACACAATGGTTACGCCTGATTCCCTCAGGAAACATCCATACCCGTAAGCTTTCACACCTCTGCAGATTACGCCCTTATCACGACTGTAGATCGCAGCAGACACAATGGTTACGCTTGGTTCCCCCAAGAAACATCCGCCCGCCGTAGGCCATCTACAGTCCTGCGAATTACGCTACATGGTCGTGTTCTTTCAGACAACTCGAGTTTTATGTCCGGACAACCTACTACCACCAGCAGTACATCTCGACTAAAAGCTCGGAATTCAAAGACGAAGGAAGGTACTGTCCTTATTTTGCTTTGAAAATATATAATACTATGTACATATGGTATTTCATTTCATACATAAAAATTTCTTTTCAAATCATCTTTTCAAACATCTTATTCTTATATAAATAAGATTTCCTTTCAATTCGCTTATCTTCTAATCCAGTGGTTCCAAATTCACCATATTCTTTTATCTCTCATATAAGTTCCAAAACTTCTATATTCAATATTTAAAATCGAATATCCACAAATTTCATTCCAATTTCAATCAAAACTTTAGTTTTGATCTTTTTAATCAACTCAAATTTATGCCTCTATTGGTTATAAACCAAATTTTCTTCCAAATCCCTAATTATTTAATTCATCACTTCATTCACATCATTCTTCTCTCATAATTCCAAAAAAATTCTTCTTATCACAAATTTTTCCTTCACCCATTACCACTCCTTCACATTCATATCCTTCGACCGTAAATTAGCAAGCGAACAACCTCCTAAGCATCAACCCTGAAGGCCGAAACCAACATCAGATCAATACTCAGGAAATCATCCAACTTGACTAATCTCTAGTCAGTTTCTAAATTTCTTTACTCTATTTCAAAATTTCTTTTCCAAAACATTTCTTACGCAATTCGCGGATTTAATTTGCGAATCCACTTCTCTTACGTTCTGCCGCCCTTTGTTCTCGACGTGCGGCTCTTGTACTTCAATCATTGCCATTTTGACTTATCCAGACTCGTTAGCCTCTCACGATCTTTTAAAAACATTTCCCATCATCATATTTGTTATCTATAATTTTAGAAAATCTCTTGTTGCCATTGTAAAATAATTCCATATATTCACACATCTTTATTTTCTATAGAAAATATACCTTATTCTCAGGGGGAAGCACATTCTAAATTCGTTGTTTAAACATATGTTGAATAAAACATCGTTACTTAACTGTTTTCACTTATTCACTTACTTCACTTAACCACTTATGCTATCGAACCTTATCCATTTCTTAGTCAACAATGAAGTCAATCAAGTTAGGGTATATTTACCTCTCAGACCTTAACTGAACAACATTATTAACTTTGAAATAGATAAAATTCAGTGCTTTGAATAAAACTTTTATTCACGTTAAAAATTCACTTCTTTTGATTATAACAATAATTCACGCCTTCAAAATATTTAACTTTAAAATATACTTCATTCCTTAATCTAAGTACATAAACAATTAATCAATGATATATTAAATTTGATTAAAAATAGATTAAAAATCGTTTTCCTGCAATCCGCATAATCGACTTCCGTGGAAAATTTCCTTTCGAATAATCTCTTTTCCGATAATATATTTCGAACTTCGGAAAAATCTCACCGTACTGGTCAACTCCATTTTCTTCAGTACTCAGTTTCGTTAGCAGCATTTTTGCATTCAAATGTTATTTACTTTTAATAAGCGAATATTATTCTCTTTATACGAATCTAGACTCGTCACATCCAATTAGCTTTGATTCTGTTCAAATATAAATTCAAACCTCTTTTCATTCATATTTCACTTCGTCTCATTTACGATTCCCATTATTTATAACTCTCGTTCACAATTCAATTTTTGTTAATTAATTAAAAATCATACAACTTATCATTGATTTCATATATCTGATTCTACATTATTGTTTCGAAACCAATTTAATTTTTTCTTGCCAAAATCTGAATAACTTGTAATAAATTTTTACAGCCGACTGCCAATTATGACCCTTTCTGATTTTACTTTCATTAATACATATTCTGAATATCGAAATAAACTTCATCGTTCCATTTTTGAAACAATTTCAAATTTTCTCTTTTTATTCAAATTCCATTAGATTTATTATTTCCAATCAATTTCAGTTGTCTTTGAATTCTAAAATACACGATTAGATAAACTGATTCGTTGTTTCTAATTATACTTATCTTCCTTAGATACCATCCGATGATGGATTCGAGATTCAAATCCTAAGGGAACTTGAAAAACAGCTCTGCCAAAGGCAGATTTGAAAACTGGGGATTCCGAAGAATTTTAAATCACGAAATAATTTTTTATTTCCGCTGTATTAGTTTCAAAAATATTAGTTTTCAAAATACTTACTTTCCAAAATAATTTATCTTAACAAAAAATTTACATTAAAATCATTTATACTTTCAAAATTTTTATTTTAAAATCTTTTTTTTTTAAAAATCCATTTTTCTAGTGTTGATCCTATTCATTTTAAACTCGATAAGCTAAAGCTTTGAATAAACCAAAGCTCTGATACCACCTGTAACGGCCCACCTTTTTGATCGCTTCAAATCGATAATTAAACCAACTTAAAACGTCCAAAACGACGAATCGTCATTTAGCTTAAAAAGTTTGAAATAGAATCAACACAAAAATACAAAATAAATAGCACCCAGTATTGAACAACAAAATAACTTATATATATATATATTAATCGAAAATTTTGATACAAAGAATTTCCTGTACAGTGGAATTTTTAAAGAACATTTTAAAATACAAGAAAAAAAATTCTTTACTATATTAAAAATATTCAAAGTGCGTGTCTCCTGGAATCCCCAGCCTTGCAAAGTCTTCGAATCCTAACTGAAATATTTAAATCTGCACTGCTCGGGTCTGACCTGAGCATTTCATGTAAACCACAAAATACTCGAGTCAGGATTAATCATATGTTCAAGTAAATTAATTTCCCTAGGAACTGAAATATGATAGTTAACCCAACGCAACAACTTGGGACGAACAAGTCAGGGCAGTATATATATACTATACATACGTATGCCGATGACGTATGTATACACATACAGTGGTATGTGTGTGTGTATATATATATATATATATATATATATATATATATACACACACACACATACGTGTACATCGGCCACCACATATGTATATACTAAGACATGGTTACTAAGTAAAACTCACGCAATAAATAGCAGTACATAAGCAGTTAAAGGAAACATCACATACGAGTTTGTATAGTGATAATACATAAATTGTATAAAAAAATGTCAGGCAGCATATTAGATGCAACGTATGAGGGACAAGTTTAAGCAAGACGGCCATACGTTTATACATGCACAAATAGAAATACACAGGGGTTCGATTTTTCTAATATGATGGCAAAGTGAGACAGCATATACAGGCAACATACATGGAACCAATTTATGAGAAGAATGAAGGTTTAATATATTATGGTAACACTTGCTTTTATTAAAGATGAATTATGTATAAAATTTGGTCGTGACAATTCGATCATGAGCAATATGAACCTAGGTATGGTAAGGTAATATAACTGCCCAAGTATGACAGTAATTTTTTTATTCCAACTGGAACCACAATTGAGGATAGTGCATATAGTTCTAGTTTGAAACATGGCAGGCAGTACATGTGAAGTGCAAATGGCAACAGCGGGAGCAAACAACTGGTGGCTGTAATAACCCGGAAATTCTGAGCCAATTTAAAAATTTTATTTTGGCAATTTTAATGAATTTTGATTATTTAAAATGAATATTTTAAATAAAAACGATGAGAAATTTATTTTGAATAGAATTAGAACGTATATATTTATTTGAATCGTCATTAGAATATAAACATTTTATTTTAAATATAAAAGGAATTGATAATGGCGCGATAGTTTGAAAATTCGATTTCAAATTTCAAATTTCAAATGAATGTACAGGATTCAAAATAAATCGGATTTAAAATATAAAAGGAATTGAAAATGGCGCGGTAGTTTGAAAATTCGATTTCAAATTTCAAATGAATGTACAGGATTCAAAATAAATCGGATTTAGCAAAACCAAAAATATTAGAATCTATTTGAAAATATCTTTCCAACGAATCCGAAAAATCAAAATTTCATAGCGGGAATAAAATGTTATGTCCAGTTGAAAATTCAGAATAGTCGCTATGGAAATATAGCCCTTAAAATTAGCAATTTTGCATACTGATGAATTTGGACTTGAAACCACTTCCATTGAGTTCAAAATGCCGTTTACAACTCCAAAAAGTATAAGCTTCGATATATTCCGAGATCCGGAGTAGTGGCAATTGGCTGGAGCTTTTCGGTTAGCGATACATAACCCTTAAAAAGTGAAATTTTGCATATGAGCTCAGAATTCGACAAGATAAATTTTTCTGGATTCATAATGACAAATAATTGTTGAGTTCCAAAGAACGCGTTTAACAGAGTTAGTATGCGACCGTGCGAGTTAAAACAGTTCAGGGTAAAACATGCAGTCATTTTACAAAGGAACGTTATTGATACGACCTCAGAATTCGATTTCGTTTTTTTCTGGATTCGTATCGTCTAATAATGGTTAAATCCAAAAGGGCATGATGTTTGGAGTTAGCATGTGAGCGTGCAAGAAGAAATGGCGCGCCAAAATCGTATTTTTAGAGCTTATCTGAGCATTTTTGAGAATTCTAAAGGACGGTCAAACGAACTCGGAATTCGACGAAACTTGTTTCGTTGGACTCGTCTTCACATCCACTATCTCGTGTACGAAATCCACGGCAATTAGGGATCATCAGCGTTAGGACGATAGACGAGAAACATGCATATAAGGCACTTTACTTCCTTTTCTTACTCACTTTTCTCTTCCTCTTCTTTCTCCCTCTTTTCTCTTTAATGGGGAGCTCACCCACCTCCATGCCGCTGCCATCAGCCCTCCTCCACCGTCGGCCACCACCAGCGCCCCCTTCTCCCTCTCCTCCTCCTCTCTCTCTCCTCTTCTCCCTCTCTTAAATCACAAACCCTACCCCCAAATCACCACCACCACCACCACCACGGGCCCCACCGCCGCCGCTGCCCCTTAGCCACCTCCCCCACGTCCATCAGGCCGGCGCCCCTCCTCAGGCCACCCAATTCCGGTCGTGGGCCCCGCTACACCCAAAAACCCATTTTCACCAAAAATCTCGTTTTGCAAATAACACCCTGTCCTTATTTCGCCAATAACTCCCAAACCGTGCGTTTCTAGCTAAAGTTCCTCAAGAAGAAAGTTGTAGAGCACGATTTTCTCTTCGATTTGGCTATATGGAAGTCATGTTTTGGAGTTCGGAGCTGCTTGGAAAACGCGTTCAAAGTCTGCAGTCCAAAAGCTGTAAAAATCGTGTGCTTTCGCGAATTCTGGCGAACTGGAGCATTTTTGGCAAAAAGTCCCTTAGATGAAAGTTGTTCAGAATGGCGTGCTTATGCTAAGATAAAAGACGGATTGAAGATTAGAGCTTGTGTGCGAAGCCTGGAGCTCGAACAACAATTCAGCAAGTCAGAAAACGTGTTAGAGAAAAATCAATGTGAGAACTTCTCACTTTAAATCTTGTTTTTCTAGTTAAAATATATACTAGGATGCAGACGGTGCTTATCAGCACCCGACACCCGTCGTCCACAGACCGTGGACGACTTGTATGCTTGTTTGATGTGTTGTGAAGTTTGTTTGTGATGTTGATGTGAAATGTGTTGAAGTAAAATTAATTATTGTTAAAAATATAATTTTAACATGAATGTGAATAAATAAATATTCATTTACAAATCAGACGGTTTGTTTATGCACACCTATTTGAAGGATATTGATTGGTACGATAAATTTTACACATCGCCCAACTGCACAAATAATATTCAGTGTTTGTGGATTTAAACCCCACACGGGTGTTGGGATAATATTTGGCGTACACTAATCCCAATTATTTAGTTGTATGTCGATCGATTGTTCGACAGACGGTGTAAGCATTAATTATTTATATTTAATGCTTATGCAGTTGTGTGGTGCACTTTGGATGATGGTTGATTATTTATCATTGCTATTATATACATGTTTTGTATGGAAACCATATAATTAACATTATATGGTAATTGATTGGGCCTCATTCCAATTGGGAAAAATAAAGAATATTATAAAATAAATATTCATGTGTTGAATAGAGTAAATAATATTCATGTGTTGAATAGAGTAAAGAATATTCATGTGTTGAATAAAATATATATTCATGTGTTGAATAAAATATATATTCATGTGTTGAAATAAATATATATTCATGTGTTGAGTAAACTATTTTAAACAATAAAATTTACATCTTAATCAAAATTTTATAAAATATATTAAATAACAAAAATAGTCATGTGTTGACAGTACTCATGTGTTGAGAATATTCATGTGTTGAAAGAAATATAGATTTGTGTGTTGAATAGAATAAATATTCATTTGTTGAATAGAATAACGAAGTTATTGAAATATATAAAGCCGTGTTGATTAGAGATGCGCCATTTTGACGCGAACGATATTTATATCGATTATATTCGTTTTTATAATGATTATAGAAAAGGAAGTGATTTCAAAATATAACGCTTTGAAAATATTATCATTTGTATATCGATGATTTCGATTCGAAATTGAATATGAAGTTGAAATCATTTCGAAAACGAATTTAAAACAATTTATAAAGTACGTTTTAAAAGGAAATCGAAGAAATATATATAATATATATATATATTATATATATATAATGGCCTGAATAGAACGCGCCGCGCCACAGTAGTTCGTGAATTTCGACCATTGACTTTGAATAGACGTTATGGGAGATCCAACCGTCGGATTCTCCTGAAACCGGAACCATTGGGTTCGTATCGAAAAGAGCTTTCCAATGAATATTAGAAATTTGAAATCTAACGGATGGATTTGGAATTATGTCCAAATCAAATTTGAAAAAGGTCGCTGTAAGTGCAGTTCGGTGGCCGTTATTGAAAATCGACTGTATGAGCCTTGATAAAATTATTAAAAATATTAATAATTCGTGTAAAATCATAATAAATGAATTGGAAAGAACTGGGATGAAAAATTCCACATTTGAAAGGATAAAAATCTATTTTTATCGAAATAAACTAGTTTTGAACTAGATTTGAAATGGTTTTGAAAATAATCAGAATTTCCAATATACGAATTGGAATGGATTTGAATTGAAATTATCTTCGGAATATTTCGATGTTGGATTTCGTGATTATACATATATGGTTGTCGAAATTTGAAAGATATATTATATATCGTTATTTCCAATACGATATTTGTTGGTTTTAGAATTTGATATTGAATATAAGCCGGTATATTTTCTATTCAGAGCCTTGTATTTAATATCAAATGGGATTTTGGATTCGTCGTGATTGGTGTTTTAAATAACACTGTTCTTGAACCCAGTTTATAAAAGAATAAATCTTTTAATTTAGATTTAGTGGAATTGTCCAGTTAATTAGTATTTAATTGGAATTGAATTTGAATTGGTTTTTTGGGTTTATCGTGAGCGGTGTTTTGAATAACACCTGTTCTTTAACCCAATTAGCAATAGAAAGTGATTTTGGGTTTATCGTGAATCGTGTTTTAGGTGACATTGGTTCTTTAACCCAGTTAAAGACAGGATGTTGATTTTTGAGAAGATTAAAACTAAGTGGAGTTTTAATGAATCTGTAATTAAATTGAAATGTGAATTGATAATTTAAGTTATCAAATTTGGAAAGTTATCGAAAATGGGGTATCACTAGTTTTGCTCCAGAGCGATAGTTAAATCTTTAATTAGATTTGAACGTGAAATGGTAATTAATTTTACCGATAACGCCGTGGTGTTAGATATGGAGTACTACCAGTTTTTCTCCATGGGATGAATAGGTTGGGATTAGGAAATAAAATAAAGAATTACTTCGGTGTGGTTCGCTAATCCCGACTAGTTTGGAAAACCTTTGCATGGTTTGAAATGATATCCAAAGGAAGATTAAAGAATAAATTTAGAAGAATTTATCTTTGATAAAATTAATGGGAACCTTTCCCTAAGAATGTGAAAATTTGAATAAAAGAATATTCTGAATTGGAATAAGGCGTATGTTGTGTTTGTGTAACACGTGTTTATTATATACGCGGGTTATTCGGAAAGGTCGGGTTTATACCCATTATGAATAACCGATTTGGCGATAAGTCGAAGGTGAAGATGGTGGTTGAAGACAGGGGGTCTTCACGTCGTTTGGATGATTCCTGGCAATCTTGATTGGGCTATACACCAGAGATGAGAGAATCAGTTGGTGATCATCCAGACGTACTTGGAGATCGACGGATATGCGAGGAAAGTGCCTCCGGTTTCGTTCAGACCCAGAACGAACTTGTAAATGGACTGTGTGTCTGATATTGGATTTTATTCTGTATTGATTGATCTCTATTAAATATACATCTGTTTGGCGGCGGAGAATTTATTCTCTTGCTTAACGCCCTTCTCTGAGACGTACGAGCTCAGAGGTTGTATATCGATGGACATCAGTCGCATGGAGTGAATTGCCTGTGTGGCACGCCTAAGTGGCAAATGATCAAGGCTTCTGTTGAAAAGCAAAGTCTTGTGGTTGATGATCAAAGTACGGCCTGTGTGGCATAGCTTTGTGTATAATGTGAATTCGCGAGCCTCACACCTCGGTATGAGTCAAAAACGGGATAAGGACCCAAGGAGTGCACAGCGTTTCTTTCTAGCTAGTGGTGGTGTCAGTGCTTAAACTGGTTGACATTTATATACTTTTCACCTGTGTGGTTGTTGGAATGCGAGGCACCTCGAATATATGGTCAATAACTGGCACTATGTGAGCCGACGTACAGACCATTATTTATAGGTCCTATAGGATCGGGAAACGTGTGTTCAGGAATTGCCAATCCTCAAAAGTAAGAGAGGACCGACCTTGGAGGTTCCAAGGGATCGCTGTGTGTGGTCCTGAGACATTTGCTAGAGTGTCTCCAATTGGAGAGGAGCTTTCCCCTTGCCTCGACTCATGATGGAATCCAATTTCCAATACGTGACATTGCTGTTTTATTTGTAGAGCCTAGTATAGCGACATAGTAGATGGTAGCTATGCCGCCTATGTAACGACCCGTATTTTGGCCGTCAAATATTTAATTTAATTTATTATTTTAAATATTATATTTGGAATATTAATGGGTTTTAATATTGAATTCGTTATTTAAAACAAAGTTTTAACGTTATATTTTTATTTATAACATAAAACGAGCTCGAAATCGCGCGGCAGTTCGTAATATTCGGTTTTGAACTTCAATTGAGAATACAGGAGCCGATATAAGTCGGATTTCTGTGAAACGAGAAACAATGGAACCATGTTGGTGATAATTTTCATATGAAAGAGAAAAATTTAGATTTCGTGTCATAGATTGTAAGTTATGGCTAAATCAAATTTTGAAATAGTCGCTATGGAAAATCGTTATTTAAAATATAGGCCGTTAAAATAGCCGTTTTGCAAACGGACTCAGATTTCGACGAAACTAGTTTCATTAGAACTGTGTCGTTAAATTATTGTACGATGTTGAATGGCGTGGCAAACCGATGTCGTATGTGACCACGGTAGCCATAAACTCCCATTCAATTTCTATAGCGTGTAATTAATTTAATAAATGGATATTTGAGTGTAACTTGAGCAGACGATCGAATTAGACCATGAAACCAGTTCCGTTGAGTTCGTATCGTCGATTAGAGTCAGGATAGGTACATAATTTGTTATTTTTAGAGACCGACAAATTTGGTGTTCAGAATGGCATTGCGGTGCGCGCAAAAATAGCCTATCGGGGAAACAGTCTCGGAATGCGACGAAACCGGTGCCGTTGGGTTCGTATCGAAAAATTATTTTGGGATATCAAGGTTTCAAGTTGATTTTATTTATTTGGTGATCATGGAAAAATTAAACGCGTGTTTATTTCTGGTTTTATAAAGGAAATTTTTCCATACGACTTCGGATTTCGACAAAACTTGTCCCATTAGGTCCGGAATATTTTTTTACATTAAGATTAGCTTTTTTATCAGTTAACAGAGATCGTTCGTAGGTGTTTTTATCAACTACTTCACCGCGAAGTTTCGATAAATAATAATTTATTTAAACCCTTTCACTATATATAGAGAACATATGCGTAACCCTTAAAACCGGGTCAAAATTGTCTCTCGTGGTCACCGAGACTAGGAGCCGCCACCACTTACTCACGAACGAACCACCTTTCATCCCCTTTCCAACCAATTTTCTTGAAAACCATGAATCAAATTGTGGATCTTTTTTCAGCCAAACGATAGAGCTCAGCGAGCTCTCTGAAATTAACGGCTATGATTGCCGGAAGTTCGACGTAGGGGACTCGATCTCATCAATAAGGCATCGCGGTCTTGGGTGTACTACTGACGAACGGGGGACCCAGGGAAGTAGCAGCTCACGACGTCGATGGAGCAGGGGGGCCCGCTTCCTCTGGTAGCCGCCGATATTTTTCTGATGGCCAGGAGAGGTCGTGACATCGTGAAGATGGTGCAGTGTTTTTTGAAGAGCGATGGGAGAATGAGTCGAAGTGGCTACTATTCGTGAGGTGTTGCAAGCGATGAACGATGTAAATACTGACCTGATGGTTTCAAACAATAGTAATTCTGTTATCATAATTTAATTTAGGAATCGCTAATTTCTTAAAACACGTTTGGATAGGGAGCTTCAAATGGGACGATGCAGTGCCAGTAGCGAAGACGAGATAAATGAAGCAGGATTTGGGTTGTGTTTCGAACGAATGGATGGGGGAAATCAACTGTTAAGCCACTAATTTAAAGTAATTAATTTTACTAAAATTAACTACCATTTTAACCCATGAACCAGCGAACTGAGGCATTTCAAATAGAGGATCAACCGGTTACCAGAATTGAAGAAAATCGAAATGGGCCAGCCTTAATAAAAGCTTGTAATGGTGCACAACGATGGCAGACAAAAGGAAAGGGCTCGAGCTCGATTAGTTCTTGAAGTAATTAGTCCATACATTCTAAATGGTTAAGATTTATTAATTTTTAGTTTAATTAAATGGAATACTGAAATTTGAAATTGAACTGATACAGGATCAGGTAGAAAATGGGAAGCAGCAGTGAATGAACTGATTTGGGATTGTCGGCCTGGGATATTTAAACATGTAATTAGTTAATAAAATATTGATTAGACAAAATAATTAGTTTAAATTAAAATAGTGAATTTATATCATTGGTAACTCTTATATATGATAACAGAATTAAACAAGATAAGAGATACCAGAATCACATTGATGAGCACAACGTCATGGAACGGAACTAGGCACGACTGGAATCAACCGGGATTTTTAATTAAATTAAACACTCGTTAGGGGTGTAAATCGGTCGGACCGGACCGGACGGAGGTGTGTTCAGTTTCTGTCCTAAAAAAAATCGGACCGAACACGGACCGGACCAAAAAATTTCTCGGACAAATTTTGTTGTCCTAATTCGTGTCCTAAATAAAACCGGTCGGACACGGACATGTTTGGACCGATCGGACTCGGTCGGACATGGCTATTTATATCACATTTTGTACATTTTACTAGATTTTCTCTCAACTATATGTCGAATTACAAGTAATTCGGACGAATTCGAACGAGCTCGGACCGGACATGATTTTTTTCTCGTACAAATTTTGTTGTCCTAACTCGTGTCCTAAATGAAAATCGGACGGACTCGGACGGACGTATTTCGGTCACGGACACGAACGGACGTCGGACATTCGAACAAAATTTACAGCCCTAACACTCGTTTAATTTAATTAAAACCAACTGTTTCAACAGTAAATCAGTTCGAGGTGAGTTAAACTCACTCAGTATATTTTTCCCATTTTTATTTTATATAAATTGGGTTTTTTATTTTGTGTGCTCTGTTTGCTATGGTTGACTGTTCGCTAGTTTATATTTATTTATTTATTTAACTGATGAAATTAAACCGTCGTTTAATTTCAGTGAAATACAAAATCGTTATACTAACGATTAGTTCCAATAAAGGTAACTTACCTTATTCGTCACGTTTATCAATAAACGTGTTTAATGGTTTGAATTGTTTGACTTGTTTGAATTGTTCGATCTGTTTGAATTGCTTGGAACTGCGTGGAGATAACCAGTTGAATATAGGGAAGGACAGGTTGGAGGGATCCAACCGGATTCCTCAAATATATTATTTCTTCTCATATTATAATATATGAAATGTCATGTTTGGTGTGATGGATATGATTATTGATCATTGATTTGGAAGCCAACATGTGTTGTGTTTTAACCAGTGGGCTATATTGGTTGAGTAATCGATAGTAAATGGCCTAAAAGAAATGATATCGATTTACCGTCAGATGAGTCGATAGAGATGAAGTTATAAAATTTATTTTGAAATATATAATTTAAATAAAAACTTATTTAAAAGGAAATAAATATTTATGTTTATAATCAATTCTAAATTGTTTTTTTTTAAAGTCAAACTGATGTTAATCAGATTTGTAAAGGTGAGAATAAGAAAGTTAACGTAATGATTAAATTTGGATAATTTTGTTGTTGAGAAATAATTTAATGGAATTATTTAAATTAATTATTTATATTATTAATTAATTTAAAGAGAAAACGAATTGGCATCGATTAATAAGATAATCGTGTTTTTAGTAAATAAATTTGACTCTTTAGTTGGATTGATTTCTAAATTAGTATGTTTTGAATAGAAAATAGTTTAAATGGATATTGTTAGATTATAATAAGATTTTAAAAAGATATTTACTGGTTATTTTAGTGAATAAAGGAATTAACTACCTATGTAGTTAATGGTTGAAATAAATCACTATTGTAATTAATAATAATTTAGAAAATTACTTTTTAATGGGAATTCATTTAAAAGTAATCTAAGTTAAAAAGGAATTTTTAAGCAAATATTCTAGCTTTAAATAAATGTTACTTAATCGTTTGAAAAAAAGAAAAAGAAAAAGAAAATTCAGATGAAAGAGTTTGATGATAAACCAGAGTTATATAAAAGAGATTTGAGGTGTTATATCGTTAATTCTAAATTAACGTTATTTAAGAATGTGATTAAGTGAGGGAATTGAAGTAGGATTTCCATAGCATGAAAACATTGAATAGATGTGAAAGGAGATTGGTAAATGTGAATGTGGTTAAGATATGGGTCGTAGGATTTGATAATCAAATCCGAATTATATAGGAGTTTGGTTAAAGAGGTCAAGTTAAAAGTGGTGTGTTATAAAGAAGTTATTTAATTGAATTGAGAAATGATGATGGTATTTTAGAAAAGGAGAATTTTAAAAGGATAATAAGGTTTATTAAACCGTGTTTTGAATTAAATCGTTAAATAGAATCTGAATCAATTTAGAATGAAATATTGGGTTTTGGATTACAACTTGTATCTATCTGAAGATATGAACGTTGTTGGTCAAGGTCTGAGAGGCAATTAGAATACCCCAACTTGAACAACATCAGTATTATTTGAAGATGATATTTGTTGGTAATCATGAAAGAGGTTAGTGATACTTTATTATTTCCATTAAAGAAATAATAAGGCAACGTATGGTGAAAACGTGGAATATATATATATATATATATATATTTGGATTTCCAAATTTACGGAATATAAAAAGGATTTGAGTATATATAGTGCAATTTCCAAGGTAACGAAAATAAGAAAATTAGAGGATATATATATTTACTTATATAATGATATTCCAAAAGAAAAAGGAAATAAAAACGATAAGTTTTTGGAATGAGTTTATTCTAAGAATAGATATTGAATATTGTTTTCAAATCACAATGGTTTACGTGAAATTGGTTAAAACAAGGTTGGGAATATATATATATATATATATATATAATGAATTCTAGTGTATTTGAAATAGTTTTGGAAAAAAATGAAGTCTTGTGTCAAATAAGAAGCGAGAAACTATATTTATAATATCGAAAGATTTAAGAGTTTTAAATTCACATTTGTTTTCAATTAAAAGGCCAAGTGTTGCCGAATACCGAACTAGTGAACCCATTGAGTTGTCATGTTTGGAACACTGTCTATTTTGATAGTTAAATCACCGACTATCAAATCTATCCAATACGATCGTTGGTACGGAAGACCGGGATCGAATTTACATTCGAAAACCATTTCGACCAACAAATACATGAAGAGATCAAGAGATGGTCGAGATGGAGCATTGAAGACCGAGATTTTCATAAATGGAAGAGCCACTAAAATTCTCTGCCTTGCAAACAGAGATAAGCTGTGATTCTGTCGTGATTGGAATCTACGGGTTGCAAGGACCTCTCGCTACTCATCCATGGAGTGATTCCTATATTGAATGCAGTAGGAGAGTACCTTCGGTTCGTCCAGTTCCTGGATGACTTGTATGGACGAGTGTCTAACAAAGTATTTCCGGACGGTCACGTATATTGATTTCGTCAACTGTACCAAGAGTGGAAGCGGAGAAGGAAACTTCTTTTAGCTAACACATAATGTGTTGTTGGGGATGTCAATCAGTGATTTGACGGATTTGACAATGTGGCATTCGAAGTGAATCTGGTGTGATGATAAAGCGTAGCCTCAAGCCTCATCAACCGGGAAATGACAAAAATCGGGCAGGCAGCATGGCTATGTAGGTCGCTCCCATTAAGGTGTATAATCACCTATCTAGAGAAAATCTATTTGCTTCTTAAATCTATTTCGATGCTGTCCCTTTTTGGGAAACGGTGGGTCGCACCTAACCGTTGGTGATATACATTCGATACACTCAAGCGAAATGAGTGGTCGGTCATGTGAGGGCCGGGTTACAAGACGTTCTTGTTGAACCCAGTGTATTCGCCTCTAGAGATACACGATCAGCAGGTGGTCCCATACCTTGTCATAGTCGGAATCCAATCTCCAATAAGCGCCTGCGGTTTTGATTGTATACTATATATGTGGAGTGTGAGATGCAAGCATTCCACTAGATTGATATTTACTTGTAATTAGACATTATTATAATATCAGACAAGATATTGGTTTCAAAAAAATGGTTTGGGTTATCGTAAGGTAAAAACTGTCCGTGTTTATGTGTGGATTTGATCTTACGATTACCCTTTTCTTTCGAAAGGATTTTAACTTAAAAATCAAGTTGTGTGATACCTTAATACTGTGCGAGTTTATCTCACTTTGGTTCACCAGACTGACCCGGTATTTTGTAAATGCTCGGGTTAGACCGAGTTGTATAGGTTTAGGTTATCGCCGCTGTGAAGAGACGAGCTGGAAGAGTCCAGACGTATGATATTTTATAGCTACTGTTCCGCTGTGTGTTGTGCATGAGGATAGATTATTTTAGCTGTCCAGTTGTTGATGTACTCTGATATTGTAAGTATTTTTAAAAGCTCTCAGTATAGTTTTATTTCTGTATTATATTTTGTTCCGCTGCGATGTGAGACTCTGTGTTGTTTGTTTCTTCTTCTTCTATTCTAATATTTCTTTCTTCCTTACCTCATCCTCTAACTTCTTTCTTCTAGTAATCCATTTTCCCTGCACTTTGGATTGGACTGGTGTAGTTTGGTCGGCTCAAAGGGTACCGGAAATTTGGGTCACTACAGTTGGTATCAGAGCTATTGGTTTAGTGATAACCTGGGCTCTGTGGCGTAACTCGATAGAGATAGGGTTAGCAATACCCAAAATTGAGTTTGAGTGTATTTATACGAGTGCATGTATTTGTAATTTGAATATAAAATTATTTTTAAATTATTTTGAAAATGGAATAAATAAAATAATTTTTCCTAAATTATACTTTGTATAAATAAAAGGAGGTAATTATTTTAAATGGTTGACTGGTTGTTTGGAATTTGTATTCCCTTGGTTGATTGGTTTGAATGTGTTTGATTACTAGGTTGGATTGGACCAATCGAAGGACATTTCAAATTTGAAATGTGAAATGTGGAAATTTAACTCATGTTGGGTTGAATAAATCGTATGAATTAAATTTGCATTGAAATATTGAAATAAAATATAACTTTAAGTCAACACCAGTTTGAATTGAGTCGATAAATAGAAATATCCAAATGGAATGATTTTGGATTATTTGGTTGAGCTTGATTGCATAAATAGTGATTTAAAAGTTGAATGAACTTGATTGAAACCAGTCTGAAATAGAATTGATTTATTGAGATAAATCTAGGATGGTATGGATATTTTAAACTAATCGATGTTGTTTTGGGGACTAATGAAATTTATTTGAGTTTAGAACAGGTGCAGAAGTGCCAATTCAGCTTTAAAACCCATTCAAGATAAAATTCTGGAGTTAATTGAATCCAGTGTGAATAAAGTTGCATAATAACTAAGCAAGCTTGAATATAAAATATCGTTTATCGCGTAATAACGCTCGCAAAAAGGTACGCCTATGCAGAATATGAAATTTTGGTTTTTATTTGGGTTTTGAGTTTGGTTTGTGAATTTTTCCGACCCTGTTGGTCGATGGATATATATTTCTTGAACCAGCGATTTTGCAGATGTCCTTCGTATAGGGGAGACTCTGCCAAAATCTTTCCAAAATTTTAGGTTTTAGAAATTTTTTGAAGATTTTTGGAAAATTCTTTTATTTGAATTAAATTGGTTCACAACCAATTAGATTAGTTTTGGAAAATAAAAATCGAGTTTTAAATTTATTGTTTTTGTAAAGATAATGGGTTTGTAATATTCTTTCTTAACTTAGCAATTTCGAGGACGAAATTATTTTTAAGGAGGAAAGAATGTAACGACCCGTATTTTGGCCGTCAAACATTTAATTTAATTTATTATTTTAAATATTATATTTGGAATATTAATGGGTTTTAATATTGAATTCATTATTTAAAACAAAGTTTTAACGTTATATTTTTATTTATAATATAAAAAGAGCTCGAAATCGCGCAGCAGTTCGTAATATTCGGTTTTGAACTTCAACTGAGAATACAGGAGCCGATATAAGTCGGATTTCTGTGAAACGAGAAACGATGGAACCATGTTGGTGATAATTTTCATATGAAAGAAAAAAATTTAGATTTCGTATCATAGATTGTAAGTTATGGCTAAATCAAATTTTGAAATAGTCGCTATGGAAAATCGTTATTTAAAATATAGGCCGTTAAAATAGCCGTTTTGCAAATGGACTCAGATTTCGACAAAACTAGTTTCATTAGAACTGTATCGTTAAATTATTGTACGGTGTTGAATGGCGTGGCAAACCGATGTCGTATGTGACCAGGTAGCCATAAACGCCCGTTCAATTTCTATAGAGTGTAATTAATTTAATAAACGGATATTTGAGTGTAACTTGAGCAGACGATCGAATTAGGCCACGAAACCAATTCCGTTGAGTTCGTATCGTCGATTAGAGTTGGGATAGGTATATAGTTTGTTATTTTTAGAGACCGGCAAATTTGGTGTTCAGAATGGCATTGCGGTGCGTGCAAAACTAGCCTATTGGGGAAACGGTCTTGGAATGCGACGAAACTGGTGCCGTTGGGTTCGTATCGAAAAAATATTTTAGGATATCAAGGTTTCAAGTTGATTTGATTTATCTGGTGATCATGGAAAAATTAAACGCGTGTTTATTTCTGGTTTTATAAAGGAAATTTTTCCATACGACCTCGGATTTCGATAAAACTTGTCCCATTGGGTCCGGAATATTTTTTTTACATTAAGATTACCTTTTTTATCAGTTAACAAAGATCGTTCGTAGGGGTTTTTATCAACTACTTCACTGTGAAGTTTCGATAAATAATAATTTATTTAAACCCTTTCACTATATTTACAGAACATATGCGTAACCCTTAAAACCGGGTCAAAATTGTCTCTCGTGTCACCGAGACTAGGAGCCGCCACCACTTACTCACGAACGAACCACCTTTCATCCCCTTTCCAACCAATTTTCTTGAAAACCATGAATCAAATCGCGGATTTTCTTTCAGCCAAACGATAGAGCTCAGCAAGCTCTCTGAAATCAACGGTTATGATTGCCGGAAGTTCGACGTAGGGGACTCGATCTCATCAATAAGGCGTCGCGGTCTTGGGTGTACTGCTGACGAACGGGGGACCCAAGGAAGTAGCAGCTCACGACGTCGATGGAGCAAGGGGGCCCGCTTCCTCTAGTAGCCGCCGATCTTTTTCCGATGGCCAGGAGAGGTCGGGACATGGTGAAGATGGTGTGGTGTTTTCTGAAGAGCGATGGGAGAATGGGTCGAAGTGGCTACTGTTCGTGAGGTGTTGCAAGCGATGAACGATGTAAATACTGACCTGATGGTTTCAAACAATAGTAATTATGTTATCATAATTTAATTTAGGAATCGCTAATTTCTTAAAACATGTTTGGACAGGGAGCTTCAAATGGGACGATGCAGTGCCAGTAGCGAAGACGAGATAAATGAAGCAAGATTTGGATTGTGTTTCGAACGAATGGATGGGGGAAATCAACTATTAAGCCACTGATTTAACGTAATTAATTTTACGGAAATTAACTACTGTTTTAACCCAGGAACCAGCGAACTGAGGCATTTCAAATAGAGGATCAACCGGTTACCAGAATTGAAGAAAATCGAAATGGGCCAGCCTTAATAAAAGCTTGTAATGGTGCACAGCGATGGCAAATAAAAGGAAAGGGCTCGAGCTCGATTAGTTCTTGAAGTAATTAGTCCATACATTCTAAATGGTTAAGATTTATTAATTTTTAGTTTAATTAAATGGAATACTGAAATTCGAAATTGAACTGATACAGGATCAGGCAGAAAATGGGAAGCAGCAGTGAATGAACTGATTTGGGATTGTCGGCCTGGGATATTTAAACATGTAATTAGTTAATAAAATATTGATTCGACAAAATAATTAGTTTAAATTAAAATAGTGAATTTATATCATTGGTAACTCTTATATATGATAACAGAGTTAAACAAGATAAGAGATACCGGAATCACATTGATGAGCACAACGTCATGGAACGGAACTAGGCACGACTGGAATCAACCGGGATTTTTAATTAAATTAAACACTCGTTTAATTTAATTAAAACCAACTGTTTCAACGGTAAATCAGTTCGAGGTGAGTTAAACTCACTCAGTATATTTTTTCCATTTTTATTTTATATAAATTGGGTTTTTTGTTTTGTGTGCTCTGTTTGCTATGGTTGATTGTTCGCAAGTTTATATTTTTATTATTTATTTAACTGATGAAATTAAACCGTCATTTAATTTCAGTGAAATACAAAATCGTTATACTAACGATTAGTTCCAATAAAGGTAACTTACCTTATTGGTCATGTTTATCAATAAACGTGTTTAATGGGTTGGATTGTTTGATCTGTTTGAATTGTTTGACTTGTTTGAATTGTTCGATCTGTTTGAATTGCTTGGAACTGCGTGGAGATAACCAGTTGAATATAGGGAAGGACAGGTTGGAGGGATCCAACCGAATTCCTCAAATATATTATTTCTTCTCATATTATCATATATGAAATGTCATGTTTGGTGTGATGGATATGATTATTGATCATTGATTTGGAAGCCAACATGTGTTGTGTTTTAACCAGTGGGCTATATTGGTTGAGTAATCGACAGTAAATGGCCTAAAAGAAATGATATCGATTTACCGTCAGGTGAGTCGATAGAGATGAAGTTATAAAATTTATTTTGAAATATATAATTTAAATAAAAACTTATTTAAAAGGAAATAAATATTTATGTTTATAATCAATTGTAAATTGTTTTTTTTTATAAAGTCAAACTGATGTTAATCAGATTTGTAAAGGTGAGAATAAGAAAGTTAACGTAACGATTAAATTTGGATAATTTTGTTATTGAGAAATAATTTAATGGAATTATTTAAATTAATTAATTATATTATTAATTAATTTAAAGAGAAAACGAATTGGCATCGATTAATAAGATAATCGTGTTTTTAGTAAATAAATTTGACTCTTTAGTTGGATTGATTTCTAAATTAGTATGTTTTGAATAGAAAATAGTTTAAATGAATATTGTTAGATTATAATAAGATTTTAAAAAGAGATTTACTGGTTATTTTAGTGAATAAAGGAATTAACTATCTATGTAGTTAATGGTTGAAATAAATCATTATTGTAATTAATAATAATTTAAAAAAAAATTCTTTTTAATGGGAATTCATTTAAAAGTAATCTAAGTTAAAAAGGAATTTTTAAGCAAATATTCTAGCTTTAAATAAATGTTACTTAATCGTTTGAAAAAAAAGGAAATTCAGATGAAAGAGTTTGATGATAAACCAGAGTTATATAAAAGAGATTTGAGGTGTTATATTGTTAATTCTAAATTAACGTTATTTAAGAATGTGATTAAGTGGGGGAATTGAAATAGGATTTCCAAAGCATGATAACATTGAATAGACGTGAAAGGAGATTGGTAAATGCGAATGTGGTTAAGATATAGGTCGTAGGATTTGATAATCAAATCCGAATTATAAAGGAGTTTGGTTAAAGAGGTCAAGTTAAAAGTGGTGTGTTATAAAGAAGTTATTTAATTGAATTGAGAAATGATGATGATATTTTAGAGAAGGAGAATTTTAAAAGGATAATAAGGTTTATTAAACCGTGTTTTGAATTAAATCGTTAAATAGAATCTGAATCAATTTAGAATGAAATATTCGGTTTTGGATTACAACTTGTATCTGTCTGAAGATATGAACGTTGTAGGTCAAGGTCTGAGAGGCAATTAGAATACCCCAACTTGAACAACATCAGGATTATTTGAAGATGATATTTGTTGGTAATCATGAAAGAGGTTAGTGATACTTTATTATTTCCGTTAAAGAAATAATAAGGCAACGTATGGTGAAAACGTGGAATACATATATTTGGATTTCCAAATTAACGGAATATAAAAAGGATTTGAGTATATATAGTGAAATTTCCAGAGTAACGAAAATAAGAAAATTAGGGGATATATATATATATGTATTTACTTATATAACGATATTCCAAAAGAAAAAGGAAATAAAAACGATAAGTTTTTGGAATGAGTTTATTCTAAGAATAGATATTGAATATTGTTTTCAAATAACAATGGTTTACGTGAAATTGGTTAAAACAAGGTTGGGAACATATATATATATATAATGAATTCTAGTGTATTTGAAATAGTTTTGGAAAAAAATGAAGTCTTGTGTCAAATAAGAAGCGAGAAACTATATTTATAATATCGAAATATTTAAGAGTTTTAAATTCACATTTGTTTTCAATTAAAAGGCCAAGTGATGCCGAATACCGAACCAGTGGACCCACTGAGTTGTCATGCTTGGAACACTGTCTATTTTGATATTTAAATCATCGACTATCAAATCTGTCCAATACGATTGTTGGTACGGAAAGACCGAGATCGAATTTACATTCGAAAACCATTTCGACTAACAAATACGTGAAGAGATCAAGAGATGATCGAGATGGAGCATTGAAGACCGTAGATTTTCATAAACGGAAGAGCCACTAAAATTATCTTCCTTGCAAACAGAGATAAGTGGTGATTCTGTCGTGATTGGAATCTACGGGTTGCAAGGACCTCTCACTACTGATCCATATGGTGATTCCTATATTGGATGCAGTAGGAGAGTACCTTCGGTTCTTCCTGTTCCGGGATGACTTGTATGGACGAGTGTCTGACAAAGTATTTCCAGACGGTCACATATATTGATTTCTTCAACTGTACCAAGAGTGGAAGCGGAGAAGGAAACTTCTTTTAGCTAATACATAATGTATTGTTGGGGACATCAATAAGTGATTTGATGATGTGGCATTCAAAGTGAATCTGGTGTGATGATAAAGCGTAGCCTCAAGCCTCATCAACCGGGAAATGACAAAAATCGGCCAGGCAGCATGGCTATGTGGGTCGCTCCCATTAGGGTGTCTAATCACCTATATAGAGAAAATCTATTTGCTTCTTAAATTTATTTCGATGCTGTCCCTTTTCAGGAAACGGTGGGTCGCACCCAACCGTTGGTGATATACATTCGATACACTCAAGCGAAATGAGTGGTCGGTCATGTGAGGGTCGGGTTACAAGACGTTCTTGTTGAACCCAGTGTATTCGCCTCTAGAGATACACGATCGGCAGGTGGTCCCATACCTTGTCATAGTCGGAATCCAATCTCCAATAAGCGCATGCGGTTTTGATTGTATACTATATATGTGGAGCGTGAGATGCAAGCGTTCCACTAGATTGATATTTACTTGTAATTAGACATTATTATAATATCAGACAAGATATTGGTTTCAAAAAAATGGTTTGGGTTATCGTAAGGTAAAAACTGTCCGTGTTTATGTGTGGATTTGATCTTACGATTACAATTTGCTATTGAAAGGATTTTGACTTAAAAATCAAGTTGTGTGATACCTTAATACTGTGCGAGTTTATCTCACTCTGGTTCACCAGACTGACCCGGTATTTTGTAAATGCTTGGGTTAGACCGGATTGTACAGGTTAAGGTTATCGCCGCTGTGAAGAGACGAGCTGGAAGAGTCCAGATGTATGATATTTTATAGCTACTATTCTGCTGTGTGTTGTGCATGAGGACAAATTATTATAGCTGTCCAGTTGTTGATGTACTCTGATATTGTAAGTATTTTTAAAAGCTCTCAGTAAAGTTTTATTTCTGTATTATATTTTGTTCCACTGCGATGTGAGACTCTGTGTTGTGTTGTTTCTTCTTCTTCTATTCTAATATTTCTTTCTTCCTTACCTCATCCTCTAACTTCTTTCTTCTAGTAATCCATTTTCCCTGCACTTTGGATTGGACTGGTGTAGTTTGGTTGGCTCAAAGGGTACCGGAAATTTGGGTCACTACAGCCTATGATTGATACTTATGATTGAAATTGTTTTGACACTATACACTTATAGTAATATCAAAATAATCTGTTTTTAAAGGTATCAAGCATTATTTGGCTATTATAAGGTAAAACCTTATCCTCCTGCTTGCGTTGCATTGTGTGATGGAACCTTGGTCTTATAATAGCTTCATTTTTCTTTATTTAGCATTGCGCTGTTTGTTTTATGCACTGGTATTCTTGGGAGGAAACCCGTTCCGTGTTATACGGCGTGGTCCCTTGATTTACCTAACTTTAAAAATAAAGATTAATAACTGTTTTAGTTCTCACACCAGTCACATGACTGACCCGGAGTTTATTGTTTTAACCTAAACTCTGGGTGGCCCTATTTTCGACACGGGCAGCTAGTAGTTTTGGTTTTGCAGATTTATATTCACAGGATCCTGATTTACAACTGAACGATGCTCGGAAATCTCTGTATCCGTGTGTTAATTTCAGTTGTGTTTTGTATTGTTTTTTCGCTGCTATGTAATTTATTGTAATCTCTGATATTTGTCAAATGTGTAATATTTATTCATACTCTGTATATTCTTGTATTCTGATGGAATTGTTGTAATAAACAATGAAATGTTCTTCTGTTTGTGTTCTGATTGGTCTTGTCCTCAAGGCAATTCGTTCTTTCCTTACCGGGGAAGTTACGGGCTGCTACAGTGGGAGAGATCTCAACTTAAGACCGGCATATAATGATAGAAAACTGGTTATTCACAACAACTACTATTGGCATAGACAAGGTGCCAAACTAAACAAGCATACTGAGTTGAAATATTAGTATAAAGTGCCAAGCTAAAACGGAATGATAAACAAACAGCACATATATCCATGATTAGGTATGGTGCAGCATGAATACAACCAAAAGCACGGTATTGTATGTTTGTAAATAATCAAAGGTGCAGGTTAAGTCATTTCAGGTTATCCATGGTCGGGAAACGAATTTCACCTTTTCAGGTTACTACATGGGACAAATTTTCAACAAAACAGTACTGTCAAGTGGCCATGTCAGTGTGAGATTAACATGGAATCTAAAATCATGGTTTCTGGTTTTATGATAGACTAAATGGACATTGAGTTACATTTTAATCATAATAAAAGTGCTTAAATTTCATAAGTATTTATTTCAGCAATGACACAGTTCAACATTTCGCATATGTAACAAGCGGATTCATCGTGACAAACAGTGAAACTGAATGTTTTCATAGTGAAACAAAACCGAATGGTTTCTTGGTGCAAAACCGAATGGTTTCATGGTGCAAAACTGAATGGTTTCAGGGTGCAAAAATAAATGGCTTCATTGAATAGGAACTGAATGGTTCCATAGTGCAAACTGAATAAGTTTCCATTTCAATGATCACCATAGTTCAGTAAAACAATGATTCAGCAAGTTTCTTTAAATAAACAATGGTTCATATTCAACTGCAGTTGACGTGGACAGGTGACCAACATACAAAGCAAATGGGTGATCAACATATTTAGTACATAAGTGATCAACATATACAGTAACTAGGTGAGCAACATATACAGTAAAGAAATGGAAAAGGTTTCACTACTAAATGGTTTCACAAATGTTAATCTCAGTTTTCATAAAGCAAATGTAAATCTCAGTTTTCACAAAGCAAATGTAAATCTCAGTTTTCACAAAGGCAAATATAAATCTCAGTTTTCACAAAGCAAATATAAATCTCAGTTTCAAATATAGTATCAACACTAATTTATTTTAACCATTTCAATGTTAAGTTACCAATTTAAAATTTTGGAAGACAAAGTTTCAAAGCATAAAAGCTTGAATAATAAACAGAAGTCCAATTCTAATTAAGAAGTAAGAAACAAGGAAGAAAAGAAGTAGGGAATAATAAAGGAAGCCTGTTGTATAAAATTGACGTAAGATTTGAAATAAAGAATAAATTAGCAATTTGGAGAAAGGTGCATTCATGCAAAACACTTTTTTTTTGTATAAATATCATCCAGGATACTAGAAATTAATATATATTGTTCATCATAATTATAAATCAACCCCAACAACTAGTGTCCCAAAGCACTAGATTCTACCTTTTTGAAATCATTGGTAACTATGCTTAAAATCTCAAAGTTTTCATGTATAACCGGATTCTCCAATGCTGCAGCAACAACAGGCTTGGATTCAGCCTTTAAACTATAGAGATCGAATATCATTACTTAGAGCCTTAACATTACAAAAACTATCGATACTAATGCTTGGCAGATTTACGAATCGGACAAGAACTAGCAATGCTTATATAGCAATACTTATATAGCATCCACATATGCAGGTTCACATTCTCAAATAAGTGGGAATATTTGTATAGCAATGTGTAAGCATACATGAAACGCAACAGCAAGGCAGAGCCCTTATTAGTTTAGACATTCAGGGATTTTATTTTTTTCTTTGAGATCTAACAGGACGTATGTTCACTTATTAAATTATATTTCTACATTAATACATTCAGGTAAATTTATCTGATAAATCATTTAACCTCAAATTTATGCAGGTACTCAATATTTCAGGTGTATAACAAATTCAAGAAGTCAACAAGAACAGAAGGGTTTCAAGTGAATTGGAAACATATTTGAGAAATGTTCAATTCTTCATATAAAGCAAGATATTCGAATGCCACTTCAAACCGGAAGACAACCAAAGATTTCCAGAATTAAATCTGAAACTCACGACATTCAATCAAAGCCACAAAGGGGTAAATCAAGCAATAATCAAAAACAAGGCAACAGTTAAACATTAAGACCATTTACCATCAAAATTCTAATTTAACTGAAATTAGTCTACTTGAATCAATGCTTAATCGTGAGTGAATGCTCACCGAAACGCAGCAGAAAGATGACGATAGCGACGACTTCGATTTGATGAACAGTGGCTTCAAAGAGTGGTGCTCGCAGTGGTGGCGAACCAGAAGGAGCAGGTGGTGCGCGCTAGCAGCAGCGACGACTCGCAGTCCATCAACTCGAGGCACGACTTCGATTGGTGGCAACTAGGTTTCAATTGGGAACAGCGATTGTAATTAGGGTTGGGAAAAACGATTTTTTTTTGCAAATTTGGCTTCGACCATTAAAGTGGGAGGAGCGTTTCAATTCTGCCGCTGAATGATTTAGGTAAAGGCGAGATTTTCCTTTGGGAAATGGGGAGAAAACCGTGATTTTTATAGAGAAGGAACCGTGGCATCCAAGAAAACATGGGGAGGAAGGCAATAGATAGTATACGCGACAAGGAACCCCTTTATTTATTTAATTTTTATTTAATGGTTCTTTTTATCTCCTACCGCTGTTTACTTCAATGTTTCATTCTTGTACTGCCACAAACAGACTCCAAAATTCTTCATGTTCTGAATTTAATAAATTTGTTTGGTCGAATTCCTATTTCATTTGCCACATTGTTGTTACTTTAATTTTCTAATCATTTCTCGGTTTATCGATTTTATTTCGTTTGTTCACCAATGACTCTGTTCGTTTCAAATGGAAACATTAAATTTAAATTTTATTTATATTCACGAATACACATATCTACCCAATTTTTAATCATATTGACGAATAAAACTTCTAATTTATTTAATGTTAGTATGTTTATTTTTGGATTCAGATCCTTTTTATTTTCCCATCGAATTTTCAATTCTGATTCAAATATCCAACCAACCCTAATTCGAATATTCAGCAAAAATTATTCGATTTTCAATCAATCATTCTGAATTAATTATTGAATTTAATTTAATCCACACACAAATATTATGTTTGATTTTAAATTTATAACTCCGTTATCAATATAAAAATAATCATTAATGATTAAATCTTCAATTAATCTCACCTTCTAGTAGTCGAAATATCTGGGACGTTACAATAATACGGTAAAGAAGTCGTTTCGGTTTTTTGTTTGTTGAGCACATTAATTTCTAGTTTGTTGTGTATAATGACTATCATAAGATAATTCATTAATTTTCAAGTTTGTTGCGTGCAGGCTGCACCTATTATGAGCAAAGACTAAGTGGAAGAGTGTGTTGTTAAGACCATGAATAAAAGTGAAAAAGTCATGGATAAGATAAGAAATGAGTCTTCAAAGCACAAAATAATCGTGGATGAAGAGATCTTAAAAAATTTAACGGGCAAGTGCACATATTTCCACGACTTGATATTCCAAGCTCCATCCGAAGTTAATGTTGTCAATGCAATTCAAGTGAAAAAGGATCTATTTACATACAATGAGGACTTTGAAATCCATATCATGATGACTGACATTATCCAATTCCTTAGCATGACATGGTTGAATGAATCGTGGTTGCAAATTTACATCATGTGAGTATTTTTTTCCATACATATTTTTAGTTTTATACCATGTGCTTTGAAAATTTAGGTGTTTTTATCACTCACGTGCACCTCATATTAAACAAACTGTGGAATGGTAGAGTTCTGCATTTTTTCTTCAATACCTCTGCACCAATCATTGATGTTCATTAACCCAACTATCAAAAAAGACATCATAGCCTTATACAGTAAGGATTTTGTTCTTTCAAGTAGCAAATTACTCTTTTTGTTGTTACTCCTAATTAGGCATGTACTCACTCAAAATACCAATTACCTGCTATAATGTAGTTAAACATATTTTTAGTCAAAACCTATACTGCTCGCTAGTTGATAGCTACCCAAATTTATTTAACCCATAAAGTATAGCGTGCTTTACCATACCAAAAATAAACAAACATACGGCGTAACAAAATTCATTTATGAATATAGTATTTATAACTTATAAAAATAATGAGGAGGAATACACGAAATAAAAATACAGATAACTATGAGATAACAAAATAAGACACATCTTTTCCTTTCTGCTTGAGAAACTATAACAAATAATGTTGAGGATCTCTTTTATTAAGTTCCTACATCCAAAATAGCAGTTCAATGTTGTTGTAATTACCATCAATCCATTTGTATGAAAGATTCAAAATGAGGTTTGCCAACTTGATGGTTTTCCTACAATGGAAACATCAAAATGAGCATACTTAAAATCGAAATTCTTTTAAAACAGATAATGGGTCACTGCTAAAACTCAAATTGGTTCAAATATAACAATAATAATTGATGTTCTCAAGCAGTTAAAAATGTTCCTTTTGTAATGCAAGAACGCATTACCTTTTCGCAAACCATTCTACTTTTATGTCACTTTCAAATACCTCTTGCATTTGCGCTTTTTGGGTTATTCAAGAATGCTCCAATAATGTGTGCATAAATGTTCTTTAAAGCGTCCTACTGTTATTTGAAATTTGACCGCGTACATGAATAAGTTCATTGATTATTTTCAAACTAACATAGCTAGGGACACATGCTATTTTTTTTTGTTAATAACAAACTTCTTGACATGCTCATTAATGTTGTTTATATGTTTAAATAATGTGTAGGTGGTTAGATCATATGTGCAACGATCTCGAAGTGGAGACCATTGGGTTTATGTGTCCTCATAAGCTTTCTCAAGTGCAGAAATATCCTGATGCGACAAATATATATATCACGGAGACATGGCGTGCTTTGTAATCTAAAAACCTACTTTTAGCCCCGTACTACGAAGGGTATGAACGTTAAACTCTTAGTAACCAGTTTGCAAATTTGTTGCTTATTTTAACATCATATATATCTTGTAAATGTAGGAAACATTGTCTTCCACTTGTTTTCCATGTAGAAAACAATATGGTTTATGTTCTTGATCCTCAGGCCGAACACAAGCGTTGGCTGGAAATTAAGCCTCAAGTGAGCATGTAAATCGTATTTGTTTTCCTTTGATTATGCTATACACTGGATCATGGGATATGACAACATACGAGGGGCGAAATTATCTCTTATAGCTAAATTTGTTCTTTTTATTGCTTTCATTTTTAAACTAGTTACAGCTATTATTTAACATTTTATTGCATATGTGCTGGGCCTTTAAATCTTATAAGGTAGTCGGTGGTAAGTCTCGGGGAACTTTCTTGAAGTGGGTGAATGTTAAGGTAATTTGTTTTCAAAAAAAGAGCTTGTTTTTCTTTTGGGATATAAACACATTTTAAACCGACTATTAAATTATCATATAATATTGTAATAGTGTCCACAACAATCCGAATCAACAGATTGTGTATATTATGTGATGAGGTATATGCATGAAATAGTAAATAACCACCGTAAAACATCGATCTAACCAAGGTATCACTTTATTTTTTTCCCTTTATATTTCATGTGAAGCAAATATATGATTAATGTTTCAAAACAATCTTTTAATTGCAGTACTTTGAACAAGTCGGCTCCTATAGCCAAAAGGAAATAAATGAGATTCGGGATAATTTAGCTGATTATATCATGCAAAAGTGGATGTAGTCTTCCTGTATGCTACAGTGTGGTGAGTTTATTTCTTATCCTGTACTGTTGTTCTTTGCTTTGAATCTCTTACTCTCTTTCTTCGAGATTAGATCTAGATAGTGCAATACCGGATAGTTCGCCTATATATACTTGTCAGACAGAACTTAAATTGAAAATAAGTAACATGGTTATTATTTTAGGTCACAAAAAATATGCCCCAAATGATAGATTAGAAGTAACACAAAATGGAACTGGGGCGCAAAAGATACATGGGATGATACTGTACATGGTTTAATAGAATAATAATTTGTTCGCGCAGAAAGTGAAAAGAAAAATAGTTGAAATTTTCAAGTTAATCTATAAATTAATGGGATGATAATACTGTACAGTTTGGAGATGCAGTGAACAGATGATTGATGTGTAGATGCAGGCGAGCCAGGTATAGCAGTTTTGATGTGGTATTGTTGAAAAATTAAGTTTTATAAAAAGTAAACTAAATTGACCAAGTTATACATATCAACTACTAATTTATTACGTTTTATGAAAAATAGCTAAGTTAGCTAAGTTTTATGAAAATTAAACAAGCTTTTGAAAATAAACCAACATTTTCAAAAATTAACCATGATAGCTGAGTTTTATAAGAGCTAAATAAATTGTACAAATTAAACAAATTTTACAAAAAATTAACTAACTAAAATAAAATTTAACAAAGTTTACAAAAACTGACCAATTTTTTTAAAAATCAACCAAGTTTGCAAAGTTTTATACAAATTAAAATCAGTTAAAACAATAAAGTTATCTTACAAAATATAATTTTTTTATAAATTCTAACCGAGTTTTGTACATTTTATTTTATGAATTCTAACCAAGTTTTATCAACATTTAACTAAGTTTATTTAATTAACTAAAGTTTATAAAGATTAACTAAGTTAACATGGTTTTATAAAATTAAAAAAATACCATTGTTTATCTTATGTTTTCCAGTATCTAACCATGATCACCCTGTTGGAAGGAGAGATCCCCTGCCAATCACAGATTGAGCGCCGTGATTTTTTTTTTTTAGTTCATAGGGATAAAATGATTCACTAAGACCCAGCCCTGGTCGCCAAAACCCAGCCCTGACCACCAGAACCCAGCTTTGTAGCCCGTTGCATTTCACACTATAATTTTTTAGTTAACAAATGTTAAGTTTAAAGGTGGTCATAACACGTTGTTACCACATATAGATGTGGTCATAACACAAGGCAAAATATTTACCTGTAACTCATTAAGTATTTAGTAAGAAAATCTGCATACTAAACAAACAACTATTAAATTTGAACAAACAGAGGGTGGATTTGGACATATACATGTCTAATTAAATGCATAATGATAAAACATGAGGAGGAAACTGTTGAACCACTTTTTAGTCAAAGCAGTCACACATAGAATTCCTGGTAAACAATACGCACAAGTATTGGGAATATCGTCAGAAGACATGAAGCGATTTGGTCAAAATCGCATCACGAACAAAGAAAGGCCCGAAACTCCTATCAGATGACCTTTTTTAGGCCCAAAAACAACGATTACAAAGTTAAGCTCCATAACTCTTGTAGATCTTTGAATTAGCTTCAGTTTGAGCTTTGGCTTGGCTCATTCGGACTTACGGTTTGAAAGTTACGCCTGTTTCCGTGAATGCATGCAGAACCGGAAACTTGAAATCTGGAATTGACATAACCCATTCGGATCGGATATACGGACCGGATCGGAGCACAGAAGACCCGACCAGCCTGAATTATTTTACATTGAAGTGCTTCTAGTCTTCGGATCGGAGACATCACCTCGGTTCGGATCGGCTAAAGGAAGACCCGATCCGCACAAAGCTCCTTCTACTCGTCAAGCACGCTTGGCTTTGGACACTCCGGTTCGGATCCGATGGAGAACTGAACCAATCCCCTTCGACCTGTTGCTGCACTTCAGAATTGACCTACTCTTGTGGCACCATTTCCTCCTACTTTCATGGATCACCTTCCACTTGGCCTTACACGAATTAGAGAGGTTTTCTTCCATTTTGCCACTTAATCACTACGTACTATCAAGGCGTTGGATTGAGGACACTTGTCATTTATCCGGATCTCCCTAGGGCTTCTCTACGCCTATAAATACACCATGAGATGGACATTTGAGGGGATCTTTCCGGTTCTGACTGATCATGGCTTCTACCACTACTTCACGCAAGGTCATTGCTCAATAAGGAAGCCAAATTCCACATTATAACCCGAGAATTTCATGTATAATCTCCACTTTTCTCACTTCTTTTCATTGTAAACACGAGGATTTCGTGTATAAACCGCAAGCAAACTGTATTGTAGTAGCTTCTTAGGATTTAAGAAACTATAAAGTGGACGTAGGCTTGGTTTGAGCAGAACCACTATAAAAATCTCGTGTGTCTCCTCTTATTTTACTGCTTCTTCTGCATTGATCTGTGATTGTGAGGTTTTCACATAGCATTTGGGTGTTAGGCCCAAATTTCGGTCCAACATTTCTGGCGCGCCAGGAAGGGGAACACGATACAACTTCTTCTACTAGCTTGAAAGGAAGCGGATTTATTGGCTATTAGATTAATGGCCAAACGAAAACTTCCCCGTCCTGAGGATGAAGGCACGAGAAACGAGGCAAGTTAGGGAGCTTCCTCTCATGAAAATCCATCAGCATACTTAACCAAAGAAGAGATGGATGGCGTTCTTGCTGAATTGAGAACTCAAAAGGCAAGGCAAGATGATCTCCTTAGGAAGCAACAGGAGATGATCGATGGATTCTTTGCTCGGATGGAAGGAAGGCCGAGCGGAAACAATCAGCACACTGGAAACGAAGCTGCACGGATCAGAACTGCATTAGAATTTGCCCCAGCTGGAGCAGCAGAACGGATCGGTTCGGTACATCTGATCCGAACAGTAGCAGGCTCAAATTTGAATGAGCTCGGGGGCACCCTTCCTCAACAACGTGCGGCTCCAACACTTAATGTTTCGAATGGAAACGTGGCTAGGAACACAGGCCAAGCTCGGCCAAACTCCTCTTCGGTTCGGATGGACACTCAGTCACCAACTTTAGCTCAACAGCAACAGGAAGCAGCTCAGAGCAGAGAGCCAGCACCGGTTCGGTTCGAAACCTACGACCTGATGACCACCGATCCGAATCGGATCATACTCCATGCACCCCATACATTTCCAAACCCTTCTGGACACAACGCTGGGGGCACCACTTCTGATCTTAGCAGCTTGTAACAGCTCTTTGAGGGCGACCGGCTCGCCAACCTCATTTAACGCCCCTCGAGAGGCCGTACCTATCAGAATGACATGGATGATGTCAATCACAATCCATTCACACAGGAAATCAGGAATTCCCGCAATCCTATAGATTTCAAACTTCCACAAATGGAGCCCTACAACGGTAGGACGGATCCTACCGTGCACCTGATGCGCTACAAATGTCATATGGAAGTTCAATCGGCGTCGGAAAACGTCATGGCAAAATGCTTCCCTCTCTTCTTGACTGATATTGCTGCTATGTGGATTCGGCAGCTGGAATCTGAATCGATCAACAGTTGGAACATGTTGGTTGCTCGCTTTATTGAACAGTTTCGAGTCCACATCGCTCAACCAAGAATGTAATGTCACTCACTACAATCAAGCAAAGGCCCAGAGAAACTCTGCGCTCATTTTTGGAACAGTTCAACGTTGCAGCATCATCAGTTGATTGACCTGAGCCATCTATGGTATTGATGGCAGCAGTATCCGGCGTTCTGGACAACTCGGAGTTCAAAAAATCCTTATACCGAGGCCCACCAAGGAATCTCAGCGAATTCTACCTTGAATCGGATAGGTTTCTGTGTGATGAATACGCAACGTCCGGAAAGAAAATTCTCGATGTTAACATGCTCAAAAACGGAGAACCGTCTGATTTTGGTAAAGGCAAAGGAAAAGCAGCCGTCAAGAATGACCGCAACGCTCAGCCCCGGAGAGGGCCCAGATATGAAAAGTACACCGAACTTAATTCAACCTTGTCTGACATCTACATAAACACGAACTGCGACGTCTCCTATCCAAAGCCTCCTAGGAGGGAGCCATCGCAAAGAGAATGTGATTCTGGAAAGTACTGCATATTTCATGATATGGACGGGCATGACACAAATGACTGTACGCACTTGCCAGACTTGATTGAGGAACGGGTTAGACGTGGAGAGCTACCCAAGTATGTGAAACAACCTACAGCGCCTGCACCCGCGCTGCCACCACCTGCTCCCCGGAGAGGGAATGACCCTGGAACGAGCTCATGTGGGCTCATCATCAATTGATATGGATTGGATCACTCTGCGTTTTCAGCATTTCTTAGGATTTAAGATATGTCTCTTTGCTTTCTTTAGGTTTTCCGATTGACTAAATCGAAGTACGCACGTTCGGGGTTAGGATTTAGCTCCAAAGCGTGCTCTGCACTCGGTAACAAACCAATCAGGATTTGCTTTGGTTTTGTACTTTGAATTGAATAAGGAAGGACTTTCCGAGCGTGGGTTTTCAGGTTGTGGCAGGATTCTCAATCTCAATTAAAGTATGGCTTATACTTCTCTTGGACCCCTAGGCATGGATTATGCCTAGGGACAGACTGTCTTGTCAGGTTTGGGCAAGTATAGCTCTATCCCGATATGAGTATGGATTGTACTCACTAGGATGCTTAAGTATGGATTATACTCCAGAACGACGAACGATCTTGTCAGGATTGGGCAAATGAACTCAATAAAACTCGAGTGTGGCCTATGCTCAGTTTGAACTTCCTGGTATGGCTTATACCCGGAAGGTTAGGTTCCTCGTTAGGTTTTGGCAGGATGATTCGAACGTTCCTTGAGTATGGTTTATGCTCAAGCAAAACGCCAAGGCATGGTTTATGCTCGAAAGTGTAATCAGTTTTGTCAGGATTTGACACACCTTTTTGCTCTCTTTTCTTCGCAGGTATGGATTATACTTGCAGCTGGCAGGCCCAGTGTGGCTTTGGATTATCCAGAACACATCTTCCTTCAATCAACAAGATATGTTCTGGGGGGCAAAAATGTTGACCCGCTTTTTAGTCAAAGCAGTCACACATAGAATTCCTGGTAAACAATACGCACAAGTATTGGGAATATCGTTAGAAGACATGAAGCGATTTGGTCAAAATCGCATCACGAACAAAGAAAGGCCCGAAACTTCTATCAGATGACCTTTTTTAGGCCCGAAAACAGCGATTACAGAGCTAAGCTCTGTAACTCTTGTAGATATCTGAATTAACTTCAGTTTGAGCTTTGGCTTGGCTCAATCGGACTTACGGTTTGAAAGTTACGCCTGTTTCTGTGAACGCATGCAGAACCGAAAACTTGAAATCTGGAATTGACATAACCCATTCGGATCGGATATACGGATCGGATCGGAGCACAGAAGACCCAACTCGCCTGAAGTATTTTACATTGAAGTGCTTACAGTCTTCGGATCGGAGACATCACCTCGGTTCAGATCGGCTAAAGGAAGACCTGATCCGCACAAAGCTCCTTCTACTCGTCAAGCACGCTTGGCTTTGGACACTCCGGTTCGAATCGGATGGAGAATCGAACCGATCCCCTTCGACCTGTTGCTGCACTTCAGAATTGACCTACTCTTGTGGCAGCATTTCCTCCTACTTTCATGGATCACCTTCCACATGGCCTTACACGAATTGGAGAGGTTTTCTTCCATTTTGCCACTTAGTCACCACGTCCTATCAAGGCGTTGGATTGAGGACACTTGTCATTCATCCGGATCTCCCTAGGGCTTCTCTACGCCTATAAATACACCATGAGATGGACATTTGAGGGGATCTTTCCGGTTCTGACTGATCATGGCTTCTACACTACTTCACGCAAGGTCATTGCTCAATAAGGAAGCCAAATTCCACATTATAACCCAAGAATTTCGTGTATAATCTCCACTTTTCTCACTTCTTTTCATTGTAAACACGAGGATTTCGTGTATAAACCGCAAGAAAACTGTATTGTAATAGCTTCTTAGGATTTAAGAAACTATAAAGTGGACGTAGGCTTGGTTTGAGCCGAACCACTATAAAAATCTCATGTATCTCCTCTTATTTTACTGCTTCTTCTGCATTGATCTGTGATTGTGAGGTTTTCACATAGCATTTGGGTTTTAGGCCCAAATTTCGGTCCAACAGAAACACAAATATTCATCGTTTACTGCAGTTGAATATGAAAATATTAATTTTTCTATATTAATATTTTTTGTCAGTGCATACACGAGTAAACAAATGATATTTCACTATTTTTCTTCTGAAAAACTGAAACATAATTTCAGATATGAAACAACGATAAATTTCTTAAGATATCTCAATAGTAATATTTTGAACGAAAAACATTCAAAGTTTGACAAATGAAATTTCGGCGAGCTTTCCGGAAATTAACAACATAACTGCCAGTATTCCAATAGTTGATTTACAAACAATTCTTTTAACTGTTGCATTGGTAATGATGATAATCACTGTTTGTTAAAAAAAATATTAGAAGTTTGTTTCTTCTTCTTCACTGCGATGGTATTTGGATATACATTTTATTGGGCTGTTTAATGAAAGAAACAGGTCCTAGCAAGAATGCAACTTGCTTTGTTTAAATGAACTTGCTTTGTTTAAATATTTTATTAGCAATATTCAGTTTGTGTTCAGTCTAGAATTCATGAAACTGAATTAAAAACGAACGCCTATTATTAACACTTTATAAATGAATTTTAACAAGTTGTAATTTATAAATTTAACAATTAAAATACAACTTCAAAAAAGTACTATCGGTGGTATGTACTTCGATTATAGATAACTCTGGATTTTAAGCTGATTGTCGATGCATAGGTGCAAATCTTGGTTGTTCGATGTTCGCACATATTGCTGCCACCTTTGTTATGTTGCCTGTTCTTATTTTTGCATTTTCAATCTAGCATTTTATGATATACATGAAAGAGGCATAGAAGATTGAAGTTATTTTTTTTTTAAAGCATTTTACAAAATGTCAACAACTAGCATCCATGTAATCTAGTTGCTTCGGTCTGACCATCTACAAGTTTCCAAAGAAGTTGCATAGTGTTTTTGAACTGTACTTTTTCATGGTTGTTATGTACATCCTGCATTCAATACATGTTGAGCTTGATTTTGCTAAATGCAATTTGTGTTGAAGTTTGACCGTGAAGTTTGTGTTGTTTTCACTATATATGTTGGCATGCTTTCACTGTGTTTGCATGATTTTGCATTTTGTATGGGAGGCAGAGGCTTGGATCTGAATAGTGAATAGGAGTTTAAATAGTTATAGTTAGGGAGAAAATAGTGCAATATAGATAGACTTTTCAAACTATGTTATCCATTTGACTGGCCTATCCTGATTAATTGAAATATTTTAAATATTAGATTCCTATCATTATATCTTCTCCAGCCTATATTTTAACCAATGCACTTGTTGTTAAAATTTAAATTATATACAAAAGTTGGCATCTGGTGTCGTGATAAATTATCCATAATATTTACAGGATTAATTAACAACAAATATATAGCTCTACGAAAATAAATAAATTAGTTTCGTGAAGCTCCAAAATGATTAGCTGGCTGTAGAAATTAAGATATTAGCTACTTGGACATATAAAAATAGCTAGTATCACCATTCTTCATCTGGCTTTAGTACTGGATGCAGTTTGGGCATCGCTTCCAAGCGTGGATATTGCTTCACTGTTGAGTGTAGCCTTTAAATTGAGAAATGTTGTAGCCCTTAAACCAGTGATTGTTTCTGACTGTGTCTCTTTTGTTGTTTTCGAATCTGTCGGCTCCGATTTGGATTTTGATCCTGTTGACTCCCACGTTATTCAACCTGGCAATCGACAGTGTCATCTAAATTATTAACTACTACATGTTTCTCTTGTAGTAATTTTAATTGTTTGGGCATTTGAGTTTCGTAAGAAACAATATTTTACATTTCATGAAATTATTCCATCTCTTTCCTTTCCCTGTAATTTAGTTCCTAGTAATTATACATTTGTTTCATTGCTCAATCATATTTCTAATCAAATATGCTTTCGTTTTTTTATACACCATTTAAGCAAAAAAAATAACCCAACCCTGTAGCTCTAGACTTAAGTGTGTGAATTATTTTGCTTTGTAAGCTGATTGCCAGAATTTGATAATACATTTACAAACTAATTGCATCATTCTGGAGGAGAAAAACTGCATGTGTATAATTTACTTATGGTTCTTTGTTTGATATATTCTCTACAGGAGAAAAACAACATATTAGTTTTCATGTCACTAATATACATAAGCATATTCTTTACTTTATCAACTTTCTACTTTGCTCAATCTGAAGGAGAAAAACTGCAAATCATTTACGGTACTTTTCATGTCACTATTTATATGGTTCTTTGTTTGATATATTTTCATTTGCAGTCAAAATAATGCTATGTTGGTTTTTTTGACAGATGCTGATTCAAGTCAACAATCACGAAGACGAATTGTGTATTTTAAGTTTTAAGCTGATGAACCATTTTGTTCTTTTGTAGTCATATGAAGAATGTTAATTTTTGATGAAATAAGTATTATGTAAGTATTTACACGTATTGGTTAGAGCTTAGCATATAACAAGTTATGACTCATGCAAACTATTTTTGTTATATGATTATCAATGTTAGTGTTTTCTTCTCAAATAATATAACATTTTTTTGAGTTGTGTGTAGATTTCTTGTATTCATATATTTTGTGAATTGCTTATAAGCTAGGAAATGTTGAAATGTATTTACAGCTGAAAATCATGATGGCTGAGATGAAATGCGGTGGGATTTGCCTTTTGAACTCAGAAATTATTTGCTACTGTTGTAAATAAAACACGGTCGCAAATGCTAATCTTATCGTGTCAGATATTTAAAACCCTGTCGCACAAGGTTAAAGTTTTGAAGTTGAATATCAGTTTCTTGCTACTGGTGTAAAACAAACCGTCGCTAATGAATTAGCCTACATCGACTGTTATTGTTTAACACCCGTCGCAATAACCGTATATTGCGATAGTTATAAAACCGTCGCAATAAATTTATACATCTTGCAATGGTCGCATATGCGACGGTTGTCAAGCAATCACAGATAAGGTTAAACAATCGTCGCAAATGGTCTGTATTGTAGTAGTGAAGCGTGAATCCTATCTTTTGGTTCCCAAGTCGCGTCGTTGTTGTCTTCTCCCCACTGAATCTTAACAAGATTGATCTCTTTATTCCATAATTCTTCACCTTAAATCCTAGTATCCAAGTAGGAACTCTCCTGACTGATGCCCCCCTCTCTACCTCGATATCCTCTAGAGTACTCGGCTGTAATATTACCGTAGAATCATGTAAGCACTTTTCCAAGTGTGAAACATAGAATACATCATAAACTCCTGCCAATCTCTCCTGTAGTCTAACTCTGTAGGCCATCTGACTTATCTTATATACTATAGGGAATGACCCTACGAACCTCGGCACCAACTTCCCCACTGAGCCGAACCTAACAACAGTCCTTAAAGGGTACACCTTAACAAAAACCATGTCTCCTACCTCGAACTTTAGATCTTTCCTCCGCTGATCTGCATTCGACTTCTATCTTTCCTAAGCTGCCTTCATCCTTCTTCAAATCAAATCTATCTTCTCTGAGGTCTCTCTTACCATCTCAGGTCCAAGTAAAAGTCCGTTTGTGGACTCCCACCAACATGTAGGTGATCTATAGGCTCGTCCGTATAATGGCTTGAAGGGAGCCATACCAATACTCGTTTGATAGTTGTTATTATATGCGAACTCTACCAATGGAAAGAGACAAGTTATGAGTAGAAGTTAGAGGAGAAAATAAATAAAGTCACAACAAGGAATCTGAGGATCATCCATCTTAATGGCGTCCAAATTATGCTCCAACAGCTGAAATACCCAAAATCCCAGCCATATCCAGGTCAGTAAGCTCAATAGAAGTGCCTTTCATCTCAGACTGGATGATGCTAGTATCCTTTTTGATGTTGACTGCCATTTTAGCGTCAAAGAGGCGAATGCAGCGCGACAAATACTCATGCTCAAAAGTATCGAAGCTTGGGATCGGTGCAAAGCCTACAGCAACGAAAAGCTCCTCTAGCTGAATCTGAGCGAAATCAGTGAATTTTACTAGTTTCCCTTGATGAAACTCGTAGCTGCCGGTTTCCGAGTTGGTCTGAATCTTCCTATCACTTCCATCTAACCATGCAACCTCCTACGGTGTCAAAGCAAGGTGTTGCGCATGGATATTTGAGGTTCGAGAAGGGGCCATTGGAGGAATTGGTGAAATTATAGATCTGGAGTATATAAGGGATTAGATCTGTGTGGCAATAATTTTAGTGGAAATTAGGAGTGAAATGGAGCTAAAAATATCTGGTTTGGAGGTTGGGAAATGGGGATTTTGGGTCTCGGTGATTTTGACAGAGGAAATAGGGGAGGATACTAGAACAATAATTTATATCGTTCCAGCAATTCGAGTTGGCTTAGGCCATGCTCGGGTCGACTCAACCCTAGAAGGGCGGTCGACTGCTAGCCCATTTTTGGGGGCGATCTGAACCTCAGCATAACGACCTGATTCGGTCTCCAGAAAAATTAAAATAAAATTATTACGAGATCGTATTGACTTTTCAAATTACCAAAAATGTCATGCGGACGTCTACCATCCATTGGGTTAAGAATTAATTCCCAAACGCCACTTGTTTACCTCCAAATTATTGCGACCAATCAAAGAACGAACGAAATTTTGAATAGAAAATCAGCTAGAAATCCGTAAATAAATTAAAATGGATTTCCCCCATGCCTAGCTGTTAAACGAATCGGATAATCAAATACCCCAAAGCTAAATGAAACTTTTCCTTAGTCTTTTCTCGAGAGAAAATTTTAAAAACTTTTCGAGAAATTTCTATACTTATAAACTGAGGGTCTCATAACATAAATCTATTTATTACCAGTTATATTACTAATTGGAAAAACCCTTCCACATCTTGTTTTGTAAAGAAATTAATTCTCAATAAGGTTATTTATGTCAATTTCCATAAACCATCCAAGAAGAGGAATATCGAAAATCACAAGGAATGTATAATGATAGTTTTGAATTCTGAGGTGTATTCCTTATCACTTCCAACTTTTATCTTTTTATCGAAACAGATTGTTTATTAAAATTTACACTAAATCAATAGTCAAAAACATGGTTAGATTTATAGTTCTAGAGATTATTTATTAAATCGAAAACCAAAGTTTGAAATTTCTGAAACCCTTTTTATTTCAAAAATAGTTTTAAAAACCGAAATTTCTACAAATATAAGACCTAGGATTTAAAAGAATAATTCTATCAAAAAATTGTCCATATTCTTTGCACGAAATATCCAATAAGCATCTCACAATTATAATTTCAAACTATGATGACACATTTACCTGAATCTTCCATTTAAAACCAAGAAAAGGTTATTGAGTGGAACTCCCAAACAAAACCAACGCAAGAAATCGCAACTATCATAGTTGTAGTTAGCTTTTTGTCCAGTCACCAAGCTCAAATCCGCAGAATCCACCACATACCGCCCTCATGCTCCTATAAACAGAAATCACCAAGCGCACCGTGGGTAAATCGGGGTTGACTGAATAATCGAATTTGAAATATTTACAACTCTTAGTCGTTTTAAACCAATAATTCGGCCCACGACCAACTCATCGTCGAACTAGTTAAAGTCGAGTTAAGAAAGACAAAAGAAAAATAGAAAAGTAAACCGAATATGTTCTCTTGATAATCCTAATTTATTTATTCCTCTGATCTTCTAAACCTAAGCTCTAATACCAAATGTAACACCCCGCACTTTTCCGAGCCTGAATTTCAACAAAAATTGAAACTCAAACCTATCCAAGCATGGTGAGTATAAATTTGGTACCGATAATTAATGAGCATGAGCATTATCAGAGTAAATAAAACTAACTCATAGCAGAAACGAAATTAGATAATAAATACCGACTGAGGTGACTACTTAAGGAACATTACCACATCAATATCGAGCAAGAGAGAACGAGAAACGAAAACCAAAACCAAACTTGAACGCTTGCTAAGACCTGTCTTCCCCGAGCCAAATCTAAAAGTTGTTATGAGGTGGGGATCAGAACAACAAGTCCTGGTGAGTACAAAATGTATAACACTGTCTACAATACACAATTGTACCCCGTTTGGTCAAAACCAAAGCATATGTCTAAAAGGGCTAGTAATTCTAATCTAACTCATTTAGAATTTACGCACAATGACTAATCACTAAACCCAACGCAATATCTGCACCTAGCGATATTGCAATACTAAGATAGAACATTTACGCATAAGTATGAAGCCTTTAAACCACACCATTCAATCAATTACTAAAACTAAGATGTGGGCTCTCAACAACTCACTATAGCATAAGGAGGTTAATTATTTCTGTATAGCCACTTAAGACCTCACTACCCATGATAAGTAAGGGTGGATCCTTTCAATCACTTAAGACCCAAGGTGGACCTATCGGCCACTTAATACCTTACTCAATAGTTTACTCTACACTAATATAAACTAGTGGACACTAGCTACAAGTCTACTAATTTAATGCTTCCTTCATTCATGCATATACCCATTGCCTGCATAAAGCGAGAGATAGTAAGAAATCACTTAATACTAGGTATAGGTTGGAGCGCAACACCATTTAAGACCCTCTTGGCGGACCCCTATATTACTATCTAGTTGACCTTCTTAGATAATCCCCTAGCCACTTAATACTTTTGGCAGGGTAGGAAGACCTATGGTAGCTCTGTAGTGGCCATTTAATACCTAATCCTAAGGCAGACTCTCGACCCAGTCACTTAATACCTAAAGGAAGCGGGTCTTTACAGAGATTACCACTCTCGTACCCAATAGCCATTTAATACTTCTTTATTTTTGGGAGGTGAGCTATGCGATCACTTAATACCCTTTTAAGGATGGATCTAACTACTTAATACCTCTATCCCGATGCATGCTTACATTTATAAATTATTTCCTTTCTAAGTTTTCTTCTTTTAGGACGAGAGGTGGGCCTTACAACCACTTAATACCTCGCACTTGGGATAAACCTTATTCTAGGAAATAATCTTTGCTACATAATTAACTATCGTCATAGATTCCTATAGTTAATGATATCTCACATCAGTTGTACGTATATCCAACTGCTGGAAAGTGCAGACTTCTATCGAATAAGGCAACTGACCTCGCATCATTGACCTACGAAGTCCAATCTTGATTCTTAATTATATACATTCTTGATTAACTAGAAATATATATTAGTGGACTTAGTATTTACTACACCAATCAATCCCCATTAATTCTACTTTTCTGTTCTTTTTTATTATTATCAATTAGGTTACCTGCCACTTATGACCATAACTGTCATATTTTCTTAAGGCATTGATTTACCTATTAAATGTCATTTATACCAATCCCATTTTAATTCAAATCTAAATACTGTAACTCTTTACTTATTACTATGATTTAATTCCATCTCTTTCTTATTAGTGTATTTATATATATACATATGTTTGTTATTTATTAGATTCCCTTATTGGAATTACTGTTCCTATTCCTAACATAATTCAAATTGTAACCATTTTGCATGTTTATCCTATTTGATTCATTTCCCCAATCAAAGATGGTTACAACATTCTTTGTTCTATTTATGAACTTATTTATAGCAAATCAAATTCATTTATTGCCACAACTGTCATAGCACCTATTTTCGTTTGTTATGGGATTATATTTCCATATACATTTCCATGGAAACGTAAACTATTCAAACATACAACAATAACAAACATTTATTACAATAAAATATTTGTGTTATTTATGTAGATTTGGATGAATATGAATATATATTTTATTTAAGGGCATTTAATGTAGTTATTATATTATATTTTATTATTATTAACCATTTATGTTTTGGTCCAAACCAACGACCAAAACAAACCCTTTTTATGTTTAATATTGTTTAAGATTCAAAATCTTAAAAAGGTTAATAACTGTAGTTATAGTAAAATTTCCCAAAATAATTAAAAGGGAATATGAACGTATTTCAAATCATAAGAAATAAGAAATATATGTTTTTCGGAATGGTTGTTGTATACTACGTGCAAATATATGTAAATTTACACATCCTTTCCTAATTGTTTTGTACATATTTCTTGCTGATCTGAAACAATGTCCTTTTTTATTAACAAGAACAAAAAGGGAGTTTCTACAATAACCCAGTATAACCCCAACATTACAGTTTGTACAAAAGCCGAAGAGTTTTGAAAATTGTAGATTTGAAACCATTGTTAAAGTTGTAGTTTTATTATGGATTTGAAACCATTGTAAAAACAGATAATTTTTCCTTGACCTGAAAAGGATAATTTTCCTTGATCTAAAACCATTGTCAAAATTGTAGTTTTATTCCGGGTCCTTTTTGAAAATTGCAACAACTGTAATTGTAGATTCGATACGGTTTGCTCAACGGCTTTGCCTTGAATGGGTTTAGTCGTCTTAGACGGATAACTTTTCCTTGAGTGGATTACGTGAACTTATCTAAAGAGTTTTAAAGATTGAATGCTAACCAAATAAGGATATAAACCAAAATGTTGGAGAGCTTCACCCTGATTAGCTAGGGATCTTGGCTTGAATTATACCAAAGATCTTGGTATCAACTTGGATTTTCCATATAGCATAACTATCAAAAATTGACTAAATACTTAGATAGAAAGCCATTAAAATGATCAATCATCGGACTTGTTCTCATGTGTACTTATTTTTGAACAAAAGTAGCTTAACTGGACTTAGAAGATCATAATAAAAAAGAATTAGAACCAAACTTCACAAAAAGACTTAGAAAACAACATAGGATAACTTCGAAAAAATTAAAGTAAGATAAGCTAACTCCATGACTCATCTCGAGTCATGTGGGCTCATCCCGATGACATGAAACTCTTATAAAAGACTCTCTTATTGCTCTACCTTATACCTATGAAATTTATAGTGATTTAGGAGTATTGACTGAGTTATGGATGACTCATGCTTTTGAATTGAATGAACTAAAAGAGCCATGAAGATGAATGATTAAACTCACCTATAATGATTCAAGATTGGACGAAACGACTCAACTGAATGATAAGAGGATGGTACAAAAGAGAAATTTCAAAGTTACTTTATCTCTATGAATTGGTACCAACTTATGGAGATGAGTTGGCTACGACTTATACAAATGAGGTAGATGATCCTATGACTCATGTGGTGGATCATCATGACATTAGGATTTTTCCGCAGTATAAAGTTTGGCTTCATATCTGATGGATTTTACTATAAATATAAATTTATCATCAATTAAAAAGAGGATTGGATCTTGCTAGAGACACTATTTCTATGTCATGTTGTTGCCACTTAGTCAGCTTTTATCTTCTTTAACACTTAAACTCTTGTAACTTAGATCTAGGACTAACTAGTCAAGATCCAGAGAAATTTAACCAATAAGATCATAATAAAATGTAGACTGAAATATATGTATACCAGAGTTAGCCGAACCACTACAAAACTTCATTATCTCTACTACTTTAACTTCCTTTTACTACTTTCTTTGGGTTACATGTGTGTGCAATCTTCTAACCTTTGGTGCCTCGTACTACCTTTTGCTATTGATTCTATTTTTGGAGTTAACATAAAATGACTAAATAGTTTGGTCTAAAGATAATTCAATGTTTCGGCTTTGTCACTCTTAACTATGAAGTCCATCCGCTTAATTTTGAACTATTCGAATGTCAATGTTCATACATCACTAAACAAGTGATGTGATATTTTTACCAAATTTATCGCTTACTTAATTAAGGAAAAAATTCAGTTTCACTTTAATAAGTGTCACCTAGTTGTGACAATTATTTACACCAATTCTCTTCGTCAAAACTATATCACTTCGGATTTGTGGAATCTAGTAACAGTCAAAATTCAGATATCATCCATGATCGACTTTATAGTCCAAACATGGACCTCTTGGCTCATTAATCAGCAAGGTTTAACTTTACAGGTTTAAGTTCATTGTTAACCCTGTTTAATAACACGATTTAAATATAGTTGATCAAATACGTATGTGATGGGTTGTTCATATCATCGCCTCGTTCACCCGGTCAGATGGTTTACATGCATCAAGTCATCATATGCCTTCGGGTCATGATGGTTCAATCAGGTCGTTGGTTTGCATCTCAGGCTCGTCACATGAATACATAAAATGCCGGATCGTATATACTTAAGAAGATGGTGACATGGCAATTTAATATGGGTTGACTGTTTGTAAATGCATGCATAAGATAGGTCGTTCAAGGAGCATTACATTAGGTCGTTTGTTATTTCATTTATGTTAGGTCGTTGCTTCTTTTTATAAAGGACCAAGTCATGCGTAAGGCTGTGCTCCACTAAAAGTTAGGTCTGCTTCAAATTATCTCATTCACATCCAACAAGTTGGATTGTCCATTTCTGTCCCAGGATGATACGTAGCATAAGCATACATAGTTCGGAGCATGATGTAGCACTTGAGCAGCTGAGTTGAACATGTATATGGAGGTCGCTGGGAACTAACTCGGCTGGTCACATTCAATATGTGGAAGCCATGTGGCACATTATGGAAGGCATGCGGGTTACGTGCTAACAAAATGATGAAGCAGATCCTAGGTTGTTGGTATAAAGCAATATATGTATAGGTCGTTCAAGCCAGAGCCGGCCCGACATGGCTGACTGCCCTAGGCGAACTTAAACTCTGGAAGAAAACATGAAGTCACAGCAAAACAACATGCATCTACCAGGGTTTGAACTCACATCTTTCCCCTTCCTTTTAGGAACCCTTACCACCGAACCACCAATACCTTTACTAATTTTATGCCCTGCACTATCTATATAATAGCATTTCTCAAAGGATGGCCAGAATTTTGCTGCCCCCTCCTCCTCCTTCCGTCGTGCTGCCCTAGGCGACCGCCTTGGTCGCCTACCCCTTGGGCCGGCCCTGGTTCAAGCATACCTAAAGCAGGTCGCTGAACATATTCAGGTCATTGGACATGTGTGTATAATCAGATCGTGGGGAATGTTTTACAAGTCAGGTCGTTCGAATGCTATCAGACCGTCCCCACGTATTTAGATCGTTCCAATACATATCAGGTTGCTCCATATGGTTAGGTCACTCACCGACTTATCACCATATACACACATAATTACGACTCTGCCACTCCATTCAAATGACACCTATAAATACCCCACGCTTCCCACATTAAAAGGGACCGATTTCTCCTCCCACGAAGTGATGCCCAAATCATTTCTCTACCACTCCAAATCATTCAAACCTCCATTGCTCATTTCTCAAGCGTTGATTCAACATCTCAATCTCTATGGATTTGTCAAAGATCATCTAAGTGCTCAAATTGTTGAAGATCTACTCCAATAATCATCAAACCATAGAGATTTATCCATTTCCATTGAGAAATCAAGAGAATCAAGACATTATAGAGAAGATAATAGAGAAAATCATTGTAAAGAGAGAAAAGGAGTGAAGTTAGCGAAATCATGTACCTTGTAACATTGAAAGTGATAATGAAAGCACTCTTCAAAGTGGACGTATGCTAAATCTAACTCGAACCACTACAAATCTCCGTCCTTTTGCTTGCTTTTGTGTTTGTGGCTACCGCTTTTATAGATCTTAACCGTTTGTGAAGTGTAGATTTACACCTTGGGGTGTTAGTGCCATTTTTTAGCATTAATAGTAGACATGGACCTCTTAGCTTATTAATCAGCTAGGTTTAACTTAGCAGGTTTAAGTTCATTAATAAGCTTAATATAACCATATGTTATATTCCATGGTTGTAAATTGACATTCCTGATCAAATGTAACAACCCTTCCCCAAATCATACAGGTAACTGCTCATATGTTTACAGATTACAGTAACATGTTTTACTTAATTTGCATATGATTTACATATCTTCTCATAACATGTCCAAACTGTTAAGATTAACATGTTTGCATATTCTTCCTTTATAATTATCCCAATTATACAGTCAATGGTTCTCAAATTTTATATGCCCAATCACCTTTTTATTGTTATTACATATTATTCCAATTTATTCCAATTTTATGCAATTCAAACGAAAAAGGAGTAGGCTCTCAATGGCCTAGGCTCTGCGCAAAACAAAAAGGAAAAGGAGAAAATAGATCCAACTCAGAAATGTACAAACTAAATAAATAGGCATAATAAGACTGTAAATAAAAATAAGACAGAAAGGGGATAAGGAAGAAATATGTACATATAAAGAGATAATAACTAAAAAAGAATAGGTGATTTACAGTAATTTAAAGAACAATAACATATAAGAATAAACATATAAACATTGATATTTTTAATATCCAGTATATTTATTGTCAAAAATCCTTTTTAAATTGCAAATCTAAAAATAAAGTAGAACTCACAAAGATATGTATTAGATCTAGAAAAGGCCACTGAAATAGTTGTAGAACAAGAAGTATCCTTTCAATCTATATTTTGATAACACCCTAACCCTTTTCTTATTTTATTTCAGAACATAGCTTGGGGAGGAAGAAGATAAATAAATGTTTCTGTAGGAAAATAGTGAGGGTTGCTAGTCTATATATAAGCGTGCTAGGATAATATAAACCATAGGAACTTAGGTTTTAAAATCAAACCGTAGAATACACATCACGCTGAGTCAGCAAAATGAACCTTACCAGAAAATTTATCCAGATTCAGGCTCACTGCCTGGTCGAAGGTTGGTCGACCCACCTCTTACCTGGGTTGACATAGGGGTCGACCCATGTAAGTTCGAGTCCCCCTGTTACCATTGCGTTTATTATGAATTATTTAAATACTTTGTTTAATTTTGTTCGAACTTTTTTTAATCATAACTTGCTTATACTTAGTCCAATTCACGAAAACCAAAATTCTATCTGAATCAAAATTTCGTAACAAACACAATGGTAAAGTTTATTTTACCCAATTATGAATATTTCATTAATTTAATATTCATTTTATTATCTTTTTCATATAATTATTGTGTATTAAAATATGGGGTGTTACATATATTCTTCTTTTATTCTCTTTCAAAGGCCTTTTTCTGGATCTAGAACAATTGTTTGTGAGTTCTATGTTATTTTTAAATCAGCAATCTAAATAAAAAGGATTAAGATAGTGAATTAGATTGGATTTGAAAGCTTGACAATTATAGTGTTTATAAATATGTCTTTTACAAGTTGTTGTTCATTTTAATTACTGATTATTGCTTATTCTTTTTCTGTTGTTATTTGCTTATAAGTAAATTCTTCTTCTTTATCCCCATCTCTGTTATTATTCTATTTACAATATTGTAATTCCTATCTATTCATTTTGTTCATTTATATGCATAAGCTTATTTCTCCATTTCTTTTGTTTTTGCACTGATCCTAAGCCATCAAGAGCTTAGGCCTTTACCGTTAAGTTTGCGTAAGAATTAGGATAATATGAAAGAACGTTAAAAATGAGAATTCTGGGCGTATTGAGAATTGGTTAGGATTACATTCCAATTATTGATTGTAAATGAGGATAAACTTATGAAATTGAATAAGATGTGTACTTAATTATACATTAAGTAACATGTTAATAGAAAATGCGTGGATTGGGATAAACTATACTTAATAGTACATTGAGTAAACTTGTAACTGTAAGACATCTGAACAATGATGTATTAGACTTACCTGGACAATATGTAAAAGGGCGATAAAAGGTTGTAGATTACTTTCGTTAATTACAATAAAAAGTTGTAGATTACTTTCATTAATTACTAAACAAGGTTGTAGATTACTTTCGTTAATTACAATAAAAGGTCATAGATTACTTTCGTTAATTACAACCTAGGGATAAAAGTTGTAAATTATTTTTGTTAATTACAAGCTAGAAGTATATATATTAGGCTTATTAATGAACTTAAACGAGATAAGTTAAATCTGTTAAATTAATAAGCTAAGGAGTCCATTCCGGTAAGATATAAGTGACTCGTGGAAATCCTAGTTAACTTGTAGACCAAGTCTCGGGCAGCTTGTGTCAAGTGCATTTTGTGTGGGAACCCATATCAGTCAGTATTCCTTGGTTATCACGGGGCTTCACACTGGGTAGGGGCTAAGACAAGCTTATACTGAACTGGATGATAAGATATTAAAACATGAGGAGGGTACGGGCGTGTTCCGGTGGAGCCATGAGAGTGCATAATTTCAAACAGAGAAGATAAGATGTTGTAACGCCTGTGATTAAGGCTGTGTCTACTTAGTTGATGGATTCAGGACTGATAGCCCCGAACATTATAACTCGCAGTTTTTCACATCCTATTTAAGAAGCCGATCACTGGATAGAAATTAGGTAAGACCTAATCTTAACGTTATGTTAGTTGGTGCAGAAATTCTTGGAATATGAATGAGAAGCTTATCTTGTTTTCGTACTTTTCTACTTTACTGTATTTTCATGTCCATTGCTATTCATATGTTTGAATACCTCTTATCGTATGCTCATATTAAAAATCACCAGAACTCGCCAAACTTATGTCTGACCTAGTTTGTTCTATCTCTCTCCTCCTTTCCCCCTAGGTTTTCATAGCGGAGGATCGCAGCAGTGACCGTGAACTTCATATTCAACTTAGACTTGGATCGTTTCTTACTTCATGTATTGCTTCAATAACCGTTCCATGATTATTGATATGGCTCATGAAGGATATTTTTTTTATGTTTTTGTACTTATATTTTGATATCTTACTTTCCGCAAGCCAGATTTTTTTATGATTATGACTCTATGGCATTTTAAACTGTGATGTTGTGACTGGTTAAATAATAAATGTTTTAGAAGTTTTCCACTGTGTTTTACATTCTGTCTTGTGAATTTAGTCTTTGTATTGTTACATTATACCTATTGCGCTTCACAAAACTTAATGCATCATCATATGGGTAACGTTAAGAGATGTGGGGTGTCACAAGGAGGACCCATAGACCACCTCGAATCTAATAAGGGAGGGACCCATGACTTTAGCTCAAATCCAAGGAATAAACCTTCGGAACGGGCCTACTCCTAACCACGGGACCCAAACTAGACAAGAAGACAGTCAGCCAATTAAAACCATCTCAAAGTGTGTAGTAAGACTACTTATTCAATCACATGTAATAGGGGTATACACACACACACACTAGATCCCTCATATTAAACCGACTAATCTTAGATGTTGGATTGGCCGTGCGATTCCGGCCAGACTTCTACTACGAGCGGGCTTAATCTCGTGTTATAGTGTTCTAAACTTAATGGCCCATGACACCTAGACCTCTCACATTAGCCAGACTCACTTGTGGTTAGTGGATTTGTCTGCTGGTTCCGGGCAGACTTCTACCATAAATGACGACAAACCTCGTGTCTATATGTTATTATTTAATATATAAGCCATTTACACACACAAGCAACAATTCTAATCAAGGTATTAAAAATATCCAAATATCATCCTCACACATTTATTATGCCATTATTACGTTTAATTACGCTAATTACGCTATATAAATATATATTTTAATACTCGCTATAAACGCTAATTACCATTCGAATTAAGAAGTGTTCTAACGATGAATTTTGTCAATCCTGTTCACATATAAGGTATACAAGAACAATTCCCATAACAGACTACTCTATTCATGGCATAATTAATAACAAGCAGCCAATGGGAAAATATCAACACTAATCATTCAAACTTGTATCCTAGGCTTGTTATAATTATTTAGGTAATGAGAGAGAAACAAGGCGTTATATATTATACATATATACACATTCAACACATATATATACATAAAAACTACTGTCTGAATCAAATTTACCCTTTTTCGATGTTGCACATAAAAACATTAATATTTGATTATTTCAAATTTGAATAGATCAAATTCTCCATTATGAATGAAGATCTAAACCTTTCCAAATTCTGAAACCAAACCAAATTTTAACCCTTTTATACAACAAACATTTTTAATTGATTTTTCATTGAAATGGGAAAATCCAACAAAACAAAAAGGATATTCCCCAAATCATTCCTCAGTCATAACCAAATAATTTACAAACCTAAAATATTGATTGAAAAACTTTATAATAAGAGATTTAGGGGGTTTTTTGCTATGATATTATCATGAAAACCCTAATCTCCTAGGCATATAGATCCATATAAAATCTACAAAATAGAGGGAACAATCCAAACCAATCTTATTTCCACTCACAACTGTAGCAACGATGAAAATATCAATGAATTGAACATTGTATGCACGAATTGACGTTGTTATCCAATTCTGATTGCAGATCAATATGAAAGGACCCTATAAAATAAGTCACTTATATAGATTTAGAATTCCAGAATGTTAATCTAATTAGGATGTAAATTAGAAAAGAAAGTAGAAATAGATTTGAGATAGAAGAAGAAAACCAATTTCTAGAATCTTAGCAGCAAAATAGAGGGACATGGAAATGAGATGGTCAGGGAATGGTGAGGTGAATGAGGTGGTATTTATAGGAGTGTAAGTGAATGGCAGCCGTACGTTAGACTAATATAGATTACTCTTAACTTCTAACTTCCTATAAAACCAACCTAAACACTAACCTAACCTACCCTCACCACGCCTGGGCCGCACCAATCGTTCGACACCCCCTACGAAGGGCGGTCGACCCCTAGATGTCGACCGCTCTAGGGCGAAAATGCCTAATGAGACGGGTGGCACAAATTTTTAATTAATTAATTTATAACTTACATTATGTTATTAATTCATTTCCTTATGTAATATATTCTTTATCCCCTTGATCTTATCTATTCGTTTGAATTTCAAATTCACCTAAGGGAATGTTTAATTATTCTAATTATGTCATTGTATCTCTTAGATATATATATATATTATCAATTCAAACATTTATATGTATATATCCATCGTATAATTTCATTAAATTATTATTTCTTTATACGGAGTTCGTTTTCAATATATTATATATGAAAACATATCAGAATTTCGTCAAGAATCCAAATATAATAATTTCGTGACCAAATTTATTTTTCCAAAATTCTCATTTTTCCACTATTTTATATTTATTGTTTATTTAATTCATTAAATTTCTTAGTCCATTTAGTATATTTTTACAGGATGTTACCTTCTTCCCCCCTTAAAATAGATTTCGGCTTGAAATCTGTCAGAAAGGGCGAAAAACACAGCTTGCTATAAACATCCATGTTGCACACCTATATTATTTTTGATTCATACATAAACATTCATGACTCACAGTGATTATAAACTACAGAATTACTAAAGTGAGCTCAATCCTAGCGTGTTTGTCTAACAAATGATGCAGTATTTATGCAAACACCCTAATATGCATATATTTCTATATGAGTGTGCTATGCAATTGTGTTGCATCCATTTTCCTAGCATCCAATTTAGCAACCACAATGCATCCATATATGTAACTTAAAGAGAAAATTACCCAAGAAAAGCTCTTGGTGGGTCTGTCTCATCTTATCCTCAGTCTCCCAAGTGCTTTTTATAGGGTCATCTCCCCATTGTACTTAGACAAGGCGAATGGTCTTATGGCAAATTCTTATGATTCCATGCTCTATAATCTTTGCAGTGGCACGGGGGGCCTTAGACTCCAAGTTAAGGCTTCTTATGTTCCCAATCTCGTCAAGCTCGAATCTAATAGCAGAATTATGAAGGCACTTCCTTAGATGAGATATATGAAAAACGTTATGGAATCCTAATAGGCGCTCGATGAGATCCACACGATAAGCCTAAGATCCTATCCTCTCGATGATCTGAAATGGCCCAATAAATCTAGGAGCCAATTTCCCAGTCGTCCCAAGCCGGGCAGTCTTCTTGAGTTGCCTTCATCCTCCTCCTCTTATCCGCTTATGATTTCTAACGGTCTTGGGTTACCTTTATCCTCTGCCCCATCAAAGAAATCTTCTTCGTTGAATCATAGATAAAGTATGGTCCGAGTAGAACCTTGCCGGTAGTTTCCCACCAATGAGTTGGCAATTTGCATGGCCGCCCATAAAGCGCTTCAAAAGGGGTCATACCAATTGTTGCTTGAAAACTATTGTTACATGCAAACTCCACAAGTGGCACATGTTGCTTCCAAGCTCCTCCAAGGTCAATCATGCAGGCTCTAAGAAAATCTTCGAGAATCAGATTGACTCTTTGTATCTGGTCTTCGGACTTTGGGTGATAGGGTGTACTTAAGTTGAGCGTTGTCCCTAATCTTGCTTGCAAACTTCTCCAAAACTCACTTGTGAATAGAGGGTCTCGATCGCTGACTATACTCGATGGATTGTCGTGTAGTCTAACTATATCTCTTACATACAACTGGGCCAATAAAGCCGCAATCCTATTCTTCTTAACTGGTATAAAGTGAGCACTCTTGGTCAGACATTCCACTATGACCCAAATAGCTTCATTTCCTTTCGGACTCCTTGGAATCCCAACAACAAATCCATGGATATATGCCCCCATTTCCACATAGGAATTTTTAAAGGTAATAGTAATCCTCCGGGCCTTCCTTGCTCTGCTTCAACTTTTGGGCACATTGGACACTTGGCCACTAACTCAGCTATCTCTCTTTTCATCACTTCCCAATGGAATTTTCTCTTCATATCCTTGTACATTTTATATCCAACAGGGTGTATGGTCATCCTTGACCTATGGCGCTCTTCTAAAATTTCCTTCATCAAATCCACATCCTTAGGAACACAGAGTCACCCATCCTTAAGAAAACACCTATCGTCACTAAGAGAATATCTAACTGAATGAGGAAATATCTCCTTTTTTCAAACTTTCTCCTTCAAGTTTCTTAGCTCCTCGTCAAGATCTTGCATCCTCTGTATTCTTTCCCTTAAAGCGGGTCTAACCATCATAACTCCAAGAAAACTACTAGAAGCTGCAAGTGGCGGATGTAAGTTAAAGTTGGAGAGAAACTCCAACTATTCCCATTCTGAAATTGCATTCATAGATGCATGCCACTTACTCAACGCATCTGCCACAATGTTCCCTTTCCTTGGGGGTATACTGGGTCATGAAATCGAAGGAGGCAATGTATTCCATCCATTGTTGCTATCTTAAATTCGAGACACGTTGAGAGAATAAATACTTTAAGGATTTATGGTCAATGAATGCTCGAATTTCTCCCCTAAAAGATAATGCCTCCACATCTTCAAGGCGAATACCACTGCAACCAACTCTAGATCATGAACTGGTGGTCCTTGAGTAGTCTACTGGCATATGCGACTACCCTTCCTTCTTGCATGAGAACCGCTCCTAAACTGGTTCGACATGCATCTATGTAAACCATGAACAATTTTGAATCATTGGGGATAATGAGAACTAGCGCACTAGTCAATGCTTCCATCAGTTTCCTAAAAGCCATATCGCACTTATCACTCCAAGAAAATACAAATTTCTTCTTCGTCGGTTGGGTTAAAGAGGTAACAATCTTTGTGAAGTCATTAATAAACTTTTTGGTAATCTCCTGCAAACCCAAGAAATCTTCTCACTCTTGTAGCATTTCGAGGTACTTTCCATTCCTTAATTGTCTCAATCTTAGCGGGGTTAACTACCAAACCTTTTCCCGACACAATATTCCCAAAAAATATAACTTCTTCTCTCCATAAATAAAACTTTGAAAACTTGGCATTCAACTGGTTTTCTCTCAGAATTCCTGGGACCTGTCTTAAGTGGCTTTCGTGTTCCTTATGGTCCTTGGAAAATATAAGGATACCATCTAGAAAAATCACCACGATCTTATTTAAAATGCCCCTAAATACTCAACTCATAAAGTCTACAAAAAGATGGACACACTCGTTAGTCCGAAGGGAATAACTTCCCATTGGAATAATCCATCTGGCATCCTAAATTCGGTTTTATCCTTACTATCTTCTACAATCCTAAATTTGTGAAATCTAGTTGCAAGGTCTAATTGGGAAAATACTCGGGCTCCTCCCAAGTCGTCAAATGGATCATCAATTCTAAGTAGGGGTACCTATTCTTCTTAGTAAGTTTATTTAGCTCCATATAATCCACATAATGTCTTATGGATCCATCATCTTTGATGGCAAACACAACAAGTGTTCCCCACTCAGATGTAATTCGTCGGATGAATCCTTCCTGTAGCAACTCCGAAATCTATTTAGCTAACTCTCTTCTTTCTTTAGGCGCCATATGCCTTAAGGATAAAGCTACTGACTTGGCATCCTTCTCTAGGTTAATACGGAAAGAGATCTCCATATGGGGTGGAAACCCCGTGACTTCCTCAAAGACATCTAAGAACTCACATACTATAGGGATCGAAGTTGATCCTTTTGAACTAAGAGACAAGGCACACAGTAGGGATTTATCCTTGTTTCTAACATTATGAGGGATTCTCAAACTATGTCCTCCTCGGCTCCTAAGATGAACAAATCTCTTGTCACAATCTAGAATGGCTCCATAAAATGATAGCTAATCCATACCTAGATAAGATCACACCCCATAAAATCCAATGCATATGCATAACGAAGGAATTCGACATCGTCAATATCCAATACTAGGTCTTTACAAATCAATCCTCCGATAGGGTCGACTACCTCTATTGGATTACTAGCGATGGATGTGGAAAGGTTCAACGAATCGACTAATCTACTAGAAATAAAATAATGGGTCGCTCCAGAGTCAAACAATGTATATATAGAATTTCCTAAAATAGAAGTTATACCTTCTAGTGCATGTTGACCTTCATCTTTCGGGGGTTGGCTCTGTATCAGTGATGCTTCCAATGTGTAATTCTGACTGTTTTGAATAACTCTAGGCTTTGGTCAATCCCTAGATAGGTGTCCTTCTACATGGCAATTGAAACACCTTCCCTTAAAATCCTTCTTTGCCAAACCTATAGTCTTTGGCCTCATGGCCCTTACAATTACACCTTGCATAAGTCTTAGATTCTGTCTTGAACTTACCCTTTTTCTTCTCGTTCTTCCACCATCTTTCTTCTTATTCTTCTTAGAACTAGAATCACCTCCTCCTTTCTCACCACTCTTGTTTCCTTGGATCCATCAGCCGTGCATAAGATGCCAGTCTCCGCTGATGTCTCGAATGTTGTTCTGAACGTTACTTAGGCTATCAAAGTTTACTTTAACAGGGTGTTCAACCCCTTGACAAGTCTTAAAGCCTTGTTCATCGGGCATCCACCAAACCCCTACCAAACTTGAACAACTCGGTGAATTTGACCATGTACTCCTGCAGACTCAGAATTCCTTGTTTGAGATGGATAAATTTCTCTAATTAGATCGTCATCTCAGTATTAGGTAGAAATTTTGATTCAAAACGAGTCTTGAATTCAACACACGTAAGTACTTGGCCCACATTCTCTCCAAATACAAGGTTCCACCATCTAAGGGCTTGTTCCTTTAAGTGCCAAGCCGCAACTCTCCTCTTATCTTCATCCGACCATCCCATGGCCTCGAAGATCCTTTCGCAGTCCATTATTCAAGATTGAGCCTCAACAAAATCTTTTGTCCCTAAAACAGTTTTCTACTAAGGTTCGTGAAATCCTTATAAAGTCGAGGAAAGTCTAATGCTACCTCAGTGGCCTGAGCTACAGGCTCCGTTGGGGCGGGACTGGCGATAGGGACTTGTTCCACAGCTTGAAGATACTGTTGGAACCACTCCAGCAAATACTGAGGTCTTTCTTGGTTTCCCTGACTGGAAGGATTGCCAGCCATTCCTATCTAAAAAAGAAAGGAAGGATCCTTCAGTGGTTATTCCTGAGATAGTATTCAAGCTAAAAAGGAAGGAAAATGATAAAGCTGGCTAGTATAGTTGCATATGTCTATTGGGGGTATTATATATATATATATACACACACACATATACATATATATAGTTTGAATACCTTTTTTCAAATTACAAATACGCCTCTGATACGTATATTTTTCCCTGTAATCGGGTAACCTGGCTCTCATACTAAATGTGACAACCCACCTTGAGTGGGTCTAAATTTCAACCTAGAAAAGACCCGTTGAAACTTAAAGCCACTCTAAACAGGTCTTAGTTCCTATAAGGAATTACATTTGCACAGAATAATAGAGTGACATAACGAGATGGAATCTTACACAACAGAACGAGAAAATATAATAATCAAAGTAAGAAGTACCATTTGTTCAAAAACTACATGTTCAAAATACAAAATACCAAATCCACATGTTTACAACGGTACATCGTTATTATTCACTATAAAACAGTAATAACAACCAATAACATAATATTAGTCACGTTGCCTTCTTCAGGCTCCCTCATCGTTTCGCCCATCATGTGTAAGCCTCACCTATTGACTTGTTGGATATGTTAAGGAGAGGGGTCAGAACATAAAATTCCCAGGAATGAAAATAACATGTGTTTAAAGACTATACTATAAATTTGGCGGGTCATATACTTCAAAGTCTATTTACAAAGCACACAGGCATGCACACACAAAGGTATGTTTTAATTAATGAGGTGGACATAAGAATCAATCACTTAAGACCTTCATTAATGTATTTAGGGTGGATAATCGATCACTTAAGACCCAATGAGGTGGACATTCTCGGTCACTTAAGGTCCATTGTAGCAAATTTATTAAGGGTGGATTCTTACCATCTCTTATGACCCTATGGCGGTCCCTACCCACTTAAGATCCATCCTAACACATCAACGTCATAAGTATATATATTTTTTCACAAGTAATATGAGAAGTTGTATCTCGCAACTTAGTACCGGTTTAGGGTAGGCCTATATATAGCTATTTAAGAACCCTTCGGTGGATGCCTTATGCTACTACTCAACTGATATTACGGTAATAGACCTATGCCCCTTAAGACTTCCCTTAGACGATGGTTAATTAAATTACATGCTACATCCCGTGTATACCTAACCTGTCCCTAGGTTGGCCTTTACATAGATCCTAGAGGAAGTGAACATTCCGATAAACTACCTTACCCCATTATCGCCATGACTAGACCACTTTGGAGAAGGAGAACCCATAACCACCTCAAATCTAATAAGGGAGGGTTCAATGACTTTGGCTCAAATCCAAGGAATAAACCTTCAGAACGGGTCTAGTCCTAACCACTTAAGACTCAAACTAGATAAGAAGAAAGTCAACCACTTAAGACCTTCTCAAGGAGGGTAGTAAGCTTACCTATTCACACGCATGTAATAGGTATAGATATATACGTATACACTAGACCTCTCACATTTAACTGACTACTTGTAGATGTTGGATTTGTCGGGAGGTTCTGGGTAGATTTCTACTATGAGCGGGATTAACCTCGTGTCATAGTGTTCCAAACTTAATGTCCCATGGCACCCATACCAATCATATCAGCCAGACTCACTTGTGGTTGCTGGATTTGCCGGTCGATTCCGGGAAGACTTGTACCACGAATAATGACTAACCTCATGTCTGCGTGTCATTATTTAATATATATATATATAAGCCATTTACACACGCAAAGGCAATAATTCTTATGGAGACATTAAAAAAATTCAAATCTCACCCTGAAGTATGTATTATGCCATTATTACGTTTAATTACGCTAATTATGCTATATAAATATATAATTTAATACTCGCTCTAAACGCTAATAACCTTATAAAATCGAGCCACTTATATAGATTTAGAATTCTAGAATGTTAATCTACTATGGATGCAGATTGAAAAGAAAATAGAAATAGAATTGAGATAGAAGAAGACGAAAACCTAATTTCTGGAATCTCAACAGAAGAATGGAGGCATAAGGAAATGAGATGGCTAGGGAATAGTGACGTGAATGAGGTGGCATTTATAGGGATCTAAGTAAATGACAACTGCTAGATTAATATAGATTAATCTCAAATGTCAAGTTCCTATAAAACCAAGCTAAACACTAACCTAATCTACCCTAACCTCGCTTGGGCCACACCACGCAATCAATATCGCCTACGAAAGGCAGTCGACTGGTGGTCGACCGCTCAAGAGCGAAAATTCCCAGTAAGCCTAGTGGCGTGCGTTTTTAATTAATTAATTTAAAACTTACCTTATATCATTAGTTCCTTCCTTATGTAATATTTTTTTGTCCCTTTGATCTTATCATTCGTTTGAATTTCAAATTCACATAAGAGATTGTTTTATTATTCTAATTATGCCATTGTATCCCTTAGATATTTATATATCTTATTAATTCAAACGTTTATATATATACATTCACCGTATGATTTAATTAAATTATTATTTCTTCATACGGAATTTGTTTTCAACATATCATATATGAAAAAGTATCAAAATTTCACCATAAATCCAAATATAATAGTTTCGTGATCAAATTCCTATTTGTCCAAAATTCCCATTTTTCCATTATTTTATATTTATTGTTTATTTGATTCGTTAAATTTCTTAGTCTATTTAGTATATTTTTTATGGGATGTTTAACTTTATCATTTCCTTTGAATAGGTTCTATCGTATCCTTAATGAAACTTATGGTATAACCTATGAATGGTAGGAATGATTGAAAACATGTTAATAGAACATGTAATGTATGATGTTCGCAAGTGGTTGCAAGTTTTTTCTAGTGGATGCAATGGACGCACAACACACACTAGGAAGCACCATTAGAGATCGGCTAACCAGAACACATATATATTACATATGGATGTGAGAACATTTTATTTTAGTTCCATGGTTGTAAAATTAAATGACTAGCAAATGATTTCTTGCATATGTATGAATACTTCAACATGCGTGCAGAAATATTAGTTATCGATAGGAAACTTGCATTCATTTGAATTCATTACACGAGCATATTTGCATAAAAAGAAGGCCGATTGAATAAGTAGATAGCTCTAATCTTTTGCCTTATGTAGGGACATACATACTACACTATTTCATAACTACATGAGTTTCATTAGAAAATTTAAAGAAAATGCATGCTAGTGGATGGTATTTGAGTAGATCGTTGTAGGTGTTTGGATGAAAATACTTATCTTATTCTTTTATCATTGGAGATTTTAGGGGATGACATCCTTTAAGAAGGATAAAATGTGAAAACCCAAATTTTAAGTCCTAATTAAATAAAAAATAAAAAAATAATATAAGTTTATAATGTTGTTAGAATTTAGCTATCTGAATTGTGTCATCATGTCCATGGTAATTTTTTAGTCAATTTGTATATATAGTTTTTAAGAATCGGAGTTAAAAAGAAAAAGATGTTGAAGAAATATGATTAAAAGTACATATAGACATACATATTTATATATCGTTGGTCAAGCTACTCCTTTTTCTTCATTCACCATGCTCTACGTCTGACCTACTCCACTTTTTCCCTTTTCCCCTTCATAATCGCATGATTGATTTTTATTATTTTAGATTTCTTGGAGGAGAAACTTGTTAGAGTTCTTATTATGATGTATCTCTTTCCTTTTCTTATTTATAGTTGGTCGGTTCGTACTATTACTTGAGAGGGGAATTTATTTTCATGTACTATGCTTTATTGGTGAGGCTGAGTGAGAAATGTGGTTTCTGACATGGTATTGTTATTATTATTGTGATCATTATTATCTGATGTTGACTTTCTAAGATGATGGTTATTTTATGAAATAAATAATAAGCTATGCTATCTTTAAGTAACAACCCGAAAGTTTGGAAATATAAATTAATTTCAAAAATAGAAATATCTGCAAACGATGGATTTTAGCCACAGAACTTTAACCGATGCGTTCATCTCGGAATTCGGGTTAACTTTCATGCTTGGAGTTTCGCGAACGGAGCCCATATGAAAAAGTTACGGACGAAATACGAAAATGGACAAAAAATAAATAAAAGAAAATTTATATTATAATTTACCTTAATTGACCAAGCCGACCTGGGCAATCTGATGCCTAGGCGGTCGACCGCATTTGGTCGACCGTCACAGTCGACCAACTGGGTATCAGACTGCCCAGTGATGGCTAGGTTTTAAGGTTTGGTTTATTATATTATTAAAACGAATGGACAGATATAATTTAAAATTAATCCACAGGTTCTAGGCCATTTCCCCCTATAATAAAGGGGTAAGGCCTCACTCTTTTTCCATATAAATCTACAGAGGCAGCAGAGCTCTGCCATTTTCCTCCTTCTCCAAACCTAATTTCTTAATCTAAAATATATTCATACTTAACAAATTTAATCCAATTCATATGAAATTGGGAGGATAAGTAGATCTAATGGAAAAGAATGCAAAGTGACGCAACGAATCATATTCTCCCATCTCTTCTTGTTTTCTTACATATCTACAGATCTAGATTTCCCCCTTTCAAGATAAATTGTGGATTTATAAGAATTTGGGAATTGTAGGGCTAAAAGGTTCAAACTTTGGATTTGGAAGCTATAAAGTGAGTGAGAAATTTACGAATACAGTTATAATAACTTGCCTATTTCGTTTGAATTAGATCTATGTTTTTATGCCAATTTCCTCTCAGACCTGTTCACTTAAATATTATGAATTTATTTGCAACCACCAGATCTTATTATAAAAATGGTTAGAACTTGTAAATTATAAGTTGTGGTTATATATAACATAAATTATAGGATTCTTAAACTTGTTCACACATATTACTACAATTATGGCATGAAATACGTTGTGCATGTTGCGTAACACTGTGGATCTGAAAATCAGTCCTATTAAACACAAATTAGATGTAGTTATATTCCAAATCTTTAGTTCAGTGTTGCATAATAAAATATGTGAATTTGGGTAAAAATGTTAAATTGGTAAATTATGTGATTGTAATATAAAAGGAATTATGCCTATTTGCATTCAATAATGTTGGGTTTTGGCTTAATTGTTGTATATATGTTGTTTTCCTCTGTTTGAACAAAAAGATGCCATTTTAAATTCACAAGAGATAGAACAAAAGATTTAGAAAGGAAAAGTGGTGCAAACGTATGTATAAATATAAATTTTTATATTTGTGCGTAATTTGCATCGACTATTCCATATATATATATTTCTTGTGAATTTGAGATATGTCTATTTTACTAATCAGGCATAATTTACAATAATTACAGCTAATGATCTTTTTGTAAGATCTTAAACCTTTTGACAAGATTGAAGGTATAAAGGAATGTTTAGTTGTCAATTAAACCAAATCATTAAATTTAAAAGAATAATAATAACAATAATAATAAATAAAGATAACTACGTTGACTGTACGGAAACATAAACACGAATATATATATATATATATATATATATATTATCCATCCAAATCAGCGTAAAACGGTAAAATATATATTGTATTAAATGTTTGAAGGTTTGAAATGTTGAATGGTATTCATTTATGGAATCATACACGTAAATTATAGTCCATACTTAATGAATATATATATATATATATATATATATATATATATGGTGACCGTTGTAGCAATTATTGTAATTGATTGTTATAAATAAGGCCATAAATAAATAAATAACAATAGTGACCAATGTGGATTGGGCAAATAAAATAAAATAAAATAGGATAATGGGTACAATTCCTAAAGTTGATTAGGACAAATGTCGTACACCCCAAATTAGGAATTTTGAATTATGACCGCATTTATACACGAGGTTAAGCTCAACTTGTGGTGTAAGCCTGCCCGGAACTGATAGGTAAATCCCTCAACCACAGGTAGTTAGCTTAATGTGAGGGGTCTAGTGCATAAATATAAACGTACTAAGGAACGAGGTTAAGTTTAACTTGTGGTAGAAGTCTGCCCGAAACCGACCAGCAAATCCAGCATCCACAAATTGTCAACTTAATGTGAGAGGCCTGGTACATACATATATATATATATAGCATATAAAGTAGTCAACCAATGAATAAATAAATAATGACTACGAATAGAAATTATCATTAGGGTACAACAAATAAATACCTTGGGATTGATAAATGGTTGTCATTGGAAAATATGACCATTATGGTCATAAAGAGCAATAAATAAAGAAATAGAAGTTAATGGAAGCAAAAAGGAGATTAATAGATATTGATTGTCGTTTAGATACTAAGTCCAAATTAGGGAGGAAATCAAATAAATACCCTAGGGAAAAAGTGGATACAACCTTCCTTAATTATGTTAATAAATATAGTGCTTAAAATATAATTGGACTTAGTAGGTTAGTAATGAAATATATTACTAACCATATTAACCTGTAACGATAATGAATTGTGTATGTATAGTATTTCCGTGTAGAGGGACTAAATGGGAATAACTTAATAAGTAGCCTACATTATCCCAATAGGGAAAGGTGCTAAAGGCTAATGGGGTACGAACTATTAACCTTCGCGTATAGTCCACTTCCTGGGCCCTAAAAGGCTAAGTGACTAGGGTTGAAGAGTTCACCTGGGAAGTCTTTCAGTTTAGGGTCTTAAATGGCAGGTATGTGTGGGCCTACCCAAACCTGGAAACTAAAAACGTCAGATATGGCTACCTATCCTACGGGAAGTAATAAGCGACTAAGAGGGTTATCTAATAAGGTCAGCTAGAAGGTATAGCGAACGATAAAATACCATCGCTCACCTTACGTGGGCCAAGAGTATATGCGTGAACGACAGAAGCCTTAACTAGTAGGGCCCATAGCTAGTTCCCTCTAGTTCATGTTGACGTTAAGTAAATTATCGAGAAATAATAAGTGACCAGTCGGTCCGCCTAGGGTCTTAAGCGATCAAGAGGAATCCACCCTATCTATCATTGATAGTGAGTCAATAAATGATGAAGGATAAGCAAATGAAAGTATATGAATGTAGTAACCTTGTAATTAGGGGTCTAATCTTGATAGTAACCAACCAAGCTCTAGTATAAAGGCTTCGCAAAAATATGTGTAAACGTCCTAACTTGGTATTATACTTTGGGAATACTACTTCGGGAAGAGTAGTAGGGTCCCGCGTAAACATCAACAAGGTTAGATTAGAATTACTAACCTTGTTAGGCATAAATCTTAGGTTGAACCAAACGGGATATATCTGTGTATTATAGTCCGTGTTGTACATTTCTTAGTCACCAGAACTTGTTATTCTGACCCCCTCCTCATTACAACCTCCTAGGTTTTCTAGAGAAGGTTGGGTTCTCACGGATAGTTAAGTTTGGATTTCGGTTCTTGTTCTCTCTCATGCTCGGTATTGGCAAAGTGACTTATTTCGAAAAAGGTAGTTACTTAAGTTCATACTAGTCATCCTATTCTGTTTCCACTGTGAGTTTTCTTTTATCGTAACCTAATTATGCTCATTTATTGCAAATACCAGATATACACGCTCCATCTTGGATGTGTTCAAGTTTTTATTTTTTTCAAAATTTGGAAGCAGAAAAGTATGGGGGTGTTACATTTGGTATCAGAGCTTAGGTTAAATGATTAGAGGAATTAGTTAAATTAGGACTCGTGAGAAAACATAATTCGATTTTCTTTTTTGTTTTTCTTCGACTTTAATTTATCTCGACGACGAAATTAGTCGTGGGCCTAAATATATAAAATGGGATTTAAACAACTAAGAGTTGAAAATGTTGTGTTTGGGTTTCTAGCCAATTCTATCTTACCCCAAAGTATGTTGGCAATCTCGTCATGAAGAGCATAAGGACGACATATGGTGGATGTTAGCCTACTTTGTGAACTAGGCTACACAAAGAGCAAACTGCGAGAAGGCCACTAATCGGTCCGGATCGGAAGGAGATAGCGCAGGAAAAGGGCAAAGATCGAAGACGCAAACATCAAATCGGTTCGGATCGGAGAAACACTTCAGTGGCATCAGAAGAAAGCAAGTAATCCCATCGGTTCAGATCGGAGGAGTACGTCAGCAACATCATGAAGCAAGTGACCTCATCGGATCGGATCGGAAGCAGCCGATCCGAACCCCTTTCTCCGAGCCTGCGACCGTTGCTACCCATGTTTCCTGAAGATTCGGACCAAGCATGACCATTTCTCCCACGATCTCCCACTAAATCAATGCGCTGTCACCATCTTGAAGCCTCCGAACCCGACTCTCAAGGGATGGGTACCAGCAATTCCGAACCGGAGCCACTTCGAAGAGATTTTTCACCTATAAATACACCATCTAGAGGCATTTGAATGGATCCTTTGGCAAATTCTCAGCTCTAACTTCCTCTATAGCCAAATTTCATAACTATATTCAGATCAAAATCATCTCTTAAAGTCTATTTTGAGAGATTTGAGTGAGTTTATGCATTGTAATTGTGAAGTTGAGTGAGAATCATTGCTGTATTTGCATTTGAATCATCAATTAAAAGAATAGAAAGTGGACGTAGGCTCTTTAACGCCGAACCACTATAAATTGTGTGTTCTTCGTTGCTTTTTAATTCTATTTCACTAAATTCATAGCTCATTTGGGTGTTAGAACCAATTTTTTGTCTAACATTTTGGTGCTTTCACTGAGAAACTTTCAAATTCTCAGCCTTTTCGGGATTATCATTCTACTATTTGGACTTTCAAGTTCAAAGAAGTTAATCCCTTCTCTTTGACATTTTTCAGTACTTGTTGACTAACCGTTGAAGAATCGAGTACCATGGCTAAGACCAAAGGAAAAGAAGTGCAAGGCGCTAGGGGAAATGATGCTAGAGAAGGTCAGCAAGCCATCGTGATAATAAGGTTACACGCTCAAAGCTCTGGAGTAGACCGCTCCGATCAGGAGGATCCGAACCGGATCGGAGGTGCCGATCTGAACCGAGTGGAAGGCACCGATCCGATCCGATCTGATGAAGTCGAGGGCACCCATTCTCTTCATCCGAACCGCCCTGAGCAGGCTGTTGTGAACCGATCCGATTCGAACTAGATGCAGTTGGAACTTCTACTCGAGCTCCCTCCAACGCTCCGATTCCAGCCACGATGACTAATGTTCTGCCTGATCCATCTGCACCCATTACTCAGGGAAATTTTTCACGTTTTCTTGACATGCTTCAGAGCACAAAAGAAGCATTGGAAGCTCAAAAGCGTGACAACCTTCACATGCAGGAAAACATGATCACTATGGGAAGAGAACTACAGGAGCTCCAGAGGCAGAGGACTCCTTCCCCAGCACACCGCATTGCTACAGATGATTTGTCTTCTTCGGAGGAGGAACATCCCCGCGAGAGAAGGCCGCTTGAACGACCTCAGAACCTCGATCAATTGACTTTTGGGTCTTTAGGATCCCGAGAAGATGTTGCTCGTGTATTGGGCCCTGATGACCCGAGCCTGCAACAACCTATGTTGCTACCCATGCGCGGATCCTATGTCTTACCCAGAGATCCTAATATTACCAACCCCACACAGCAACATCTTCTCCAACCTCTACCTCGACCGGGAGCACAGAGAGCAACGTAGAGCAGCGGTCGCCAAAAACAGGAGGTTATCCCTTGACCAGGAACCCAGGGGTAATTCGAACATCAGACCAAGAGAGCCTGTGCAGACATTAACCAACGCCGATGTATGGGCAATGGTGCGCCAGATTATGTCTGAAATCCGGCGATATACTAATGAAGATTGGGGCATTGAGTGAAGTCATACCCCTTTCACAGATGACACATTGAATTTCCAGTTTCCCCGGCGATTTAACTTGCCTCAAATGGATCGATATTCAGGAAGAACGGACCCAGGGCAGCATCTGATGAGATACGCATGGTTCATGAATGCAGCAGCAGCTCCAGATGCCGTGAAATGCAAAGCTTTTCCAATCTATCTTGAAGATGTAGCCTTAATGTGGTTCACCCGACTCCCCCCTCGATCGGTATCAAATTTCACAGAATTGAGTGAGCGCTTCATGAATCAATTCCGACTCCATGCCCAAAAGTCCAAGACCGTCATAGAATTGTCACGGATTAAACAGACCCCAGGAGAATCTTTGAAGTCATATTTGGATCGGTTTAACCTGGCCGTCACCGAAGTCACTGATCCCTATGAGCCCACTATCCTGATGGCTTTGATAGAAGGGGTAGATCCTGACACGGAGTTCGGGGATTACTTGGCTGGAAAACCACATCCTACTAGAGAATTGTTCTATGAAAAGGCTAATATCTGCTTAAGGCGAGAAGAAGTTAAGGCAAATCGGAAGAGAAAGTCCGAAGGGGCCTCGAAGGAAGGTGTCCAGAGTAACGTTGCTGTGAAACAATCTGGTGACAGTTCAGGGAAGGTGGAAGTGAATGTTGGCAACCAGAGCGGTGGTAATAGCAACAGAAATGGGAACGACAATAGAAGGAACAGAAACCGAGGGAACAACTCTAATAAAAGACCCAGATTCCAGACTTTTGAAAATTATACGCCGCTAAATGATACGTTGGAGAATATTTATTTGGACACATATAGCACATAGCAGTACAAAAACCTCCACCCAGATAATCTACTGAGAAAGAGATTGCCACAGGAAAGTTTTGTTTGTTTCATGGAACCCATGGTCATTCCACCAATGAATGTCGTCATTTGAGAGACATTGTTGAAAAATTGCTGCGAGAAGGAAAGTTAGATGAGTACAAAGTCGCCCCGAGGGACGGGGGCAAGGGGGACAAGGCCCGGACTCAAACCCGTCTACCTCGAAACCTACAGCCCAGCAAAAAGGCAAGAGGATCGTCATTAATACTATTATAGGTGGACCTCACCTAGTTGGCCGTAGTTTTAAAGCAATGGATCAGTACGTCAACGCCGCCAAGCATTTTGAGGTTGGAGAGTGCAGCAGCCTCGATGATGTTACTCCAATAAAATAACAAAAGACGATGTCAGACGACGTCGTATTCCACAATAGAGGTGATTCCGGAGATGAATCTCCAACCGACGATCCGCTAGTAATCACCACAACAATTGGCCCTGCTTTAGTCCATAAAGTGTTAGTGGACAATGGAAGCTCAGTCAATATCCTTTTCAAGAAAGTCTTCGAACAGATGAAGCTTGAGGCAAAAGACTTAAAGCCATGTCAAGGATGGATTCGTGGCTTTAACGGAGTATCTACAGCTCCGATGGGTTTTGTGGAATTACCAGTCACACTAGGGCAGGGAGATCGCCAAAGAGTAAGGATCCTGCCGTTTGTAGTTTTGGATTTGGAGTCGCCTTACAATGCCTTCCTAGGTCGACCGGCCCTTGCCGAATTTAGGGCATGTATTGCTCCCTGGTGCTTACTGCTTAAATTCCCGACTGACTCAGGAGTTTGGGTGATGAGGGGAGACCAAGCTACGGGACGAGCTTGTTACGTGGCAGAGTTAAAGATGTTAATGAAGGGGTTGAGTATAGATGCTAAGGATGATTCCGCCCCTCCAAAGGAGGCCTCAGCATAGCAATTAAGGGGTCCTTCCCCAAGAGAGTCGCCCTCGGATGTACTCGAGGATATAGATCCCAGAGAGGATAGTGAACCCGGGGATAGGAAGGCAACTCCCAACGAAATAACAATCGATATACCTATTGATGAAACAGATCCGACGAAAGTACTAAAGATCGGCTCGCAACTGGATCTAGTTAGAGCGAGGGAATTGGCTGATTTCTTAAACGCAAATCTGGACGTGTTTGCCTGGACTCACGCTGACATGTGTGGGATTTCGCCTACCATCATGAGCCACTCTTTGTGTATTAATCCAAAGCACCCACCAGTCAAGCAGAAAAGACGGGTGTTAGGCCCAGAGCGGTCAGCAGCTTTGAAAGAAGAAGTAGAGAAATTAAAAGGTAATGGATTCATTAAGGATTCAAAATATCCCGACTGGATATCGAATCCTTTCCTAGTCAAAAAGTCAAACGGAAAGTGGCGAACATGTATCGACTTTTCTGATTTGAAAAAGGCTTGCCCGAAGGATAGCTTTCCTCTCCCCAGAATTGATCAACTAGTAGATTCGACGGCCGGGCATGAACTTTTATCCTTTATGGACGCCTATTCCAGGTACAATCAAATTCCCATGCACATACCAGATCAAGAGCATACAAGCTTTATCGCAGATTTTGGATTGTATTGTTACGTGGTAATGCCGTTTGGGTTAAAAAATGCGGGAGCCACGTATCAGCGCTTAGTCAACCGCATGTTTTACAATCAAATCAGGAGAACCATGAAAGTTTATGTAGATGATATGCTCGTGAAATCCAAGCAATCTCCCGATCATACGAAGGACTTAGCAGAAATGTTCGGTATACTACGAAGGTATGGGATGAAGTTGAATCCCTTGAAGTGTTCTTGTGGAGTGGCATCAGGCAAGTTCCTTGGCTTTATCTTGAGTTCCAGAGGAATTGAAATTAATCCGGACCAAATAGCAGCAATCCGGAATATAGAGGAGTCGCGAAAGATTAGGGATGTTCAAAGCTTAGCTGGGAAAGTTGCAGCACTGGGAAGGTTCATCTCCAAAGCAATAGACAAGTGTGTACCTTTCTTCGATCTCATAAAACGGGGAAAGCAAAATTTTGAGTGGACTCCCGACTGTGTGGAGGCGTTCCAGAATCTATTAGACTTTTTAGAAAAGCCTGCAATATTATCAAAGCCTATGGAACATGAGGATTTATTCGTCTACTTGGCGGTATCATCTCACGCCGTCAGCACAACACTAGTACGTGAAGAGGACAAAGTCCAGAAACCTGTGTATTACGTAAGCAAAAAACTAGATGCTGCAGAACGTAACTATCCGAAGATAGAGAAGCTTGCTTATAGCCTCCTGATTGCCTCCCGCAAACTCCGCCATTATTTCCAGGCACACTCGATAATTGTATATACCGATCAACCTTTGAGATAAGTGCTGCAGAAACCCGAAGCATCGGGGCGGTTACTCAAATGGAATATCGAGCTGAGTCAGTTTGATTTGAACTTTCAGCCACGAAGATTAATAAGGGGGCAGGCCTTGGCTGACTTCATAGCTGAATTTACAATTCCTGAAGAAGAAACGGTGGGTGACAAGATAGTTCCTTTGGATCGAGAGTTGGAGCTTAGTCCGTGGGGACTATATACTGACGGAGCCAAGAATGATAGAAAGTCCAGCGCCGGAGTTATTTTAATAACTCCTGAAGGACGATCTATTTATTATGCATTACGGTTAGAATTTGCTGCTACTAATAACGATTCTGAGTATGAAGCCCTGATTGCCGGGTTGAAACTCGCCAAAGATTTGGGAGTGAAGACACTAGATATATATTGCGATTCCAAGATAGTTGTATGTCAAGTTCGGGAAGAATTTGCTGCTAAAGGACCTCAACTCATCACTTACCTCAAAAAGGTAAAGGAGTTATTGGAAGGTTTGGAGCATTATAGCATAACACACATTCCAAGGGCGGAAAATCAGAAAGCAGATCGAGTGGCGAAGCTAGCGAGTTCTGATAACCCTAAAGAAACCAAAATGGTTCCGATAGAGGTGCTGGAATCGCCGAGTTTCGAACTAATGGAAGCAGAGCTAGCCTTGGAAGTTGAACCAGAAAGAGAATCCTAGATGACATCAATTAAGAATTTTCTCAAGAACGGAACCCTCCCGTTAAGAAAGAGCGAAAGACGAGCTGTAAGACGCAAGGCTACAAGATACGTTTTACAGGATGACGTCCTTTATCGTCAAGGGTTTTCAATGCCCCTATTACTGTGTATCGCACATGATGACATTAAACGTGTACTGCAAGAAGTACATGAAGGTGAGTGTGGAGATCACACTGGGGGTCAAACCCTGGCAAAGAAAATATTACGGTACGGATATTTCTGGCCTACCGTGAATAAAGACGCGGCTGATTATTCACGACGCTGCGATAGATGTCAAAGATATGCCAAAGTACCCAGAGCGCCTCCAACTCAGCTCAAGTCGATGGTAAGTCCGTGGCCGTTTTCCATATGGGATATTGACATTATTGGAGTGCTACCTATTGCCAGAGGAGGAGCTAAGTATGCGATTGTTGCCGTGGACTACTTCACAAAATGGGTGGAAGCTGAACCTTTAACAACCATTACGGCAAGGAAGGTGATCAGTTTTGTGGTCAGAAACATCATTTGTCGATTTGGGATACCAAAGACCATTATAACTGATAATGGGACGCAGTTTGACAGCATCGAGTTTAGAAACTTCTGCCAGAAATATAAGATTGATAAACGATACACTGCAGTTGCTCACCCGCAGTCAAATGGCCAGGTCGAAGCCATAAACAAGGTCATCAAATCAATTCTGAAGATGCGGTTGGAGCGGGCCAAAGCAAGATGGGTAGACGTTCCATTAGCTTTATGGGCCTACAGGACAACCGTTAAGATGGCTACCGGCCATACTCCCTATTCACTTTCCCTTGGGTCAGAAGTAGTGATCCCGGTAGAATTAGAAGTCCCTTCTCATCGAGTGGCGTATTACGATCCGATGACAAATAAAGCACTCCTCCTAGAATCTCTTGATATGATTGAAGAAAAAAGAGATGAAGCCGACTTGCGTGCCTCGAGACATCGACATCAAGTAGCATGTTATTATGACCAAAAAGTTCGCTTCAAAACCTTTGAACCAGGAGACCTAGTACTGAAACAAGTCTTCCCGCCGTCGACCCAATTGGGTCCAAAATGGGAAGGGTCATACACCATCCAACGGAAGCTTGATACAGGAGCATTCAAGCTAACGACCGTGGACGATGAAGAGATTCCCAGAGCCTGGAATGCTCAGCACTTACGACGATATCTGAGCTAAATATGAAATGTCATCTCTTTTGTTTTCATAAGCTATGTAAAAAGGCACGACTTGCCTTAAAAAGTCTATTTATGTGAACAAAGGATTATAAAGTGGATGTAGGCTACGACTTAGCTGAACCACTATAAAAATATCGTGTGTCATTTACTTTTCTGCATTATATATATTTTCAACAATTATTCTATCATGACCATGAAACGCAAAACGTTAAATTAAATTTGGAAAGTTGGAGATGACCTATGTGCAGGAGGAAATAAAATGACTGTCCGTACGATAAAACATAGAAGAATGGGAAGATGACATTCTTAACTCTAACTCTCAAGAATCGAGAGAGAGTATAAAGGACGGGAAGACGACGTCCTCTGAGGCGTGAAGGTGCACCCAGATGAGAGACCGCCTCAACGAAACTCTAACCTGGTTATGAGACAAGAGAGTATAAAGATGCTAGAAAGAATAGGCATCAACGACAAAAGGAATATGGCCCCGTCAGAGAATCGGGGGCAGTTGGATTTTTTAATTCAATTAATCTTGAATAATTCTTGCTCGGTTATCCAAGATTAACTGGGGGCATATATGTGCATACATATTCCCCCTCAGTAATGACTTCATTATATAACTTTAATATGACATACTTTTGTATTTTCAGTTAAGTGCTGGACTAACGACTATCAGACATTGCAGGAAATAAACTATTTTTATTTACAAACATGTGCGTTTGTACAAGGAAAACAAGCAAAAAAGAAGATGCGAGTGCCGCACTCGCTGCAACAATTGCGGACCAATTAAATGCCAAAATAAAACAAAGCACTTCATCACTTGGGCTTTGGAGTGGACTTGGATTTTTTGGCAGCCTTCTGAGCATCCTTATCCTCTTTTTCAGCATCAGTCAAAATGCGCTTTGGCTTTTTCTTCCCTGCAACCGAAGTACTAGAATCGGTTGATTTTTTCCTAGGAGTCGGAACACTGGAATCAAGAGAAGACTTTTTAGCAAGCTCTTCTGTAATAGACCTAGTTGAAAGCTTAACAACTAACCTTGATCCAGGATCCACCATTGCAAGAGGCCTAAGGCTTTCGGGGTCCAGGTCTTCAACTTTTAGCTGCATACGTTTGTCTTGCTCGGCTTTCATGTCAGCCAAAGTGATGTCATCGGCGCTTTTTGAATCTCCAATTATAGCCACATCAGGATCTTCCCCATGTCCCTCGCTACCGCCATCGTCTTTCAAGGCATCAATCATCTCGTCATCGTGAGAAGTGTCGGCCTTAGACAGTTCAGCTCCCCCTCCTAACTCTACGGTGATAGCCTTATCTTGTTCTCCTTGAGCCTTACCCACGGATTTTATCCCGGTGGTGGTTACCTGAGGCACATTAGTCTTCTCGGTTGGTTCAACACCTACAGAATGAGAAGCAACAGTTATCAACTCAGGAGAAAATAAAGGATCCTCTATCGATTGCCCAATTATGCGGTGAAATGTGGAGACAGCCTTGACGACTTGAGGTGAAAAGGTAGAAATACCTTCCGATGATTTCTCAGCTGGAGTGGCTGCCGTCTCTGACGCTGATTCGGGTATAGGAGATAAGAGAGACGCTTGAGGAATCCCTGGGTTCTCGGGATCATATCCCTCAACTTCGGGAGTTTCAACGGTAGAAGAAGAAGAACCAGCCTCAGCGATATTCTTTTGTTTGGCCATCCGCTTCTCTTCCTCCATAGCAGCGGCAATAAGGCGACGCCCCTCGGCTAGACGTGCCGGCTCATCATCTCTTAGATATTTTTCCATAAGCTTATCTTCGTTGACGAAGTTTACCTTGAGCTCCTCTTTCTCCCATTCAACAATTTGACTCGATACGTGAACCAAGGTAGTTGGATAATCTTCAATCCAAGAGATGTTTCGGCGACGAATTATATGCGCGAAAAATTCAATTAGTAGTTCGCCAAACCCGTGCACTTCTCCCTGAGCCTCTGACAGCTGTTTACGGGTTTCTTCGGCGGACTTAATAACGTTTTCCACATTCTTCTCCGCTAGGGCAGCCCTATTATCGGCCTCCATCAACTTGGACTCCAAGTCAGCATTTTGCTTCTCCAATTCAGCATTCTTTCTCGCTAACTCGGTTTTTTCTCGCTCAAGAGTATTGTAAGCTAGTTGCATTTTGGCGTTATCCGACTTAGCATCTTCTGCTTGTTTTTTCAACTCTAAGCGCTCTTGACTATGAGATTCTAGCAAGTCATGATAACGCTTCTGTAACTCTTTAAATTACCTTTTGAAGTTGGTACCATCTCGTTAAGCGATGACAAGTTGGGCCTGTGTGTCCTCAAGGTCCTTCTCTAAAATTTTCAAGGCTTTGGCGTCGGCGTCTGCAGTCTTTTTCATTGAATAAAAATCTGTAATTAAAGTTCGAATGATTCTGGAGAGGTTACGTGAATACTTGAACATCTCCGAATAATGCTTCTCGACCGCGTCAATCTTCGCTTTGGCCTCATCCGCCCACTTTGAGGAAATAGGCTCGAGAGCGGGTAAGAAAGTCATATTTTCAAAATAGTGGTCGGGGAACTGCTTCTCCAGATATGCCCGCTTAACTTTAGGTTCAACATCCAGTGGTGGAGGTTCATAGTATGTTAGCTCAGTATCCTTATGTTTAGAGGGCACGATGGCTGCATCACCCTTCCTAGGCCGCTTATCAGAAACCTTATGTTTGCCTCGTGAGTCGGTATCTTTCGGCGGGCTCCTTTCCTGACTGTGTTTCTCTTGAGGAGAAGTTTGGTCTTTGGGCTGCGATGTATCTTCTCCTCGATGACTCTTATAGCTTTTATATCGGTCTGAATCCGACCGGACGAGAGAGCGAGAGCGCGAGGTGTGTGACTGATAAGAATCATGAGGCCTTCTGTCCTCTCTACCCCGACTTTCACGGCGATCATGCTCAACATCGGAAGGAGGTCTAGTCATGCTGCGACGTATTTTCCTGATGTCATAGTAAGGGCGAGACATTGTACCTGCGCAACAATGTAAGTGGAATTCAGAATCAGTGTTCTCATGAGAAGTAAGTGCTGTAAGCGTGGTGCTGTTGTGTTAAGTGCATCCTAAGTGGTGTTCCCCCCGACAAACCCGAGTCTGAAGTCAGACCAGCGCGAGTGGGATCTTTGGCCTTAGCGTGAGTGGTCTCCTCTGAAGAAGTGAAAACTAAAGGATTTGTACCAAAATCCTCTGAAGTGTAGATGGTCTCAGGCAGGGGGAGATCTCCTAAACCTTGAAATGTGGAATCATCGGTAGTGAGGACATCTCCTTGAGAAGCGTCTATTGGCAGTTCTTTAGGAGACGTTGACTTTTCAGGAGAGATAGCATCATCAGGGACGACGTACCCTTCTCTGTGCTTTTCAGCTATGTTGGTCAATTCGTCGTCCTGAGTTGAAGATGGAGAAGGTGAAGTCCGAAGAGGTATCGTTGGATCTCTCGAGCCCTCGCCCGTTTCAGGAATAATGTCTATTGGGGGTATAAATACGTACGGGCCTGACCCATGACCGATGCTACGGGTAATGGATAGTAACCCGTGATGATGTAGATACTCATCCTTAAGAACTTCATCAATGGTTATAAATTTTTGATCGCCATTGAGGACTCGATGCATCCGATCAAAGTACACTTGAACCAATATTTGTTTTGGGTTATCAACTGCAAACAAAAGAGAAAGCAGGTTAATGTTTTGACATGAACATTCAGAATGGAGATGTAGAAAATCGATGCCATACTTGATTTTGTCCATCTCCTGGCGCACCCGGCTGCTGCCTGATATAAAACCATTCTAGCTTAGAATCGCCGGCCTTGCTGCTAAATTGAGCTGAAATAATTTTCCTTTTTGGGACTGATTCGAAATAAGAGAAGGAAGGAGTTTCCGAGTCCGATGCTTGAAATTATAAAAAAAGTGGACGTCGTCGAAAGTGAGCTCTGTACCTAAAATCTCTCTGTATGCTATACATAAGGTATATAAGTAAGCATAGGAGTTGGGATGCAACTGCATGGGGGCAATCCGCATCTGTCTCAGAAAGTCGACAACAAAAGACGGAAATGGTGGAATAGCCCCAACCATACACATCAATCAGGTAATTGCCATAAATCCTTCTGGGGGATTGTGAGGACGGTCAGTTTTCGATGGCACCAGGGTATCCCTTTTTAGTATCCCGTGCTTTAAGCATATTCGAACAAGTCTGTCATTATCAATCGTCGATTCAACAGAATCTTGAGGTAATTCCAATATGATGGTGGACTCAAATTCATCAGGAGCTCGATTATCTCCAATCCCTCCTTCCTCTTCTATGCCCAGAGAAATTTCACAGTCCGAAGGTGTTTCGTTGTTATGCACTCCCATTTCATAATCTGGGCCCTCATCGTTCCACTCAGGGTCTGAGGAAGAAGATATGTCATCAATGGTAACTTTCTCAGAAGTTTCTATGACTTCCATCTTCTTTGCTAACTTAAATGATCGTCTCTCGGCCATGATCACTAGACTATTGAAGAAATAATAACAAGGATTAGAGTAAAGTTGCCCGTGTCCCCCGTGTGTGAATGTGAACTAAAGAGTGTGCTACGTGTAACAAAGATGCAAAATAAACACATGCAAGCGTGATGTAAAGACTCCAAGGAGTGACACTGTTTCAGAATAGTTCTTGATGTTTGTTATGTTCGTAAGGCGCTATCCTAACTGTTCATCAAGTTGAAGGTAATGCCAAGCATTAATTAAGATAGTTGGATAAATTCTTGTGCATTGAGTTGGACGATCTCGGTTCAGTTCGGGTAAGTGCATTGGGATCAGATCGGAGGGCAAAGTCCTGTTTTGGTCTGAAACGGATATTCACATCCAGTAATTAGAACCGGTTCGGGTCGGATGTAGGCCACCGGATCAGTTCGGATTGATTTGAATAATAATGCCTCTTTCCTTCCTTGTCTTTTACTCCGACCCGACCAAGTTGGCTTTGTTTTCCCTTCTTTGTTCTTTCTTTTGCTTTGACCCGATCCAATCTTACAAACGTCTCTCCCTTTCCTTCATTTCAACGCTTCTTCACCCGAACCGATCCCAGCTCCTCTCCTCTCCTTCATCTCCTCTATTTTCCACCTCGCATAACCAATACCGAACCCAACTCTATTTCACAAAACCCAATCAAGACCAAGCAGTTGTGTGCTTCACTATCCTATAAAATCCTAATCCCCTCTCCCAGCGCCTCGAGGTGATGACAGAGCCACCAACGACGACGACAAGAAGAGGGGAGGCCAAGGCGTTGAAACCAGGCAAATGCCATGATCGAATCGCCCAATTTGACCACAAATCTAAACTGAAATCGATGACAGCACAGTAATTCGAGCTTTTAACCTACCAAATTGTTTAATTCAAGGAAGAACGAGAAAGTTTCGGAGTTTTTGAAATTCTAGGGTTTTGATGCAAATTCTGTTGGACGAGAATAATGAAAGAAGAAGATGGGAGAAAGACTTATATAAAGGTGCGGTGACTACTCGTATTCCCAGTTTTCTCTGACCTGTTCGGACCGGGAGTCAAGCCCACAAAGGAACTCTGGCCTGTTAGACCATGGTGAAGTAATACGGGAGGGCCCATCCGAGTGTGCTACTGGAGAAAATCCATTCGGATCGAAATCCGAACCGAAAGGGACTACATACACAGATTTGCCACATAGGGTGAATTCGAAGAAAAGTAAAGAAAAGGCTCACCTGAAAGAATCACTGGACATTAAAAGGAGCTCTCAAAAATTGTTTAAAGATGAAGAAAGTAATTCATATGGATTGTGGATATATATATATATATATATATAAACAGCAAAAGCCTTGACTTTATGAAGTGACACGACACTACAAGTGAATGGAAGCGATCATTCAATGGTTCTAATTCAAAGGATGTTTCGTAAACTACTTCGAAGCACATTTTATCTTAAATAAGAGTGTACTTCGATTGGGCAAAATGTTAGCCTACTTTGTGAACTAGGCTACACAAAGAGCAAACAGCGAGAAGGCCACTAATCGGTCCGGATCGGAAGGAGATAGCGCAGGAAAAGAGCAAAGATCGAAGACACAAACGTCACATCGGTTCGGATCGGAGAAACACTTCAGCGGCATCAGAAGAAAGCAAGTAATCCCGTCTGCTCGGATCGGAGGAGTACGTCAGCAACATCATGAAGCAAGTGACCTCATCGGATCGGATCGGAAGCAGCCGATCCGAACCCCTTTCTCTGAGCCTGCGACCGTTGCTACCCACGTTTCCTGAAGACTTGGACCAAGCATGACCATTTCTCCCACGATCTCCCACTAAATCAATGCGCTGTCACCATCTTGAAGCCTCCGAACCCGACTCACAAGGGATGGGTACCACGCAATTCCGAACCAGAGCCACTTCGAAGAGATTTTTCACCTATAAATACACCATCTAGAAGCATTTGAATGGATCCTTTGTCAAATTCTCAACTCTAACTTCCTCCATAGCCGAATTTCATAACAACATTCAGATCAAAATCATCTCTTAAAGTCTATTTTTGAGAGATTTGAGTGAGTTTATGCATTGTAATTGTGAAGTTGAGTGAGAATCATTGTTGTATTTGCATTTGAATCATCAATTAAAAGAATAGAAAGTGGACGTAGGCTCTTTAACGCCGAACCACTATAAATCGTGTGTTCTTCGTTGCTTTTTAATTCTATTTCACTAAATTCATAGCTCATTTGGTTGTTAGAACCAATTTTTGGTCTAACAGTGGATTCCATTGATTCGAGTTTGAAGACTGGGAAAAAATCTAGTTACAACCGAAATAGTCGCGACTTCTGGTTTTTGATTTCGTTTGGTGGTTCCAGTCAAAGACCTTTTCTTGGTCTAAAATGAGAAATCCATGTTAGTATGTCGTATTCATTCGGAAATATAATTACGAAGTGAATCCATTCGTTACTTTGGTAAATTTGCGAATCTACCTTTATTGAATATTCATTTGAGTTCTTGGCCTTGTATTCGAAGAAATTTATTTTTAAAACTATTGAGAAAATAAAGATGAGTTTAGAAATACGGTTTTGGAAAATGACTTTATAAAGTCCTAGTTTTATAAAGATATGGCTTTTAAATTTTAATCAATTCGTGTTTCAAAATTTAGGAATTTTGTGCAATTTTAATAAACATAATCTGATTGGTAGGAAAGATGGAAATAGAAATGACAAGGAATGTGCCACTAAACTTGGAAAGAATAAATATCCATTCCTTGTAATTTTTAGTATCCTTCTTCCTATATATATTAGATAGTTTATTGAAATTATCACAATTAATCCTTAAGATTTTAAAGCTCCAAAATATTTGAACACGAAAAGGTTTTTCCAGTTAAAATATAAATTGGAATATAAATAATAATGATAAAATGTACGAAACAGTTAGTTTATAATATATTCCATTTTGGAAAAGTTTTAGATTTTTCTTCGAAAATAATAAGGAAAATCATTCGTCTGAATTTTTGGGGGTATTTGATATCATGAATCGTCTATTGTTGTCAGCTAGTAAGAGGAAAATCCATTTTAGTTTATATTACGGATTTATAGTTGAATTATTTTTGGAATTCATTCGTTGTGTAGTCGCAGCATCTTAGTTGAGAATATAAATCCTTGGATTTGGTTCGGAGTTTAACTACAGTCTTTAAATACCGCGGTGATGAGGATAATTTTTTTCCGAATCATGTCAAATCTTAAAAGATAACGCGGGACGATTAATATTTTAATCCGGCTCAATAAGACCAAGGTTCAACCTATGTCCAAAGCATATTTGGTAGTTGACTGTTTAGTGCTATACAAGGATGGTCAATTAATTGATGAGCTTTGGTACAAACCTGGGACTCAACCGTAAAAGTTGCGTCCAAACCACCCCTTTAACTTCTTTCTTTCGTCTTTTCTTCCTCATCTAGCCGAACCATATTCCTATCCTTCTTCTCTTTCTTTGTCTCCACCTCGTCTCCTCTTTTTCGTGCTTGTTTGCGCATTAGATCTTGCCTCACTAGTACTCCAAGATCTAATTTCTTCTTTCTGACCATTTCTTAGTCCATAGTACCTAATTGCGCTATCCGATAGTACTCGTATCATTTAAGTCTTACCCTTTGGAAAGATCATTTGGTTGGCTTGGAATGAGAAAAGTGGTCCCACCGTTTTAGGGGTAGGAAAATTTGTCATGGCAGTTGGATTTGCACTAATCCATTGCTCGAGATCTTAGAATAAGGTTGTTGTTTATGTTGCATTCGCCTTTGTTATATCTTATTAGGGTAGATTTTTATGAAGGCGGTTGTCGTTTCGAAGAGGAAGATTAAGCTATCTTTGGATGGCTTTTCAGAGGAGAATCTCAAAGAGATTTTAGAGGCATCCATGTTTTACATGGACTTGTATAGTCTTTTGTTGACCAGCTTTGTAGTTTTTGTAGTAAATCTCTTTTTCTTGATGATGGTTTATGTGTTCGGGAATCTAAGTTCGAGCTGCCCATGTAGACGTGTGACCCATTTAGCACATCGTTTTATAAATGGGAAGTTATGACTACATTTATCTCATGGTGAGGAAATTAATCTTTTGCTTGATCGATGATGTTACTATCATTTTATGCCGCATCATATTTGATTCAGCTTGTTGTTCTTGTGTGTTATCTCATGGAGTTATTTTCTTGTAATATTCGCCTATCCATTTTGTCCTTAGAAAATATTAGGTGGATTTCCATGAGGAGCAGTTTTGTGGTAGGTTTCGTTTCTCAACATAAATTTTCTCTTAGTACGAATGGTGATGTGGAAACCTCCAACAACACCAACAGTATTTGTAACATGAGATTGAGCATTTTTCTAACATGATATGGTTAATTAAAGATCATAAAATTTGGATTGAGCTCCCGCCGCGGAGCAAGACATCTCTTTGTTTATAGCCAATGTTTTGGGAGTTTTGGTGTTGTTTTTGTAGTTATCCCTTTCCAGCATTAGATTCTTGGTTTTTTGGTGATTCGTACTTGTAACTGTTAGTGTTGTTTAAATCTCATGACTTAGGTTTATTAGATTTCTATGTTTGGAAATGTTTATGCCATTCACGGTGCCTGTTTGAATGAAATCTTATTTTTTTATCTAAAATAACGGTTGTCCTAGGGTTGGAAAGAATAGAATTCTGTGTTGGATAAATTTTAGCAAAGGACTTGTTTTGCATTGTTTTTCGTCATGGGTATATAAATAAATAAATCACCGTTCCTTGTTAAACCTAAAATTTATTTTGGTCTTTTTGTGTGTGATTTCAGTTCTCGCATTTTTGCGCGATTGACTTCGTTCTTCGTCAACATGTGACTTGAATCGTTTAAATTTCCGCAACATACAATTTTCAAGATTTTGGAAAATGTTGTCTGAAATAATATCTTTTTATCATTTTCTTATTTTATAGGAAAATGAAGCGGTTTTTGAAAGGAAATTTTCAAAATAAACATGTCAAGTTTCTAAGTGGAAATTTATTTTTATGAAAATTTTTGATTTTTGGTCACATGAACGGTGTAAGGAAGATTTTTGCATGCTTTGCGTGCGTATTTAGTGGTGCAATAGGACCAACGATATGGTAAAAACGTTAACGGTAACAAGGAAAAGGTTGTTTTAGCCTTGGAAACGTTGTTTCCATACCTTGTCGACGATGCGCGCGAGCTATTAATTAACTTGTTTTATGTCTTAGAGCTTACTTAAAGCCTCCTTTACAGTCTACGGATGGAAATTTTTGGAGTAATTTAGGTAATTGAGCAGAAAATTCCACTATAGGAAGGGAAATAAAATATTTGAAAGCGAAGGAAATGTTAAAATTCTTCGCCTTAATTTCCTTTTTCCGGTTTAGGAGAAATTAAGTAGGAACGATTAAATTGCGTGACGTTTTGGATGGTAGGGTTTGGATGCAAAATTGGCTTCTTCATACTTTTATTTATAATTGTGTGAAGGTAATGGATGAAAAAGAGTTTTCAAATTTTGCGTTCATATAGAACTTCCAATATATTTAGGATGTTTTGCATCATGATTTCAAAAGTATTTCAAAAAATTTATGCAAACATATAGGAGGATCCGATTTAGAATCATCTTGCATGCATATTTTATGATTGAATCGCATTATGAACACCATGCATATACACATGGTTGCAAAGTGGATGTACACAAATTGGTTGTGTATAATAGGACTATAGGAGTCAGAATTTCGGGACAAAATTCTTTTAAGGAGGGAAGAATGTAACATCCCAAAATTTTGGCAATATAAGTTAATTTCAAAAATAGGAATTTCTGCAAATGGTGTAATTTGGCCATGAGACTTTAACCGATGAGTTTGTCTTAGAATTCTAGTCAACTTTCATGTTTGGAGTTTTGTGAATGGAGTCCATATGAAAAAGTTGCAGATGAAATACGAAAATGGACGGAAAATAAATAAAAGAGAATTTATAATTATAATTTAACTTAATTGACCAAGCTAACCTAGGCAATCTGATGCCCAGGCGGTCGACTGTATGGGGTCGACCACCACGGTCTACCTACTGGGCATCAGATTACCCAGTGATGACTAGGTTTTAAGGTTTGGTTTATTATATTATTAAAACGAATGGATGGATATAATTTAAAACTAATCCAATAGGGCAATTTCCACCCCTATAAATAAAGGGGTAAGGCCTCATTCTTTTTCCACATAAATCTATAGAGGCCATTTTCCTCCTTCTCCAAGCCTAATTTCTTAACCTAAAATATATTCATACATAAAAAATCAAATCCAATTCATATGAAATTGGGAGGATAAGCAGAACTAATGGAAAAGAATGCAAAGTGATGCTCCAAATCATATCCTTCCCTCTGTTCCTGTTTTCTTACATCTCTACAGATCTAGAATTTTCCCATTTCTAAATAAATTGTGGATTCATAAGAATTTGGGAATTGTAGGCATAAAAGGTTCACACTTTGGATTTGGAAGCTATAAGGTGAGTGAGAAATTTACCAATACAATTATAATAACTTATATATTTCATTTGAATTAGATCTATGTTTTTATGCCTATTGCCTATCAGATCTGTTCACTTAAATATTGTGAATTTATTTGCAACCATCAGATCTGATTATAAACATGATTAGAACTTATAAATTATAAGTTGTGGTTGTGTATAACATAAATTGTATGATTCTTAAACTTGTTCACACATATTCCTACAATTATGTCATGAAATATGTTGTACATGTTGCATAACATTGTAGATCTAGAAATCAGTCCCATTAAACACAAATTAGATGTAGTTACATTCCAGATCTTTAGTTTGGTGTTGAATAATAAAATATGTGAATTTGGATAAAAATAGTGAAATTTGAAAATTATGTGATTGTAATATAAAAAGAATTATGCCCATTTGCATTCAATAATGTTGGGTTTTAGCTTAATTGTTGTAAGTACGTCGTTTTCCTCTGTTTGAATAAAAAGATGTCATTTTAAATTCACAAGAGATATGACAAAAAGATTTAAAAAGGAAAAGTGGTACAAACGTACGTATAAATATAAATATTTTTGCGTTGTTTGCATCGACTATTCCACACACACACACACACACACATATATATATATATTTCTTGTGAATTTGAAATATGTCTATATTACTAATCAGGCATAATTTACAACAATTACAGCTAACGGTCTTTTGGTAAGATCTAAACCTTTTGACAAGATTGAAGGTAAAAAGGAATATTTGGTTGTCAATTAAACCAAATCATTAAATTTAAAAGAATAATAATAAATAAAGATTACTTATGGCTGCACGAAAACATAAACATATACATATTATCCATCCAAATATGCGTAAAACGGTTAAATATATATTGTATTAAATGTTTGAAGGTCTGAAATGTTGAATGGTAATTTATTTATGGAATCATACATGTAAACTATATTCCATACGTAGTGAATATATTTATAGCAACCATTGTAGCAGTTAGTGTAATTGATTGTCATAAATAAGGCCATAAATAAATAACAATTTGACCAATGTGGATTGGTAAAAGTAAATAAAATAGGATAATGGGTATAATTCCTAAAGTTAATTAGGATAAATGTTATACACCCCAAATTAGGAAATTTGAATTATGACCGCATTAGACACGAGGTTAAGCTCAACTTGTGGCATAAGCCTGCCCGGAACCGACCGGTAAATCCAACAACCACAGGTAGTCAGCTTAATGTGAGGGGTCTAATGCATAAATATAAACATACTAAGGCACGAGGTTAAGTTTAAATTATGGTAGAAGTCTGTCCGGAACCAACCAACAAATCTAGCATCCACAAGTTGTCAACTTAATGTGAGAGTCCTGATATATATATATATATATATATATATATATATATATATATATAGCAGTCAACCAACCAATAAATAAATAATGAATACGAATAGAAATTGTCTGTTAGGGTACAACAAATAGATACCTTGGGACTGATAAATGGTTGCCTTATGAAAATATGACCGTTATGGTCATAAAGGGCAATAAATAAAGAAATAGAAGTTAATGGGTGCTAAAGGGGGATTAACGGATATTGATTGTTGTTTAAATACTAAGTCCAAATTAAGGAAGAAACCAAATAAATACCCTAGGGGAAAGGGGATACAACCTTCCTTAATTATGTTAATAAATATAGAGTTAAAATATAGCTGGACTTAGTAGGTTAATAATGAAAAATATTATTAACCATATAAACCTGTGATGATAATGAATTGTGTACGTATAGTATTTTCATGTAGAGGGACTTAACGGGAATGATTTAATAACGTAGCCTACTTTATCCCAATAGGGAAAGGTGCTAAAGGCTAATGGGGTACGGACTATTAACCTTTGTGTATAGTCGGCTTTCTGGGTCCTAAAAGGAAAAGTTACTAGGGTCGAAGAGTCCATTTGGGAATAGGTCTTTTAGTTTAGGGGTCTTAAATGTTAGGTGTGTATGGGCCTACTCAAACATGGAAACTAAAAACGTCAGATATGGCTACCTATCCTACGGGAAGTAATAAGCGACTAAGGGGGTTATCTTATACGGTCAGCTAGAAGGTATAGTGAACGATAAAATACCATCGCTCACCTTATGTGGGGCAAGGGTATATGCGTGAATGACATAAGCCTTAACTAGTAGGGCCCATAGCAAGTGCCCTCTAGTTAATGTTGACGTAAATTAAATTATCGAGAAATAATAAGTGACGAATCGGTCCGCCTAGGGTCTTAAGCAATCAGGAGGAATCCACCTTATCTATCATTGATAGTGAGGCAATAAATGATGAAGGATAAGCGAATGAAAGCTTATGAATACAGAAACTCTGTAATTAGGGGTCGATATAGTAACCAGCCAAGCTCTGGTATGAAGGCTTTGCAAAATATGTGTAAACATCCTAACTCGGTATTATACTCTAGGAATACTACTTTGGGAAGAGTAGTAGGGTCGTGCGTAAACATCAACAATGTTAGATTAAAATTACTGACCTTGTTAGGCATACATCTTGGGTTGATCCAAATGGAATATATCTGTGTATTATAGTATGTGTTGTACATTTCTTAGTCATGAGAACTTGTTGTCCTTACCCCCTCCTCTTTACAACCTCCCAGATTTCCTAGAGAAGGTTGGGTTCTCACAGATAGTTAAGTCTTGCTTTCGGTTCTCATACTCTCTCATGCTCGGTATTGACAAAGTGACTTACTTCGAAAAAGGTAGTTACTTAAGTTTATTCTAGTTATCCTATTCTGTTTCCGCTACGAGTTTTCTTTTATCATACTCTTATTATTGTCATTTATTGTAGGTACCAGATATATACGCTCCATACTTGGATGTGTTCTAGTTTTGATTTTTGTCGAAATTTGAGCGCAGAAAAGTGTGGGGTGTTACACTTTATGTTTCTATTGTATCTATTTTACATGTGTTGTACACTTTAGTCTTTGTGATGTTATTTAGTTATACCTACAAACATTATGCATTCTTTAGTGTTTCTTTTTAAGGATACTAAGAGGTGCGGGGTGTTTCATTTGTGAAACTACCAACACAATCGATGTGGATAAGGATCGATATCACATATTGCCTTAGAGTCATGCTGACATAGGGAATGTCAGCAAGGTTTAATTAAAGTCCGTGTTGGGATGTTGGCTTGTTACCTCAGTTTCCTTCATCACATTTGCTATTGAAGGTAGTTGAATTGATGAATTTGTTTTAAAAACCTAGGCCTTTGCCTATGTTCAGGTCCGCACTATTACTGTCAAATAGGTGATTTATGTTTGTTTTCATAACTCTTGAAGTCGATTGCCTATTATGACAGATATTTGTATTAAGGATTTTTCCTCTAAGATCTATTAGTGTCAGTAGTATTATCAATCTTCTTGGGTTGCTTTGAGGATTGCTAGAAGTTGTTACCACTATGCATGTCACCTTAGTTTATGTTGGTAGGTTATGATCATTGACATAGTTGCGTGATTGCCGACAAGGCTTTGCCTGTCATTTGAGATGTTGTGACTTTGACTCTTAGGGAAAGAGTCGAAATGGGATTTACTTCCAAACCCTAGATGCAGGAGGTTGCCACCTAAGTACCTTTCGGAGGAATCGAAGGAAATGGATTCCAACATAAGCCTTATCTTGTTTAACAACATATAGGCTTGTTGATTAAATTGGTTGATGATTACGTTCTGTTTTCTCAAAGGGAAACTATGCGACTTCGAGACCTAAGAAAGGAGTCAAAAGTGATTTCTCGAGCCTATTTCTTGTGGAAGCTTTCAACAGTCAATGACAAGCATCATTGTTACTGTTATGTACATCCTTCGAAAGGCTTGACTTTTATTTTACTAATGGTAGGAAACCATATATGTCATTGTATTTGACTGAACACATTGTGGGTACCAATGAGAAGGATAAATTGGGGTTTACAAATTTGATATGAATACTTGTCGATGAGATAAATATAAAATAAAGTGAGAGTTTCTTAATAATCCTATGGTAAAACTATGAGATGTCGACAAGGGGTACCACATAAGGCATAGAAAGATTTATAGTGATCATATGGATAAAACCATACCAAAGGCGTATAGTCATCCCATGGTATAAAACTACCAGTTCTTAGTTATCTCATGGCAAAACTATGAGATGTGCAATTGATAATCCACACCAGGTTTCAGAATTTCTAGTTATCCCATAGCATAAAACTACTCGGTTCTTAGTCATCCAATAGGAAAAACGAATAGGGTTCCACATAGTTAGCCGACATCCAAATAAGAGTTTCTAGTTATCCCACGGTAAAAAAACTAGCCAACTCTTAGTCAATCAATGGATAAAGATAAGAAGATGTCTGGTAATTTGCAGACACCCATTGAAGGGGTTACTTTATAAATATATCCAGGATGGTTAAAGTAAAAGCTAAGGGAGGGTATTCTGTCATTGAATAAGAGAAAAACTGTAAAGGCTCGCAAATTCATACCCTTTGATTCGACAAAATACAACACACGTCCAACCAAAATTGCATGAAAATATGAATCTTTAAGGTAAAGAAGAAAAGTGACAGAAGAAGACAAGAAACAATACATAGAATCTACCAATCGCAGCAGAATAAAATATAATATATAACAGCTTTTAAAATACAGAATTGTAACTGTATATACATAACATTCATCAGAGTACATCATATATGACACTATGGAAAATAAATAATAGATAACTAATGGTGAAGCCTCCTGCTCCAAGCTCCTCCACGTGCATTCGTAAGAACCTGAACTACTTGACTGCCCATACAAATTTGGGCACCCAAGAGTTTTAGGGAAAACAAAACAAAATAAAACTCTGGGTTAGTCATGGGATTGGTGTGAGTAAACTCTAAACGATCTTATTAAATTTAAAAATCCTTTAAAAGAATGGAACTCTCGTAAAACATGACCACACATAAACATGACAAGTGTTTTTACCTTACGATAACCAAATCACTTGTTATATATCAAATCTATTGGTATTGTAACAATGTCTATCTAATCACAAATACAATAGGAATATAGCCGAAATGCTTGCATCGCACGTTTCGGCATAATTGGTTTACATATAAAACCATACGGATTGTATTGGAGTTTGGATTTCCAACATGACTAGGTATGGAACCACCTTCCAATTGGTGTCCTCTAGAGATAAAACACTGGGTTCAACAAGAACAGCTTGCAACCAAGCCACACATGACTAACCACTCATTCAACTTGAGTGTACTGAATACATCATCACCACGGTTATTGGTCGTCCAACCATTCTCATTCCGAAGCATACAAAAGGGACAATCAGTTTATCGGGATTAGGTGATGATATGCCCTAGTGGATATGACCCACATAGCCCTGTAGCATGCCCGATTTCAATCGTTTATGGTTGTTGAGGCTTGAGGTCACGATTACATTTCTGAAAGATTGCATTCATCTTTGAATGCCACATTGTTAGATCCACAAATCACTAATTGATTTACACAAATATATTCTGGGTGTTAAGCTAAAAGAAGTTGCCTTCTTCGCTACTATACTCGGTATATTTGTAAAAAAACAACGTATGGGATTATTGGACACATTCTATCGAACATTCGTCTATACAAGTTCGTTCTGGGACTGAACGAAACTGAAAACACCATTGATCATAGGGATTACAACTATAAGTATAATCCTAGTAGTTAACTGTAACGACCCTGAAAATCTGAACCAATTTAAAAATTTTGAATTGGCTAAAATAATGGATTTTAAATATTTAAAATAAATATTTTAAATAATAGCGATGAAAACTGAGTTTGAATCGACAATTGAAAACGACTATAATTAATTTTAATTATAAACAAGGCCTGAAATGACCCTGTAGTTTCAAAAATTGAATTCAAACTTTATCGGACTGTATCGGGTGCAAAACAAAACGGATTTGAGTGAAACCAAAAATATTTAAATCTGTTAGTGAATACCTTTCTAATGAATCTGAAAAATCGAAGTTTCATAGCGGAAAGCGAAACTTATGGCCAAATGAATTTTCAGAAAGGTCGCTATGGAATTTATATAGCCCGAGGAATTGGCCATTTTGCAAACGACCTCGGAATTTGACGAAACCACTTTTGTTGGATCCGGGATGTGAAGTTATTGCTAGGTTTCAAATTTCATAATTTTTGAAGCTAATATGTGAGCGTGGCAAAGGAAAATGTGTTTTTGGTCAATTACAGTTAAATTGGATCGACCAGAAATGGGCCTTTTTACAAACGGTCTCAGAATTCGACGAAAGTAGTATTGTTGGGACCGTATCGTCAAAACATAGCTAGATTTATTTTCCTGGAATTTTTCGAATCAGTTTGTGGGCCTGGCAAATTGAAATGTACGTTCAAATATAATATTGAATGTTATATAATTTAAATTGAAGGAAAACTGACTGAAACATTCGAATGGGCCTTCGAAACATATCCCATTGTGTCTGGGATGGGGGTAAAATGCTATGGACGACAGTCGTTGGGTTTGATTTCGAGTTCATGTGTGGAAGGGGGTATTTTTGGATTTAAAGGAATTAAATAAATATATAAAAATTTCTGGCCAATCAAAAATCACTTTCCCTTTCGTTCGAGCCCGACATTCTCTCTCCCGATATAGCGCTCGACGACGGAGGCCATTCAAACCTTCCCGATCATTTCCCAGCGTAACCGTTCAACAAAACCCACTGCTACTTCGAAACTTTTTGAAGTCCTTGACCTCCTCTCTAAATCCGTCCCGGTCTAGTCCCCTATCGTGTAGGGTATTTCTCGATTCGTGCGCCTGAAGTTCCGAGCTTTGGAGCTCCGCCACCGCCGCCTCGGGCATTCGAACTGGCTGCCACCCAAGGCGCAGGCGCGCATCTCCTGGCTCTAGGCCGTGGCACAACCTGATCGAAGCAAAGATCAACGGATTGAAAGATTTAGTGAAACCTAGTTTTGAATCAACACTTGAGGTATACGGCTTATCTATTTTAAACTGATTTTCACACTATAAAGTGTTGCAAACTTTGAAAAATCGTATCTTTTTTGTTTGTGGTTGAAATTCAGTGAAACAAGGGACACCGGGACCGTGAGGACGTCTTCTACATTCTAGAAGAGACCGCATATTTTTCCGAGCCTTCTGCTATTTTTGGTGGGGTGGAACCCAATGTGAGATTTCTAATTTATAAACGATATGGAAAACGACGATGTATAAATTCTATAGTCGATGTATGAGTTATATAAGCATTGTACATCTCTAGTATAAGTGTTGTATAAGTTGTACGTTCGATGTATAAGTTGTATATGCGTTGTAAAAATTATATATGTGTTGAAATAGAAGTGAATTGCTATGTATATATATATATATGTATATATATATACGCCCCTCGTCCACAAACGATGGACGATATTTATTGGTTGTGATTGGTGTGAAATTTGATTGATAACGATTGGTTGATTGGAATTGTTTGTAGTTGATATTGATTGATTGTGGTTGAAAAATACCCATTTGTGGTTGAGAAATGTTTGGTTGAAACCACATAGGATTAGTTTGTGGAAATGAAAAATATATACATGCCGCCTGCGTGCGAAATAGATGCATGATTCCCCATTGTCAAAAACCGCGAGGTTTTAAGGTAGAGCGAGGAGCCGTACTAGGGACGGTCCCGGTTTTAACTACTCTGCCGTTATGCTGCCAAAATTTCCTGAAATATTCATGTGTTTGATTTATTTTCAATTGTTGAAACTATATTCATTTGTTAAGTGGAAATTCATGTATATAAAATAATCGTGTCTTGAAATAAATTGTTTTATATTAAAAATCACATTTTTATCATCTGTTTGAACTATATAAAATAATCGAGTTTTGAAATAAATTATTTTATATTAAAAATCACATTTTTATCATCTGTTGGAACTATATAAAAAAAATTGGGTTTTGAAATAGATTGTTTTACAATAAAAATCACATTTTTTTACTATATACATGAACTGTGGAAAATGGGGATGTGTAGAAATAAATATCTGTTGGATAAAAATATCATTTTTATCGATAGTGCGAAGTGAAAATGGTTTTGAAATCGAAGAATGAAATATATAGAAATATATATAATTATAATATATCGAATAACGAAGCTGCAGTTCGTATTTTGAAATCGTAACTTCAAATGATCAGTGCGGAAGATCTGACCATTGGATTTTCCTGAAACCACAACCGTTTGGTTTGCCTTGGAAATATATTTCCAATGGCACCAACTTTTTAAAGATCCAACGGTTTGATTTTCAGATATGTGTAAATCAAATCTGGAGAAAGACAGCGCCACGGCCACGTTATGGCCTGAAGCATCGTTTTAATGAAATAGCTATTTTTAAATAAATAAAAATAGCGATAAATCGTGATAAAATATTATAAACGATATGGAATGGAAATAAACTGAATTTGCTCGATTTATGTGATATTTGATGGTTGAATGTGTTTGGTGTGAAAATTACATTAAAGAACAAAATTGGTGTTGTCGAATGATTTAACCATTGAAATAAATTGATTTGAAGTTCTAAATATACGCGAATTATTTGAAAAGGCTGAGTTAATTCTCATTTCAAATAATTGACTGACGATTGAAGGTCGAAGATATAAAGACGGTGCAAGACCGATAATCTTCACATCGAATGGAGGGGTGCTACTGATGCTCAGTATAGGAGTAGCTACCTTGACGGGGTTGAAGTAGTAGCCACCCGGACATACTTGTTGATTGTACGGATATGCGAGGTATTGAGTGCCTCCGGTTTCGTTCAGACCCAGAACGAACGTGTAAATGGACCGTGTGTCTGACATTGGATTTTGTTCTGTGCTGATTGATCTCTATTAAATATATATCTGTTTGGCGGCGGAGAATTTATTCTCTTTCTTAACGCCCTTCTCTGAGACGTACGAGCCCAGAGGTTATATATCGATAGGAACCAGTCGCATGGAGTGAATTGCCTGTGTGGCATGCCTAAGTGATAGATGATCAAGGCTTCTATTGAAAAGCAAAGTCTTGTGTTTGATGATCAAAGAATGGCCTGTGTGGCGTAGCTTTGTGTATAGCGTTGTTTCGCGAGCCTCACATCCCGGTATGAGCCAGAAACGGGAGACGGACATCAGGGAGGACATGCGTTTTCTTCTAGCTAGGAGTGGTGCTTTGGGTTTTACATGCCCGGGTATTTTACTTATGTGGATGATGGAAAGCGAGGCCTCGGTTTACTTCGGTCTCTTCGGAGCCGAGGGTGTGGTCAGAAATGACCAGGGACGTCCCATAGGGCGGGGAAACGCAGTGTTCAGGAATTTTAATCCACATCGGTGGACCGGCCCTGACGATCCAAGGCTTGTCTGCGCGCTTGCCTGAGACATGGGCTAGATTGTCTCGAATTCGGTGAGGACTATCTTTTGCCTCGGTTCATGACGGAAATCCAATTTCCAAATACGACACCGTGCGGTTTTGATTGTATATATACATATGGCGACATGATATATGGTACCCATGCCGTCTATGATTGATAGTTATGATTGAAATTGTTTTTGAAACATATATACACTAGAAATAATATCAAATGATTTGTTTTGCTCGTATCAAGCATATTTTGGTCATTATAAGGTAAAACTCTATCCTCTGGTGTGTGTTGCATTGTGTGATGGGAACTGAGTCTTATAATGGCTTCATTGTTATAAAAAGCATTGCGATGTTTAAAAGAATTATTTGTTTTAAAGCACTGGAAATCCAATGGAGAAAACCCGTTCCGCGAAAGTGGCGTGGTCCTGTGATTAGCCATATTTAAAAATGTGTTGAGTAGATTTCTCATACCAGTCCCATGATTGACTCGTAGTTTGTTTCACTTGCAAACTCGGGTGCCCCTATTTCTACACGGGCAGCCTTGTACTCAGGTTTTAGCAGGCTCTTTCTGGATAGCTGGAGATGAAGATGGATTCTATCATTTATCTCTTTTTATGTTGTTCAGCTCCTGTTGTACATATTATGTTTTCTTTTCCGCAGTAGACATTTATGTATAGTTGAACTGTATTTTGTACTAAGTATGATCCTACATACTGTGTAACTCTGATGATTATATTTATCCAGTGTATTCTATTCTGCATTATCTGGAGTATTTATTTATTTCTGTTCTGCTGTTATCAGTTTATGTGTGATATTCCAAAGATAACCCTTGCCACCATCTTATCGGGAATGGGGTTGTCACAAACGAGAGACATCAGCGAGCAACCCTTTCCTCTTTGAAGGTCTGTGCCTTCAAACCATTATAAGAACACCTATTAGTTAGTTTTCGAATGCAAAGTTGGTTCGAAGTAGTTTTGGGTCTAGTTCCCATTCAGGTATCCTCAAAAGAACACGTAATAAATCAAATGGGAATTTATTGATAGTTGGTCAGTTATTTATCAAAGAAACAAACATGCAACAAAAAATTTCATTTCCAAAGGAGATACTATTGGTTAAACACCAAGCAACACTAAGACCTTTTTTAAATTAACCTCTTATTGATTTAATCACTTTCCAACATTTATTATCAAATATCTTTACCACATTTTTTTTTTCAAAACCCCATTTTCCTTCTCACGACACTTGGAAAACATTTTCGTATTTCACAAAACTCTTTTATTTTCTATACTTATAAAATGTCTATTATTACAGTTGGAAAACATTTCCATATGCTTATCCTCTTCACGAAATCATTCATTTTCAATACTAAGAAAATATTCGCTATTATATTTCCAGACCATACTTACTTGGGTCAAAACGAATGTTGCGTAAAACATCGTTGCGAAAACCCAAAATACTTCATATATATTCAAATCTCCTTAACATTTCCTTTTCAGAAATAATTGTATTTATACTTCAAATAACCAAAAACTATTTTCCCTACACTTGGGAAAATATTTCAAATATTTATTCTAATCTTACTTATAATTTAACTTAGGAATTATTTTATAGTATTCTCGATTATTCTTATACTTCCATTTAATTACTTACCAATTCTAAAGTCAATTATATTCATTATAATCTCATATAACCATCCTCAACTTCTTTTATGAATTAGATTCATTTTTCGAAGTTACCGTACTTAAGATTTTTCTTGTAAAACCTCCTTGTTAAATTAAACCCATTTTTTTATAAATCCTAAAAGAATTTATATTTGCCTCACTAATTTCATAAACTCTTTACTAATTTAAATAAGTACTTATATAAAATAATAGATTTTTAAAACATTTAAGTAAATATTTCTAATAACAAATTTTTATCTAAAAAATAATAATAACTAATTTGAATTTAATGTAATGTTACGTTATTACAAATTTATTTATAAAACATGGAATTTGTTTCCATACTTTTAAATACTGAAACACTAGTTTCTCAAAATATTTAATCTTAAAAAGATAGTTTTACTAAGTAATAACATTCTTTCTGAAATTAAATCATTTTAATAAAATTCGACATAGTCGATTTCAAATTATAAATTCCCCTTGATTTATCTCGATTCAATTTACATTCTGAATTTCAGAATAAAAATACACTGTTTCCTTTTGATTTGACTTCCACTTCTCTTTAACTTCACACATGAATTTCTATTCCCAAATTATCCAATCATAATTATTTTACTTCATTTACAAATATCGTTTATAAATTAAACTCCTTGTTTTATTTACTAAAAACAAGATCATATTTCCAAGCCCATTTGTAATTCAACTTTAATTTAGGGAAAATGAACTTCCCATAAATCCTTTTATATATTTCAAATTATCTTAAATGCGAAATCACTTATGAATTCGTTTATAAATTTAGTGACTACAAATCCATTTATAAAATATTGGTTCGAAACCAAATATAAACCTTCTGGTCAAAATCCAATTGTACATCCATTTGTACAAATATAATTATAAGCTCTGATTATAAATCCGTGGCTTAATTAACACTTTCCATTTAATTTAAATTGTTCAACAACTCTTCATAAATGTATTGCACAAGCTATATATTTATGATGTTTAAATACTCATCTTTTATTAGATTTCCACAAACACTTTCTCTTTTAATAATTCCAAATTATTGAACACATAAATTTAAAAATCACTTTGGAATCCAAATTAAAATAAAATCAATGTTTTATATTTTATAACTCATGGCTCGGTACTACTATAACACTAGATATGGTGATTCTCATCAATCATAACAAACATTTCATCAACCATGTCACAAACCACACTATATAGCATATATACTAATATCTATAATTTAGAATTAACTAATGTGAGGAATCCATTTGGATCTCTCTAACTAGGAATGGCAATGGGGAGGGTTGTGGCGTGTTTCTTGTGCCCTAGACCCGGCTCGGACTTTTTAACCCCCGCCCTAGACCCTCCCCGTAGACTCGGTGCGAGTCTGGAATTTCGCCCTGTACCCGAAACCCATACGGGTCAGGGTAGACATGACCCGCCGCATTACCTGGTGATATTGTGTTCTAATGTACACAAATTTATATACTTATATTTTTTATCACTAAACGATAAATTATATAAATTTTATAATGTGTTCACATTGATAAGAGAATATAATAAAATGAGTTGTAAGATAATAGTTCTAAATGTATGCATTTGTTATTGTATGATTATCATTAATGCAACTTAATACTATGAAAAATTTATAGTTTGTTGATTGAAAGAATAAAATACTGAAGTTATAACCATGCATACCTAAGGAGATTAATAAGTAATCATTATAGTTATAAAGTGTTTTAATGATGTTTCAATCATGCGGGTCGGGTTGGGGTGGGTCAGCCTTGCCCTAAACCCGACCCTAGACCCGGACCTCCAAAAGCGGGTCGCGGGTCTACCTGCCCCGAAGACCCTGTGGGGCGGGTCTAAATGGGTCAAAACAGGGGCGGGTTAAGCGGGTTTGGACCCTAAACCCGCCTCATTGCCATCCCTATCTCTAACCTATTTTTCTTGCATCCACAGTTGTTAGTCAAAACAAATAATAATATATAGGGTCATCTGCTATTAGGCAAGATGCACAGGGTCTCATCTGCTAAAATATGCGGGAATATCCAACTACCAAGCCTATAACTATTATATATGTAATAGCAACCAATTGATAATAATTTATCAATTTATCCAAACAACCAGCAAACAACATATAAATAGTTTATATACTAAATCCAATATGTTTATAAAAATATAAATGAGCCAAAGGTAGTGACTTTACTCATGTCGATTTTCATTTGCAAATCCAATACAGTTATTACTTAAATCGAGTGATATTCAATTTAAATTAAAATTCCAAAGCTGATTCCAATTGACTCGAAAAATCCAAAACCAACTCCAGTTCGTATCTCTCGCAACTATGAAACCCCTCAACTTGCTTCATGATTTCTTTCTTCGACCTTGTCTACATTTTATATTGTATTTATAAATTAGCATGATTATATATATAATCAATTAAATTAATCACAGGGTTATTTAAATAAATTAGCTAACATAAATGGATGACCCATCTAACCCATCTCCTTCCCTAAATCTTTTTCTGTACATGGCGTAAAGGCCACTACAAATATCAACATCCAAGATGCAAGCCACTCTCCTGAATAGACGAACATAACTCTACCTATACCCTCTTCTCCCTTATTTCAAAAAAAAAAAAAACCGCACATGCCTAGCAATTAAACTAGTAAAATACAACCCCTTATCTCCTTTATGCACCCACCTTCCTCGATGAAAACAACAATTCGATCAAGCTGTTGTACTCCTTACCTCAAACCGCGAGTACCCAACACAGCTACCACAAGCACGATAACCCTAAGGACATCGCAACCCCTAGATTCCTTCGCCAATTACCGTATTGGATGCGAAAATTTTATGCCCTAAAATCACTCAAAAATTTCACGTTGGTGCTAAGCTACCTCACGAATCCAAAACCAATAACAAATTTGCCCATCGTCGCTTGAATCTCTCACAAAACCGAGCCCTAAGCAACGGCTATATGAACATCAGCCTCTAGGAAAAATGATCGAGCTAACCAAAACATAAACCAGATTGAAGCCCTTAATCCTAGGAAGCTAATGAATCAAGAATTATTTGATTTCATTGAGTTTCTGATTTTCTACGATTTTATGAAGATTATGTATGTGGCAGTTGTGATTTTATTTTGACAAGATAATGAACAAAGTGAAGAGGAGTGAAGGAGTATACGATTATTTTAGGCGAGGGTTAAGTATTATTTTATTAAATTATGTTCACTAACTATTTACTGCTGAACGTTTCACGTTCGTATGACCTCATACGAGGTCCAATCACGATGAAATTTTACAGCCTACTATAATTTAATATTCTGGACCCAATGAAACTGGTTTAATCGAATTTTGATACCATTTGAAATTAAAATGCTATTTTAAATTTTAAATCGTTAATCAATACGCATTTAAATAGTGCATGCTCACATAACAACTCCGATTGACACGAACTTGAAACCAACACTAATCAACTATTGTGGATTTATAAAATTGATTTCCTTGAAATCCGAGGTCGTCTGGAAAATGGCTAATTTAACGCGTCAATTGAATTGACGATTTCAGTAATAAATGAAATCTTTACAAATTTCTATTTTAAAAACTCTATTAACTATACTTACATAAATTGTTATACTCGTTTTGATTCATTTTTAACTTCGAATTCAATTGTTTCTTATTTTCGTATTACGATAATTCGATATGTTCAAAACTTTGTTCGTATTTTGTTCATTAATTTAATAAACTTAATATTAAATTCCATTTATATTTCCAATTCAACATTTAAAACATGTTTTGAATATTCAAAACTAAACGGATGAAAATCCGGGTCGTTACGTTCCTCGTCCCTTAAAAGAATTTGGTCCCCAAAATTGCTAAGGCATGAAAAATGCTATAACCCCATTAACTGTTCAAAAATCCACTTATGTCCATTTGATGCTCATATTCCTACATCCCTTATTTCATATAGAATCTTTAGTTGTTACGCAAATAATTGGCTTCCCAATTCTAATTCAAAATCCATCAAATTGTTTCTAACTTAAAAATCGTTCCTTTAGTCTTACAAAAATTTTGATTTTTTTCTAACTTCCTAATTTTTTGAAATTTTTTGGTAAGGTCTCCTCTGTACAAAGGAGCTCTTGCAATATGACAAAAGAGATGAAAATGTATACATCGACCCACATGGACGGAAACAGTTCATATATCCTTTTTTTGGCCTAGGCGTACCTTATATAAGCATTATTAAGTGTGTTCGCTCAATTTGCAAGCAATTTGCACAACCAAAATCAAGCCGTACAATTCCATGCACCTATACTTACTCAATTTAAACTCATAAGTCTCACTTATATGTAATTTCAATAACTTTTATTCATTTAAATTGTTAAACACATGGATTCATCTTCAACATGTCATGCTATGTATATTTAACATGTACATGCTAATACAAGTCCCGACATATCGCGTTATTTATTCCAATTTAGTATAGATGTCATTTCATTCATATTACACACCATATATACTCACATTCTTTTCATTTGAATAATTCACAACCAATATTTTATATTCAATCCATATATCACATTCATATTCACATTCACTCAAATTGATTCTAAATCAATTTATTCACTTTCCTTAATGAAAAACGACAAATCTTTTATGCAAATTTGGTGTTATTCGGTTAATAAAATAATCACTTATCGATTTCAAATCAATTTATCACTTCATTATTTTATCATAAGTTTTATTAACTAATGCGGTTTTCTAATTCCTTATATAATCGACAAATCGATTTTTAATTACCAAATTTTCTCAAAATAATTTTAACTCATTAAATTTTCTGAATTTTCGCCAGTGTCTCCTATGTACGGCTCAATCGATACAAATAAAAAAATTCCTCTCTTGGCCTTTTCCATTCAAAAACAAAAACAAAAAGCCAAGCGGCTTGCTTATAAAATCATAGCACCCAATTAAATTGTAAACATGTACCTTTTTGTTAGACATTCAATTTCATTACATCCATTTGTTTCCATTCCATACATGTTTAATATATACGTATGCATTTCCAATTGATTTCAAATCAATCCAAACTCTTTCATTTAACCACATTCAATTCACTAATTTATCCGTTAATCGGCTCATTTACTTCTTTCACCTTTAATTTGCATCAATCATGTTCAAACACATTATCATTTGCTCATAAACAAATCAAATTCAAATTCCATATTCGATTCAACATTTTAATTCATAAACCCAATTTACATAACCATGTCAATTTCGATCCAAAAATCCATTAACTAATTAATTCTCTAATTAGTTATTTGATTTTTTATCTAATTAATTCCATAATTCAAAATCTTATTTTTATCCCAAAAATCAATCCATTAAATTCATATGACTCCATATTTATTTAATAACTCAAGTCTGGATTTTATTAATGGAAATCCAAATTTTATTCACTTAAATTCCTTTTATTTTGTTAAATAAATTGTTATGGTTTTTTAATGACCATGCCGCTATTTGTTTGGAAATTTGATATTGACATAACTCGAAATCTACAAGATGAAATGTTAATTTTTCTCTTCTATTAGGAAATTGTTACACCCCGTAATTTTAACAACACTAAAGAGGATAAATCAAATAATAATTAATTTAATATTCATAATTAAGTAAAACGGATTGCGCATTGCGTACATCTCAAAATTCTGGTCAAGATGGACATTTGGTTTGAGTAAACGGACAACGTATGAAGAAGTTATTAAGGTTTGAAGTTTGTATATGCACAAGAGGATTATATATATATAATATTCAGAAAATCAGAAAACAGTTTGAAATTCAAAAATTTGGAGGCGGCAAAATTCCCGCCCGTGGGGTGTCGACCCCATAAGGGGGGTGTCGACCCCTGGGACGACCCCTCAAGGGGGTGTCAACCCATGGGTTGACCCCCTAGGGCAGACGTGGCAGTTAGGGTTTGGGGGCTGGTGGCTATAAATAAGGCTCCATTTCTCTTGTTTTTTACACTGAAAAATAATAGAGGTCTAGAAGCTGTCGGTGCCCAGACTGAATCAAACCTTTTTTTCCTTCTTCTGCAATCAAGTTAATAAAGTGTAGATCTGTGATTCAACCTCTGCTATTCTTCTTCTATCTTTCTAGATCCAAACATTGTGAGTTCAAGTTACTTTTAGGTTTAAATAACTAAAAAGTAAAATATGATATGACTGTAATTTGGATCTATGCCTGTGACTGCTTGAATCATATCAGATATGTTATAACTTGTGAATCTATGATCTTCTGACATGACTATGACTTGAACCTTAACCTTTATCATATCAGATCTACCTTTGATTTTAAATCTAATTCACTATTTAAATCACCTTGTACCTATCATGTTTGTGGTTAAATTGGATCTGTTACTAGTTGGACATCTAAATTATTGTTTAGAACTTATCATGCCTATTATGACATCCCTATTATGTTAGGATCAGTTCTATTATCTCATGTTCACCAGATCCATTCTTATATGCCCATCTTATCAATATGCCACTATATGTTTATGTCAATTTTGTTAGTATAATAATTTCTGTCATCTTCCCTTCTTCTTTCCCTTTTTATTTTATATAGCCTAGCTACCTTCGAGCCTAGGCATTCCGCTGAAATATGCGAACGCGTTAAACGAGGAACGAAGGGAAAAACATTGAAATTGGGTATAACTTGTAAATGAGGGAATTTGGCATAACTTGAATAATGATTATGAATATGAATTTAGGGCATATAATTCACTATGAACATAATTGGGAATAAAGGGCATGAAAACCTATAACGACATAGGTAAAATTGGCTAATAATGAAATGCCTAAGATTACAGTAATTAGAAACTGTAACTGCGCCTAGACATGATGTTAGATTACACTTATGGTGGAAGTCTTCCCGCAACCGCCCGGCATATCCAGTGACCACAAGTGGTGAATCTAATGTGAGGGGTCTAGGTGCACAAATACGAGACGTGCTGAGACACGAGGTTAAGCCCGACTTGTGGAAGAAGTCTGCCCGGAACCGACCGGCATATCCAACATCCACAAGTGGTAGGCTTAATGTGAGGGGTCCAGCATATTATAACCATAAATGGACAAGGTAATGAATTGGAATACTTAACCTAGTTGAATCCATAAGGATTGTATGAACATGAACTTGAATAGGGGTTATTGTTTGAACAATGGGTGGGCTAAGTAAAAATAAGGAGGTGGGTAATATTTATATAGGCCCACAAACTTAACCTGAGGGGGTTATGTAGTTAAAAACACCGTTAGGTAAGCATAACCTATGGAAATAATGGGGTTATGTAATTGAAGACACCATTAGGTATACATAGCCTGTGGAAATCCTAGTGGGGATACAAGACAAGGGGGAGAGATTGTATCATCTTGTGTGTGGGATCCGTTTTAGTCAATAACCCATATAATGGTATCAAACGTGTACTCCGCCCTAGGTCGGAGTAGGGACACGCTTACTAGGCTGATTGTAAGAGATCCAAACGTGGAGGATGGGCGATGCAAACGGACCGGAACATGTGCATGCATGTCTGGGCAGAGGGGGATAAGATGACCGTGACACCAGTAGATATGGTTGTGCACATCAACGAAGGTTTCCACTTTAGGAAGTGATACCTCCTACTGTGGGGATGACACAGGGTATCTACGGAGAGGGAGCCGATCGATTAGGGTAGTGGTTAGGGTACATCTAGATTTTGGTAAAGTTTAGGAGCCTGTTTACTTGTTTGGAATTTTTGAAGTGGACGATCGTAGGAAGATTCAGCTAGCCGCCTGGCTACTGAAAGATGAAGCTTCATTTTGGTGGGAAGCAACCCAAGCGGGGCATCCGTTGGAGACATGGGATGATTTTAGATAGAGGTTTGAAATGAAGTTTCTTTCTCAAGCTAAGAAAAGCATGCAATTAGAGAGGTTCTTAGCGCTCAAATAAGGAAACATGACAGTTAAAGAATATGTGAACAAATTCAACCAGCTAGCAAGGTTTGGATTGGAACTGGTAGATACTCTGCATAAGAAAGCTTTGCGGTTTGCTAAAGGGTTGAATGAACCCCTTTATGGGTTAGCTATGTCCCATATTCCAATGGGAGAAACTTTTGAAAGGCTTGTTGATATGGCCTTGTTGCATGAGGAAGAAAAAGGAGAAAAGAAGGAAGTTAAGGCTGAGGAAACAACGAAAAACAAGAAAGCATGGCCTAAGAAAGGACAACAACAATAGCAATAGAAGAAGGGAGGAAAGAATGATAAGGCTAAGGATAAGAAGTGCCATAGTTGTGGACGAGAGGGTCACTTATTGAAGGACTGTAAAAGAAGGAAGAATTCTTGCTTCAATTGTGGAGAGGTCGAACACTTTGCTAAGGAGTGCCCGAAGAAATAGGGACAAGATCAAAGGGCAGGAGCTTCTAGAGGGCAGGTGCATGCTCTCGCGACCAGTGCTCCAGATAGAGGTAGGAAAATTTCTGTGGAAGGTTTGATTTCTCTTTCCAATCATCCTATTAGAACTCTTTTTTATTCTGGCGCTTTACATTCATTTATATCTAGCTCTATGGTTGAATCTCTGCACTTAAATACTAGTATGGTAGTAGATCCCGTAGTTGTCTCAAACCCCATTGGTGGTTCGGCTCATTTGTCTACGATTTGGTAGGGTTTGAGAATATCTGTGTTAGGCATCGAATTTGAGTGTGACGCATATGTGTTCGGTTTTATGGGCTATGGTTTGTAACTAGGAATGGATTGGCTAACCATGTATGGTGCCATTCTAGATTGTGAGAAGAGGGTCGTTATACTTTTGACTTGCGATGGGAGGACCCTCAAAATTTCTTGTGAACCACAAGTGTATGTTATGCTTAGTTTCCTAGAGTCTCTTGATGCATCTACCGATGATCTGCAATTTGTTCCAGTAGTCCGAGATTATTCTGATGTTTTTGATGATGTACCGGGCTTACCTCTGAGGCACGAAATCGATTTTCGTATATATTTGGTGGACAATGCAAAGCCAGTTATATTAGCTGTGCGCCATATGGCTCTAAGGGAAAGGAGGGAGCTTAGCAAGCAAGTAGGGGAGCTACTTGAGAAAGGGTTTATTAGGCGAAGCATAACTGAATGGGGTGCTCCAGTAGTATTCGTGACTAAGGCAAATGGTTCGCTTTGCTCATTTGTGGACTATAGAGAGTTGAATAAGCTCACTAAGAAGAACAGACTCCCACTTCCGAGGATAGATGACTTGTTTGACTAGCTTATTGGTGCCTCGGTATTTTCTCAGTTAGACTTGGCCATGGGGTTTAATCAGTTGAGGGTGGCTGAGGACATATAGATAAGACCGCTTTTATGACTCCATATGGTTTCTTTGAAAGGCTAGTTATGCCTTTAGGGTTGACGAATGCACCCGCCTATTTTGTTGATCTGATGAGTCGGGTGTTTCGGGAGTTTCTAAATAAATTTGCCATGGTCTTTGTTGATGATATCTTAATCTTTTCAAAAAGCGAAGAAGAGCATGCCTAACATTTGAGAGAAGTTTTGAAAACTCTCTGTGCGCATCAGCTTAAGGCAAAGTTCTCCACATGCCATTTTTGGAGAAAAGAGGTGAGATTTCTAGGTCATGTGGTTTCTAAAGATGGGATAGCTGTAGATCCCGAAAGGGTAGTTGCCGTTCAAGATTGGGAAATTCCCAAGAATGCAACGGAAGTGAGAAGCTTTCTCAGATTGGCAGGCTATTATAGGAAGTTCATTAAGGGCTTCGCAAAGATTTCAGCCCCACTCACCAGGCTAAAGAAGAATTTTGCGTTTTCATGTGATATAGATTATGATATTGCTTTTTAAAGATTGAAGAGGGCTCTGACGACAGCCCCAGTCTTGACCTTGCCTGATGGGAATAAAGTGTTTACAGTATACACTGATGCATGTGGTATAGGGCTTGGTGTGGTTCTGATGCAAGAGGAAAAGGTAGTGTGTTATGTGGGTAGACAACTAAGGGTCATAAGAAGAGCTACCCTATCCATTATTTAGAGCTAGCTTCCATAGTATTCGTGCTTAAAATGTGGCGTCATTATTTGCTTGGAGAGAAGTTTGAGTTGTACACTGATCACAAATCTCTCAAGTACTTGTTCTCGCAGAAGGATCTTAATTTAAGGAAACAAAGGTGGATGGAGTTCCTAGCTTCTTATGATTTTGAGATTTCTTATACCCCTGACAAGGGTAATGTGGTGGCAGACGTACTGAGTAGGCAGAGGATGGTCTTAAGTCCTCTGTTTGTGGAGAGGAAAAGCTTGATGTTCATATCGGCTTTTGACTTTAGACCCTCCACCGAGTTTTTTCCTGGTTTGTTTACATCGCTAGAATATGGCCTACTCTTATGGATCAGATAGGAGCTTCACAGCGAGGTAATCCACAGATTTCAGACATCTTGGACAGGCTAAGTAAAGGGGAGACTTCTAGTCACCTCAATAGATATTCCATTGACGATAAAGGGTGGTTGCGACGAGATGGAAGGCTTTGTGTTCCCCAAACTGGAAGTTTATTAAAGGCTGTCCTAGAAGAAGCTCATCATTCTAAAATGACTAGTTATATAGATGGTGATAAGATGTATAGGGATATGAAGAGGGTTTTCTTTTGGGTTGGGATGAAGAAGGATGTGGCAGAGTTTGTTTCTCAATGCTTAGTTTGTCAGCAAGTCAAAGCTGAGCAAAAGAAGCCCGGTGGTTTACTTCATACTTTAGAGGTTCCACAGTGGAAGTGGAAGAGCGTCTCTATGGATTTCATAGATGGTTTGCCTAGATCAAAGAAAGGCAACACCAGTATTTGGGTTGTGGTGGATAGGCTTACTAAGAGCGCTCATTTTATTCCAGTTAAGAGTAAGAGGACGACAGCGTGGTTAGCAGCAATTTACGTTCATGAGATAATCCATCTTCATGGAGTACCTTCCAACATCGTAAGCGATCGTGACCCCATTTTCACCAGTGAATTTTGGAGGAGCTTGCAAGAATCATTAGGTACACAGTTATGTTTGAGCATCGCTTATCATCCTCAGACCGATGGATAGACGGAGAGGGTGAACAGAATTCTTGAGGATCTTTTAAGGCTGTATATCCTAGACTTCGGAGGGACTAGGGAAGATCATCTTCCTTTAGTAGAGTTTGCCTACAACAATAGTTATCAAGCTAGCATTGGCATGGCACCCTTCGAAGCATTATACGGAGGACCCTGTAGATCACCAACTTGTTGGTGGGAATCTACAGAAAGGCTATTACTTGGACCAGATATGGTTAGGGAAATGTCCGAGAAGAGTGATCTTATTAGACGGCGAATGAAGACCGCTCAAGATAGGCAGAAATCCTACGTTGACAAGAGAAGGACCGACATTGAATTTGCAGTAGGAGACATGGTTTTCATTAAAGTGTCACCTTTGAGGAATGTTGTTCGCTTCAGATCTATAGGAATTTCGCACCAAGATTTGTAGGGCCATTTCCCATAACAGAAAGGATTGGCCAAATGGCCTATAAAGTGAAGCTACCCAAGAGATTATCCAACGTTCATTAAGTTTTCCATGTTTCTCATTTGCGGAAGTGATTACATGATACCGTAGAAGTTGTTGAGCCGAGTATGTTGGAGTAAGTAGAAGTAGAATGGGAGGCGATAGTCAGACGAGTTCCTACCCGTATTCTTGGATCAGAAGTTAAGATGCTACGCAATAAAGAAGTCTAGTTGATGAAAGTTCAGCGGGGAGATAACCCAGAGGATGCGATTTGGGAGACCGAAGACAAGATTTGTGCTTCGTACCCTTTTCTTTTCGAGGGTATGTTCTTAACTCCTTTTCCAAAGTTTTTATCTATACTTGTTTCTATCATTTGAGTATATCCTATCAATCGAATCTTCGACCTTTAGGTAAGAATCTCATGGATGTAAACATGCGTTTGAGACATGTTATGTTTGATGGATGCAAGTGTTTTCTGCTGGTTGCTCGTGGATGTATATACACATAGATTAGGCACTAGATCGGCTCAATCACTCTCATATTACATATGGATATGTGTGTGCATTTTTCTTCTTTTAATGGATGGAAATGGATGTATTACCATATGGATGTTGCATTTGGACAGACGATTATGCACACATATAGAACTTACATGTTATTATAGGATTATTGCATACATGTTGTATTCATGGCACTAACATACATTGCATTAAGGAGGTCAACTGAATCAGTAGACCGCCTGATCTTCGCATTAGTGTATGGGACATATACACACACCTTTGCATATGTTCATAAAAGCATTAGAAGTCTTTAAGGACAATGGATGTCTGTGATTGGTGGATGAGTAGATGGGTGATGGATGGTAGGATATACATTCTTCTTAACATAGAGATTTCAGGGACGAAATCCTTTGAGTAGGGGAGAATGTAACACCCCGTAATTTTAACAACACTAAAGTGGATAAATTAAATAATAATTAAATTAGTATTCATAATTAAGGAAACGGATTGCGCCATTGCGTCCGTCTTGAAATTCTGGTCAAGATAGACATTTGGTTTCCGTAAAACGGAGAATGTACGAAGAAGTTATGAAGGTTTGAAGTTTGTATACGCGTAAGAGAAATATATATATAATATTCAGAAAATCAGAAAACGGTTTGAAATTAAAAATTCTAGAGGCGGCAAAATTCTCGCCTGAGGGGTGTCGACCCCATAAGGGGGTTGTCGACCTCTGGGTCAACCCCATAAGTGGGGGGGGGGGGGGTCAACCCCCCTAAGGCAGACGTGGCAGTTAGGGTTTGGGGGATGGTGGCTATAAATATGGCTCCATTTCTCTTATTTTCTACACTGAAAAATAATGGAGGTCTAGATGCTGTCGGTGCCTAGACTGAATCAAACCTTTTTTTCCTTCTTCTGCAATCAAGTTAATCAAGTTATTCAAGTGTAGATCTGTGATTCAACCTCTGCTATTCTTCTTCAATCTTTCTAGATCCAAACATTGCGAGTTTAAGTTACTTTTAGGTTTAAATAATTAAAAAGTAAAACATGATATGAATGTAATTTGGATATATGCCTGTGACTTCTTGAATCATATCAGATATGTTATAACTTGTGAATCTATAATATTCTGGCATGACTACGACTTGAACCTTAACTTTTATCATGTCAGATCTACCTTTGATTTTAGATCTAATTCACTATTTAGATCACTTTGTACCTATTGTTTTTGTGGTCAAATTGGACATGTGACTAGTTGGACATCTAAATTATTGTTTAGATCTTATCATGCCTATTATGACATCCCTATTATGTTAGAATTGGTTCTATTATTTCATGTTCACCGGATTTGTTCTTATATGCCCATCTTATCAATATGCCACTATATGTTTATGTCAATTTTGTTAGTATAATCATTTCTATCATCTTCCCTTCATCTTTCCCTTTTTATTTTATATAGCATGACTACCTTCGAGCCTAGGTATGCAGCTGAAATATGCGAACGCGTTAAATGAGGAACGAAGAGAAAAACATTGAAATTGGACATAACTTGTAAATGAGGGAGTTTGGCATAACTTGAATAATGATTATGAATTTAGGGCATATAATTCACTATGAACATAATTGGGAAAAAGGGGCATGAAAACCCATAACGACATAGGTAAAATTGGCAAATAATGAAATGCCTAGGATTACAGTAATTAGAAATTGTAATTGTAATTGCGCCTAGACATGAGGTTAGATTACACTTGTGGTGGAAGTCTTCCCAGAACCGCCCGGCATATCCAGCGACCACAAGTGGTGAATCTAATGTGAGGGGTTTGGGTACACAAAAACGAAAAGTGTTGAGACATGAGGTTGAGCCCGACTTGTGGAAGAAGTCTTCCCAGAACCGACCAGCATATCCAGCATCCATAAGTGGTAGGCTTAATATGAGGGGTCCATCACATTATAACCATAAATGGGCAAGGTAATGAATTGGAATACTTAACCTAGTTGAATCCATAGGAATTGTATGAACATGAACATGAATAGGGGTTAAGTAAATTGGTTTGAACAGTGAGTGGGTTAAGTAAAACCGAGGGGATGGGTAATATTTACATAGCCCACAAACTTAACCTGAGGGGGTTATGTAATTAAAGACACCGTTAGGTACACAGCCTATGGAAATCCTAGTGGGGATACAAGACAAGGATGGAGCTTGTATCATCTTGTGTGTGGGACCCGTTTCAATCAGTAACCCATATAACGGTGTCGAACGAGTACTCCGCTCTAGGTCTGTGTAGGGACACGCTCTGGGCTGAATGTAAGAGATCCAAACATGGAGGACGATGTGGGCGGCGCAAACCAACCAGGACATGTGCGTGCATGTCCAGGAAGAGGGGAATAAGACGACCGTGACACCAGTAGATATGGTTGTGCACATCAACGAAGGGTTGCCACTTTAGAAAGTGATACCTCCTACTGTGGGGCCGACACAGAGTATCTACGGAGTTGTGAGCCGATCGATTAGGGTAGTGGTTAGGGTACATCTAGACTCTAGTAATGTTTAGGAGCCTGTTAGGATTGGGCTGCCTGTGGATCGTATGAGGTTAAAACCTCTCACCAGAAGTATGCCTAAGTCTACCATCTTATAGTTGTTGGGATCATCTCATTATGGTTATACTAGTATTAGTGCAAAGAATCAGAGTAATCCTTAGATAAGCATATACACTCTATCATGTTTACCTTATCATACTTACCTGTTATGATGTTATCTTTCTTATCCACTTTATATGCCTGTCATTATACTTTTACTTAGTTATTTGCTAAAAGTAACTGGACTCGCCAGACTTTATGTCTGACCCTTTTTGTTTCTTCTTCTTCTTTCTTCCATTTCCCCCCAGGTTCTCAGGGTGGGAATACTCAAGCTTGACCAGGATTCTGCTATCATTTGCTGGAGCTGCTTAGATGTATTGCTCAAGCTACTATCTTTGTTACTATGGCTATGTTTCTTTTGGGGAATTATGCTTCTTATATTTTGTACTATGATATTATAAGTGCAAGATAGAAGTTTTTATGATGTACTGGTTTTTAGGTAATTCAGGCATATGATGTTTTGAACCACGATGCTTTATGATTAATAAAGTTTGTTTTTATTCCGCTGCTATTTTATATCTGTCTTGTAATGTTTCTATTTCTATTTACCTATAACGCTTCACGAAACTTAATGCATTCTCTTAATAAGTGGCATTAACGGATGTGGGGTGTCACAGAAATTATAATTCAGTAGATCTGGACGATTCATGTTTCAAAGAATTCTGACTTATATTGAATCTTTTACACTCAATTAAAGTTGAAATCATAAAATCACGAACTACCGCGTAGTGACGAGCTCGTTTTAATGAAATTTTAATTATACGTTTAAACTTCGTTTACTTAATAAATTTCAACCTCATTTTCTTATATTTTAATATAAATTAGGCTAGATTTTCAAGTCTAATTTGAAAATTTCGACTACCCAAAATTGTCGAATACTCCATCTAAATTTTTTAACTAAGTTATAAATTCATTTCAAGCACAATTTTCTATATTCAAATTCCATTCGTTGTTATTTCTAATCCAATCCAATTTTATTTAATTTAACTTAAGTCAAAATTTTAATCCATTTGATTCTTTTTTACCATTTCAATCTATTTAGCTTGTACAAGTTAAACTTAAATCCAGAATTCAAATTCCTGGTATTTATTTCAAATCTTTTTGAAATCAAATAAACATGTGTGTGTATAAGTATATATATATATATATTCATTTGCAAATTCAAACATTTGAATTTTTAAAACAAATTTCTATTAGAAGTTTTACTATGGTAGCAATTCGTCAATTACAAATAGGGATAGCAATGGGTCGGGTCTAGGATCCAAACCCGGTTGACCCTTCCCCGGTTTTGATCCGTTTAGACCCTCCCCACTGGGACTTCGGGCGGGTAGACCCACAACCCGCTTTTGGAGGTCCGGGTCCGGGGTTGGGTCCCGGGCAAGGCTACCCATCCCAGCTCGACCCAAATTATTGAAACTTCATCGAAACACTCTATAACTGTAATAATTAGTTGTTAACCTTTTTAGGTATACGTGTTTATGACTTGAATATTATATTCTTTCAATCAACAAGCTATAAATTTTTCATAGTACTAAGTTGCATCAATGATAATCATACATTAAAAAATGCATACATTTGGAACAATTATCTTACGACATATTTTATTATATTCTCTTATCATTTTAAACACATTAATATTTGTATATAATATATCATTTAGTGATAAAAAAATATACATATATAAATTTGTGTATATTGGAACGCAATTTCACCGGGTCGTGGGTCGGATCTACCCTGACCTATACGGGTATTAGGTAAGGAACAAAATTACAGACCCGCCGGGTCTATAGTGCGGGTCTGGGGCAAGGTTTAAATTTTTTGGAGGGGGGTCTAGGGAACGGGAAACCCGCCCCTACCGGCCCCATTTCCATTCCTACTTATAAACTAGAAAATGAACACTGATGATATTGTATTCATCATCAGAATTACTTTTCAGTGACTAGAGTGAGTTCAGTGCTTTATCACTTTTAAAAGTCAATTTAAAACAGTTTTTATTCAAACTCTATCGAAATTACCTCTCTATTTTTTTCATAATTCCTCAGAAAAATATTTTCCAACTTTTTGGGATATAAATTCTAATTCCTGGTTTGAATCTGATTTTAGTTCGCCTTATTTGTATATTCTATTCTTATATAAATTATATTTGGTTATATATAATCATTCCATTTTTGTATAATTCCATTGATTACGATATTAACTAACAACACACCCATATACTATAATAATTTCAAAAACCTATTTATTTTATATCAAAAAATAACTTTTGGGAAAAATTATTTCATTTATCCATTTTAAGGCAATATTATGTCGATTTCCCCATTTCAGTGTTTAGAAACTATTATCGACTTCATGGCGTTCCAAGATTTGACCAAAATTCATAAACCACTCAACAAACAAACCAATACAATATAAAACCCTTTTTATATCAATTAAAAAATACGCCTCATATATATACACTCAAACTCAATCTAGGGTATTACTGACCCTATCTCTAATGTGTATACCCCACCAAAGCTTAGGCGCTCGCTCAACCGAAGCTCTAATACCAAATGTAAAGGCCCACAAATCCATACCCGTTGGGTTGACTAAATACAACACATGTCCAACCCAAATTGTACAAAAATATGAATCTTTAGGGTAAAGAAGAAAAGAGATAGAAGAAGACAAGAAACAATACACAGAATCTCACAATCGCAGTGGAATAAAATAAAATATATAACATCTTTTAAAATACAGATTGTAACTGTGGTAAAGAAGAAAAGAGATTGAAGAAGACAAGAAACAATACACAGAATCTTACAATCGCAGTGGAAAAAAATATAATATATAACAGCTTTTAAAATACAGAACTTGAGACGACCCGAACTTTTCCGTGAAGGAAAGCACGGATTGAGTTGAGAACACGACAAATTAGAACACAAACAGAAGAACATTTCATTTCTTATTACAACAACTCCATCAGAATACAAGAACATACAGAGTATGAATAAATAAAATACATTCGGTAAATATCAGAGATTACAATACATTACATAGCAGTGGAAAATAATAAAAAACACAACTGAAGGAGATAGACGGATACAGAGCTTTCCAAATATCGTTCCAGCTGTAAACCTGGATCCTGTGAATATAAATCTGCAAAACCAAAACTACTAGCTGCCCGTGTGGAAAATAAGGGCACCCAGAATTTAGGTTAAAACAATAAACTTCAGGTCAGTCATGTGACTGGTGTGAGAACTAAAACAGTTATTTAAACTTTACTTTAAAAGAGAGTAATTCAAGGTACCACGCCGTATAACACGGAATAGATTTCCTCCCAAGAATACTAGTGCATATAACAAAACAGCGCAATGCTTTTTTTGGAAAAATGAAACTATTATAAGACCCAGGTCCCATCACACAATGCAACACAAGCCAGAGGATAGGGTTTTCCCTTATAATAGCCTAACATGCTTGATACATTTAAAACAAATCATTTTGATACTATTATAGTGTAAAGTGTATGAAAACAACTTCAAATATAAATGTATCAATCATAGATGGCATAGTGCCCCATCCCACTATGTCGCCATGCTAGGCTCTACAAATAAAACCGAAATATCACGTATTGGAAATTGGATTTCCGTTATGAGTCGAGGCAAGGGGCAAGCTCCTCAATGCTTCGAGACACTCTAGCAAATGCCCCAGGATTCCCCGCAGAGAACCCTTGGAATCGGCTGGGCCGGTCCACACTTACGTTAGTGGATTAGTTATTCCTAAACACACGTTTCCCTGTCCTATCGGACCTATATCCATCGGCTCCTAAGAGACCGATATATCCGAGGCGCCTTGCATTCCAATATCCACAAAGGTATAATAATCAACGATGTCAGGGCTAATAAAAGGCTGACATCACCCATAAATAGAAAGAAACGTCGTGTTCTCCCAGCGGTCTGTATCCCGTTTTTAACTCATACCGAGGTGTGTGGCTCGCGAATCAATGCTATACACAAAGCTACGCTGTATTAAAGCCGTGCTTTGATCATTAACCACAAGACTCTGCTTTTCAACAGAAGCCTTGATCATTTGCATCTCAGCATGCCACACAGGCAATTCATGCCATTCGACTGATATCTACCGATATATAACCTCTGAGCTCGTATGTCTCAGAGAAGGGCGTTAAGCAAGAGAATAAATTCTCCGCCGCCAAACAAATATATATTTAATAGAAATCAATCAACATAGAATAAAATCCAATGTCAGACACACAATCCATTTACAAGTCCGTTCTGGGTCTGAACGAAACCGAAGGCACCTTATACCTCGCATATCCGTCGATCTCTAAGTACGTCTGGACGATCACCAACTATTTCCCTCCTCTTGGGTGTACAGCCCAATCAAGATCACCGGTAATCGTTCAAACGATGTGAAGACCTCCGGTCTTCAACCACTTTCTTCATCTTCGACTTATCGTCGAATCAGTTATTCAGAATGGGATAGACCTGGTCTTTCTGAATAACTTGCGTATATAATAAACAAGTACTATAAAAACAAAACATACGCCTCATTCCAATTCTGAATATTCTTTTATTTAAATATACACATCTTTAGGGATTTGTTCCCATTAATTTTATCAAAGATAATATCTTTAAAATTTATTCTTTAATCTTCCTTTGGATATCATTTCAAACCATATTACGGTTTTCCAAACTAGTCGGGATTAACGAACCATACCAAAGTAACCATTTATTTTATTTCCCAATCCCAACTTATTCATCCCACGGAGCAAAACTGTTATTACCCCAAACCTAACACCACGGTGTTAGTGGTAAATTTAATTACCATTTCCCGTTCAAATCTAATTAAAGATTTAACTATCTCTTGGAGCAAAACTGGTGATACTCCGTTCTTGATCATTTCCTATATTTGATTATTTAAATTATCAATTCCCATTTTAATCTGATTAAAGATTCATTAAAACTCCACTTAGTTTTAATCTTCCCAAAAATCAATATGAATGATTATTTAACTTTGGAAACCCAAACATGTTGCATCGACAATCTATACTGCACTATTAATTTCTGCCGATATATAACCTCTGAGCTCGTACGTCTCAGAGAAGGACGTTAAGCAAGAGAATAAATTCTCCATCGCCAAACAAATATATATTAAGCAGAGATCAACCACACAGTTCAAAATACAACGGCAGACATGTAATCCTGTCTTTTACTAGGTTAATGCAACAACCCGGAAATTCTGAACCAATTTAAAAAATTTATTTTAACAATTTAGGTGAATTTTGAATATTTAAATTAATTTATTTTAAATAATAACGACTAAAAATTTATTTAAATTGAAGTTAAAACGAATAAATTTAATTTAATTATAAATGGAGTTAGAAATAGCACTACAGTTTGAAATTTTGATTTTAAACTTTAACTGAATGTACAGGATTCAAAATAAATCAGAACTAAGAAAAACCAAAAATATTTAAATCTGTTTAATTATATCTTTCTAACGAATCTGAAAAATTAAAATTTCATAATAGAAATCAAAAGTTATGCCCAGTTTAAAATTTAGAAAAGTCGCTGTAGAATTTATATATATTTTAATATAATATATGGCCCTTGAAAATAACCATTTTGCAAACGACCTCTGTTTTTAAAGAAACCATTTTTGTTGGAACTGGAATGTCAAATAATTATTAGGTTTCAATTTTCATAATTTTTCGAATTAATATGTAAGCTTGGCAAAAGAAAATGTGTTTTGACCATTTCTGTCAAATTTAATTGACTAGAAAATTGCCATTTTTCAAACGGTCTTCAAATTCGAAGAAATTAGTTTTATTAGGACCGTATCGTCAAAACAAAGCTAGATATAAATTTTCTGTAATTTTTAGAGTCAGTATGTGTCCACTGTGATTTAAAATGTACGTTTAAATTTAATATTAAATGATTATATTTTAAAATAAAGAAAAGTGGGCTCAGACGATCAAACTGGCAGACGGGACCTAGTCCATTGGATCCGGGATGAGGGTTATTAGCTAGGGGCGACATTCTTTGGGTCTCGTTTGGAGTTCATAGCAATAATCATATAATAAGGGAATTAATTAATTAAATAATACTATAAATCTACTATATAAGGCCACTTAAGCTAAACCCAAATTCGATTTATAGGAGCTGCTGCCTCCTATACATTTCAATGGCCAATACCTCTTGAAACTTCACAGCGATTTCTCCCTCAATCCCCGCAATAATATTTGAATCTTCCAATTACAAAAGCAAACAACTAAGTAAGCTCTACAGATCCTACGTTGTGATCGAATAAGTTGAACTCTAGAGGCCGATTTCATGCCTCAAACTACAGCAGTTCAGGCGGGTTTTTGGGCGCCAAGGTGGGACCGATTTCACCGTGTCGGGAGGGAAGTAGGCGGCGTCGGGTAGGGCTTCAGTGTGGTGTACCTGGATCGAGCTCCGCCCCCTTGGATTGCGTGCGACAGAGGGGGTTTGGCATCGACGTTGGGTTCAATGTTTGTACAGGGAGATGAAAAAGAAGAACATGGAAAAGAGAAATAACAGGGGCCTTAGATCAGCAAATCGATGGTGGGATTAAAATGGATTAATATTAATTATATTATTAATGTCGTCAAGGTTTAAACTCTATAACTTTGTCATACAGTATCGAAATCGAACGAAACCAATTGCGTTGGAATCATGTTGGCGATATATACACAACAGAACAAACCAGATCTGAAACAGAGGACTTTGAAAATGCCGGCAAAAAGCAAAGTGAGAATTCTTTTCTTTTAAAATAATTAAAATTTATTAATTATAATCGTGTTAAAAATCATTTTCGATCTGCTGTTAAATTCAAGTTGTTGTATATGTAATGTGATTTGATTTAGATTGTTTGATGTTATTGGTTGATCTGTTGATTGATGGAATATTTTGGTTGTATTGGAATTGACAAAAATGAAATGTCATAGAATTGTCAAACAAAAATATTATTTTGTTAAGCTAGATTTATATGAGAACAAAACATCATTTGGGTTAAAATAGATTTGTATATAAAATGAAAATAACATTTTTATTATAAAATGTTAGTATAAGGAAAATAACATTTTTTTTATTATAAAAAAAAGTTACAAAGAAATCGCATTTTTGTATAAAAATGTATATTAGAAAAGAAATCACATTTTTGTATAAAAATGTACATTAGAAAGAAATAACATTTTTGTTATAAAATGTGTATTAGAAAAAGAAAGAACATTTTCATATAAATGTTGCATTAGATTGAAATTGTCATTTGAGATAAAATGCTGCATTAGTATAAAAATTACATTTTTAGTAGAAACGGTGCTTTAGTATAAGAACACCATTTTTATTTGAAACGTTTATATAGAATAAAAAGACCATTTTTATTAGAAATGTTCATTTAGAATAAAAAGACCATTTTTATTAGAAATGTTCATTTAGAATAAAAAGACCATTTTTATTAGAAATGTTCATTTAGAATAAGAAGACCAATTTTATTAGAAATGTTCACTTAGAATAAAAACGCCATTTTTATTAGAAATGTTTGTATAGAATAAAAAGATCATCTTGATTAGAAATGCCATCTTAGAATATAAATGTCATTTTATTTAAAATGTCATGATAGAATACAAAGGTCATTTATGTAGAAATAATTCAAACCAAATTATAATTGGTTAAATTTATTAACCAATGATTTATTTATATGAACTGCTGTTGGTTGAAAACCCGACACGGGTGTTGGGATGACAAACACTAGTCCCAATATTTAACTGTATGTTAATCGATGGATTGACAGTCTGTGTTGAGCGTTATTTATTTATTTATTTATTTTAATGCTCACACAATTATAAATTTCACTCTGGTTGTGAATGGATTGTGTAATGATTATTCATCATTATTGTTATATATACATGCGATGTATGAAATCCATACAACTGAAATTGTATGGTAATTGATTGAGTCGCATTCCTATTCAGAATCTTTTAAAAATTAAGAATACTTTAAAATAATAAATATTTTAAAATAATATTCGAAGAAGAATAAAAATATTGACATGTTAAGCCTCGTTAAGTAGAAACGCCATTTTTAACCCGAACGGGTTTATCGACCGATTTATGTCATTTTAAAATGAATATAATAAAGGAAGTGATTTATAAATCTAATATTTTGTAAATATGAATCTTTTAATATGTTAAAATATAGGATATTCAATTTTGCTTTTAAATTGAAAATGAAGTTAAAATCATTTTTAAATAAATTTATAAGTATTTTATGAGTATGTTTTTATATAGAAATCGACGATTATATATATATAATATATATTTAATGGCTTGAATAGAGCGCGCCGCGCAGCGACCGTTCGCGAATTTCGACCATTAACTTCAAATTGACGCAACGGGAGATCCGACCGTTGGATTCTTCTTAAACCGGAACCGTTGGGTTCATATCGAAAAGAGCTTTCCAATGAATATATGAGTTTTGAAATCTAACAGTTGGATTTGAAATTATGTCCAAATCAATTTCAGAAAAGGTCACTGTAAGTGCAGTTCGGTGGCCGTTATTGGAAACCGACTGTACGGCCTTTAATAAAATTATTAAAAATATGGATAAATTATGTAAATTCATAAGAAATGATTTAAAAAGAGTTTGGATGAAAAATCCCATATTTGAAAGGATAAAATATATTTTTATCAAAATGAACTAGTTTTAACTAGAATAATCATTAAATTAAGATTTAATGAAGTTTTCCAATTTAATTAATATTTAATTGGAATTACAATTAAATAAATTGGATTTGGGTTTTTCGCGAATAGTGTCTTAAACAGCACTGTTCTTAAACCCCGTATGAAAAGAATAAATCTTTTAATTAAGATTAGCAGATGTTCCAGCTATATTTAGTAATTGGAATAAAAAGAAATGTGAATTGTGTTTATCGTGAACGGTGTTTTAAACGACATTTGTTCTTTAACCCAATTGACAGTGAAAAATGTAATTTGGAATTTATAAATCTTTTATTAAGATTTAAATGGAAAATTTCCAAAGTATAGTTTTCCAATTAAATTTATTAAATTAGAATTGAATGGAATTCGATTTAATAATAGTCGAGATAAGCTTCTGTAAAAGAAGACCAATACTATATATGGGATTTAAGATGCTTTGCCGTTATTCCATTTATATTGTTAGTCCGATACAGAAATTTATATATATTATATATTGATTTGATTTCGGTGAAGATTCCATATTTTATGGAAGATGGTTTTGGGTTTATCGTGAACAATGTGTTTTAAATAACATTTGTTCTTTAACCCAGTTAAGATAAGATTAATTTCTTAAAAACTGAATAATCATTACGTAATGATTTTTGAGATTAAAAACAAACTAAATATAGTTTTAATAAATATTTAATTAGATTGAAATGGGAATTTAGAAATTGAATTCACTAAGGAACCTGAGAATGGAATATCACCAGTTTTATTCCATGCACTAGTTAAATCTTTTATTAGATTTAAACGATAAAACGGTAATTAAATTTACCGAAATACATTGGGTGTTAGATATGGAGTACCACTAGTTTTACTCCATGGGATATATAGGTTGGGACAGGGATAATATAGTAAATGATTACTTCGGTAAAGCGTTAATCCCGATTAGTTGATTGAACCTTAATTTGGTTTAAGATAAATCAAAGAATATTCTTGATTGGAATGAAGCGTTGGTTGTGTTTTCATAGCACATGATTTTAAAATGCGCGAAGTATTCAGAATGACCGGGTTTAACCTGTTATGAATAATTCATACGTTGATTGAAGATCGGCGATGAAGATGATGGTTGAAGACCGAGGGATTTTCATATTCGTGTGTATGATTTCCAATATCTTGATTGGACCGTACACCCAAGATGAGGGAATATCGGTGATCATCTAGACGTATTTGGAGATCTACCGGATATTGTTTCGTTCAGACCCAGAACGGACTTACAAATGGATTGTGTGTCTGACATTGTATTCCTTTATATTATATTCATTGATCTCTATTTAATATATAGCTGTTTGGTGGCGGAGAATTTATTCTCTTGCTTAACACCCTGTTATATATCGATAGATGATCAATGATATGGTATGGTCTGATAATGTGGCATGCTAAGATGCATATGATCAAGGCTTTTGTTGAAAAGCAGAGCCTTGTGGATGAAGACCAAAGCATAGCTTTTATATAGCTCCGCTTTGGATACAACGTGACTTCGTGGGCCTCACACACCACGGTATGATGGTGAACGATTTGTTTGATAATGTTTGGTTTGACCAATATACTGAAACGACCCGAACTTCCCCGGTAAGGAAAGCCCGGATAGAATTGAGAACAAGCCACATCAGAACGCACACAGAAGAACATTTCATTGTATATTACAACAATTCCATCAGAATACAAGAATATACAGAGTATAAATAAATATTACACATTCACTAAATATCAGAGATTACAATACATTACATAGCAGCGGAAAATAATACAATACACAACTAGAAGTAATACACGGATACAGAGCTTTTCGAGCATCGTTCCAGCTGTAAATCAGGATCCTATGAATAAAAATCTGCAAAACCAAAACTACTAGCTGCCCGTGTCAAAATAAGGGCACCCAGAGTTTAGGTTAAAACAATAAACTCCAGGTCAGTCATGGGACTGGTGTGAGAACTAAAACAGTCATTAATCTTTATTTTTAAAGTTAGGTAAATCAAGGGACCACGCCGTATAACACGGAATGGGTTTCCTCCCAAGAATACCAGTGCATAAAACAAACAGTGTAATGCTAAATAAAGAAAAATGAAGCTATTATAAGACCCAGGTCCCATCACACAATGCAACACAAGCCGGAGGATAGGGTTTTACCTTATAATAGCCAAAGAATGCTTGATACGCTAAATTTCATCTTTTATTATTACTATAGGTGTATAGTGTCAAAACAATTTCAATCATAAGTATTAATCATAGACAGCATGGGTACCATATATCATGTCGCCAATACTAGGCTCTACAATCAAAACCGCAAATATCATGTATTGGGAGTTGGATTTCCATCTGTGAACCAAGGCAAGGGATCGTCCTTACCGAATTCGAGATGCTCTAGCCCGCCCCTCAGGAACAGAACGCATTGTCCCTTGGATCGTCAGGGCCGGTCCACCGATGTGGATTAAAATGCCTGAACACTGTGTTTCCCCACCCTATGGGGTGTCAATGAGTCCAATGACTCCATCGGTCTCGGATCGACCGATATATTCGAGGCGCCTCGCAACAGCAACAACCACATAAGTCAAACTCGTTAGGGCGTGTAAAACCACTGACGCCACTTCTAGTTAGAAGGAAACACATGCCCTCCCTGAAGTCCTCTCCCGTTTCTGGTCCACTACCGGGGTGTGAGGCTCGCGAATCAACGCTACACAAAGCTATGCCACACAGGTCGTGCTTTGATCATCACCCACAAGACTTTTCTTTTCAACATAAGCCTTGATCATTTGTCACTTAGGCATGCCACACAGGCAATTCACACCATGCATTTGATATCCATCAATATATAACCCCTGAGCTCGTACGTCTCAGAGAAGGGCGTTAAGCAAGAGAATAAATTCTCCGCCGCCAAACAGATATATATTTAATAGAAATCAATCACATAGAATAAAATCCAATGTCAGACACACAGTCCATTTACAAGTTTGTTCTGGGTCTGAACGAAACCGGAGGCACCTAGTACCCCGCATATCCATCGATCTCCAAGCACGTCTGGACGACCACTAACTGATTCCCTCCTCTTGGGTGTACGGCCCAATCAAGATCATCAGTAATCACCCAAACGACGTGAAGACTTCCGGTCTTCGACAACCGTCTTCATCCTCGACTTAACGTCGTATCAGTTATTAGAATGGGATAAACCCGGTCTATTCGAATAACTCGCTTATATAATAAACAAGTGTTACACAAACACTACATACGCCTCATTCCAATTCATCAGTCACTAACCGTAAATTAGCAAGAGAATAATTCCCCAAATATTATCCCCGAAGGCCGAAACCAACATCAGATCAATACCCAGGAAACCATTCTGCTTAGCTAACATACAGTTAGTTTCTAAATTTCACATTCTTAGGGAAAGGTTCCCATTAATTTTATCGAAGATAAATTCTTTTAAATTTATTCTTTAATCCTCCTTTGAATATCAGTCGGGATTAACTAACCTTACCGAAGTAATCATTTGTTTTAATTTCCCAATCCCAATCTATTCATCCCATGAAGTAAAACTGGTCATACTTCATATCTAACACCACGGTGTTATCGGTAAATTCAATTACCATTTCACGTTCAAATCTAATTAAAGATTTAACTATCGCCTGGAGCAAAACTGGTGATACTGCGTTCTCGATCATTTCAATCTAATTTAAAGATTCGTTAAAACTCCACTTAGTTTTAATCTTTAACTGGGTTAAAGAATCAATGTAATTTAAAACACGATTCGCGATAAACCCAAAATCACATTCCAATCTATCAGTCTTTAACCGTAAAATAGCAAGTGAGCAATTCCCTAAGTATTAACCCCGAAGGCCGAAACCAACATCAGATCAATACCCAAGAAACCATTCAACTTAACTAATCTTCAGTTAGTTTCTGATTTTCTTAACTCAGTTGGGTCTAAGAACCATATTATTGAAGATACCGTTCACGATGACCCAAAATCACATTCCATTAATCATCGGGTTAAAGAACAAGTGTTACTTAAAACACCTGAAACACCCCACCTCCGTTAAGGTCACTCACCAAGGGAATGCCTTAACTTTGGTGGAGGTTTATAAGTAAAAGTCACAGACAAACACAAGATAGATATAAATACACATATTTTAAACAGTGGAAAACAACCAGGCTTTTATTTCATCAATACGTGTTCCAATAAAGCATTTCCATAATTGTCTCAAAATACTTCCAACATTACAACCTCATTACTGTCTTGATTATTAAAGAAGCACAAAACATGAATAAAGTAACAAAAATCCCCGTAGTGATATCCAAAGCCATAGTCCGAGCAAAAGAGATCCAAACCATACATCTACGGTCTTGAAGCTTGCAAAGAGTCTGACTAAGCTGGATTGTTTCCTCCCTGTGGACCTGGGGGGGAGGGGGAACGAAAGAAAAGAAGATGAAAATAAAATAGAGTCAGACATAAAGCCTGAGTAAATCTAGTAACTCTTCAGTATGAGAATAGGAAAAAATGCATGATAGATATAAACTAAAAACAGTAAAGTATCACAAGCTAAGGAAGTTTAGTTTAGAATCGAATGTACTATCGCACCCACACTATATCTCTGCACCTACTTGAGCTTATTCTAACTGGCACCCAATGCTGAGGGTGAAGTGATCCCCATTTTCTAAAGATCGGCTCCTACTCGCATAAACATATGTGTCATACGGCCCCCAAGAACTGTAGATACCTATGCTGGTCCCACCAAGGGGTGTATCAAGACCCATGGCGGCGGCCCCGACACAAACCTTAGAATACATAGGTTATACTACTGGTGCCCCAGTGCCCTGTTTTTCTGCTCCGGAGTGTGTGCACGCCCGCACCCCGTTAGAACCTACACTGTGCGCCCACCGCCGTCGTTTTGACCGCTTACAATGAGCCCAGTAATCGTGCCCCACCCTGCCTAGTTTCAGGGTACCATGATACCTAACTTGGGTTACTGCTGAAACGGGTCCCTCGTTACTAGGGTTTTCTAGTCAAACATGTTAAGTGGTTAAGTGTCTGTATTTACCTAACCTCACCCATCAATTATTGTTAACATGTTGAATTTGGTTAAGTGTTTTTAGTTGACTTAACCCTACCATCTGTCCTTAGCCACTTAAAGCACCTGACCACTCACATTAGACAGATATTGCTACGGTTACAGGATATGCCGGTCGGTTCCGGGCAGGTTTACACCGTAGCTCAGTCTAACCTCGGGTCCTTATTGGGCTCAATGCTTAACCACCCACATTGCATAGGTATTGTTGTGACTACTGGACAGCCCGGCGGGTCCGGGCAGGTTTACGTCACAACTCAATCCAACTCGGGTTAAACATACCGTGTTTCCTAAATTTGCATACTTTATCACTTCTCAATTATATGTAAATGTCATGTCCTTTATTCTTGGGTATAACAATTCATACCGCTTAAATGTCATTGTCGTTGGCATGTGCCAACCATGCCAACATATATTTTTCATGTTTTACACCCAACGTTATTACCCCCGTTTGTACGTTCGCAACATTATAACAAATGTTGGGCTCGACACAATTCAGCCCAACTTTTTAAACGTGAGAAAAAGGGGAAATCAAGAACATGTAATATTTCACAATACATAAAGGTGTGTGGCGCTTGAACTTGCAATTTAGCGATTCAACCAACATAAATTATGGGTCATGTGAACTTGCATTCAAATCAGAGTATAACTAAGTAGGTGTCATATAAAATGGCATAGTTTAGGTTTATACAAACTTGGGTTTAAACATGTTTAACTTGGCATAATGTCAACAACAAAACTAACATGTTGTATAATCACCAAAATGTCCAATTTTAACAACTAATCATATAGCCTATTTCAACATGAAACTTGCATAGTTTATGTAACCCAAACGGTACTTAATATAGATCCAATTATACTTGCAAATAAACATGAGAATGTGTTCATAGGTTTTGGGTCATGTAGGCATAAAAGGTCTCAAATCTAGAACATGTTTACATAAGCCTTAATTTAGAGAATGTATAAAGTCCATGCCATAGACATAAACATAAAGGGATCAAAATCCTAGTTTTTGCCACAAACTCGCAAGTGCCATTATTTTCATATACAATTGTCCAATAGGCTTGCATCAATCAATTTAGGCCACAAATATCAATACACAAGTCATAACAGAATCATTACAATACACAGAATTTATATCATTATTATATAATAACACAATTCTATTTTCATTTACATCGAATCACGTCATAGTTTTATTCATATTTTGAAAGGTCACTATACTTACAACGAATGCAGAATCTTGAATTCTGGATTCTGAATTCTGAAATTGAGATGCGCTCCTTTGGGTAGATTAACGTTGCGTTGATTAATTTGATTAAGCTTTAGTCTTCTTCTTAATTTTATTCGTCTCTAAGCTCCTCTCTCTTGACGGCTACGCTCAATTCCTTCCTGGCAACATGACGACTCCAATCTTATTTTTTTGTGTGAATTTTAGTTGAGACTTAGAGTGTATATATAGATTTTTAAATTGTTTTGAGCCGTCAGATGAAGACAGGAGGAATCTAGACCATACAAAGTTCAAAGAGCCAATCAAGAGGTCACATGTCAGCCCTAATGACACATCGAGCCACAGAAATTCGAGCCAGAGCCAGACCCAGCCAGCCAGGTCGACCAGGTAGGTCGACTGGCAGGTCGACACCCAGGTCGACTCTATGGTCGACCTGGGGTGACAAGGTTGACACCATGGTCGACCCAATGGTCGACCTGGTCCCTGGGCAGGAATTTTCCCGCCCAGCCAGTTTGAACCCGTTTTTTGAATTCTGAACTTGAAACCGAGCTGTTTGAATTTTAAATTTAATTCTGAAACTTCCGAAGGTCATAACTCCTTCATACGTAGTCCGATTCACGCAAACTCGGACTCTATCTCAAGAAGAATTCCGAGACGAACGCAATGGCGTAACCCATTTCCCTTAATTCTTTCATTTAGAATTAATTACACTTTAATTTGTGAAGCTTATTGTTATAGAATTCACGGGGTGTTACATTCTCCTCCCTTAAAAGGATTTCGTCCCCGAAATCTTCAAGTTAGGAAGAATGTATATCCTACCATCCAATCGTCGATCTACTCAACCAACAAACACAGGCGTCCACTGTCCTTAAAAGACTTCTAATGCTTCATGATCATATGCATAGTGTGTGTACATGTCCTTATCTAATGCAGAAATCAGGAGGTCTACTGATTCAGTTGACCTCCTTAATGCGAATCATGTAAGTGTCATGAATCCATTATGTATGCAATTTTTTTTCCTACTCATAATTCTATATGAGTGCACAACTATTCATACAAATGCGACAACCATATGACAGCATATCAAGTTTCAACCATATACAAATGAGAATACATATATGCATATGCAATATGAAGTGACTGAGCTGATCTAAACCCTAGGGTGTGTGTGTATATGCATCCACGAGCAACCACTAGCAATCACTAGCAACCATTTGAAGCCATCATCCATAACATGTTTTCAAATACATGTTGGCATCCATTTGTTTTCTACCTAAGGAGTTAGGAAAAGGACCGAGGAGATATACCTAAAAAGATAGATAAAGCATAACTTAAGGAAAAAGAGAGATCAAATATGTACCCTCAAAAAGAAAAGGGTAGGCAGCGCGTATTCTGTCCTCAGTTTCCCAAGTCGCGTCTTCCTCGGCATCGCTCCACTGAACTTTAACGAGTTTAACTTCGCGGTTGCGTAGCTTTTTCACTTCAGTTCCTAAGATGCGGGTTGGAACTCTCCTCACAGTTGCTTCACGTTCCACTTCGGCTTCTTCTAGAATGCTAGGTTCCACCACTTCCGCAGACTCATGCAAACACTTCCGGAGGTGAGAAACATGAAAGACGTTGTGAACTCCGGCCAGTCTCTCGGGTAGCTCTAATCTATAGGCCATCTTCCCAACCTTCTCGATGATAGGAAACGGCCCTACAAATCTTGATGCTAACTTTCCTGTGGATCCAAAGCGAACGACATTCCTTAAAGGAGATACCTTAAGGAAAACCCTGTCCCCAACCTCAAACTCAAGGTCGGTCCTTCTTTTGTCGGCGTAGGATTTTTGTCTGTCTTGGGCTGTCTTCATCCTTCTCCGTATCAAGTCCACTTTCTCTGAGGTCTCTCTGATCATGTCCGGCCCAAGTATAAGCTTATCTGTAGACTCCCTCCAACAAGTTGGTGATTTGCACGGTCTTCCATACAAGGCTTCGAAGGGCGCCATATCGATGGTAGCTTGGTAATTGTTGTTGTAGGCAAATTCCACTAAAGGAAGGTAATCCTCCCATGTCCCTCCAAAGTCAAGAACGCAAAGTCTCAAAAGATCCTCTAAAACTCTATTCACCCTTTCCGTCTGGCCATCTGTTTGGGGGTGATAGGCCGTGCTCAAACATAACTGTGTGCCTACATCTTCTTGCAGACTCCACCAAAACTCGCTTGTGAAGATAGGGTCTCGGTCACTAACAATGCTGGAGGGTATCCCATGGAGTCGACCTATTTCCTTGAGATAAAGAGATGCTAGAGATGATGCAGTCCTTCTATTTTTAACGGGTATAAAGTGGGCGCTTTTAGTAAGCCTATCCACTATTACCCAAATGCTAGTATTGCCTCTTCTCGACCTAGGCAGCCCATCAACGAAGTCCATTGAAATGCTATCCCACTTCCACTGTGGGACCTCTGAAGGATGAAGTAGTCCTCCAAGCTTCTTCTGTTCCGCCTTGACCTGTTGGCAAGTCATGCACTTAGAAACGAAATCTTCCACGTCCTGCTTCATGCCGCTCCAAAAGAAAGTTCTTTTTATATCCTTGTACATCTTATCACCGCCAAGGTGTATAGTCATCTTGGAATGATGCGCTTCCTCGAGAACCTTCTTTGTCAACTCCCTTGTTTGTGGGACGCATAATCTCCCATCTCGCCTCAGCCAACCCTTATCATCGATGGTGTATCTATTGAGGTGACTAGAAGTCTCACCCCTAATAAGTTTATAAATCACATCAAACAAGCTGAGGGTCTTCACGCTGTGCAGCCCCTATTGAGTCCAAGAGAGTAGGGCGTACTTCGAGAGATGCTAACAAACCCGGTACAAAATCTGAAAAGGGCCTAAAGTTAAAACTGGCTATATACTCTAAGCTTTGCCTTTCCACAAAGAGAGGGCTTAAGGTCAGTTTCTTTTGGCTCAATGCGTCTGCTACGTTGCCTTTGCCGGGAGTATAGGAAATTTCAAAATCATACGAGGCAAGAAACTCCATCCACCTTTGCTGCCTCAAGTTAAGATCCTTCTGCGAGAAGAGATATTTCAATGATTTATGGTCAGTGTATAATTCGAACTTCTCACCTAGAAGATAATGGCGCCAAGACTTAAGTGCAAAGACGATGGCGGCCAACTCAAGATCGTGGGTTGGGTAGTTCTTTTCATGAACTTTCAATTGTCTTCCACCATAAGCTACTACCCTTCCTTCTTGCTTTAGAACAACGCCTAGTCCCGTTCCACATGCATCTGTGTATACTGTGAACATTTTGCTTCCGTCAGGCAGAGTTAGAACTGGATCTGTTGTAAGAGCTCTTTTTAGGCATTGGAAGGCAATGCCACAGTCCAAATCCCAAGCAAATGCTAAATTCTTCCTTGTTAGCCTTGTGAGTGGAGATGAGATTTTCGTGAAATCCCTAATGAAATTTCGGTAAAAACCTGCTAGCCCAAGAAAGCTTCGAACTTCGGTTGCATTTCTTTGTGTCTTCCAATCTTTCACTGCCACCACTTTCGCGGGGTCCACCGCCAACCCTTCTTTGGACACTATATGCCCAAGAAATCTTACTTCTTCTCTCCAAAAGTGGCACTTGAAGAATTTGGCTTTTAGCTGATGAACTCGGAGAGTTTCCATGATTTCTTTCAGATGCTGAGCATGTTCTTCCTCATTATTTGAGAAGAACATGATATCGTCTACGAAGACCACCACGAATTTATTGAGGAATTCTCTGAATACCATACTCATTAGGTCTACGAAATAAGCAGGTGCGTTTGTCAAGCCAAAAGGCATAACAAGCCACTCGAAGAAACCGTCTGGGGTTCTGAACGTCGTTTTATAAATGCTGTCTTCAACTACTCTTAGCTGATGGAACCCATTTGCCAGATCAAGTTGGGAGAAGACCGACGCACCTACAAGCTGATCAAACAAATCGTCGATTCGGGGAAGAGGGTACCTATTTTTCTTGGTCAATTTGTTTAACTCCCTATAGTCGATGCAAAGGCGAAGCGAACCGTCCGCTTTGGTTGCAAACATCACTGGAGCACCCCATTCCGAAATGCTCCGTCTAATGAACCCCTTTTCGAGAAGTTCTATAACCTGCTTACTGAGCTCCTTTCTCTCCTTTGGAGCCATGTGTCTGAAAGGCAAAGCTACAGGCTTTTCATTATCCACAAGATATATGCGGAAGTCTATTTCCCGCCTCGGAGGTAAGCCCTTCACCTCCTCAAAGACATCCGGATATTCCCGGACTACTCTAACTGACTGCAAATTCTCATCAGAAGCATCAAGCGACTCTAGATAACTAAGCATAACAGCATTCAAGGGATTACAAGAAATTTCTAGAGTGTTACCAAGCCGAGTCAAGAGTCTAACTACTCTTTTCTCACAATCAAGAATGGCACCATTACTGGATAACCAGTCCATGCCTAAGATCAAACCATATCCCGAGAAGCCCAAAACAAAGGCATTACAACTAAACTCAACGCTGAGAATAGAGATTTTCAAACCCACACAAACCATTGACATGTAAGCGGAGCCGACAATTGGATTTGAAACTACTAAGGGATCCTCTACCATACTAGTGTCTAGATGCAGAGATTCTACTAAGGTAGATGAAATAAAAGAGTGTGATGCGCCAGAGTCAAAAAGTGTGCGAACTGGATGATCATAAAGATAGACTACACTTTCTACAGAAATATTACTACCTCGTTCCTGCGGAGGTGCCACCAATGCATGAACTTGACCTCCAGAAGTGGATCCAGTCCTCTGCCCCTGCCCCCATTTCTTTGGGCAGTCCTTAGCCAAGTGCCCAGTCTCTCCACAACTGAAGCAACCATCATTCATTTTTGTCTTCTTCTTCCTGCAGTCTTTTGCTATATGTCCCACAATGCCACAGAAATTGCACTTTCTCTTCTCATGGGGCTTATTGTTCTTCCCTCCTTTCTTGAAGTCTGTTTTCTTAGCTTGTAAACCCTCTTTCTTTTCTTCCACCTTAGTCTCTTTCTTGCCGTTGTCTTCCTCGTGTAGCAACGCCATGTCCACCAAGCTTTCATAAGTCGCTCCCGTGGATACATGGGTCATAGCCAGGCTGTGTAGAGGCTCATTCAAACCTTTGATGAAGCGAAGCGCCTTCTTGTGTTGGGTGTTTACTAAGTCCAGCCCAAATCTGGCCAGCTGATTAAACTGATTGACGTACTCCCTGATCGTCATGCTCCCCTGTTTAAGAGTTACGAACTTCTGCATTTGCAGGCTTCTTTCAGCTTGGGAGAGGAATTTCATCTCAAATCTTGTTCTGAAATCTTCCCATGTTTCCATCGCCCTTTGAGAATTGGTAATATCCCACCAATAGGAAGCTTATCTTTAAGCAACCACACTGCTATCTGTATCTTTTGCCTATCATCAATTCCGAAGATGACAAACAGATCCTCGGTCTCCTTTAGCCAGTTTCTTGCTCCTACAAAGGACTCTGTCCCATAAAAGTCTTTTCCACCCAAAGCCTTGAAGTCTCAACATGTTTTTGTGAAGGCATTTCCACGAGGAGGAGGAGGAGGAACCACTTTCACTGGAGGAGGAATGTCTGCTGGGGCTGCGCCATTGGCCCTTGCCTCTAAGAACCTCCTAAACCAGCCGGGTGTCGGCACTCCTTCTGGAAGGTTAAGGACTCCAGACATGCTGAAACAGAAAGGAAAGATTCAAAACGAAGGATAGAGAGGGATAATGCACATGGCTTTGGGGGATTATGCCTTTTTAAAAATATAACATTTTTTCTTGAAAAATGCTTCTTTAAACTCTCTTTTGAAAACAATTTCAAAAACTTTTATCTTATCTGGTAAACCTATGCTCTGATACCAAGTGAAACACCCCACCTCCGTTAAGGTCACTCACCAAGGGAATGCCTTAACTTTGGTGGAGGTTTATAAGTAAAAGTCACAGATAAACACAAGATAGATATAAATACACATATTTTAAACAGCGAAAAACAACCAGGCTTTTATTTCATCAATATGTGTTCCAACAAAGCATTTCCATAATTATCTCAAAATACTTCCAACGTTACAACCTCATTACTGTCTTGATTATTAAAGAAGCATAAAACATGAATAAAGTAACAAAAATCCCCATAGTGATATCCAAAGCCATAGTCCGAGCAAAAGAGATCCAAACCATACATCTACGGTCTTGAAGCTTGCAAAGAGTCTGACTAAGCTGGGTTGTTTCCTCCCTCTGGACCGGGGGGGGGGGGGGGACGAAAGAAAAGAAGACGAAAAGAAAATAGAGTCAGACATAAAGGCTGAGTAAATCTAGTAACTTTTCAGTATGAGAATAGGAAAAAGGGCATGATAGATATAAACTGAAAACAGTAAAGTATCATAAGCTAAGGAAGTGTAGTTTAGAATCAAATGTACTATCGCACCCACACTATATCTCTGCACCTACTTGAGCTTATTCTAACTGGCACCCCATGCTGAGGGTGAAGTGATCCCCATTTTCTAAAGATCGGCTCCTACTCGCATAAACATATGTGTCATACGGCCCCCAAGAACTGTAGATACCTATGCTGGTCCCACCATGAAGAGTATCAAGACCCATGGTGGCGGCCCCGACACAAACCTTAGAATACATAGGTTATACTACTGGTGCCCCAGTGCCTTGTTTGTCTGCTCCGGAGTGTGTGCACGCCTGCACCCCATTAGAACCTACACTGTGCACCCACCGCCGTCGTTTTGACCGCTTACAATCAGCCCAGTAATCGTGCCCCACCCTTCCTAGTTTCAGGGTACTATGATACCTAACTTGGGTTACTGCTGAAACGGGTCCCTCGTTACTAGGGTTTTCTAGTCAAACATGTTAAGTGGTTAAGTGTCTGTATTTACCTAACCTCACCCATCAATTCTTGTTAACATGTTGAATTTGGTTAAGTGTTTTTAGTTGACTTAACCGTACCATCTGTCCTTAGCCTCTTAAAGCACCTGACCACTCACATTAGACAGATATTGCTACGGTTACTGGATGTGCCGGTCGGTTCCGGGCAGGTTTACACCGTAGCTCAGTCTAACCTCGGGTCCTTATTGGGCTCAATGCTTAACCACCCACATTGGATAGGTATTGTTGTGACTACTGGACAACCGGGCGGGTCAGGGCAGGTTTACGTCACAACTCAATCCAACCTCGGGTTAAGCATACCGTGTTTTCTAAATTTGCATATTTTATCACTTCTCAATTATATGTAAATGTCATGTCCTTTATTCTTGGGTATAACAATTCATACCGCTTAAATGTCATTGTCGTTGGCATGTGCCAACCATACCAACATATATTTTTCATGTTTTACACCCAACGTTATTACCCCCGTTTGTACGTTCGCAACATTATAACAAATGTTGGGCTCGACATAATTCAGCCCAACTTTTTAAACGTGAGAAAAAGGGGAAATCAAGAAATGTAATATTTCACAATACATAAAGGTGTGTGGCGCATGAACTTGCAATTTAGCGATTCAACTAACATAAATTATCGGTCGTGTGAACTTGCATTCAAATCAGAGTATAACTAAGTAGGTGTCATATAAAATTGCATAGTTTAGGCTGATACAACTTGGGTTTAAACATGTTTAACTTGGCATAATGTCAACAACAAAACTAACATGTTGTATAATCACCAAAATGTCCAATTTTAACAACTAATCATATAGCCTATTTCAACATGAAACTTGCATAGTTTATGTAACCCAAACGGTACTTAATATAGATCCAATTATACTTGCAAATAAACATAAGAATGTGTTCATAGGTTTTGGGTTATGTAGGCATAAAAGGTCTCAAATCTAGAACATGTTTACATAAGCCTTAATTTAGAGAATGTATAAAGTCCATGCCATAGACATAAACATAAAGGGATCAAAATCCTAGTTTTTGCCACAAACTTGCAAGTGCCATTATTTTCATATACAATTGTCCAATAGGCTTGCATCAATCAATTTAGGCCACAAATATCAATACACAAGTCATAACAGAATCATTACAATACACAGAATTTATATCATTATTATATAATAACACAATTCTATTTTCATTTACATCGAATCACGTCACAGTTTTATTCATATTCTGAAAGGTCACTATACTTACAACGAATGCAAAATCTTGAATTCTGGATTCTGAATTCTGAAATTGAGATGTGCTCCTTTGGGTAGATTAACGTTGCGTTGATTAATTTGATTAAGCTTTAGTCTTCTTATTAATTTGATTCGTCTCTAAGCTCCTCTCTCGTGACGGCTACACTCAATTCCTTCCTGGCAGCATGACGACTCCAATCTTATTTTTTTGTGTGAATTTTAGTTGAGACTTAGGGTGTATATATAGATTTTTAAATTGTTTTGAGCCGTCAGATGAAGACAAGAGGAATCTAGACCATACAAAGTTCAAAGAGCCAATCAAGAGGTCACATGTCAGCCCTAATGACACACCGAGCCATAGAAATTCGAGCCAGAGCCAGACCCAGCCAGCCAGGTCGACCAGGTAGGTCGACTGGCAGGTCGACACCCAGGTCGACTCTATGGTCGACCTGGGGTGACCAGGTTGACACCATGGTCGACCCTATGGTCGACCTGGTCCCTGGGCGGGAATTTTCCGGCCCAGCCCAGTTTGAACCTGTTTTTCGAATTCTGAACTTGAAACCAAGCTGTTTGAATTTTAAATTTTATTTTGAAACTTCCGAAGGTCATAACTCCTTCATACGGAGTCCGATTCACGCAAACTCGGACTCTATCTCAAGCAGAATTCCGAGTCGAACGCAATGGCGTAACCCATTTCCCTTAATTCTTTCATTTAGAATTAATTACACTTTAATTTGTGAAGCTTAATGTTATAGAATTCACGGGGTGTTACAACACCGTTCATGATAAACCCAAAAATCAATTCAAATTCAATTCCAATTAAATACCATTTAATTGGTACACTTCATTAAATCTAAATAAAAAGATTTAATCTTTTTCTCAACTAGGTTTAAGAAAAGTGTTAATAAAGACATCATTCACGACAAACCCAAATCCCATTTGATATTAAATACAAGGCTCTGAATAGAAAATATATCGGCTTATATTCAATATCAAATTCTACGACCAACAAATATCGTATTGGAAATAACGATATTAATATATCTTTCAAATTCCCGTAACAATATCTGTATCATCACGAAATCCAACATCGAAATATTCCGAAGACAATTTCGATTCAAATCCATTCCAATTCAATTATTAGAAATTCTGGTTATTTTCAAAACCCTTTCAAATCCACTTTATTAATTTCAAAACCAAATTGATTTTAATTCTAGTTCAAAACTAGTTCATTTCAATAAAAATCTATTTTTATCTTTTCAAATATGGAGTTTTTCATCCCAATTCTTCACAAATCATTTCTTATGATTTTACACAAATTATTACTATTTTTAATAATTTTATCAAGGCCCGTACAGTCGATTTCCATCAACGGCCATCAAACTGCACTTACAGCGACTTTTTCCAAATTTGATTTGGACATAATTCCAAATCCAATTGTTAGATTTCTAATTTCTAATATTCGTTAGAAAGCTCTTTTCGATATGAACCCAACACTTCTGGTTTTAGGAGAATCCAACGGTCGGATCTCCCGCAATATCCATTCGAAGTCAATGCTCGAAATTCGCGAACTGCCGCGGCGCGTTCTATTCAGGCCATTATATATATATAATATATATATATATATTATATTTCGTCGATTTCCTTTTAAAATGTATTTTATAAATCGTTTTAAATTAGTTTTCAAAACGATTTCAACTTCTTTTTCAAATTCAAATCAAGATTGAATTTTTCAGTATAAATTCGTTTTAATTTCATTTCAAATCGATTTCAATTCAATTTCAATTAAATTCGAATTTCAATTCATTTCAATTCATTTCAATTTAATTCGAATTTCAATTCATTTCAGTTTAATTCGAATTTCAATTCTATTTTAGTTTAATTCGAATTTCAAATCTATTCAATTTAATTCGAATTTCAAATCTATTCAATTTAATTCGAATTTCAAATCTATTCAATTAAATTCGAATTTCAAATCTATTTCAATATTCATTAAAAAATGAATAAAATCGATATAAATATCGTTCACGGCAAAATGGCGTCAATCAAATCAACACGGCTTCATATATTTCTATTTTCAAATACTCTATTTCAAATATTTCTTTTTCAAATATTTCTATTTAAATATTTCTTCTCAAATATTCCTATTCAAATATTTCTTTTTCAAATATTCCTATTCAAATATTTCTTTTTCAAATATTTCTATTGAAATATTTCTTTTTCAAATATTCCTATTCAAATATTTCTTTTTCAAATATCTCTATTTAAATACTTCTTTTTCAAATATTTCTATTCAAATATTTCTTTTTCAAATATTTCTATTCAAAACTGGAATGAGGCCCAATCAATTACCATAGATTTTATTTCTATGGATTTCCATACAACGCATGTATATATCAACAATGAAAAATAATCAACCATCATCCAAAGTGCATTCTACACCGTATAAGCATCAAATATAAATATTTAACGCTTGTAACAGTCTATCAATCAATCGATCGACTTACAACTAATTATTGGGATTATTGTATGTCATATATCATCCTAATACCCGTATGGGGTTTCAAATAATCAAATACAGATTTTATTTGTGTAGTTAGGCGATGTGTAAAATTTATCGTCCCAATCAGTATCAGTCAAATGTGTGTATATAAACAAATCATTCGATTTGTTTATATTAATTTATTTCATTTCATACACATGTTAAAAATTCCATTTTTAACTATAAAAATATTTTTATTTCATTTTCCACATCACACAATCAACTACACATCAAAATCAAACAAAAAAGTCGTCCATGGTCTGCGGACGACGGGTGTCGGGTGCTACTAAACACCGTCTGCATCCTAGTATATATTTTAACTAGAAAATTAAATTAAAAGTGAGAAGATCTCACAGACTAGTTAAACCAAACGCCACGACTCTTCTTATGTAGAAATCTTCGCCGTTCTCGCCTTTTGTCACTTTCGTTACCCGTAGCCACTACATTTATAAAAATCACATTTTTATATTGTTGCTATTTATATATAAAACAAAATCACATTTTTAATTCGCTCAATATAGATAAAAGTCACATTTTTATACCGCTACTATATAGATAAAAATTCTATTTTTACATCGCTACTATATAGATAAAAATTCTATTTTTACATCACTACTATATAGATAAAAATTCTATTTTTACATCGCTACTATATAGATAAAAATTCTATTTTTATCCTGCTAGTAATATAATAAAAATTACATTTTTATTGCTCTACATGAATAAAAAAATCATATTTTTATTCTTCCTATGATATAAATATCGAATTTTTATTATCTATATAATCTAAAAATCATATTTTTACATGGATACTTCTATAAAGATCACATCTTTATTATTTCTACTATATAAAAATATCGTTTTTCACTATATAAAAATATCATTTTTCACTATATAAAAATATCAACTTTCTAAATCAAAGATATGATCTTTTTCTAAACAAAATACGATCTCTTTCCTAAACAAAATCAATTCTTTTTGTTTCTAAAAATCTATCCTTTCCATTTCAGATCACTACATAAGAAAAATAAATAAATACAAGACTGAAATAAAATAATTAAATAAAAGTAAAAGTTTACCTTTGTTTTCTTTTCAGTTTTGGTTCGGGGGGGGGGGGGGGGTGCTGTCTCGAACGGCGGAGGAGGGCTGAGGGGTCGGGGGCGGTCTGGAAGGCGGCGATGTGTGCTGGAAGAAGAAAGGGGGAGGGGCACGTTCGTTTTGAGGAAGGGGGAGAGAGAGACGGCGGAAGGGGAGAAGGAGGATCGGAAGGTGGAGAGAGAAGGCGGAGGGGCTTGGGGAGGAGGGCGCACCACCTGGGGAGGGCGACGGCGCCTAGCGCCGGCGGTGGAACATCGAGGGGGCGAGATCAACTTTTTCTCTTTTTTTTATATTTTAAAACTGAAATGAACTAACGGGGGGCTGAGGGTATAGGAGGGAGGGAGATATTTTATTTTTATTTTTTTATTTATTTAATTATTTCAAAAAGCACCTTTTAATTTTGACCTCAAAATCGAACCCACCGACTGTCGTCTATAGCTAATTACCCCCATTCCGAACACAATGAGTTATGTATCGTAAGCTGATTCGATCGTTTCGATCAGTTTTCGTCAAAATCAAAATATAAATATATATATATTGAATTTGAACGCACATTTCAATTTACTGGGGCCACGTATGGACTCTAAAAATTCCCGAAAAATACTTTCTAGCTTCGCATTGACGATACGGTCCTAACAAAACTAGTTTCATCGAATTCTGAGACCGTTTGAAAAATGGCCATTTTCCAGTCGATTAAAATCAACTGAAACTGGTCAAATGCGTTTTCCTTTGTTACACTCACATATTAACTTCAAAAATAATGAATTTTGAAACCTAGCAATAATTTGACATTGCGGATCCAACAAAAGAGGTTACGTCGAAAACCGAGGTCGTTTGCAAAATTTCCATTTTTAAGGGCCAGAATTTCATAGTGACTATTCTGAATTTTCAACTGGACGTAACTTTTGATTCCCGCTACGAAATTTCAATTTTTCTGATTCGTTGGAAAGATATTCTCAAATAGATTCAAATATTTTTGGTTTCGTTAAAATCCGGTTTATATTGGATCTTGTACATTCATTTGAAATTTGAAATCGAATTATCGAACTACCACGCCATTTTCAATTCCTTTTTTATATATAAATAAATATTTATATTCTAACGACGACGTATATAAATATATACGTTCTAATTCTATTCAAAATAAATTTCTCGTCGTAATTATTTAAAATAATTCATTTTAAATAATAAAAATTCGCTAAAATTTCCCAAATAAATTTTTTAAATTGGCTCAGATTTCCGGGTTATTACATATACTTTATACGAATTTGGGGTCGGTCGATGGGGCTAGGGTGGTCGCTCCACTCTAGAAGTGGGATAGGTCATTTATCTCATGAGGATAGTTCAGATTGCTGCACATCCAAAGTATGTAGTATATGTATTACCGTGTTTTCTCTTGCCGAGACGTAAGCCGTGGAGATACATGACGCGACTGATCTTTTGAATCAGCAGCCATCGTGCTGGAAATCCAATTTTTCAATACGAGCTTACAGTTTTAGTTGTATACTTGTATGGTGATATAATATATTATGCCGCTTAAATAATATATTATGCCACTTAAGATTGATACATTTATATTCGAAATTTATTTCTACACTGTGCACTTATAATAATAAAAGATGAATTTCGCGTATTAAGCATTTTTGACCATTATGAGGAAAAACTCTATCCTTCGGCTTACGTGCAAGGGATTGAGTCTTATAACGGTTTCATTTTCCTAAAAAGCATTTCGTTGTTTTATGCACTGGTATTCTTGGGAGGAAACCCGTTCCGCGAAAGCGGCGTGGTACCTTGATTTACCCAACTTTAAAAATTAAAGTATAAAAATGTTTTGAGTTCTCATACCAGTCCCATGAATGACCTGGAGTTTATTATTTTTAACCTAAACTCTGGGTGCCCTTATTTTCCACATGGGCAGCTTGTAGTTTTGGTTCTTTGCAGATTCTTTTTAGCAGGATTCTGGGTTGAAGCTTAAAGCTGTGTCCAGAGCATTGATACTCTTCTGCTACGCTATGTATTTATAAAGATGTATTTTTTTCCGCTGCTTTGTAAAACTCTGATATTTTCTGATGTATAATACTTATGTATACTCTTATTCTTGTACTCTGATGTAATTGTTGTAATAGAAATAAAATGTTCTTCTGTTTGTGTTCTGATGTGTGTTGTTCTCAAAGCAATCCGCGCTTTCCTTCACGGGGAAGTTTGGGTCGTTTCATTTGGTATCAGAGCTTTGGTTTACAGAGCTTGAGAATAAGACACATTAGAACCGAACGAAAGAATTCGTCAGAGATTGGATTAGTAATATCCAATGAGGATGACTCGTTAGAGATAGGATCAGTAGTATCCTAGAACGAGTGTGAAGAGTATTAGTTTCTTTAAATAAAAAAAACAAAATTTTGTTTTGAAAATTTAAACCTTATTATTCGTATTTGGATATTATATTTTAATCGATTTGGACAATCAAGTATATAAAGATTTGCATGTACGCCTAGCTAGCGTATGTACGAAGCCTTAAAAATACTGGATATATATAGAATCACACTCTAGTCGCTCGGAGATGAATCTGATGATTACTAACGTCATCAAAGTTTATGTTCGAGTCTCGAAAGTGGATTATCTATATATTTCCAATTGACTGGTGTGAGAACCAAAACTAGATAGGGTTTATTGTTGTGATTTGCACTGAAACATGATTTTTGAATATATATATTAAAGCTATGCATTTGAAAAATTAATCACCTAATTGATTGCTGGTTGCGATGTTTGATTATTAGTTTAACTAACTAAAATTAAAATATTAGAATGATAATTAATAAAACCAATATATTAAAGGATGATAAATTTAACTAGATTGAATTTAATATTGAACTGAATTGAAAATGAAAGTTGAGTTAATTAAACAATTTTTAGCTCTGTTCCTTTTCGAGGACGAAAAGATTTTAAGTGGGGGAGATTGTAACAACCCGGAAATTCTGAACCAATTTAAAAAATTTATTTTAACAATTTTGGTGAATTTTGACTATTTAAATTAATTTATTTTAAATAATAACGACTATAAATTTATTTAAATCGAAGTTAAAACGAATAAATTTAATTTAATTATAAATGGAGTTAGAAATAGCACTACAGTTTGAAATTTTGATTTTAAACTTTAACTGAATGTACAGGATTCAAAATAAATCAGAATTAAGCAAAACCAAAAATATTTAAATCTGTTTAATTATATCTTTCTAACGAATCTGAAAAATTGAAATTTCATAATAGAAATCAAAAGTTATGCCCAGTTTAAAATTTAGAAAAGTCACCGTAGAATTTATATATTTTAATATAATATATGGCCCTTGAAAATAACCATTTTGCAAACGACCTCTGTTTTCGACGAAACCACTTTTGTTGGAACCGAAATGTCAAATTATTGCTAGATTTCAATTTTCATAATTTATCGAATCAATATGTGAGCGTGGCAAAAGAAAATGTGTTTTGACCATTTCAGTCAAATTTAATCGACCAGAAAATAGCCATTTTTCAAACGGTCTTCAAATTCAAAGAAATTAGTTTTATTAGGACCGTATCGTCAAAACAAAGCTAGATATAATTTTTCTGTAATTTTTAGAGTCAGTATGTGGCCACTGTAATTTAAAATGTACGTTTAAATTTAATATTAAATGATTATATTTTAAAATAAAGAAAAGTGGGCTCAGACGATCAAACTGGCAGACGGGACCTAGCCCATTGGATCCAGGATGAGGGTTATTAGCTAGGGGCGACATTCGTTGGGTCTCGTTTGGAGTTCATAGCAATAATCAGATAATAAGGGAATTAATTAATTAATATTATAAATCTACTATATAAGACCACTTAAGCTAAACCCTAATTCGATTTATAGGAGCCGCCGCCTCCTGTACATTTCAATGGCCAATACCTCTCGAAACTTCACAGCGATTTCTCCCACAATCCCCGCAATAATATTTGAATCTTCCAATGACAAAAGAAAACAACTAAGTGAGCTCTACAGATCCTACGGTAGTGATCGAATATGTTGAACTCTAGAGGCCGATTTCGTGCCTCAAACTACAGCAGTTCAGGCGGGTTTTTGGGCGCCAAGGTGGGACTGAGTTCACCGTGTCAGGAAGGAAGTAGGCGGCGTCGGGTAGGGCTTCAATGTGGTGTACCTGGATCGAGCTCTGCCCCCTTGGATTGCGTGCGACAGGGGGGTTGGCATCGACGTTGGGTTCAATGTTTATATAGGGAGATGAAGAAGAAGAACATGGAAAAGAGAAATAACAGGGGCCTTAGATCAGCAAATCAACGGTGGGATTAAAATGGATTAATATTAATTATATTATTAATGTCGTCAAGGTTTAAAACTCTATAACTTTGTCATACAGTATCGAAATTGAACGAAACCAATTGCGTTGGAATCATGTTGGTGATATCTACACAACAGAACAAACCAGATCTGAAATAGAGGACTTGTAACGACCCAGATTTTTCTGGCCGATTTATTTTGAATATTTAATATCATTTTAAATATTGAGCTGATAATATAATCAATTTTTATATTGAATTATCGATATAACTTTGAATATACTGAAATATCTTGATACGCAAAAATGAAATAATTTAATGTTGAGTTAAACAGTTCAGTCAATATAAATTTTATATATTGAATTGGAACAATTATAATTATTCATTATCGATAAAATTTAATTGGTTGAGATCAATTTATATTTTTAATCTATTTAATTCATCAATTTAATAATGTTATTATATACATACGATTGAATTAAATTTCATAATCAGTTCCGTGGAGTTCAGAATAACGCAGTAATATGAGAGCGTCAGTCGTTACGGTTGAATAACAGTCTGTGATTTCGAATTAAGGGCAACGAGATATTTCGGTATAATATATTAATTAAAATCTAATCAATTAAATACCGCCGACCTCTATTTTTCACTTTGCAGACCTACCTTGTATCTCGAGCCGAAATTGTTGCTCTCTTACTTCACTACAATGGTAAACACGATGTTTATTCTTCCTTCCTCGAGCTGAAAAAAATGTCTCTGATCTTTAATATCAGGGAGAGCAAGATTTTAATCTCCTGTACTCTTGTCCCCTCTTCAACGTTATAAAACCCATCGCCTTCCCAGACATCAAACCAGAAAACCAATTCTTGTTTTCCATCCCTTTCTCCCAAAGATCGAAAATCATTTCACATAAAAAAAAAGGGGGGGGGGTTCGATTCGAAATCTGGAATCCGTTCAGAAATCGCGAACTACGATTTAGGTGTTCGCAAGAGAGATGGAAGGCCACGACTTTACTTGAGATCAACTATCATTGTGGGCGTTCGTGAATTAAGGAGGGAGGGGGTGCGACGTTACGTTCGAATGGGTATGGAGGTTCGAGAGTTGCGAGGCCCCTTGAAGCTCGACATCCAGACAGATGCGATGGGGTTTATGGTGATGGTTTGGAGGGGAGTCGATACTGAAGGTGAACGGTAAGTGATTGGGGGAGCCGGAACTGTTGATTTAGGGGTCAACGGTGGAGTTTGAACTGCTTGGGGATGAAATTGTGGCACTGCAGTGATCAGATGTTGATGGAAGTAAAGCAGGCAGCGATGATGGAGTGTGTTTGAGCAGTTTTGAGCAGTTGCGGCAGTATTTGACTGCAGATGATAGAAGAGAAAATAGTTGTTGTGTATAAGGTATTTGATGGAATGCCGCATTGAAGCTAAATATAGTTTTGGGACTGATCGGGAAGCAGTTTTATCGATTAATCGAGGGATTTCAATAACCCAAGGTATATACATTTTTCCAAAATTTAAATACATAGAATAATTCGTTTTTAGTTAATATAAATAAATCATAGCTAAATCAATTTATGAAAATAAATATTCATTGGTGCAAGGTAAATTTCATACAAGTAGATTCGTTGATGCGACATTACAGCGTTTAATTGGATATTCGACAATGGGAAATCAAGGTGAGTAAATCTCACTCACCTTTAGAATTATTTTTATTTCATTAAAAATAATTGTTTGTTGCTTGTGTGAATGCTTTCTGGTTGTTTTATATATATTAGTTATTTAGGCTATATATATCTATATTGGGTTGATTGATTGGTTGGATTCCCGCAGTCTCATTAGCGGATGCCCGCGGTACCATAGCGGATGATTACCCTATACGCCCCACGCTATGATTAGTGGATGACCTTCTATACCACGATATTCTGCCACGAAGCAGAATGGGTATTATTTATGTGCTAACATCTGTGGATGCAGGTAAACAGGTTGGAGGAATCCAACAGGATTCCTCAAAAATATATTATCTGTTTGTTTGTCGGTTTCATATATATTCTCATATATGATGTGTTCAAAATCCCGTGATTGATAACTGATTGTTTTGGGGTGTTTAAATATCACTGGGTCTCGAATATTGATTTATAAAAATATCGGAAAAGGATAATAGAGATTTGAAATGGAATTCTATTTTTATAAATAGAATTTGAATTTTTAATGAAGTATAGAAAATATTAACTGTTTTAAATATATAAAACAAGTAAATTTATAAACTTGGTTTATAAATTAAAATACGGGATTTGAATTGGATTTATAAACTTTATTTATATGTTTATAATGTGAAAATTTAAGGGAAGTTATAAACGTTGTTTATAAATTAAATAATACAAATAGAATTTGAATATGAGAAATTAGAATGAAATTTGAATATTTGAGTTCAAAGGAATTAAAATAAAATTTGAATTCAAAGGAGTTCAAATAAAGAAAATTCCAATAGAGATTTTGATATAAAGTTTGAATAAAGAAATTCAAATAGAGATTTGAATGTAGAATTTCAAAATAGAATTTGAAATAAACTTTGAAAATAGGATTTTCGAAGTAGAATTGGAAATAGAATTTCAAAATAGGAAATCCAAATGGTTTTGAAATGGAATTTGAATTCAAGGGAATTCAAATGGATTTGAGTGAAGAAATTCAAATGGAATTTAAATAAAGAGGATTCAAATATAAGAATTCAAAATGGAGTTTGATTATTTAAATTCAAGTATGAAATTTCAAATATAACAATTCAAAAGGGAATTGATTATAGAAATTAATCTGGTATTTGAATTCAAGGAGATTAAAATGTGGTATTTGAAATCAAGGAAATAAAATATGGTATGTGAATTCAAGAGAATTAAATTTGAATATTAGAATTCAAATGGTGTTAAAAGATGAGTTTGAATATTAGAATTCAAATGGTGTTGGAAATGAATTTGAATATTAGAATTCAAATGGAGATGGGAAAATGAAATTTGAATATAGGAGATTCAAATTGAATTCAAATGGAATTTAAACTATGGATTTGAATATATTAAAATATATCAGAATGGAGTTGAATTTCATTCAAACGAAGTTTAAAAGTTTTTATATATATATATATAAAATTAAAACGAACTCGTCGCAGCGCTGCAGTTCGTGAATTGGCGACTCGAACTTCATTTGAGTATATCGGAGTCAAATTAAGTCGGAATTCTTTGAAACAAGAACCGTCAGGACCAGTTAGAAAATAGTTTTCTAAAGGAAGAGAAAAATCTGGATTTCGTCGAATAGATTTTGAGTTATGTCAAAATCAAATTTTTAAAAATGCAGCGCCGGAAACCATTAAAACCATAATGGATTTTATATAATAAATATAGGGATTTTTAAGCAAATAAAAATCCGAATTTCCATTTAAAAACCCGGTCCTGAGTTAGAACATAAAGGTGAACTCAAATGAAGTAAGAAAAGTGATTTTTGAAACAATAATCATATTTTTGATAATTGAATAGAATTAACTAAATCAAAGAAGAATTAGTTAATCGAGTGGTGAATTGAAGTCGAACTTTGAAAATTGAATTTTTGAATTGTAAACATATATTTGAAATCAAATATAGAACCTAAATTGAAATTTGAATTCAATTAGTTGATAAGCAAGTTAAAAATATATTGGAACATGTCATGTCCAAATATAAAAGTGAAATAGACCAAAGAGTTAATTAACAAGTTAATTAACGAATTGAGTTAAAGCAATTGGGAATAGTTGAAATCAATTGGACAGGTATAGACATACAGGAGACAGGTATGGGGTAAAGTGATGAAGGTATATAATTCGTGTGCTCGACAATAAGGTACATGTTTAAAATTCCATATGAGGTTTTATGTGCCGTATCGGCTAGCCGCTTGGCTTTTTTCTTTTTCTTTTTGAGATAAGAAGGACCGGGAAGCTATTTGAAATTTCCCGATGCTCCCGGTACAGGGGAGGTTATGGCGAATTTTTCCGGAAATTTAAGGAGTTAGAATATTTTTAAAGATATTTTGTCAATTAGAAATCTATATATCGATATATATAGAATTCGATAAGGAAACGAAATCAAAAATAGAATATTGTAAACAAAAAGGGAAATCTATAAATTAGAAATAGAAAGCGAACTATATACATGTTTTAAAAATGAATAATTGGATTGTATAGCGTGTTTATTCGAGGTAAGTGGTTTTGCCGTTTTGAAGTTGAGGATGTTTTCAGTTAAGGTCTGAGAGGTAATTTTACCCCAACTTGATTGGTTTCATTTTTAATGGATAAATAGCAAGATCCAGTCTCGAAGAGAAGTGTTTGAAAAAGAGTTAGTTGAATAAAATATTTTGGGTTGTTGTAACGATGTTTTACACAACATTCGTTTTAATCCCAAGTGATGGAATTTTGGAAATATAACAAGTAAATATTTCCTGAGTATAATTAAAATAGTCAGGAAAGAGATAAGTGATTGGAATTGTTTCCAGTTGCAAATAGAGATATTTTCTAATATATAGAAAATAAAAGAAGTTAATATTTGGAAACGTTTTCCAAATGGCATAAGATGCCAAGATGATTATTGAAATATTTGGGTAACAAATATTGATAAGGAAATGGAGAAGAGATTTAATTAATGAAATATTAATTAAAGAGCCCAGTGATTTGTTTGATATGTTGGATGAACACTTGTTTTTATTCGATAGTTAAATCACAGACTATCGAAGTTTTTGACCATCGTTGTCAATATGGAGAGACCGGTTGGATTATTATCCGAAGAACCACTCCGTATCGGCATAAGCGTTGCGAACCAAGTATGCTGAATATATTGAAGACGGAGTAAAGTGCAAGGACTCTTTCTATTAAATAGAAATAGTGCCTTCGGTTTCGTTCATTCCCAGAACGAACGTAAATGGACGAATGTCTGACAGAGTATTTCCAATGATCAAATGGGTTGGTCTGTATGAATATATATGGTTTCAACGGATTTATCCCTTAGCATAATATCCAGAATATTTGTGCAAACTCAACTAGTGATTAACGGATCTGACAATGTGGCATTCAAAGTGATTGTGCTATCAATGAAGGGTAAGTATTCGTAGCCTCAGGCCTCAACAACCGGGAAAGGACAAAAATCGGGCAGGCAGCATGGCTATGTGGGTCGCACCCATTAGGATGTATAATCACCTATCTAGAGGTTCATTTACTTTCTTATTCTATTCGATGCTGTCCCAGTCGGGAGACGGTTGCTGATCCCAACCGTTGGTGATATACATTCGATACACTCAAGCGAAATGAGTGGTCGGTTATGTGTGGGCCGGGTTACAAGATGTTCTTGTTGAACCCAGTGTATTCCTCTCTAGAGATACACAGTCGGAAGGTGGTTCCATACCTTGTCATGTTGGAAATCCAATCTCCAATAAGCGCCATGCGGTTTTTGATTTTATACTATGTATGTGGAGCGTGAGATGCAAGCGTTCTGCTATTTGGTTATTTACTTGATGTAGACATTATTATAATATCACTGGATTTTCGTATCAAAGTGTTTTGGGTTATAGTAAGGTAAAAACCGTCCATGTTTATGTGTGGGCTGGTCTTACTATTATCTTTTCTTTTGAAAAGATTTTTTTTAAAGTTAAACAAGTGGTTGGAGTTTACTCACACCAGTCCCATGACTGACCCATAGTTTATTTTGTTTGTTTTCCCTAAACTCTTGGGTGCTTAAATTTGTACGGGCAGTCAAGTAGTCGGGATTTTTCAGATTCATTTGGAGGAGCTGGAAGCAGGAGGCTTCACCAGTTAGCTATAGACTATCATAAATTCCGCTGTGTACTATGTTGTATCTGGAAACAGGTGTCTATAACTGTTTCAGAAATGACTGTTGTGCTCTGATGATGGTATGTATATAAAGTTACTGATTTGTATTTCAAGAGTTATATTATGAAATATATTTTATTCGTTCCTCTGTGAGTTGTGATCTTCGTTTTTCTTCTATTCTAATATTTATTTCTTTCTATTTCTCATCTTCTAACTTCTTTCTATTAATGGTTCGTATTTCTGTGTTATTTGGGTTGGACGTGTGGTGTATTTAGTCAACTCAGATAGCTCAGATTTGCGGGTCGTTACAGTTGGTATCAGAGCGAGGTTGAGCGAATACCTAGGCTTGTGTGGCATGTGCTCATTAGAGATAGGGTCAGTAGTACCCTAGAATGAGTTGAGCATATATATACGAGAGCGCGTATTTGTAAATTGATATAAAAAGTTGTTTTATATTGTGTTGGCTAGTCTGTTGAGTGGTTTATGAATTCTGGTCGAATAGTGGGACGCCACAAAGTCGATAGGAATTTATAAACACTTGAACAGAGGATTGAACACGATATTGTTTTTAAGTGGGTAAATGAAATAATTTTACCCAAAATTTCTATTTTGATATAGAAAGAATAATTTTCTAGAATTCTTATTATATGGATGTGTTGGATGTTGATTTTATAATCAAATGAGATTATAAAATTAGAATGGTTATTTATAACCAAATAGAATTTGTATAGAAATTAAATATACAAATGAGATGAATTAGAATTAAATTCAAACCAGAATTGAGAATCCAAAATCCTGGGAAGTTGAAAAATATTTTTCAAAGTATATTAAAATAATATAGATTTGTTTTAAAAGGATTTGAAAGAAAATCATTTTAGATGGATTTTGAAATAATAAAGCACTGAACTCACTTCAGTGGCTGGGAAATAATTCTGATTATGATTGCAACATCATCAGTGTTCATTTTCGAGTTTCTAAGTGATGGATTGCTACCTTAGAAAGATTTTGATGGAAATTGATTTGAAAGAAAACGAATTTAGTTGGAAAATTCAAATATTTTGAATTTGAAAAGATTATAAATATATGTATATATTTAAGTGATTTCAAAAGGATTTGAAATGAAAATCCTGGGATTTGGATTCTGGAATTGAAATTTAACTTAAGCTAGTTAAATGGATTGAAGTGAATCAATCGACTAGAATCAATTTGAATAGGTTTAATGGAATATAGATTGGATATAAATGGATTGATCGTAGATCATTCAAATCAAATGAAGGAAGACCAAAAGTTTTGGTGGAATTGAATTTGTTAAAATAAGAGGAGTTGGGTTTCAACATAGGTGAGATTTTGAAAAGCAATGGATTTGTACCATTTTCCTACCTTAGCAATTTCGAGGACGAAATTATTTTAAGGGGGGGAGAATGTAACGACCCAGATTTTTCTGGCCGATTTATTTTGAATATTTAATATCATTTTAAATATTGAGCTGATAATATAATCAATTTTTATATTGAATTATCGATATAACTTTGAATATACTGAAATATCTTGATACGCAAAAATGAAATAATTTAATGTTGAGTTAAACAGTTCAGTCAATATAAATTTTATATATTGAATTGGAACAATTATAATTATTCATTATCGATAAAATTTAATTGGTTGAGATCAATTTATATTTTTAATCTATTTAATTCGTCAATTTAATAATGTTATTCTATACATACGATTGAATTAAATTTCATAATCAGTTCCGTGGAGTTCAGAATAACGCAGTAATATGAGAGCGTCAGTCGTTACGGTTGAATAACAGTCTGTGATTTCAAATTAAGGGCAACGAGATATTTCGGTATAATATATTAATTAAAATCTAATCAATTAAATACCGCCGACCTCTATTTTTCACTTTGCAGACCTACCTTGTATCTCGAGCCGAAATTGTTGCTCTCTTACTTCACTACAATGGTAAACACGATGTTTATTCTTCCTTCCTCGAGCTGAAAAAAATGTCTCTGATCTTTAATATCAGGGAGAGCAAGATTTTAATCTCCTGTACTCTTGTCCCCTCTTCAACGTTATAAAACCCATCGCCTTCCCAGACCTCAAACCAGAAAACCAATTCTTGTTTTCCATCCCTTTCTCCCAAAGATCGAAAATCATTTCACATAAAAAAAAAGGGGGGGGGGTTCGATTCGAAATCTGGAATCCGTTCAGAAATCGCGAACTGCGATTTAGGTGTTCGCAAGAGAGATGGAAGGCCACGACTTTACTTGAGATCAACTATCATTGTGGGCGTTCGTGAATTAAGGAGGGAGGGGGTGCGACGTTACGTTCGAATGGGGATGGAGGTTCGAGAGTTGCGAGGCCCCTTGAAGCTCGACATCCAGACAGATGCGATGGGGTTTCTGGTGATGGTTTGGAGGGGAGTCGATACTGAAGGTGAACGGTAAGTGATTGGGGGAGCCGGAACTGTTGATTTAGGGGTCAACGGTGGAGTTTGAACTGCTTGGGGATGAAATTGTGGCACTGCAGTGATCAGATGTTGATGGAAGTAAAGCAGGCAGCGATGATGGAGTGTGTTTGAGCAGTTTTGAGCAGTTGCGGCAGTATTTGACTGCAGATGATAAAAGAGAAAATAGTTGTTGTGTATAAGGTATTTGATGGAATGCCGCATTGAAGCTAAATATAGTTTTGGGACTGATCGGGAAGCAGTTTTATCGATTAATCGAGGGATTTCAATAACCCAAGGTATATACATTTTTCCAAAATTTAAATACATAGAATAATTCGTTTTTAGTTAATATAAATAAATCATAGCTAAATCAATTTATGAAAATAAATATTCATAGGTGCAAGGTAAATTTCATACAAGTAGATTCGTTGATGCGACATTACAGCGTTTAATTGGATATTCGACAATGGGAAATCAAGGTGAGTAAATCTCACTCACCTTTAGAATTATTTTTATTTCATTAAAAATAATTGTTTGTTGCTTATGTGAATGCTTTCTGGTTGTTTTATATATATTAGTTATTTAGGCTATATATATCTATATTGGGTTGATTGATTGGTTGGATTCCCGCAGTCTCATTAGCGGATGCCCGCGGTACCATAGCGGATGATTACCCTATACGCCCCACGCTATGATTAGTGGATGACCTTCTATACCACGATATTCTGCCACGAAGCAGAATGGGTATTATTTATGTGCTAACATCTGTGGATGCAGGTAAACAGGTTGGAGGAATCCAACTGGATTCCTCAAAAATATATTATCTGTTTGTTTGTCGGTTTCATATATATTCTCATATATGATGTGTTCAAAATCCCGTGATTGATAACTGATTGTTTTGGGGTGTTTAAATATCACTGGGTCTCGAATATTGATTTATAAAAATATCGGAAAAGGATAATAGAGATTTGAAATGGAATTCTGTTTTTATAAATAGAATTTGAATTTTTAATGAAGTATAGAAAATATTAACTGTTTTAAATATATAAAACAAGTGAATTTATAAACTTGGTTTATAAATTAAAATACGGGATTTGAATTGGATTTATAAACTTTATTTATATGTTTATAATGTGAAAATTTAAGGGAAGTTATAAACGTTGTTTATAAATTAAATAATACAAATAGAATTTGAATATGAGAAATTAGAATGAAATTTGAATATTTGATTTCAAAGGAATTAAAATAAAATTTGAATTCAAAGGAGTTCAAATAAAGAAAATTCCAATAGAGATTTTGATATAAAGTTTGAATAAAGAAATTCAAATAGAGATTTGAATGTAGAATTTCAAAATAGAATTTGAAATAAACTTTGAAAATAGGATTTTTGAAGTAGAATTGGAAATAGAATTTCAAAATAGGAAATCCAAATGGTTTTGAAATGGAATTTGAATTCAAGGGAATTCAAATGGATTTGAGTGAAGAAATTCAAATGGGATTTAAATAATGGGTTTTAAATAAAGAGGATTCAAATATAAGAATTCAAAATGGAGTTTGATTATTTAAATTCAAGTATGAAATTTCAAATATAACAATTCAAAAGGGAATTGATTATAGAAATTAATCTGGTATTTGAATTCAAGGAGATTAAAATGTGGTATTTGAAATCAAGGAAATAAAATATGGTATGTGAATTCAAGAGAATTAAATTTGAATATTAGAATTCAAATGGTGTTAAAAGATGAGTTTGAATATTAGAATTCAAATGGTGTTGGAAATGAATTTGAATATTAGAATTCAAATGGAGATGGGAAAATGAAATTTGAATATAGGAGATTCAAATTGAATTCAAATGGAATTTAAACTATGGATTTGAATATATTAAAATATATCAGAATGGAGTTGAATTTCATTCAAACTAAGTTTAAAAGTTTATATATATATATATATATAATTAAAACGAACTCGTCGCAGCGCTGCAGTTCGTGAATTGGCGACTCGAACTTCATTTGAGTATATCGGAGTCAAATTAAGTCGGAATTCTTTGAAACAATAACCGTCAGGACCAGTTAGAAAATAGTTTTCTAAAGGAAGAGAAAAATCTGGATTTCGTCGAATAGATTTTGAGTTATGTCAAAATCAAATTTTTAAAAGTGCAGCGCCAGAAACCATTAAAACCATAATGGATTTTATATAATAAATATAGGGATTTTTAAGCAAATAAAAATCCGAATTTCCATTTAAAAACCCAGTCCTGAGTTAGAACATAAAGGTGAACTCAAATGAAGTAAGAAAAGTGATTTTTGAAACAATAATCATATTTTTGATTATTGAATAGAATTAACTAAATCAAAGAAGAATTAGTTAATCGAGTGGTGAATTGAAGTCGAACTTTGAAAATTGAATTTTTGAATTGTAAACATATATTTGAAATCAAATATAGAACCTAAATTGAAATTTGAATTCAATTAGTTGATAAGCAAGTTAAAAATATATTGGAACATGTCATGTCCAAATATAAAAGTGAAATAGACCAAAGAGTTAATTAACAAGTTAATTAACGAATTGAGTTAAAGCAATTGGGAATAGTTGAAATCAATTGGACAGGTATAGACATACAGGAGACAGGTATGGGGTAAAGTGATGAAGGTATATAATTCGTGTGCTCGACAATAAGGTACATGTTTAAAATTCCATATGAGGTTTTATGTGCCGTATCGGCTAGCTGCTTGGCTTTTTTCTTTTTCTTTTTGAGATAAGAAGGACCGGGAAGCTATTTGAAATTTCCCGATGCTCCCGGTACAGGGGAGGTTATGGCGAATTTTTCCGGAAATTTAAGGAGTTAGAATATTTTTAAAGATATTTTGTCAATTAGAAATCTATATATCGATATATATAGAATTCGATAAGGAAACGAAATCAAAAATAGAATATTATAAACAAAAAGGGAAATCTATAAATTAGAAATAGAAAGCGAGCTATATACATGTTTTAAAAATGAATAATTGGATTGTATAGCGTGTTTATTCGAGGTAAGTGGTTTTGCCGTTTTGAAGTTGAGGATGTTTTCAGTTAAGGTCTGAGAGGTAATTTTACCCCAACTTGATTGGTTTCATTTTTAATGGATAAATAGCAAGATCCAGTCTCGAAGAGAAGTGTTTGAAAAAGAGTTAGTTGAATAAAATATTTTGGGTTGTTGTAACGATGTTTTACACAACATTCGTTTTAAACCCAAGTGATGGAATTTTGGAAATATAACAAGTAAATATTTCCTGAGTATAATTAAAATAGTCGGGAAAGAGATAAGTGATTGGAATTGTTTCCAGTTGCAAATAGAGATATTTTCTAATATATAGAAAATAAAAGAAGTTAATATTTGGAAACGTTTTCCAAATGGCATAAGATGCCAAGATGATTATTGAAATATTTGGGTAACAAATATTGATAAGGAAATGGAGAAGAGATTTAATTAATGAAATATTAATTAAAGAGCCCAGTGATTTGTTTGATATGTTGGATGAACACTTGTTTTTATTCGATAGTTAAATCACAGACTATCGAAGTTTTTGACCATCGTTGCCAATATGGAGAGACCGGTTGGATTATTATCCGAAGAACCACTCCGTATCGGCATAAGCGTTGCGAACCAAGTATGCTGAATATATTGAAGACGGAGTAAAGTGCAAGGACTCTTTCTATTAAATAGAAATAGTGCCTTCGGTTTCGTTTATTCCCAGAACGAACGTAAATGGACGAATGTCTGACAGAGTATTTCCAATGATCAAATGGGTTGGTCTGTATGAATATATATGGTTGCAACGGATTTATCCCTTAGCATAATATCCAGAATATTTGTGCAAACTCAACTAGTGATTAACGGATCTGACAATGTGGCATTCAAAGTGATTGTGCTATCAATGAAGGGTAAGTATTCGTAGCCTCAGGCCTCAACAACCGGGAAAGGACAAAAATCGGGCAGGCAGCATGGCTATGTGGGTCGCACCCATTAGGATGTATAATCACCTATCTAGAGGTTCATTTACTTTCTTATTCTATTCGATGCTGTCCCAGTCGGGAGACGGTTGCTGATCCCAACCGTTGGTGATATACATTCGATACACTCAAGCGAAATGAGTGGTCGGTTATGTGTGGGCCGGGTTACAAGATGTTCTTGTTGAACCCAGTGTATTCCTCTCTAGAGATACACAGTCGGAAGGTGGTTCCATACCTTGTCATGTTGGAAATCCAATCTCCAATAAGCGCCATGCGGTTTTTGATTTTATACTATGTATGTGGAGCGTGAGATGCAAGCGTTCTGCTATTTGGTTATTTACTTGATGTAGACATTATTATAATATCACTGGATTTTCGTATCAAAGTGTTTTGGGTTATAGTAAGGTAAAAACCGTCCATGTTTATGTGTGGGCTGGTCTTACTATTATCTTTTCTTTTGAAAAGATTTTTTTTAAAGTTAAACAAGTGGTTGGAGTTTACTCACACCAGTCCCATGACTGACCCAGAGTTTATTTTGTTTGTTTTCCCTAAACTCTTGGGTGCTCAAATTTGTACGGGCAGTCAAGTAGTCGGGATTTTTCAGATTCATTTGGAGGAGCTGGAAGCAGGAGGCTTCACCAGTTAGCTATAGACTATCATATATTCCGCTGTGTACTATGTTGTATCTGGAAACAGGTGTCTATAACTGTTTCAGAAATGACTGTTGTGCTCTGATGATGGTATGTATATAAAGTTACTGATTTGTATTTCAAGAGTTATATTATGAAATATATTTTATTCGTTCCGCTGTGAGTTGTGATCTTCGTTTTTCTTCTATTCTAATATTTCTTTCTTTCTATTTCTCATCTTCTAACTTCTTTCTATTAATGGTTCGTATTTCTGTGTTATTTGGGTTGGACGTGTGGTGTATTTAGTCAACTCAGATAGCTCAAATTTGCGGGTCGTTACAGGACTTTGAAAATTCCGGCAAAAAGCAAAGTGAGAATTCTTTTCTTTTAAAATAATTAAAATTTATTAATTATAATCGTGTTAAAAATCATTTTCGATCTGTTGTTAAATTCAAGTTGTTGTATATGTAATGTGATTTGATTTAGATTGTTTGATGTTATTGGTTGATCTGTTGATTGATGGAATATTTTGGTTGTATTGGAATTGACAAAAATGAAATGTCAAATAAAAATATTATTTTGTTAAGCTAGATTTATATGAGAACAAAACATCATTTGAGTTAAAATATATTTTTATATAAAATGAAAATAACAATTTTATTATAAAATGTTAGTATAAGGAAAATAACATTTTTTTTATTATAAAAAAAAGTTACAAAGAAATCACATTTTTGTATAAAAATTTATATTAGAAAAGAAATCACATTTTTGTATAAAAATGTACATTAGAAAGAAATAACATTTTTGTTATAAAATGTGTAATAGAAAAAGAAAGAACATTTTCATATAAATGTTGCATTAGATTGAAATTGCCATTTGAGATAAAATGGTGCATTAGTATAAAAATTACATTATTAGTAGAAATGGTGCTTTAGTACAAAAACAACATTTTTATTTGGAACGTTTATATAGAATAAAAAGACCATTTTTATTAGAAATGTTCATTTAGAATAAAAAGACCATTTTTATTAGAAATGTTCATTTAGAATAAAAAGACCATTTTTATTAGAAATGTTCATTTAGAATAAAAAGACCATGTTTATTAGAAATGTTCATTTAGAATAAAAAGACCATTTTATTAGAAATATTCACTTAATAAAAACACCATTTTTATTAGAAATGTTTGTATAGAACAAAAAGATCATCTTGATTAGAAATGCCATCTTAGAATATAAATGTCATTTTATTTAAAATGTCATGATAGAATACAAAGGTCATTTATGTAGAAATAATTCAAACCAAAATATAATTGGTTAAATTTATTAACCAATGATTTATTTATATGAACTGCTGTTGGTTGAAAACCCCACACGGTGTTGGGATGACAAACACTAGTTCCAATATTTAATTGTATGTCAATCGATGGATTGACAGTTTGTGTTGAGCGTTATTTATTTATTTATTTATTTTAATTCTCACACAATTATAAATTTCACTCTGGTTGTGAATGGATTGTGTAATGACTATTTATCATTATTGTCATATATACATGCGATGTATGAAATCCATACAACTGAAATTGTATGGTAATTGATTGAGTCACATTCCGATTCAGAATCTTTTAAAAATAAAGAATATTTTAAAATAATATTCAAGGAAGAATAAAAAATATTGACATGTTAAGCCTCATTAAGTAGAAACGCCATTTTTAACCCGAACGGGTTTATCGACCGATTTATGCCATTTTAAAATGAATATAATAAAGGAAGTGATTTATAAATCTAATATTTTGTAAATATGAATCTTTTAATATGATAAAATATAGGATATTCAATTTTGCTTTTAAATTGAAAATGAATTTAAATCATTTTTAAATAAATTTATAAGTAGTTTATGAATATGTTTTTATATAGAAATCGACGATTATATATATAATCTATATTTAATGTCTTGAATAGAGCGCGCCGCGCAGCGACCGTTCGCGAATTTCGACCATTAACTTCAAATTGACGCAACGAGAGATCCGACCGTCGGATTCTTCTAAAACTGGAACCATTGGGTTCATATCGAAAAGAGATTTCCAATGAATGTATGAGTTTTGAAATCTAACGGTTGGATTTGGAATTATGTCCAAATCAATTTCAGAAAAGGTCGTTGTAAGTGCAGTTCGGTGGCCGTTATTGGAAACCGACTGTACGGCCTTTAATAAAATTATGGATAAATTATGTAAATTCATAAGAAATGATTTAAAAAGAGCTTGGATGAAAAATCCCATATTTGAAAGGATCAAATATATTTTTGTCAAAATGAACTAGTTTTAACTAGAATAATCACTAAATTAAGATTTAATGAAGTTTTCCAATTTAATTAATATTTAATTGGAATTACAATTAAATAAATTGGATTTGGGTTTGTCATGAATAGTGTCTTAAACAACACTATTCTTAACCCTCGTATGAAAAGAATAAATCTTTTAATTAAGATTAGCAGAGGTTCCAGCTATATTTAGTAATTGGAATAAAAAGAAATGTGAATTGGGTTTATCGTGAATGGTGTTTTAGATGACATTTGTTCTTTACCCCAATTGACAGTGAAAAATGTAATTTGGAATTTATAAATCTTTTATTAAGATTTAAATGGAAATTTTCCAAAGTATAGTTTTCCAATTTAATTTATTAAATTAGAATTGAATGGAATTCAATTTAATAATAGTCGAGATAAGCTTCTGTAAAAGAAGACCGATACTATATATGGGATTTAAGAGGCTTTGCCGTTATTCCATTTATATTATTAGTCTGATACAGAAATTTATATAGATTATATATTGATTTGATTTCGGTGAAGATTCCATATTTTATGGAAGATGTTTTGGGTTTATCGTGAACAATGTGTTTTAAATAACATTTGTTCTTTAACCCAGTTAAGATAAGATTAATTTCTTAAAAACTGAATAATCATTACGTAATGATTTTTGAGATTAAAAACAAACTAAATATAGTTTTAATAAATCTTTAATTAGATTGAAATGGGAATATAGAAATTGAATTTACTAAGGAACCTGAGAATAGAATATCACCAGTTTTATTCCATGCATTAGTTAAATCTTTTATTAGATTTAAACGATAAAACGGTAATTAAATTTACCGAAATACATTACGTGTTAGACATGGAGTACCACTAGTTTTACTCCATGGGATATATAGGTTGGGACAGGGATAATATAGCAAATGATTACTTCGGTAAAATGTTAATCCCGACTAGTTGATTGAACCTTAATTTGGTTTAAGCTAAATCAAAGAATATTCTTGATTGGAATGAAGCGTTGGTTGTGTTTTCATAGCACATGATTTTAAAATGCGCGAAGTATTCAGAATGACCAGGTTTAACCTGCTCTGAATAATTCATACGACGATTGAAGATCGGCGATGAAGACAATGGTTGAAGACCAGGGGATTTTCATATTTGTATGGATGATTTCCAATATCTTGATTAGGCCGTACACCCAAGATGAGGGAATATCGGTGATCATCCAGACGTATTTGGAGATCTACCGGATATTGTTTCGTTCTGACCCAGAACGGACTTACAAATGGATTGTGTGTCTGACATTGTATTCCTCTATATTGTATTCATTGATCTCTATTTAATATATAGCTGTTTGGTGGCGGAGAATTTATTCTCTTGCTTAACACCCTGTTATATATCGATAGATGATCAATGATATGGTATGATCTGATAATGTGGCATGCTAAGATGCATATGATCAAGGATTTTTTTGAAAAGCAGAGCCTTGTGGATGACGACCAAAGCATAGCTTTTATATAGCGTCGCTTTGGATACAACGTGACTTCGCGGGCCTCACACACCACGGTATGATGGTAAACGATTTGTTTGATAATGTTCGGTTTGACCAATATACTTTATACGGATTTGGGGTCGGCCAATGGGGCTACGTTGGTCGCTCCACTCTAGAAGTGGGATAGGTCATTTATCTCATGAGGATAGTTTAGATTGCTGCACATCCAAAGTGCGTAGTATATGTATTACAGTGTTTTCTCTTGCCGAGATGCAAGCCGTGGAGATACATGACGCGATTGATCTTTTGAATCAGCAGCCATCATGTTGGAAATCCAATTTTTCAATACGAGCTTACAGTTTTAGTTGTATACATGTATGGTGATATAATATATTATGCCGCTTACATAATATATTATGTCACTTAAGATTGATACATTTATATTCAAAATTTATTTCTACACTGTGCACTTATAATAATAAAAGATGAATTTCGCGTATTAAGCATTTTTGACCATTATATGGAAAAACTCTATCCTTCAGCTTACGTGCAAGGGATTGAGTCTTATAACGGTTTCATTTTCCTAAAAAGCATTTCGTTGTTTTATGCACTGGTATTCTTGGGAGGAAACCCATTCCGCGAAAGTGGCGTGGTCCCTTGATTTACCCAACTTTAAAAATTAAAGTATAAAAATGTTTTGAGTTCTCATACTAGTCCCATGACTGACCTGGAGTTTATTGTTCTTAACCTAAACTCTGGGTGCCCTTATTTTCCACACGGGCAGCTTGTATTTTTGGTTCTTTGCAGATTCTTTTTAGCAGGATTCTAGGTTGAAGCTTAAAGCTGTGTCCAGAGCATTGATAGACTTCCGCTATGCTATGTATTTATAAAGATGTATTTTTTTCCGCTGCTTTGTAAAACTCTGATATTTTCTGATGTATAATACTTATGTATACTCTTATTCTTGTACTCTGTTGTAATTGTTGTAACAGAAATAAAATGCTCTTCTGTTTGTGTTCTGATGTGTGTTGTTCTCAAAGCAATCTGGGCTTTCCTTCACGGGGAAGTTTGGGTCGTTTCAGTTAAAGAAGTAATGTCACTTAAAACACAGTTCACAACAAACCCAAATCCGATTCCATTAATTATTGAATCTTCACGGAAAAACTAATCAATATATAATCGATCTCAATTTCCGTATTTGACTAATAATATAAATGGAATAACGGCAAAGCCTTTTAAATTCCATATGTATTAACAGTCTTCCTCCATAGAGTTTCATTTCGATTATTATCAAATCGAATTCCATTCAATTCCAATTCAATATATTAAACTAGAAAATGTTACTTTGGAAAATCCCATTAAATCTCAATAAAAAGATTTATAAATTCCAAATCACATTTCTCTGTAAATCGGGTTAAAGAACGAATGTCGTTAAAACACAGTTCACAATAAACCCGATTCACATTCTATTTATAATCGGGTTAAAGAACAAGTGTTATTTAAAACACCATTCACGATAAACCCCAAAAATCAATTGTAATTCAATTCCAATTAAATATATTAATTAAATGGTATACTTCAATAAATCTAAATAAAAAGATTTAATCTTTTCTCAATTGGGCTTAAGAACGGTGTTGAAGAATACACCATTCACGACAAACCCAAATCCCATTTGATATTAAATACAAGGCTCTGAATAGAAAATACATCGGCTTATATTCAATATCAAATTCTGAAACCAACAAATATTGCTTTGGAAATAACGGTATAAAATATATCTTCCAAATTTCCATAACAACATCCGTATAATCCCGAATCAAACATCGAAATATTCCGATGATAATTTCGATTCAAATCCATTCCAATTCATATATTGGAAATTCTGGTTATTTTTGAAACCATTTCAAATCCAATTTATTTATTTTTAAAAACAATTGAATTATAATTCTAGTTCAAAACTAGTTCATTTCGATAAAAATATATTTTTGTCTTTTCAAATGTAGAATTTTTCATCCTAATTCTTTCTAAATCATTTATTATGATCTTACACAAATTATTGATATTTTTAATAATTTTATCAAGGCCCGTACAGTCGATTTCCACAAACGGTCATCGAACTGCACTTACAACGACCTTTTCTAAATTTGATTTGGACATAATCCTAAATCCAACTTTTAGATTTCTAATTTCTCATATTTGTTAGAAATCTCTTTTCGATACGAACCTAATGGTTCTGGTTTTAGGAGAATCTGATGGTCAGATCTCCTATAATGTCCGTTCGAGCCAATGGTCAAAATTCGCGAACTGCCGCAGCACAGCGCGTTCTATTCAGTCCATTGTATATATATAATATATATGTTATATATATTTCATCGATTTCCTTTTAAATCGTATTTTATAAATCGTTTTAAATTCGTTTTCAAAACGATTTCAACTTCATATTCAATTTCTAATCAAAATTGAATATTCCATATCATTGATATATAAATGATAATATTTTCAAAAAATTGTATTTTGAAATCAATTCCTTTTTGATATTCATTATAAAAATGAATAAAATCGATATAAATATCGTTCACGTCAAAATGGCGTCAATCTAATAAACGCGGCTTTATATATTTAAAATATATTCGTGTCCATCCCAAATAGGACATCAAAATCAAATTTTGATCTTTTACTGAATATTATTTTAAAATATTCATCATTTTAAAATATTCGTTATTTTAAAATATTCATTATTTTTCTGAATTGGAATCAGACACAGTCAAATACCATATAATTTGATTTATATAGATTTCATACACACACGTACACTACAACAATCAAACACAATCAACCATCATCCAAAGTGCATTCTACACTGCATAAGCATCAAATATAAATATTTAACGCTTACAACAGCTGGTCAATCGATCGATCGACATACAACTAATTATTGGGACTAGTGTATGTCATATATCATCCCAATACCCGTGTGGGGTTTCAAAAAATCAAAAACATGTTTTATTTGTGCAGTTGGGCGATGTGTAAAATTTATCGTCCCAATCAATATCTGTCAAATGTGTGTACATAAACAAATAGTCCGATTTATTTATGAATATTTATTTTATTCATATACACGTTAAAAATTCTATTTTTAACTATATAAATATTTTATTTCATTCCACATCACACAATCAATTTTCATAACACAATCAAACAAGCATACAAGTCGTCCATGGTCTGTGGACGACGGGTGTCAGGTGCTGCTAAGCACCGTCTGCATCCTAGTATATATTTTAACTAGAAAATAACATAAAGGTGAGGAGTTCTCACCTTGGGGTTCCACTCCGTCATTCTTTAATTCTGAACGGTTCGAATTTGCCCAAAATTTCAATGCAATCTTTTTCACGCTGTTCACATTAAAAACCGCATTTTTATCTCACTGTATATATAATAAAAATTAGATTTTTATTTTGCTACATATATAAAAATTGTATTTTTATATCCTCTATTATATAAAAATTCTATTTTCAATCCGCTACTCGTACAAAAATTGAATTTTTATTTCGCTACAACATATATAAAAATTGTATTTTTATATTCTCTATATTATAAAAATCATATTTTTAGAATCTCTACTATATAAAAATCATATCTTTATTATCATTCATATATAAAAATCATATTTTTAATCTCATACATATATAAAAAATCGTATTTTTAATCTCATACATATATAAAATATTGTATTTTTAATTCTAATATATATATAAAAAATCGTATTTTTAATTCTAATATATATATATATAAATCGTATTTTTAATTCTAATATATATATAAAAAAATTGTATTTTTAATTATACTATATATAAATATAAATCAAATCTTTAACCGCTATTATATATCCTATTTTTTTTCTTCGCTATATGAATAGATAAAAATCATATCTTTATTAACGTAAAAATCATTTCTTTAACCCATTAAAAATATAATCTTTTTATAAATAAAAATGTATAAACTTTACTTTATTAAAAATCGTAACTTTCATTAAATAAAAATCACAACTTTAATTACCTAAACATCACCATTCTAATTACATGAATAATTTAAATTAAAATTTAAACTCACATTTCATTGCAGAAATTGGACCTTGGCCACTGGAGGGGGAATGGGCGGTGCCGTGGACATCAGAGGTGGCGGGGGTTCGTCGGAGGGTCTAGGGAAAGGCGCTGCGGTTGAGGTGGAGCCCAGGGTGGCAGGGGCGGCGATGGTTCTTCGCGATTTGGGGTAGGGTTCCGGTTTCAGGGCTTTTAGAGGAGGGAGAAGAGGGTGGGGGCGGAGGAAGAGGGGGAGTAGCGGCGGCGCAGGTCCTCCGGCAGCGAAGGGGGCGGCGGCGACAAGCTCCGTTCGTTTTTTTTCTTCTTTTCGATTTGAGTCTGGTTTGAATGAAATGGGGTGGATTGACTTTGAAGGAGGAAAAAGGGGGAAGGGTTTATAATATATTTATTTATTTATTTTATTATCCAAAAGTTAGTATTTCATTCGAACTCCAATTCAGTCCCAACGACTATCATCCCTAGCTAATTACCACCATTCCGAACACAACGGGTAATGTTTCATAAGCCAATTCGACCGTTTCGATCAGTTTTCATTTAAATTAATATGTAAATCATTATATTGAATTTTAAACATACATTTCAATTTACCGGGGTCACACACAGACCCCAAAAATTCCAAAAAAAATTATTTCTAGCTTCGTATTGACGATACGGTCATGACAAAACTAATTTCGTCAAATTTGAAGACCGTTTGAAAAATGGTCATTTTCCAGTCGATTAAAATTGACTGAAACTATTAAAACACATTTTACTTCACCACGCTCACATATTGATTCAGAAAATTATGAATTTTGGAATCTAGCAATAACATGACATCCCGGATCGAACAAAAGTGGTTTCCTCAAAAACGGAGGTCGTTTGCAAAATTTCCCTTTTTAAGAGTCAAAATTCCATAGCGACTATTCTGAAATTTCATCTGGGCATAACTTTTTATTCCCGCTATGAAATTTCAATTTTTCGGATTCATTAGAAAGATATTTTCAATTAGATTCTAATATTTTTGATTTCGCTAAAATCCGGTTTATTTTTAATCCTGTACATTCATTTGAAATTCAAAATCGAATTTTCAAACTACCGCGCCATTTTCAATTCCTTTTATAATAAAAAATAAATATTTATATTCTAACAATGATTCATATAAATATATACGTTCCAATTCTATTCAAAATAAATTTCTTGTCGTTATTATTTAAAATAATTCATTTTAAGTATTCAAAATTCACCAAAATTGTCAAAATAAAATTTTTAAATTAGTTCGGATTTCCGGGTTATTACAGAACTATAACTGTATATACATATCATTCATCAGAGTACATCATATATGACACAATGAAAAATAAATAATAGATAACTAACAGAGAAGCCTCTTGCTCCAAGCTCCTCCAAGTGCATTCGTAAGAACCTGAACTACTTGCCTACCCGTACAAATTTGGGCACCCAAGAGTTTCAGGGAAAACAAAACAAAATAAAACTATGGGTCGGTCATGGGACTACTGTGAGTAAACTCCAAACAACTTGCTTAAATTTTAAAATCCATTAAAAGAATGGAACTCTCGTAAGACACGACCACACATAAACATGGCACGTGTTTTTACCTTACGATAACCAAACCACTTGTTATATATATCAAATACAGTGGTATTATAATAATGTCTATTAAATCACAAATAAAATAGGAATATTGCTGAAATTCTTGCATCTTGAGTTTCGACATAATTGGTTTACATCTAAAACCGTACTACTCATATTGGAGTCTAGATTCCCAACATGACTAGGTATGGAACTACCTTTCGATCAGTGTCCTCTAGAGATAAAACATTGGGGTTCAACAAGAACATCTTGCAACCCGGCCATACAAAAATGGCCACTCATTCAACTTAAGTGTACCGAATACATCATCACCATGGTTATTGGTCGTCCAACCATTCTCATTCCGAGGCATACAAAAAGGAAAATCGATTTCTCTATATTACGTGATGATATACCCTAATAGGTATGACCCAAATAGACCCGCTGCCTGCCAATTTCAATCATTTCTCTATTGATGAGTGCTGAGGTCACGTTTACCTTCGTGAAAGATCACATTCGTCTTTGAATGCCACATTGTTGATTCACAAATCACTAATTGATTTACACAGATATACTCTGGGAATTAAGCCAAAAAAAGTTGCCTTCTTCGCTACCATATTCATTATATTTGTAAAAATCAATATACCTGATTATTGGAAACACATTATAAGAAATTCGTCAATGCAAGGTTGTTCTAAGACTGCATGAAACTGAAAACACCCTAGATTGTAGGGGCTACTGCTATGAGTACAATCTTGGTAGCTAACCAGAGATATCAAAGAGCAGCCCTTTCCGCTTTGAATGTCTATGCCTTCAAATCATTATATGCATACCTACAAGTTAGTTTTTGAACACAAAGTTGGTTCGAAGTGGTTTTAAGTCCAGTTCCCATCTCGGTGTCCTTGAACCAACATGTTATAAATCAAAAGGGAATTCATTGATAGTCAGTTGTTTATCTATCAAAAAAACAAACATGCAACCAAAGATATCATTTCTAAAGGAGATGCTATTGGTTAAACACTAAACAACATCGAGCCCTTTTTTAAATTAAACTCTTGTTCATTTAATCACTTTCCAACATTCATTATCAAAAATCTTTACCACGATATTTTTTCCCAAATTCCCTTTTTCCTTCCCATGACAGTTAGAAACATTTTCATATTTCACAAAACTCTTTATTTTCTATATTTAGAATATATATGTTATTACAGTTGGAAAACATTATCCTCTTCACGAAACTATTCATTTTCTATACGTAGAAAATATTCACTATTATATTTCCGAACCATACTTACTTGGGTTAAAACGAATGTTGCGTAAAACATCGTTAAGACAATCCAAAACACTGCGTATATATTCAAATCTCCTTAACATTTCCTTTTCGGAAATCATTTGATTTATACATCAAATAACCAAGATTTATTTTTTGACACTTTGGAAAATATTTACTCCAATTTTACTTATAATTTCACTTAGGAACTATTTCATAATATTCTCGAATTTTCTCGAAGTTCAATTAAATTCCTTACCATTTCTAAAATCAATTATATTCTCTATCCTCAACTTCTTTTATGAATTAGATTCCATTTTTGAAGTTCTCGTACTTAACAATTTGAATTTATAACATTTCTCTTGTAAACCGTCCTTGTTAAATAGAACCCTTTTTTATAAATCTTGGGAGAATTTATAATCGCTTCACTAGTTTCAAAAGCTCATTTATAATTAAAATAAGTATTTATAGAAAATAATAAATTTTTAAAACAGTTAAGTAAATATTTCTAATAACAAATCTTTATCTAAAATAAAAAAAGTGACTAATTTCAATTAAAAGTGTTGTTACGTTATTACAAATTTATTTATAAAACATAGAATTTTTTCCATACTTTTTAATACTGAAATACTTGTTTCTCAAAATATTTAATCTTAAAAATACAGTTTTACTAAGTAATAACATTCTTTATGGAAATAAATCATTTTTATAAAAATTTACATAGTCGTTTGCAATTATAAATCTCTCTTGATTTATCTCAATTCAATTTATGTTCTGAATTTCGAAATAAAAACACACCGTTTCCTTTCAAATCGATTTCCACTTTTCTTTAACTTCACACATGAATTCCTATTCCCAAATTATCCAATGATAATTATTTTACTTCATTTATAAACATTGTTATAAATTAAGCTCCTTGTTTTATTTACTAAAAACAAGTTCGTATTTCCAAGCCCATTCGAAATTCAACTTCTATTTAGGAAAAATAAATTTCCCTTAAATCCTTTTATATGTATTTCAAATTCTCTGATTTGCAAAATCACTTATTAATTCATTCACAACTTTAGATTGACTTCAAATCCATTTATAAAATATTGGTTCAAAACCAAATATAAATATTCTTGTAAAAATCCTATTGTACATCCATTTATACAAACATAGTTATAAACTCCGATTATAAATCCATGGCTTAATTAACGCTTCCCAATTAATTTAAATTATTCACCACCTCTTTATAAATGTATTGCACAAGCTATATATTTATGACGTTTAAATACTCAACTTTAATTTGATTTCCACAAGCACTTTCTCTTTTAATAATTCTAAATTATTGGACGCATAAATTTTTAAGAATCACTTTAGAATCCAATTTAAAACAAAATCAAAGTTTTATATTTTATAAATCCAAATTCTTGGCTTGGTACTACTATAGCACTAAATATGGTGATTCCCATCATCATAGCAAACATTTCATAAAACATGTCATAAACCACACAATATAGCATATATAACAATATCTATAATTTAAAATTAACTAATATAAGGAATTCAGTTGGATCCCTCCAACCTATTTTTCCTGCATCCACAGATGTTAGTCAACACAAATAATAATACCAATCCGGCTTCAAGGCGGGACATCGAGGGTATATAGGGTCATCTTCCATTATCCAGGGGGCATAGAGTCTTATCCGCAAAAATATGCAGGAATATCCAACTACCAAGCCTATATTTATTATATATATATATATATATATATATATATATATGTGTGTGTGTGTGTATTAGAAACCAATTGATAATAATGTATCAATCCATCCAAACAACCAACAAACAACATATAAACATTTTATATACTAAATTCAACATGTTTATAAAAATATAATAAACATTTTATATACTAAATTCAACATTTTTATAAAAATATAAATGAACCAGAGGTAGTGAGTTTACACACCTTGATTTCCATTTGCAAATTCGATACAGGTTTAACTTAAATTGAACGATGTTCGATTTAAATTAAAATTTCAAAGCTGATTCCAATCGACTCCAAAAATCCAAAACCAACTCCAGTTCGTATCGCTGGCAGGTACGAAACCCCTTCAACTTGCTTCATGATTTCTTTCTTCGACCTTGTCAACGTTTTATATTGTATTTACAAATTAACATGATTATATATATAATTAATTAAATTAGTCATAGGGTTATTTAAATAAATTACCTAACACAAATGGATGGCCCATCTAACCCATCTTCTTCCCTAAATTTCTGCCTGTACATAACCTTAAACCCACCATAAAATCAACATCCAAGATGCAAGCCACTCTCCTGAATACACAAACACAACTCTGCCTATAGCTTATTCTCCCTTATTTCAACAAAACTGCACCTGCCTGATAATCAAACCAGTAAAACACAACCTCCTCTGTGCTATATGCACCCACCTTCCTTGACGAAAACAGCAAATCGATAAAGCTGAGTCCCGATCACAACTACATCATGCACGATTACCCTAAGGACATCGCAACCCCTAGCTTCCTTCACCAACTACTGTACAGGTTGCAAAAATTGATGAACTACCTCGTGTATCTGAAACCAATAACAATTTTTCCCATCATTGCTTGAATCTCTCACAAAAACCAAGCCTTAGGCAGTGGCTTAGGAACATCGGCTTCCAAAAAGATGATTGAGCTAACCAAAACATATACCAGATTGAAGATGTCAATCCTAGGACGCTAACGAATCAAGAATTATTTGATTTCATTGAGTTTCTGATTTTATACTATTTTGAGAAGATCATGTATGTAGTGGCTGTGATTTCATTTTGACCAAATAATAAATGAAGTGAAGAGGAGTGGAGGAGTATATGATTATTTATAGTCGAGGGTTAAGTATAATTTTATTAAATTATATTCACTCGTTATTTACCGTTGAACGTTTTACGTTCGTACGACCTCATATGAGCTACAATCGAGTTGAAATTTGACGGCATGTTATAGTTTAACATTCCAAACCCAATGAAACTGATTTCGTCGAATTATGATACCATTTGAAAATAAAATGCTATTTTAAATTATAAATCGTTAATCGGTATGCATTTAAATTGCGCTTGCTCATATAAAATCCCCGATTGACATGAAATTTGAAATCTAACGCTAATCAATCATTAGGGATTTTATAAAATTGATTTTATTGAAATCCGAGGTTGTTTGGAAAATGGTTATTTCAACGCGTCGATTAAATCGACGATTTCAATAATAAATGAAATCAATACAAAATTCTGCTTTCAAAACACTACTAAATTCTAATTCAACTTGAACTTGAACTTATATAAATCTTTAGAATCATTTCGATTCATTTTTAACTTCAAATTCAATTATTTCTTGTTTTTGTATCACGATAATTCGATATATTCGAAATTTAAATCGTATTCCATTCATTAATTTGATAAACTTCATATTAAAATCCATTTATATTTCCAACTCAACATTTAAAACAAGTTTCGGTTTATGAACTTGCCATTTTCTAACATTGAAAGTTGACATTATAGATGACTACAATATCCGTAGTGCTATGCTTTGGGCCTTAGAAAATGGGATGTTACCACTTGATTTCACAGCATGGGTCGTTGTAAAATATAAAGATGTTTTCTTGTAAACCTTTTCACTAAAAACTCAAGGATCTGAGAAATATTACCACCAGGTATGGGATAACGAACTATGACATATTTATATTTGTATTATATTAGTATACGTACTTCCACCTTCTTAGTCCATCCTTCAGTATCTCACAAGAGGTTTATGTGGTAGATAAGAAAGGTAAAATATGGGGAGAAGAGATGGAAGGGTGTATATCAATTGCAGAGGCCCTACTACTAATAAAAATCTACTAATAGAAATTCTAGATTAAGAGTTCATAGAGATCAGGATCGAAGAAGTGATGAAGATAGCAATGATACAACACCATTAATGGAGGAAATAAGTATTTTATATTCCTTCATTCGTGGGACGCGATTTGGATCCATTGGTTGTTTTATGGGAGAAAGTGTTGCTATAGCTTATAGCTAGAGATAAAACAATCCACACCCCTTAACGTCACCCGTATAAGGATGCGCTAAGGTTTATTAAGAGCTTAAGTATAAAATAACAACATAGAGACTAAATTTCACAAGACAGAAATATAAAACATAGTGGAAATTTTAAAATAACATTTAATATAACAAGTCAAGACACATTTGTTATTACATTTCCAAAGTACCAAATAGTCATCAACACCTAAAAATGAGAAAATGAACAAATACACGAGTCTGAATTCAAGCTAAACTGAAAAATCAAGAATCACTGCTTGTAGCGACCCGAACTTCCCGGCCGGCCTAAACTGAACAAGAAGGCGGACTGCTTTGAGAACAAGACTAATTGGAACACAAACAGAAGAACATTTCATTGCTAATACAACAATTTACATCAGAGTACAGGAATATAACAGAGTGTGGATAAATAATATACATTTGATAAACATTAGATATTTACAATTTACAATGCAACGGAAAAATAATAAAAAACACAACTGAAAGAAATACACGGATACAGAGCTTTCTGAATATAGCTCTAACTGTAAATCCAGGGTCCTAAACAAATAGAAATCTGCAAAACCAAAACTACAAGCTGCCAATGTGGAAAATATGGGCACCCAGAGTTTAGGTTAAAACAATGAACTCCAGGTCAGTCAGGGGACTGGTGTGAGAACTAAACAATTATTAAATCTTTACTTTAAAATAAAGTAAATTAAGGGACTACGCCGTATAACACGGAAGGGTTTCCTCCTAAGAATACTAGTGCATAAATAGTTGTAAACAATGAATGCTTTTCGAAAAATGAAGCTATTATAAGACTCAGGTCCCATCACATAATGCAACCGAAGCGGAGGATAGAGTTTTCCATTATAATAGCCAAACATGCTTGGTACGTTTAAAACAAATCATTTTGATATTACTATAAGTATATAGTGTCAAAATCACTTCAAATATAGATGTATCAATCATAGACGACATAGTATCCTATGCTACTATGTCGCCATACTAGGCTCTACAATCAAAACCGCACAGTGTCGTATTGGAAGTTGGATTTCCATCATGAACCAAGGCAAGAGATCGTCCTTACCAAATTCGAGACAATCTAGCCTACCATGTCTCAGGCTACAGCCGCAACTGCACCTTGGATCTTCAGGGTCGGTCCTCTCTTACGTTTGAGGATTAGTAATTCCTGAATAATACATTTCCCCGCCCTATGGGGAGTAATGGTCAGTATGTCGACCATATCATCCATCGACCCCGTAGTGACCGATATATCTGAGGCACCTCGCTTTCCATCATCCACATAAGTAAAAATGTCTAGGCTTCATACCATGACACCACTCCTAGCTAGAAAGAAACGCATGTTCACCCTGCAGTCCTCTCCCGTTTCTGGTTCATACCTAGGTGTGAGGCACACGAATTAACGCTATACACAAAGCTATGCTATTTAAAGCCGTGCTTTGATCATCAACCACAAGTATCTACTTTTCAACAAAAGCCTTGATCATTTGCATCTCAGCATGCCACACTGACAATTCATGTCATGCGACTAACGTCTATCGATATATAACCTCTGAGCTCGTACGTCTCAAAGAAGGGTGTTAAGCAAGATAATAAATTCTCCGCCACCAAACATATATATATTTAATAGAGATCAATCAACACAGAATAAAATCCAATGTCAAACACACATCTATTTACTAGTTCGTTCTGGGTCTGAAAGAAACCAAAGGCACCTTATTCCTTGTCCTATGTGTCCAATACAAGAGAGAGGTCCTCGCATATCCGGTCGATCTCCAAGAACGTTTGGACGATCACCACTTATTACCTTGTCATGGGTGTATAGCCCAATCAACACATCAGTAATCATCCAAACGATGTGAAGACCTCCGGTCTTCAACCACCGTCTTCATCGTCGACTTATTGTCGTATCAGTTATTCAGAATGGTATAAACCCATCCTTTCCGAATAACTCGCGTATATTATAAACAAGTGCTACACAAACACAACATACGCCTCGTTCCAATTCAGAATATTCTTTTGTTCAAATATTCATATCATTAGGGAATGACTCCCATTAATATTATCAAAGATAAATTCTTTAAATTTCTCAAACCCAACCTATTCATCCCATGGAGCAAAACTGGTAATACTCCATATCTAACACCACGGTGTTATCGGTAAATTTAATTACCATTACACGTTCAAATCTAATTAAAGATTTAACTATAGCTTGGAGTAAAACTGGTGATACTCCATTCTCGATCATTTCCCAAATTTGATAGTTTAAATTATCACATTCTCATTTCAATCTAATTAAAGATTCATTAAGACTCCACTTTATTCTAATCTTCCCAAAAATCAATAATAATGATTATTTAACTTTGGGAAATCAAACATGCCGCATCGACAATCCACACCGTACCATTGATTTCTGCCGATATATAATCTCTAAGGTTGTACGTCTTAGAGAAGGGTGTTAAGCAAGAGAATAAATTCATCGCCACCAAACAAATGTATATTTAGCAGAGATCAACAACGCAGTTCGAAATACAATGACATACATGTAATCCTGTCTTTAACCAGGTTAAAGAACCAATGTCATTTAAAACAGAGTTCACTATAAACCCAAAATCACATTCCATTAATTTTGGAATCTTCACAGAAAACAGATCAATATATAATCGATATCAATTTCCATATCCGACTAATAATATAAATGGAATAACGACAAAGCCTTTTAAATTCCATATATATTAACAGTCTTCCCCCACAGAAGCTCACTTCGATTATACCAAATTGAATTCCATTCCATTCCAATTTATTTTATTAAATTGGAAAAACTTTACCTCGGAAAATTCCATTAAATCTTAGAATAAAGTTTTGTAAATTCCAAATCTTAACTTCACTGTTAATCAGGTTAAAGAACAAGTGTTATTTAAAACACCATTCACGATAAACCCAAAAATCCAATTCTCAATTCAATTCTAATTAAATATTAATTGATTGGTAAACTTCTCTAAATCTTAATTAAAAGATTTATTCTTTTCTCAACTGGATTTAAGAAAGTCACTGAAGAAACCATTCGCGACAAACCCAAAATCCCATTTGATATTAAATACAAGGTTCTGAATAGAAATTATATCGGCTTATATTCAATATCAAATTCTATAACCAACAAGTATCGTATTGGAAATAACGATATAAATATATCTTCCAAATTTCCATAACAATATCCGTATAATCAAGGAATCCAATATCAAAATATTTCGAAGATTATTTCCATTCCAATTTGTTCATTGGAAATTTCTGGTTATTTTAAAACCATTCACAAATCCAATTTATTTTATTTAAAAGTTATTGGATTTCAAATCTAGTTAATAACTAGTTCATTATGATAAAAATATATTTCTCTCTTTATAAATGTGGAATTTTTCATTCCAATTCTTTCTAAATCATTTATTATGATTTTACACAAATTATTAATATTTTAAATAATTTTATTAAGGTCCTTTCAGTCGGTTTCCAAAAACGGTCATTGAACTGCACTTACAGCGACCTTTTCCAAATTTGATTTGGACATAATTCTAAATCCAACTGTTAGATTTCAAATCTCTTATATTCATTGGAAATCTCTTTTTGATACGAACCCAACGGTTCTGATTTTAGGAGAATCCGACGATCGGATCTCCCATAATATCCATTCCTAGTCAATGGTAGAAATTCGCGAACAGTCGCAGCGCGACGCGTTCTATTCAGGCCATTAAACATACATAATATATATTTCGTCAATTTCTATTTAAAACATATTTTATAAATTGTTTATAAATTCGTTTTAAAACGATTCCCACTTCATTTTCAATTTTAACTCAAAATTGAATACTCCTTATCATTATAATATATAAATGATAATATTTTCAAAATATCAGATTTTGAAATCATTTCCTTTTCGATAATCATTATAAAAATGAATGAAATCAATATAAATATCGTTCGCATTAAAATGACGCAAAACTAATCAACACAACTTTAAACATTTCAATATTTTCGTGTCCATCCCAAATCGGACATCAAAATCATATTTTTTTATCCTTTACAGAATATTATTTTAAAATCTTCGTTATTTTAAAATATTCATTATTTTAAAATATTCTTTATTTCTGAATTGGAATCAGACACAGCCAATTACCATATAATGTTATTTATATGGATTTCATACACACATGTACATAACAATAATTATAAACAATCAACCATCATCCAGAGTACACTACTCAACTGCATAAGCATCAAATCTTTATTAATAATTCTCTTGGGAACACATATTTTTGGTCCGACCGTGAAATGCCAAAATTGCCCTTTATTTAAAATTAAAAACTATCCCATAAAAATAGGGTTTGTGCAGTTGATTTTTTTTTAAAATTTACATAAAGGGTCTCATAAAAATAGGATCTGTGCAGTTGATTTTTTTTAAATTTAAATAAAGGGTCCCATAAAAATAGGATTTGTGCGGTTGATTTTTTTTCTTTTCAAAACTTCATTTATGTATGCGTTGGCCTTTGAATAATGGGTCGATAATAATCCACGCGCGGAGCGCGTGCCACGATCACGCGCGGAGCGCGTGCCGTTACGCTCGTATAAATAATTAAGCTTACAACAGTCTCTCAACCAATCGATTGACATACAACTAAACAATTGGGATTAGTGTACGGCAAATATCATCCTAATACCCGTGTGGGGCTTCAACCATCAAATAATAATTATTGTCTGTGCACTTGGGCGATGTGTAAAAATTATTTTCCCAATCGATATCACAAAAATAGGCGAGCATGAACAATTCGTCCGACTTGTAAATGGATGTGTAAACTTATTTTTAACTACCCAATAATTATTTTATTTATCACAGTTATAAGCTAAAAATAATATTTTCAACTAACTACATTTTTTTCTTACACTTTTTAGAAAATTTCGGCAGCATAACGGCACGATACTAGAACCAGAATAAGGTCTAGCCTTATCCCTCGCCTAATACTAGCTTGCGCCATACACATACCAATTTCAGTCCAATTCACATCCAAATCAAATCCATACAAATAAATTAATTTTCACAACCATAATCAAATCACGCAGAACATCCAAATAAATAAATACTCAACTACCCCAATGCCATTTACAGCACCATAAGTGGTTGTTCGTGGAGTATCGAATCCGTGTGTCGGTAATATCCATACATCGCTTTCAATTTATGCGATTGTGCGAATTCGATTGTTGAACTCCATATAATTCCAATCAAACAATGTGGTTTATACAATAAATAGTGTCGGGGGCTTCTAAACCCCGTCTTCATCCTAGAATATTTTAATTGTAAAATAACTAGAGTGAGAAGGAGTTCTCACCTTTGGTTTCCACTCTGTTAGTCTTTAATTTAACGGTTTGGATTTGTTCCAGTGCGTAGTGTTCTTTACCGTGTTCCCAACGAGATCTGTTTCATGCGATTTATATTAAAAATCATATTTTTAACAATGCTATATATATTTAAAAAACCCATTTTTATAACGCTATCCATATAATAAAAATCATATTTTTATAATGCTCTTCATATGTAAAAATCATATTTTTATCTTCCTAAAAATAATTCCATAATATGACAATTTCATTGATGACATTCATACGATATAAATCATAATTTTATCAACTAAAAATTATATTTTTACATAACTAAAAATCATATTTTTAATTCACTATTATATATATATATATAAATCATATTTTTATCATATTGTTACATGTATAAAAATCACATTTTTATATTGCTACTATATATAAAAAAATCACATTTTTATCATATCGTTATATATATAAAAATCCCATTTTTAACATATTGTTATATATATAAAAATCCCATTTTTATCATATCGTTATATATATATAAATCCCATTTTTATTTTGCTATTCATATAATAAAAATCATATTTTTATAACGCCATTACATATATAAAAATCATATTTTTATTCTAAAATGACATTTATAAAAATCGTATTTTTATAACATTATTACATATATAAAAATCATATTTTATTCTAAAATGACATATATAAAAATCATATTTTTATATCGCTATTATATTTTTTTAAACAAAGTCATTTATAATAAAAATCCTATTGTTATATATTCTACTACGTTATAAAAATCACATTTTTTTATGATGTTTATATTTATAAAAATCATATTTTTAATAACAATTCTTCTTAGTTAAATTAAACTAATTATTAAAAAAAAAAACTTATTGGTGGTGCAAGAGGGAGGGGCAGCGCAGGTGTTAGGTTGTGGTAGGGGATCATCGGCGGAGGCGCGACACAAAGGGGGGATGAGGGACGATGGTTTCTCCATTGCCATTTCGATTTGCGGGATTAAATCGAAGAAGAGCGGTTGGCCTTGGGGAAGGGAGAGGAGAGAGGATGAGCGGCAGCTCTGAGGAGACGACGGCGGAGGTGGGCGGCGGTCTGGACTGAGGCGCAATGTTTTTTTTAATTTCATTTCTTTTTCTTTATTGGGTTTGAACAATTGAATTAGGGGAGGGGTTTGACTTTGAATGGGAGAGAGAGAAAGCATTGAGGGGTATATAAATATATATATATATTTATTTATTTTGATTTCAAAAAGCTACTTTTTCTTTCTAAATCCAAATCGAACCCAACGACTATCGCCTCTAGCCAAATACCGGCATTCCGAATACAACGACATATGTCCGATAAGCCAATTCGACAATTTCGATTAGTTTTCGTTAAAATTAAAATATAAATTAATTTATCGTTCAAAATTGATTTCAACATACATTATAATTTACCGGGGCCACATACTGACTCCAAAAATTACAAAAAAATAAATCTAGCTATGTTTTGACGATACGGTCCTAAAAAAACTAATTTCATCAAATTTGGAGACCGTTTGAAAAATGGTCATTTTCCAGTCGATTCAATTCAAACTGAAATTACCAAATACGTTTAAATTCACCACGCTCACATGTTAATTCCAAAAATTATCTAATTTGGAATCCAACAATACTTTGACATTCCGGATCCAACAAAGGTAGTTTCATCAAAAACGGAGGTCGTTTACAAAATGGCTATTTTTAAGGGCTTTATATATATAATATATATAAATTCCATTGCGATTATTTTAAATTTTATACTGGACATAACTTCATGAAATCTCAATTTTTCACATTCGTTAGAAGGATATAATTAAAAAGATTCAAATGTTTTTGGTTTTATTGAAATCCGATTTATTTTGAATCGTGTGCATTCAATTGAAATTTAAAATCGAATTTTCAAACTACTGCGCCATTTCAGGCTCGTTTTATAATTAAAACAAATTTAATTGTTCTAACTTCGAATTAAATAAATTTTTATTCATTATTATTTAAAATAAATCATTTTAAATATTCAAAATCCATTAAAATAGCTAACATAAATTTTTAAATTAGTTCTAAAAATTCGGGTTATTACAATCTCCCCCCACTTAAAATCTTTTCGTCCTCGAAAAGGAACGGAGCTGAAAGTTGTTTAACTAATCAACTCAACTTTTATTCTAGCTTTCATTCTTCAACTTTTCAGTTTCTAAGAATTTTCAAATTCTTCAAAATTTTGGCTAACACCCTAAATTTTCGAAAAATTTCACCATAACCTCCGTTGTACGGGGAGACCTTTAAAACCACAACTTGCCTCACAGGGCCCTCACGAATCTAAAAGAAAAAGAAAAAGCCAATCGGCTCACAAAAACATCAAAACCTAATAAATTAGTAAGCATGTACCTATTTGTTGGGCATACAATTTTATTCCTCTTCTTAGCTTCAATGCTATGACTTGTACAATGTATATAAATGCACATATATGCAATTTCAATCAATTTTCAATTCAGTTCAATATTTGATTCGGTTTGGCCTAAATTTACCTTACATTCTCTTATGGGTTTTATTAGTGGATTTAATAATCACACATCACAACCAGCAATCAATTGGTTAATTAAATTTTCAAATTCATAACTTTGATATATATATATATATATATTCAAAATCATTTTTTTGATGCCAATTCACAACAATAGACCCTATCTATGTCTTGGTTCTCACACCAGTCAATTGGAAATATATAGAAATCACACTTTCAAAACTCGAAAATAAACTATTGATGTTGTACAGTCATCAGTAGAATCATCCCCGAGCGACTAAAGTGTGATTCTATACCTATCCAATATATTTAAGGCTTCGTATACATGCTAGCTAGGCGTATATTCAGAATCTTCATATACTCGATTGTCCAAATCAATTTAAAATAAAATATTCAAATACGAATAATGGATATAAAATTTTAAAACTAAATTTGATTTTAAAAATAACACTCTTTGAAACTCATTCTAGGATACTATTGATCCCATCTCTAATGAGTCATTCTCATTGGATATTACTAATCCAATCTCTGATGTATTCTTTCGTTCGGTTCTAATGTGTCTTGTTCTCGAGCTCTGTAAACCAAAGCTTCGATACCAAAATTTAGTGATCCGAACTTCCTGGTCGGCCTAAACTGAACAAGAAGGCGGACTGCTTTGAGAACAAGACTAATCGGAACACAAACAGAAGAACATTTTATTGCTATTACAACAATTTACATCAGAGTACAAGAGTATAACAAAGTGTGGATAAATAATATACATTTGATAAACATCAGAGATTTACAATGTAGTGGAAAAATAATACAAAACACAACTGAAAGAAATACACAGATACAGAGCTTTCCGAACATAGTTCCAGCTGTAAATCCAGGATCCTAGACAAATAGAAATCTGCAAAACCAAAACTACTAGTTGATCATGTGGAAAATAGGGGCACCCAGAGTTTAGGTTAAAACAATAAACTCCAGGTCAGTCATGGGACTGGTGTGAGAACTAAAACAGTTATTAAATCTTTACTTTAAAATACAGTAAATTAAGGGACCACGTCGTATAACATGGAACGGGTTTCCTCCCAAAAATACCAGTGCATAAAAAATTATAAACAGCGCAATGCTTTCGAAAAGAAGCTATTATAAGACTCAGGTCCCATCACACAATGCAACGCAAGCCGGAGGATAGAGTTTTCCCTTATAATAGCCAAACATGCTTGGTACGTTTAAAACAAATCATTTTGATATTACTATAAGTATACAGTGCTAAAATCACTTCAAATATAGATGTATCAATCATAGACGGCATAGTATCCCATGCTACTATGCCGCCATACTAGGCTCTACAATCAAAACCGCACAGTGTTGTATTGGAAGTTGGATTTCCATCATGAACGAAGGCAAGGGATCGTTCTTACCGAATTCGAGACAATCTAGCCTACCATGTCTCAGGCTAGAGCCGCAACTGCACCTTGGATCTTCAGGGTCGTTCCTCTCTTACGTTTGAGGATTAGTAATTCCTAAACAATATGTTTCCCCGCCCTATGGGGCGTAATGGTCAGTATGTCGACCATATCATCCATCGGCCCCGTAGTAACCGATATATCTAAGGCGCCTCGCTTTCCATCATCCACTAAGTAAAAATGTCTGGGCTTCATACCATGACACCACTCCTAGCTAGAAAGAAACGCATGTTCTCCCTACAGTCCTCTCCCGTTTCTGGTTCATAACGAGGTGTGAGGCTCGCGAATTAATGTTATACACAAAGCTATGCTATTTAAAGTCGTGCTTTGATCATCAACCACAAGACTCTGCTTTTCAACAGAATCCTTGATCATTTGCATCTCAGCATGCGACATAGAAAATTCAAGCCATGCGACTGATATCTATCGATATATAACCTCTGAGCTTGTACGTCTCAGAGAAGGGTGTTAAGCAAGAGAATAAATTCTCCACCACCAAACAGATATATATTTAATAGAGATCAATCAACACAGAATAAAATCCAATGTCAGATACACATCCATTTACTAGATAGTTCTGGGTCTGAACGAAACCTGAGGCACCTTATTCCTCGCCCCATATGTCCAATATAGGAGAGAGGTCCTCGCATATATGATCGTTCTCCAAGTACGTCTAGACGATCACCACTTATTACCTTGTCTTGGGTGTACAACCCAATCAACACATCAGTAATCATCCAAACGATGTGAAGACCTCCGGTCTTCAACCACCATCTTCATTGTCGACTTATCATTGAATTAGTTATTCAGAATGGGTATAAACCCTGCCTTTCCGGATAACTCGCATATATTATAAACAAGAGCTACACAAACACAACATACGCCTCATTCCAATTCAGAATATTCTTTTATTCAAATATTCATATCATTAGGGAAAGGTTCCCATTAATTTTATCAAATTCTTTAAATTTATTCTTTAATCTTCCTTTGGATATCAATTCAAACCAAATTAAGGTTTATCCAAACTAGTCGGGATTAGCGCACCTTACCGAAGTAATCATTTGTTTAATTCCCAATCTTAACCTATTTATCCCATGGACCAAAACTGGTAATACTCCATATCTAACACCACGGTCTTATCGGTAAATTTAATTACCATTACATGTTCAAATCTAATTAAATATTTAACTATCGTTTGGAGTAAAACTGGTGGTACTCCATTCTCGATCATTTCCCAAATTTGTTAATTTAAATTATCACATTCTCATTTTAATCTAATTAAAGATTCATTAAAACTCTACTTTGTTTTAATCTTCCCAAAAATCAATATTAATGATTATTTAACTTTGAGAAATCAAACATGCCACATCGACAATCCAAAGTGTACCACTGATTTCTATCGATATACAACCTCTAAGCTCGTACTTCTTAGAGAAGGGCGTTAAGCAAGAGAATAAATTCTCTGCCACCAAACAGATATATATTTAGCAGAGATCAACAATACAGTTCGAAATACAATGTCATACATGTAATCCTGTCTTTAATTGGGTTGAAGAACCAATGTCATTTAAAACACAGTTCACTATAAACCCAAAATTACATTCCATTAATTTTGGAATCTTCATGGAAAACAGATCAATATATAGTCGGTATCAATTTCCATAAACGGTCATCGAACTGCACTTCCAGCGACCTTTTCCAAATTTGATTTGGACATAATTCTAAATCCAACCGTTAGATTTCAAATCTCTTACATTCTTTGAAAATCTCTTTTCGATACGAACCCAACGGTTTCGATTTTAGGAGAATCCGACGGTCGAATCTCCCGTAATATCAATTCCAAGTCAATGGTCAAAATTCGCGAACGGTCGCGGCATGGCGCGTTCTATTCAGGCCATTAAATATATATATATATATATATATATAATATATATATATTATATTTCGTCAATTTCCATTTAAAACGTATTTTATAAATCATTTATAAATTCATTTTAAAACGATTCCCACTTCATTTCAATTTTAATTCAAAATTGAATACTCTTTATCATTATAATATATAAATGATAATATTTTCAAAATATCAGATTTTGAAATCATTTCCTTTTCAATATTCATTATAAAAATGAATGAAATCGATATAAATATCGTTCACGTTAAAATGACGCAAAACTAATCAACACGGCTTTATACATTTCAATATTTTGGTGTCCATCACAAATCGGACATCAAAATCATACTTTTATCTTTTACAGAATATTATTTTAAAATATTCATTATTTTAAAATTTTCGTTATTTCTGAATTGGAATCAGACATAGTCAATTACTATATAATGTTATTTATATGGATTTCATACACACATGTACACAACAATAATTATACACAGTCAACCATCATCCAGAGTGCACTACTCAACTGCACAAGCATCAAATATAAATAATTAATGATTACAACAGCCCGTCAACCAATCAATTGACATACAACTAAACAACTGGGATTAGTGTACACCAAATATCATCCCAATTCTCATGTGGGGTTTCAACTCAAATAATAATTATTGTTTGTGCACTTGGGTGATGTGTAAAATTTATCGTCCCAAACGATATCACAAAAATAGGCGAGCATAAACAAGTCGTCCGACTTGTAAATGGATGTATAAAATTATTATTTGATATCAAATTCTATAACCAACAAGTATCGTATTGGAAATAACGATATAAATATATCTTCCAAATTTCCATAACAATATCCGTATAATCACGGAATCCAATATCAAAATATTTCAAAGATTATTTCCATTCCGATTTGTTCATTGGAAATTTCTGGTTATTTTAAAACCATTCACAAATCCAATTTATTTTATTTAAAAGTTATTGGATTTCAAATCTAGTTAATAACTAGTTCATTTTGATAAAAATATATTTCTATCTTTATAAATATGGAATTTTTCATCCTAATTCTTTCCAAATCATTTATTAGGATTTTACACAAATTATTAATATTTTTAATAATTTTATTAAGGCCCTTTTAGTCGATTTCCAAAAATGGTCATTGAACTGCACTTACGGCGACCTTTTCCAAATTTGATTTGGATATAATTCCAAATCCAACCATTAGGTTTCAAATCTCTTATATTCGTTGGGAAGCTCTTTTTGATATGAACCCAACGGTTCTGATTTTAGGAGAATCCGGTGGTCGGATCTCCCATAATATCAATTCGAAGACAATGGTAGAAATTCGCGAATAGTCGCGGCGCGTTCTATTCAGGCCATTAAACATATATAATATATATTATATATATATTTCGTCAATTTCTATTTAAAACATATTTTATATATCGTTTATAAATTCGTTTTAAAACGATTCCCACTTCATTTTCCACTTTAAATCAAAATTGAATACTCCTTATCATTATAATATATAAATGATAATATTTTCAAAATATCAGATTTTGAAATCATTTCCTTTTCGATAATCATTATAAAAATGAATGAAATCAATATAAATATCATTCGCGTTAAAATGGCGCAAAACTAATCAGCACGACTTTAAACATTTCAATATTTTCATGTCCATCCCAAATCGGACATCAAAATCATATTTTTATCATTTACAGAATATTATTTTAAAATCTTCGTTATTTTAAAATATTCATTGTTTTAAAATATTCATTATTTCTGAATTGGAATCAAACACAATCAATTACCATATAATGTTATTTATACGGATTTCATACACACATGTACATAACAATAATTATAAACAGTCAACCATCATCCAAAGTACACTACTCAACTGCATAAGCATCAAATACAAATAATTAAGCTTACAACAGTCTGTCAGCCAATCGATTGACATACAACTAAACAATTGGGATTAGTGTACGCCAAATATCATCCTAATACCCGTGTGGGGCTTCAACCATCGAATAATAATTATTGTTTGTGCACTTGGGCGATGTGTAAAAATTATCATCCCAATCGATATCACAAAAATAGGCGAGCATGAACAAGTCGTCCGGCTTGTAAATGGATGTGTAAACTTATTTTTAACTACCCAATAATTATTTTATTTATCGCAGTTATAAGCTAAAAATAATATTTTCAACTAACTAAATTTTTTTCTAACACTTTTTAGAAAATTTCGACAGCATAACGACACGATACTAGAACCGGAATAAGGTCTAGCTTTATCCCCAGCCTAATACTGGCTTGCGCCATACACAAACCAATTTAAGTCCAATTCACGTCCAAATCAAATCCAAACAAATAAATTAATTTTCACAACCATAATCAAATCATGCAGAACATCCAAATAAATAAATACTCAACTACCCCAATGCCATTTACGACGCCATAAGTGGTTGTTCACGGAGTATCGAATCCGTGTGTCGGTAATATCCATACATCGCTTTCAATTTATGTGATTGTGCGAATTCGAGTGTTGAACTCCATATAATTCCAATCAAACAATGTGGTTTATACAATAAATAGTGTCCGGGGCTTCTAAACTCCGTCTGCATCCTAGAATATTTTAATTGTAAAATAAATAGAGTGAGAAGGAGTTCTCACCTTTGGTTTCCACTCCGTCAGTCTTTAATTTAACGGTTTGGATTTGTTCCAGTGCATAGTGTTCATTACCATGTTCCCAAAGAGATCTGTTTCACGCGATTTATATTAAAAATCATATTTTTAACAATGCTATATATATTTAAAAATCCCATTTTTATAACGCTATCCATATAATAAAAATCATATTTTTATAATGCTCTTCATATGTAAAAATCATATTTTTATCTTCCTAAAAATAATTCCATAATATGACTATTTCATTCATGATATTCATACGATAAAAATCATATTTTTATCTACTAAAAATTATATTTTTTCATAACTAAAAATCGTATTTTTAATTCACTATTATATATATATATAAATCATATTTTTATCTACTAAAAATTATATTTTTACATAACTAAAAATCGTATTTTTAATTCACTATTATATTTATAAAATCATATTTTTATCATATCGTTATATATATAAATATCACATTTTTATATTGCTAATGTATATATAAAAATCACATTTTTATCATATCGTTATATATATATATATAAATATCATTTTTGGCATATCGTTATATATATAAAAATCCCATTTTTATCATATCACTATATATATAAAAATCCCATTTTTATTTTTCTATTCATATTATAAAAATCATATTTTTATAACGCCATTACATATATAAATATCATATTTTTATAGTGCCATTACATATATAAAAATCATATTTTTATTCTAAAATGACATATATAAAAATCATATTTTTATAACGCTATTACATATATAAAAATCATATTTTATTCTTAATGACATATATAAAAATCATATTTTTATATCGCTATTATATTTTTTTAAACAAAGCCATTTATAATAAAAATCCTATTTTTATAAATTCTGTTACATTATAAAAATCACATTTTTTTTACGATGTTTATATTTACAAAAATCATATTTTTAATAACAATGCTTCTTAATTAAATTAAACTAATTATTTAAAATGAATAAATAAATAAAAACTTATAGGTGGTGCAAGGGGGAGGGGCGGCGCAGGTGTCAGGTGGTGGCAAGGGATCATCGGCGGAGGCACGATGCAAAGTGGGGCTGAGGGGCGATGGCATCTTCGTTGCCATTTCAATTTGGGGGATTAAATCGAAGAAGATGGGGGCGGTCTTGGGGAAGGGAGAGGAAAGAGGATGGGCGGCAGCTCTGAGGAGACGGCGGCGGAGGTGTTGAAGGTGGGCGGCAGTTTGGACTGAGGCACGATGTTTCTTTTTTCTTTTTTTATTTCTTTTCTTTTTCTTTATCGAGTTTGAACGATTGAATCGGGGGAGGGTTTTACTTTGAATGGGAGAGAGAGAAAGCATTGTGTGTGTGTTGGGGGGGGGGGGTTATATAAATATATATATTTTATTTATTTTCAATTCATAAAGTTACTTTTTCTTTCTAAGTCCAAATCGAACCCAATGACTGTCCTCCCGTCCTCCCTAGCCAAATACCCCCACTCCGAACACAATGGAATATGTCCGGTAAGCCAATTCGACTGTTTTGATTAGTTTTCGTCAAAATTAAAATATAAATTAATTTAACGTTCAAAATTGATTTCAACGTACATTTTAATTTACCGGGACCACAAACTGACTCCAAAAATTAGAAAAATAAATTTATCTATGTTTTGATGATGCGGTCCTAACAAAACTAATTTCATCGAATTTGGAGACCGTTTGAAAAATGGTCATTTTCCAGTCGATTCAATTCAAACTGAAATTACCAAACATGTTTAAATTCACCATGCTCACATATTAATTCCAAAAATTATAAAATTTGGAATCTAGCAATAATTTGACATTCTGGATCTAACAAAAGTGGTTTCATCCAAAAAGGAGGTCGTTTGCAAAATGACTATTTTTAAGGGCTTTATATATATATAATATATATAAATTCTATAGCGACTATTTTGAATTTTAAATTGGACATAACTTTCAATTTATATTATGAAATCTCAATTTTTCACATTCGTTAGAAATATATAATTAAATAGATTCAAATGTTTTTGGTTTTACTGAAATCTAATTTATTTTGAATCATGTACATTCAATTGAAATTTAAAATCGAATTTTCAAACTACCGCGCGATTTCAGGCTCATTTTATAATTAAAATAAATTTATTCATTCTAACTTCGATTTAAATAAATTTTTAGTCATTGTTATTTAAAATAAATCATTTTAAATATTCAAAATCCATTAAAATAGCTAAAATAAAATTTTAAATTGGTTCTAAAAATCCGAGTTGTTACACTGATGGTATCCTCCACTGTTCGAACTTGGGGTGGGGGGAGGAGGGAAGAGAGAAGGAGAAAACAAACTAGGTCTAACATACATTTGGTGGGTTTTAGTAATTTCTAACATGAGCATAAGTTAATGAAGCATTAGATAGATGAACCGTTCTAAGAACATAAGACATAAAGATATAAAAGAAGTAAATGAAGTTAAGCATGTATAAAGATTGATGTCTCATGCATAACCTAGAATGTTGCACCAACTTACCAAGATATCATAATTATGCTTTACCTAATTTCTACGTGTCGATCGGCTCCTATATGCATAATCTGATAACCTATGCCAACTATGGAATTTGAGGTTATCAATCCCGAACTCACCAACTAAAAGGACATAGCCGTTAATCACAGGCTTTACAGCAGATTATTATTCCCAACTGGCACGATGCATGCTTATTGTCCTACCGAAACGCGCCCATAACCACCTCGTTTGGACCTCTTACTATCCAGCACAGTACAACATGTCCTCGCCTCTACCTTATGTGAGACTTCCATAGATGATAATATGGATATTGCCTGATACGGGCCTCCAACCAAATATGCAATTGATTCAAGTCACCCCTAGACTTGGTCCCCATTTATTTGTCTATTAGGCTATAAAGTTTCTCCAATTAGCCCCACGCTACTGGAACGGACTTAAACTACAATCTTATCATTTTGTTCAGCCTCTTATTTTCCCTAATCAACCATATATTATCGGAACAAACCTAATTTATGAGCCACTTATTTTCCCCATTCAATGCCATGCTGTCAAAACATACTCCCACTACCATTTTATTATTTTATTAGACCTCCAATTTTCCTCGATCGGCCCCACGCTGCCGGAATGGACCTACGAGCCACTTATTTTTTCCAATCAGCCCTACTGTGTAGAACGAGCTCCACCATCTTAGTTTATTAATTTCATCTTAATTTATAAGCCCAATATAACCTCATTTTATATTCCTAGTTGTATTAAATATTCCTAATTAATATTTATTCTTGTATACAACCCAAAACCATGTTACTTAGCATCCAACTAAGTTATTTATTCCAGTTTATATGTTTGCATGTTCTCTAATTACATATTAAGATTTATCCCTAATTTACAGTCCAATACTGATTATAATATTTAATCAATTCTAACATGCCCAACAATCCCTTTTTATTCGATTCCAACATTTTTTCCAATATTAATGCAAAATTTATGATATAGGCATGGGTTCTCTTTTGGCATAGGCTCAGCTCTAAAAGAAAAAGAGAATTGGTCTAGGATTCTCGCAAGGCCTACACTTAGAAATAAACAAAATAAATAAATTAGGGCAAAGCCCGAATTGTAAATAAATCGACAACAAAGAAGAGGATAGGAGAAGGAGAATTGCTTATAAATAGTAAATTACTGCAAAAAATAGGAATAGACGGTAAACAAATTACAGTAACTTTATAGAAGAACTAGAAGCATAAATACTAATGTTAAATCATAACAAAATATTAATGTAACTAGTTTAAATATTAATGTGACTAGTATACTCATGACTTGTCTCTTTTTGTTTCATCCATATTATTACACCAACATGAGCTTCAATATGTGTTAAGAATGGAAGAAAAACTATATGCATAATAAATACGCATTTAAATTTTGAAACTGATGGGTAAAGAAATGTAAATAAATAAATTCAAAATATTAAGGAAATAATAACGTTAAGCTATAAATAAACCAGGAGGGCCTCGCCTCCAACTCATATTTTCTGAGAGGGTGCCAAAGCTCTGCCATTTCCTTTCTCCTCCGAATCCTTTAGAAATAAACATATATTAGTTTAGGATTTTTGAATCAGGATTTGGGGATGAAGGTTGTAGATCTTACTTATAGATGCCCAGATCCTTTACCCAGATAGATCTATAAATCCGAATTAAAAAGAAAATAATGCAAATTCAAATCAGATCTAAAATATTAGTGTGCAAATCCTAGGTGTGTAAATTTAAATTATATTTTTTATATAATGGTATATGATATCGTTTGATTCCTATAAAGTTAATGAAATGTTCTCCCAGTCCTCCTTTCCCCATTCCTACATCGGATTTTGCAGTTTTAAATTAAATTATGGTTAGTCACAAGTTAATTGAATTGTGGTTATGCGCAAAATAATCGAATTGTGGTTAGACGTAAATTAATCAATTATTATTTTGTGCAAAATAATTGAATTGTGGTTAGACGCAAATTAATTGAATTGTGATTATGCGCAAATTAATTAGAATTATGAACAAAAGAGGGAAATTTTATGATTTGGGATAAATTAATGTATTGTAATAAAAAGGGGAAAGATGATGGTTTAGGGATAAATAAATGTATTATGCCAAAATTTAATAAAAGAAAAATTTGGAAGTAGGCAAACTTGGTAAGGCTTAATAAATAAATGTGACATAGATTGACATGACATAATTAGTTTATGTGTAGTAAATTTGTAGAAAAGGGTAAATCTGATGATTTTCATACTATTTGAAAGGAATCACCTTTCAATTTTAAAACGGAATAAATACAAAAATTGGAAAATGGACAAGAGATAGGAAATACTAATATAACTATTAAAAAGTGGAAATTAGTAGTGAACTGAATCAGTTAGTTGTGGAAAAGGGATACATTTCCATAGTTAAATTCCTGTTAAATACGGAGAACGTAATTGTAAGAAAAAAAGGAAATAATGTGGGTTAGTGTAAAATAGGGATTTAGTCATATTGTGCACTAATCAATAGCCTAATAATAACTTAGTAAAGGGTAATATCTTGCAATTAGGGGTGTTGGTTAATTTATATTATGTAAATAGATTTTGGTACATTTTTAGTAACCAACTAGATAAGTTGTGTGAATTACTTCCTGTAAGTGTGTAAATTTACAGAGATGATAAGTAGGTTAATGTCATAATTGTAAAGGTTATGCTAAATAATGAGAAAATTGTGAAGTATGTAATGAATGGGTAATGTAACTTATTATAATAAATTATATAAGATGGGATGGTAATATAATATGTAGACTTATATTTGGGACAAGTCGGATGATGACATACAGGTTATAGTTAAAAGATGAATTGGGATGTAAGAGGCTATGAATGAACTTAGTCCACGGGAAATAAGTTTAATAAGTAAACCCACAATTATGGTTATGGTAATATTATAACACGAGCTTATAATTAAATGGAAAAGAGTGGAGCAGGCTTATTATTAATAAACTTATAATTGAGAAAATAAGTTTAATGAATATAATAATAAGCAGTGGTCCATTCCAATAGCGAAAGCTAATTAGGGAAAATGAGTGGCTAATAAGATGAATGAAAGGTGGTTCGTTCTGGCAGTAAAAGCTGATTAGGGAAAATAAATGCAAATAAAAGCTAATAAACAAATAACTTGAATACAGACTAAAAAGGTAAAATGTTTATCTTAATTAGCTATTAGAAAAGTAAAATAAGTGCATAATTGGAGATTAAACATAGGGTCTAACGAAGTAATGATGAGGTGCGCTTGGACCAGTCCGTATGTATTTGGAATGAAGAGCCCAACGAGGCAGAACATCGTGGTTGTCTGGAGACATAAGGGGAACACGTCCAACTTCTTACTCGACGGGACTCGAAGGAAGTGCGAGACTTCTGCGAGACGTGAGGATACTCCGTGATAACCATCTATGGTAGGCCCAATGAAGCTGTATGCATAGAGGCACAGACTGTACAATTCCATCAGGTGAGTATGCATTGGCTGCACCTTCAGTTGTGAACAACCTAAATATTGATAGGGATGATCTTAGAATGATTCGACGGGAGACTCGCGAGGAGGCTTGGTGGTCAGGATCTACCAAAGGATAGTATGTCTTCAGATATTCGTCATCATCAGTCCAAGCATGTACGCGTAAGACTATAGTTAAGCTAAGAGGCAAATGATCTTTTCCTATCGGGTCATTAGATGATGGACCACATATTTGTTTATATTGGATGTTAGGATGGTCATTTAGCTCTTTGAATAGTCTTTCATTAGTAAGGGGTAGGCTAGGTAGGGCCTTGGAGAGCCACCAAAAGAGACAGACCAATTTTTGGATATATGTAATGTAGGCCTAACGAAGTTATCCTTTACAGATATGTAGAAAGCACCCGACTGAGTTTCGTGGGGGAACTCTGGGATTAGGGTGCCTTTGTGGCATAGGGTAGAGGCTTATTCTCTTTAGCAGCGTAACCTAGTATGATTTAGTGGCGCAACGTTGGAGACTTGGTATGCCTTCATAGCATTGTCTAGTACGCTTCCTAGCATGAAGATGAAGGTCCGGTACATTTTCGTAGTACGGCGGTGGGGACCACTCGAGGAGGATAGTATGGGGAGTATCTCAATATGTCAGGAATTTAGCTACATATATATGATTTATTAGGTAAATCCACTGGCAGTAGATGAGTGCGGTTTATATGGAAAAATCGAAAGTATATCATGAAATAAACCCAAATAACCTAATAAATATAATCTAGTGATAGAACGATATATGTAGTGTTATTTGTATAAAGTATAATTTGTCCATTCACTTGAACTTTTGTTCTAACCCCATCCTCATAAAAAATCCGCTGGTTAGACAAGTGGTTGAGATTTTGCAGCTTAGATACACTTATTAGATAGTGTCATTATATTGGTAAGTATTTACTTACGATTATATTTTATTCCTTTCCCCTGTGAGATTTCTATTATGTGTTTTAATATATTTATCTTCGACTTTCTGCAGGATATCGGACAAACCAACTCGAGTTTCAATAGAATTGGATTTTTGAAAAAAGTTAGGGTTGTTACACTAAATATGTAGCAGGGGTTTAGGCATCTATAAATAACCCTCTTATGTTCATCTAATAGACCTTCTTCTTTTATGAAAGTTGTAAATCAAAATGAGAAATAAATTAAGTTTTTTTTTACTGGCTTCCAAAGCCTTCTCTTTTATTTCATGCTATTTTCTTTTATGATCTTTTCATTTATGCTAATCTTTTTTATGTTCTTTCATGTAAGTAGTTTAGTTTCATTTTATGGAAGTTGGTTAAATTTTGCTTTTTTGTTAAGTATTTTACATTTCTCTTAAGTTTATGTTAGAATCTTCTTATGTTAATATGTATCTACTTATGGTAGATACACCATTTCAATTTTGGTGTAATGAAGCTCTCATGCATCACTAAAAAAATTAACATAAGTGATTCAATTTATTATCTCCTTTTGTGCTTAATGAAAAGTTGAAAGCAAATTTATTATTTAATATTGAGTTTAATACTCTATGCTGCTCCGGCCAAATAGGTTACGCTTTATCAAATATAAGCAGAAATTACCGCTTCATCAATCTATGATTGTAGTAATTAAATTGAAAGTAGAATCAAAATTTAATGCTTTATATTACTAATTAATAGTAAATTGATCATGCTTAAAGTAAATTTCATTTCTAGTTTCATTTCAATTTCATGAGACTTGAAAAGTGAGTTAGAGGATGTATTACAATTTGATGGTTTAAGCTGAGTTAGTTAATAAGACAATTAGAGCAAACTTATGATAAATATATTCACTAATTACATTGATTTTTTTTAATTTGGATCATAAAATCATTCTATATTAATTTGCGTGATCATGAGAGTAAGATTACTTTAAAATTGCTCTCTAATCTCGCAGTTTGTTTTTGAACTTTCTCTAATTTTACCATTTTTTAGTTAACACAAATTCAAAGTTTGAGTCTAATTCGATTGAGTAACCGTAAAAATTTAAAACTTACCCTATAGATCTACCTGTATTCGCAAACGTTGTAACAACCGACTTTTTCTTATCATTTAAGTTAATAATAAAACCAACTCAAAACATACTAAATAACAGATTGTGTTAACCATGGGGTTTAATAATATCAAATAACATAGCATAGACAAATCACGTATACAAAATAGCAGAATAACTCATAGCGGAATAAATAATTCGGTAGTTCATGAAGTTACTAATCACAAATCTCAAAATCAAATTACATAATATCAGAGTCATAAATCAATACTGTAACACCCCGAATTTTAGTTAATACTAAAATTCGCTAATTATAGGATAAATAATCTCAGATGTGGGAATTGGGGGTAACGGGCTGCGTTATTGCGTTCGTCTCGGGAAAATACGCGAAATAGAGTCCGAGTTTTCGAAAATCGGAGTCCGTATGGCCCAGTTATGGCCCAATGAAGTTTGCAGAAAATTCAAAACTAAAACAGATTTAAAAATTTAAAATATTCAGATTTGGAATGGGCCAGGCGGGGTCAGGCGGGAAGCTTCCCGCCCAACCCATGTCGACAGGGCTGTCGACAGGCCTGTCGACAGGGGTGTCGACATGCCTGTCGACTTGCCTGTCGACAGGGTGGCACCGTTCTGTGAACCTGGGTGCACCAGGTTGCACCAGGTTGGGTTTCAGGCTGGCTAGGAGGGCTGGTTCTAGAGATTTCCTAAATCTAAGGGTCCTAAATCAATCTAGGGTTAATCTAAGGGCCTAAAACACTCTCTTAATCTATAAATACACCCTAAACCTACCTTAATCCTTACCAAAAATAGAACTAATGGCCTCATGCCGCCAAATTAAATCCTAAGAGAAGCCTCCACTAATCTAAGAAGAAAGTTGCAAGCTAATTCCTCTCTAATCAATCTTTAATCATCATTATCTTCATAGTTAGCAACTAATTCTACTTCATAAGGTTGCTAATCTTGAGTTTGGTGAGTTTCTATCACTTTAACATCAATTGTTAAAGTAAGTAGATTGGGTGTAATGAGACCTATGGTCTTAAATGCGGATTAGTGAGTTTGAATCATGTATAATGATATGTTACTCTATATTGTTCTATGTTTATGCATATTTGATAAGTTGGTTTATGCATGCTTAATAAGTTGATTTATGCATGTTTAACAAGTTGATATATGCATGTTTAATAAGTGGATTTATGCATATTTAATAAGTGGAATTATGCATGTTTAGCAAAGTGAGTTATGCAAGTTGAAAGTGATATGCAAGTTAAGTATATGTTTAAATGCAAGTTGAGAGTGATATGCAAGTTATGCATGCTTATGCAAGTGTATGGATGCTTATGCAAGTCATGTATATGTTTAAATGCAAGATTTATGTGATATGCAAGTTATGCATGTTTATGCGAGTATATGAACGGTTTTGCAAGATATGTATATGCTTAAATGACATGATATGCAAGTTATGCAAGTATGTGAATGCTTATGCAAGTATGTGGATGCTTATGCAAGTATGTGAATGCTTATGCAAGTTATGTGTATGCTTAAATGCATGTTTAACATGTTATGCAAGTCATGAGAATGCCTATATGCAAGTTCAACATGTTATGCAAGATATGTGTATGATAATATGCAAGCTCATATGCAACATGTTATGCAAATCATGTGTATGATAATATGCAAGTTTGGGTTATATGTAGTTGGGTTAATATATGCTCATATATGCAAGTTGACATCCTCTTAACCCATGACAAAGTTGTATGTTAAACCCATGATATTTGTGATGATCTTCCCCTTATTATGTCATGTAACGAGAACGATTTACGTGGGGAACGATGGGGTTGGTAAATATGTTAATAAATGAATGTTTGGATATGATTAAGCATACCATAAAAATAAATTACCATAAGTGGGAATTTACCTATTGAGTTAGGTCTACCCCATGGGAATTTACCTATTGAGTTAGGTCTACCCATTTTATGGAAAACTTGATATTAATTAGGGATAATTAATATGGGGGTGATTAATTAGGTGTAATTAATCGACTAAGACACGAGGTTGGACTCATTTGTAGTGTAAAACTGCCCGGACCCGACCGGCTTAACCAGTTGCTACAAATGTCAGCCCAATGTGAGAGGTCTTAGCCATAAATTAAATACGTGATTAAGGTAAAGACACGAGGTTAGACTCTGTTATGACGTAAGACTGCCCGGATTCTACCGGCTTAACCAGGCGGTCATAACAGCCAGTCTAATGTGGGAGGTCTTTACGGGAGATCACGGTCTTAATTAATTAAGAAACACTTAACCATAATAGCATGTAGTGGGACATGAGGGGTTAAGTGGGTGCCTTGGGTGGCATGAGGAAATTTGGTGGTTGCCTTGGGTGGCATGTGGAATCTAGTGGGTTGCCTTGGGTGGCAATAGAAAATACGATTAGAATACTTAACCAAGTGGAAACATGTAATTAAACATGATTAAAGGGTTAAGTGGGATACACTAGATATTTGACAAGCTTAAGTGGGTAGCTTGTGGGGGCCCATTTCAACCAATATCCCAAACGTATCTTTGTGGGCTCGACCCATGTCGAGTGACGGGACACGCATATTGGGCTTGATTATAAGAGGCCAAAACGGGTTAGCGGTGGCAACACAAGTCCAACGGGTTTCATATGCGTGTGTGGGCCCGGGCTGGTAGATAAGCCGTTGTTGCATCGTGTAGATATAAAGCCGTGCACCGTTAGTATTGGGTAGCCACTTTAGGGGAGTGATACACCCCACTGTGGGACCAGCACGGGTATCTACGGTAGGGAGCCGATCGCTTGGGGAGTAGTGGGTACACCTAGTGGAGATAGGGGCAGACAGCACCTATGTAGGGGTACACGAAACTACTGGGTAAGAATACTGGGTACACCTAGTGGAGATAGGGGCAGACGGCACCTATGTAGTGGGCTAGGGGTACACGAGACTACTGGGGAAATTTTCTAAGTCCTTGGAAGGGATCAACCTTTAAGTAGGAATGACTGGTGTGGTGCAGTTAGTAATTATCCTTGGGTGGGTAGATGCGTCCTGACGGTTATCTTAGTTTATTCTAAGTCTACCAAGCTGCTTAGTGTAGCCATTCATCCCCAGATATTACCGTAGGTCAAGTTTATGTCTTCTCTGGTTACCTTAATGATTGTATTGTTAAAGTTATAGGACTCACTCAGACTTATGTCTGACCCCGTTGTTTTTATCTTTTTCCCAACCCTCAGGTCCTACGGTGGATCCTAGCGGTAGTAGAGCTTGATCGGATTGCTGTTCCAGTCTTTTGGAGCTTGGGTAGATGTAAAGCTCCAGTTATCCAGTTACCTTTTCTTTTGTTATGGCTATTGTATGAGAGAGTGGGATTATGTACTTCTTTATTTTGATGGATATTGTACTTGACTTTTATCGTGGTTTTATGATGTAACCAGACATGTTTATTTCCGCTGTTATGAGATGATGTTTTAAAATTTCAAGTACTATTTATATCTGTCTTGTTGTAATTTTTCTGTTCTATATTCACTAAAATACTCCACCGATGCTATGGCATTCCCTTTGTGAGTGACCCTAGCGGGCGTGGGGTGTTACAAATACATTAGAAAATCTAAGATACATAAATGCCAAGCATATAAAAGTGATGGAAATGGAATAAGTGAATCACCAAGATACTAATAGCAGATAGATAATAAACTGAATCTTCAATAGATCTCCAGCTCTCAAAAGATGAATTGCCAAAGCTGAAATCTTCAGTCCGACCGAGCATAAAATCAAAACAAAACAATCAGATTATGAGTAATAATCTCAACAGTGAATCACCTCTAGTAAAATGTTCAAATCAAATGCATCAGTAACTTAAAGAATGTTTGGGATTCCATTCTTTAAGGATCGGTTAAACAAGATATCATGTAACACAATACACTATTATAATAGTGTCTATGGTTAAATATACTATTGAATACAATGTAAGCGGGATTACTGTTATTACCCTTGTGCAGTTTATGCATTGTTGTAAACACTGAATGTAAAACACCTGTTAAACGATCAGTGGATAGCTTTGCATCGCTATTCGACAACGTTAAATCAAAATCATTGGTGGCACGATTAGGATAATATGATAAGGCATCGAAGCTATACTGATCAATAGGATTCTACCGGATTGTGGACCAGACTGGTGGTAACGCATAGCTGCAACTACTGTCAACCTCAGACAATGCTTCCAAAATCAAAGAGGAATCAATCACATCACAAAGTAATAGATATACTATCGAAGAAGCATGCCAGCTAAGAGAAGTTAACTCCATTACCCTGGGTATGGCTCCTGTTTTAGTCATTTCAGTATGACCTGAAGGTCAAGGCTATCCATCATAGTTCTCTTTCAGTACGCACCTATAAATCCATCCTACTTCATTCTGGATTCTCCACCACGTGCACAGTTGTTGAAGTGGTTCCTGGTATTGGCAGAGAGTCTGACAATATCCATCCCCAATCTCTTTAGCAACCGCAAGCTTATTTCACCCCGTGGTCATTTATTTAAGATCATTTCAAATACCATAAATCAATATAATAATAGTATTGGTTTATATTCAAATAATTATGTTTAAATGGTTAAAGGTTGTAAATCATATTTTAAAACATTACAAATCAAACAATAACGATATTGATTTATATTCAAATCATTGATTTCAAATAAATCAACATCAAAAATCATATTTCTGACCAATTCATTATTAAGTAAAATTCATAAATCATAAACCCATTCATATTACTAGATTTAATTCAAGATTCAGATTCTTATTCTTTTAAAATGGTTTATAAACAAAATTATATTTTGATTTTTCATTTCTATATCTCAAATTTCACATTAAAAAAAGCTTTCTAGTAACATTCTGGATTTAATAGTCCGGATTGGAACAACTTCTTATTTAAAATAGTTAATATAATATAAATAGTTTTACTTAATAATAGTAATTATATTTATATGAAATAATTTGATTTAAAATAATTATAAAAATATTATAATTAAACATAAAGGCAAAATAATATAATTGAAATAGTTATAGAAAATTTCATAATTAAGTTAAATATATATAAAATAGTTATAAGGTAAAAATTTAAATTTAAATAGTATAATTTAAAATATTCTAGTATTGAACAATAGAAATTTAAAATAATTTAAAACTTCCTAATCCAAACCACTCATTCGTATTTCCAATGTTTAGTTTCTTTAATTCGGATTTTAACAAACTTACTTCAGTTAATTTCTAAACTTTAAACAATAGATTTTTAAGTTCAATTTATTTCAACAGTATACAAATCGAGTTATTCAATTTATTCTTAAAGACTCAAATTACTTTCAAATCACCCTTCTTATAAATTTCATATCAACTAAATCTTGATTTCCATTTAATCGATTATAAAAATTTAACTTCAGCTAGATTTAGATTCAAAATATTTACTTAATAAATTATTATCAAATTCATTTATTAAGTTTCATTATCATAGGGAATTCATCAAAACCCATTAATTATTAAACTCACATTTTAGAATAAATCAGTCTTAGTCGATAAATTATATTTCAATTTTTGTCATTAGACCAATCATGTTATCATTATATTTCTAACTTCTTTTTCAACCTTTTGTATACTAATATTTTATAAAAAATATATAAAAAATATATAAAAAGTTTTGAAATTTTATTTTCAAATTTAAATTTAAAGCTTTATTAAATAATCAAAATATAAGCTTAAATAAAATTATAATTTAAATCTCTAAAATAATTAATCAAATGGGAACAATTTATAAATTCAGAACATACTTTCAGAATAGACCAATGACGTCCATTGTAATGACCCGCATTCTGATGGGTTAATTTTAAAATATTTAATACGGATTTAAATATTAGGTGGATAAAATAAATTGAATTTTTATCGATTTAATAATCAATTTCGATTTAATATCGAAATTATTAAAATAACAGAATACGAAAATGGATTTAGATGAATTCAAAATTTAATTTGAATTAAATACAATTCAAATAATTAATAGGAAATTTTATTTGAATTTATAACGATAATGTATTAATTTATTATCGAAGAAAATAATTTGGTTTGAAATTTATTTTATATCAACTACAGATGATCGAACTGGACTTTGAAACATATCTCAGTGTGTTCAGAGCGGTGGTATAACGTTAGAAACGTTAGTTGTTGGGTTCAGAGAGAGGTTCAGAATCAAGGTGATAATTTAATTTAAAAGATCTAGTTATAAACAAATTTAAATTAAATTAAAAATGAATTCATTTATGGACAAAAACCCATACACGTTAAGACCTTAATCTCCACACAAAATCTTAGGTAAAAGTATAAGCCCCGTTCTCCTCCTCAATTCCACATATTAAAGGTCTGGGTGTTCAATTCTTCACCGTATAAACCAATATAAATCCACACAACCCCTCCTCTCTTCTATTCATTTCTTCAATCCTCAGAAGGAAATAACAAATCAAAGAAAGCCTCAGACCTAAAAACAAACGAAAGTTTCGCTCCTCCTTTTCTGAAACGAATTAGATCGTGTGCTTCCTGAAGCTAGTCGCCAGAGTAAGAACTCGCGAATCACGATCAAGGACGGGCATTTCTGGAGCTCGAGACCAACGTTGGGGTGCTCGATGGAGTGGAGTTGTGCTAATGGGATTCCAGCCATTTTTGTGTGATGCGATGGGACGAGCTGGAGGACTGAGGAGGGTGTTGACACTGTAGCGATTTGGGGAGGTTCGAACTGTTGAACGAGGCGACTGGAAGGGAATCGACGATGGCGTCAAGATTTTTGGGATCGCCGAAGTGGTGCGAGGGTCTGCTGAGTGAACTGGAAGTGGCGATGATGTCGAATGGGGGAAAGGTCTGCGGACTCCATTTTTTGATGGAATGCTGCAGTTTCAAAGATATTGTCTTATCTACGATCAGTAAGGAGTTCGATTGTCGGACTGTGAGTGCTCTGTAGATGGATCTGCGAACGTTGAAGCTGATGGAAATCTTGGCAGTCGGTTCCGTGAAAAGCAGGAGGTGATAATGAAGGAGAGAAATACATCGTTTTGGGAAACTACTGGAAGGTCAGTCTGTGTTTTTAAGGCAGTAAATGGAGCTGTTTGCGAGGTGTTCGGGAAAATGCCGTAGAGGAAATAAGGTATATGCAAATTTAAATTACATATTTATTTAATTAGTTAGTAGTTAATTTAAATTAAACAATCAGTTAATCGATACATAAAAACAATCGTAGGTGATTAATTTATTCGAGAAATTCAAGACGATTCATGGATGAGACGATATGGAATTTAATTGGAGTTTCGACAAAGCAAAAATTCACGGTGAGTAAACCTCACTCACCATTTAATTAGAATTATTTCTAGTTGTTAAAAATAATTGCTATGCTTGTTTGAATATTGTTTGGTTGATTTAAAATATATATTAGTTATTTAGGACTATTATATATATATATATATATATATTGGGTTGATTGATTGGTTGGATTCCCGCAGTTTCATTAGCGGATGCCCGCGGTACCATAGCGGATGATTACCCTATACGCCCCACGCTATGATTAGTGGATGACCTTCTATACCGCGATATTCTGCCTCGAAGCAGGATGGGTATTACTATGTTGACTAACGTCTGTGGATGCAGGAAAACAGGTTGGAGGAATCCAACTGGATTGTAATAACCCGGAAAATACGAGCCAATTTAAAATTTTTAAATTGATTATTTCAAAGCAATTTGAACCATTGAAATAGAATATTTCAATAAATTAGTGAATTAGAAATAGTAAGTCAGTTTGAAAATTTGAATTCGAACTTTGACCGACTATGCAGGGTGGAAAATATAACGGATTTTAGTGAGACCAAAAATATTTAAGTCTGTTAGTCAATACCTTTCTAACGAATCTGAAAAATCGAAGTTTCATAACGTGAATCAAAAGTTATGGCCGAATGAATTTTCAGAAGAGTCGGTATATAGAATATATAGGCCTGGAAAATTGATATTTTGCATATGGCCTCGGAATTCGACGAAACCACTTTTGTCGGGTCCGGGATGTCAAACTATTGCTAGGTTTCAAATTTCATAATTTTTCGAATCAATATGTGAGCGTGGCAAAAGAAAACGCATTTGACCAGTTTCTGTTGAATTTAATCGACTGGAAATTGGCCATTTTTCAAACGGTCTCAGAATTCGACGAAACTAGTTTTGTTAGGACCGTGTCGTCAATACGAAACTAGAAAATATTTTTCTGGAATTTTTCTAGTTAGTATGTGACCCCGGTAATTTGAAATGTACGTTTAAAATTCAATATAAGGATTTAAATGTAATTTCAACGGAAACTGATTGTAACGATCAAACCAGCTTACGATACATATCCCATTGTGTTCGGAATGGGGGTAAAACGCTATGGACGACAGGCGGTAGGCCTCGTTTCGAGGTCGTATGTAAAAGTCAACCTTTTTGCAAAATTAAATAATTAAATAATAAAAAAAATATACTCTTCCCTCCTTTTCTTCTGCTTGCCCCCCCCCCCCCGATTCATTTACCAGAAACAAAATAAAAAAAAAAAACCTAAATCAATCGAGCCGCCGCCCTCCAGACATCGACGTCGACGAACATCATCGCACCGCCCTCACCTCGAAGCCGCCGCCTCGTCTCGAAGTCGCCGACGAAGACCCCGAAGCAACCCCCCCTCGAGACATCGCCGCCTCGTCTCGAAGCCGCCGACGAAGACCCTGAAGCAACCCACCCCCCCCCTCGAAGCCTGCCGCCGATGCCTCCTTCTTCTTCCCTCCCCTTCGCAGCCTGCGGTGAGTAAGTAGGGTTATTTTACTCTTTTTTTTATTATTTTTATTTTTATTTTTGTTTTGATAATTACTGATTTTTTTTAAAGATTAAAAACTGAATTTTTAAAGAACTAATTTCTGATTTTTTTTAAAGAATTTAAAACTGATTTTTTTAAGGTTTTAAAAACTGATTTTTTTAAGATATATAAACTGATTTAAAGAATTTTAAAACTGAATTTTTAAAGATTTAAAAACTGAATTTTTAAAGATTTAAAAACTGATTTGAAAAGAATTTAAAAACTGATTTGAAAAGAATTTTAAAACTAATTTCTGAATTTGTAAATGAATTTAAAAACTGATTTTTTAAAAAAGAATTTTAAAAACTGATTTTCAAAAGAATTTATAAAACTGATTTTATTTTAAGGTTTGAAAAAAAGGGGTTTAAACTTTGAAATAGAAAAAGGTTTAATCTTTTAAAAGAAAAAGATTAGAACTTGCAAAAATAAAGATCATATTTTTAAAAAAGAGAAAAGACGGAATTTTTGTTAAGAAGAAGAAGTAAGATATGATTCTTATATTTTTAAAGCAATAAAAATATAATTTTTACATCATAGGAATATTAAAAATATAATCTTTGTTTTTAGAATATGATCTTTATATATTGAATAACATAGAAAAAAATTCGATTTTTACCTATGTAGAGAATACGGGCAACGAAAGCGACAAGAAGGCGAAATAGGCGAAGATTTCCATAAAGGAAGAGTCGTGTTATTGGATAGCTATTGGTGAGAATTTCTCACTCTTCAATTTCTTTATATATATATATATATATATGTGTGGAAATAAAAGTGAATTGCTATATATAAATATTTATATATATATATATATACGCCCCCTCGTCCACAAACCATGGACGATATTTATTGGTTGAAATTGTTGTGAAAATTGGTTGACGGCAAATTGTTGTTTGGGATTGTTTGTGGTTGATATTGAATTGATTGTGGTTGAAAAATACCCGTTTGTGATTGGAAAATATTTGGTTGAAACCACATAGGATTAGTTTGTGGAAATGAAATAAATATAAACATGCCGCCTACGTGCGAATTAGATGCATGATCCCCATTGTCAAAAACCGCGAGGTTTTAAGGTAGAGCGAGGAGCCGTACTAGGGACGGTGCCGGTTTAACTACCCTGCCGTTATGCTGCCGAAATTTTGAATAATCTTTGTGTGTTAGAATCATTTTCATATGTTGAAATTATTTTACATGCATTAAAATTAAAGTCATATATTGAAACTATATCCATGTGTGGAAATGTTCATGTGTTGAAAAGTGTTGTGTGAAAATAAAATTCATTTGTGAATGAATGAAGTGTATAAACAATAAAAATCACATTTTTATATATATATGAAGTATGAAAAATATTCGCCTTATATAAATAGTTTCAATCATAAAAATCCCATCTTTCTAATATGAACAACATAAATAAATTGTCCATGTGTGGAAATACTCATTTGTTGAGAAATGTGTGTAGTGGAAAGGTTCATGTGTTGAATAAAAAGATTGAACGATAAAAATTACATTTTTATTGAAACTATGAAGTGTTGAAACCATACATTGGTTGAATAAATATTTTAAATGATAAAAATATCATTTTTATCATATATGTGATATGCTAAAGATATGCAGACGTTGAAACAAATATTTGTGATAGAAATATTATTTTTAACATGCATAGGAACTAAATAAAATAGTCATGTGTTGAAATCTATTTTAGTTCGCCAAAATTATCATCTTTTGAAATATAAAGTGTTAAGAATATCCACTTGTTCAAATAAATGTGCATGAGTTGAAATATACATTAACTAGCTAATGATATGATTTTAGCCTATGCATGCGATATTAGAATGAATGGTGTTTTTAAACCAAAGCAAATCAAATATGAAGTTGAATAGAAAATGATAAATGTTAGAAATTGTATATATGTGCATGCATATCTATTGAACAGGTTAAAGCAAAAAGGGGCTAGAGAAGAGGAATAAAATTTTGTGCCCGACAAATAGGTACACATTTACTGTTTTGTTTGGGTGATGATTTTATGAGCCTGTTGGCTAGCCGCTTGGCTTTTTCTTTTTCTTTTTGAGATTAGAAGGACCGGGAACGCTATTTGCGATTTCCCGATGCTCCCGGTGCAGGGGAGGTTATGGCGAAATTTTCCAAAATTTTAAGGTGTTAGAAAAATATTTGAAGTGCAAACGATATGGAAATCATTGAATGAACTATATTTATATAAATATATAAATATAAATATAATTAAAACGAAACGTGGCCGTGCAGTTCATATTTTGAAACCGTGATTTCAAATGATTAGTGCGGAAGATCCGACCATTGGATTTTCCCGAAACCTCAACCGTTGGGTTCGCCTTGGAGATATCTTTCCAACGGCACCAACTTTGTGAAGATCCGACGGTTGGATTGTCTGGAATGTTTAATTCAAGATTAGTGAAAAACAGCGCCAGAAACAATTATATTTATATATATAAATATAATTAAATTAAATCGAATAACGACGCTGCAGTTCGTAAATTGAAATCGTAACTTCAAATGGTTAGTGTGGAAGATCCGACCGTCGGATTTTCCCAAAACTGGAACCGTTGGATTCGTTTTGAAAAGACCTTCCTAATGATGTAAAATTTGTGAAGATCCAACGGTTAGATTTTCCTATATGTGAAAAACAAAATTAGTGGAAAGCAGCGCCAGTGCATTGACACGACCTGAAACGTCGTTTAATTAAATATGGCCGTTTTAAATTAAATAAAAATGGCGATATATCGTTATCAAGTGCTATAGACGATATAGAGTGAAAATAAACCAATTTTGTTGTGTTTGCTTGATATGTGATGGTTGAATGTATTTGACGTGAAAATTATAACTAAATAACTGAAATGTGAATGTTGAATAGTTCAACCCTGTGATTAATTGGTTTGAAAATCTAAATATACGTGGGTTATTTGAAAAGGCCGAGTTTATCTCATTTCAAATAATCGATCGACGTTGAGAAGTCGAAGAGTCGAAGACGACTGAAGACCGACGATCTCCACATTGGATGGATGGGCGCTACGGATGCTCGTGATTGGAGTAGCTACCATGAAGGAATTGAAGTAGTAGCCGTCCAAACATATTGTTGATTGTACGGATATGCGAGGAATTGGTGCCTCCGGTTTCGTTCAGACCCAGAACGGACTTGTAAATGGACTGTGTGTCTGACATTGGATTTTGTTCTGTGTTGATTGATCTCTGTTAAATATATATCTGTTTGGCGGCGGAGAATTTATTCTCTTGCTTAACGCCCTTCTCTGAGACGTACGAGCTTAGAGGTTATGTATTGACAGAAATCAGTCGCATGGAGTGGATTGCCTGTGTGGCACGCCTAAGTGGCATATGATCAAGGCTTTTGTTGCAAAGCAAAGTCTTGTGGTTGATGATCAAAGCATGGTCTGTGTGACGTAGCTTTGTGTATAACGTGAATTCGCGAGCCTCACACCTCGGTATGAGTCAAAAACGGGAGAGTGACTGCAGGGATAGCACGACGTTTCTTTCTAGCTAAGGTGGTGTCAGTGACCTACCAGCCCTGACATTATATATACTTTTCACATGTGTGGTTGTTGGAATGCGAGGCGCCTCGATATAGGTCTGTAAGGACCGGGAAACGTGTGTTCAGGAATAACTAATCCTCAAAAGTAAGAGAGGACTGGCCCTGAAGATCCAAGGATCATAGTGGGGTCCTGGGACATTTGCTAGAGTGTCTCGAATCGGAGAGGAGCTTGCCCCTTGCCTCGACTCATGAAGGAATCCAATTTCCAATACGATATATGCAGATGTGATTGTATTACTAGTATGGCGACATGATATATGGTACCCATGCCGTCTAGGATTGATATTTATGATTGAATTTGCTTTTGAAACATATATGCACTAGTAATAATATCAAACACTTTGTTTTATTCGTATGAAGCATTTTTGGCCATTATAAGGGAAAACTCTATCCTCCGGCTTGCGTTGCATTGTGTGATGGGACCTGAGTCTTATAATGGCTTCATTTTATAAAAAGCATTGCGTTGATTTAATCATTTACTTTATTTCATGCACGAGCACTCATTGGAGTAAACCCGTTCCGTGAAAGTGGCGTGGTCCTTTGATTTTCCTTATTATTGTTGTTAATAAGTTGAATGGATTTCTCATACCAGTCCCATGACTGACTCGTAGTTTGTTTCACCTTGCAAACTCGGGTGCCCTTATTTTCACACGGGCAGCCTAGTTACAGGTTTCTGACGCACCTTTTGACTCATGGCGAGGCTTGACTACACCGTGCTGACTTGGATTTTCTCCGCCATTATTGTATCTATATTATGATTCCGCCACTGGCGATGTAGACTGATATTCCTTTTGTGTACTCTTTATGTATGATTCCGCCTTAGGCGATGGTGACTGATTATGTATCATTATGCACTAAGTTGTATCCTGTACTGTGCTTCTCTGATGTGATGTTATCTATATGATTCTGCTGTCATATGTGTGTAAATTATTCTATTTTCTGTTTATGCTATTATCTGTGATCTGCTAATGATGATTAATGTGTTATATTCCAATGATTATCCTTAACACCGTGTCACGGGGTTTTGGGATCGTCACAGCTGGTATCAGAGCTTTGGTTAACCTTAGTTCTGGAGTCTAACACATTAAATACTTCGTCAAAATAGAATCAGTAGTATTCTAAGGCGAGTCGCTCATTAGAGATAGGACTAGTAAAGTCCTAGAATGAGCTGAGCAGAATAGCAAAAACAATTGATCAGTCCATCGTTATCTTTCCGTAGGAATTTCTGCTTAACTATGCAATAGACTATTATTTCTGTTAACTGACTTTTTCGTTGCTTATACAGAATTTGACAAATGGCTACCAGAGGAGCCGCTGCTAGAGGACGCCGTGCCGGCCGAGGCCGAGGAAGGGGAGAAATCCCAGCTCAAGAAGGACCTTTGATACAACCTCCGGCAGCTCAATACTTCGAGCTCGACCGTGTAGCTAAGAGATATAAGAACTTAGGAGGCAAGACCTTCTCGGGAACTGGCACCGTAATAGAGGCCCTTGCATGGCTCAAAACATGCGAGAAAATTCTTGAAGGCCTAAGGCTAGGAGACGAAGACAAAGCTATTATGGGCGCCTGGCTTATGCAGGAACAAGCCGAATTATGGTGGGAATCTCTTACCGCCGGGAATAGAGAAGCTGGAAGAACATGGGATGGATTCAAAGAACTCTTCAAGGAGAAATATGTCCCAGAACAAGCTCTAGAAAGAATGCACGATGACTTCGCCAATCTCCAGCAAGGGGATCTTTCCGTGCAAGATTATCTGAACAAATTCACAATGTTGTCGCCCTATGCTCCAGAACTTGTTGCTACCGCGAAATCCAAAAATAAGAGGTTTATCTTTGGACTAAGACGTCAATATCATGATAGAGCCATGGCCCATGTCAAGCTGGATTTCAACGAGCTAGTGGAGATGACATGCAACTATGAAGACCTTGATCAAAGGCATCTGGATCAGGATCGCGCTAGAAGTCAAGCAGGAAACAAGCGCAAGCCTGCTGTAAATCAAGGCGAGTCAAGCCAAGCAGCATCTTCAAAGCCTCAGACTGGCAAGCCGCCAAGAGGAAATTGCTTTAATTGTGGTAAGCCGGGGCAATACCCAAACGTCTGCACAGCTCCAAAGAGACAGAAAACAAACTCTCAAGGCTCGAGCCAAGGCTCTCAGAACCCTCGCTCGTGCTTCAACTGTCGCAAGACCGACCATCTGGTCAAAGACTGTCCTTTGTTGAAGAAAGCTACTGTAGCTCATGTCTATGACGGGTCTAGCCCGCCAGCTGCTTCCGATGGAGCAGGTAAACCCGATGTTTTGGGAGGTACCCTTACAATTAAAAATATTCCTGTTTCTGTATTATTTGACACAGGTGCATCGCGTAGTTTTATTGCTAAAAACACAGTGCACAAACTAAAGTTAAAACAGCGAAAGCTTAAGGAATCAGTTGAAGTTCATAACCCGATAGGGGGTCCTATTACTCTCGGTTCATATTGTAGAGTGCCGATCTCTTATTCTTCCTACAAGTTTCCTTTCAATTTAATCGTTATGGATTTTCCCGAATTCGATATTATTCTCGGGCTAGATTGGTTAACGAAACATGAAGTCGAAGTGAATTGTGCGGAAAGAATCGTTAAAATTCGAACGAAGCTTGGATATATTACGGTTCCCTGTCATGGTTCGGATCCGAATAGAGAAGAATTTTGGTCAGCATTAGAACTTATCCCCACTTCCATAGAAAAGATTCCGATTGTTAGCAACTATGCGGATGTGTTTGAAGAAGTTGAGAACTTACCTCCGCAAAGAGAAATAGAATTCCGAATCGACCTAATTCCTAATGCCAGACCCGTGGTACATCCAATTCGTAGAATGACTCCGAAAGAAAAAGAAGAATTAGGCGATCAAACTCGTCAACTGTTGTGGAAAGGTCTAATCAGACCGAGTTTTTCCAATTAGGGTGCAGCTGTTGTGTTTGTCCCGAAGTCAGACGGTACTCTTAGATTATGTGTTGATTACCGAGACCTTAACAAACAGACGCTCAAAAATAAATATCCACTACCCTGCATTGATGATTTGTTAGACCAATTGAATGGGGCGAAAGTATTTTCCCGAATGGACCTAGCTACAGGTTTTCATCAATTGAGAATAGCAGAAGAGTGTGTTCCTTTGACCGCTTTCAGAGGCCCAGACATATTTTATGAATGGTTAGTAATGCCGTTTGGCCTTTGCAACGCTCCAGCATACTTTGTCGATCTAATGAATAGAGTGTTCAGGAGAGTTCTGAATAAATTTGTCCTCGTATTCATCGATGATATTTTAATCTACTCCAAATCAAAACCCGAGCATGAAAAACATTTAGAACAAGTATTGGAGATTCTAAGGAAGAACGTCTTCAAAGCCAAATTCTCTAAATGTGTCTTCTGGCAAGAAGAAGTCAAATTTCTTGGCCATGTCGTGTCAGAGAAAGGAATTTCTGTTGACCCAAGCAAGATAACAGCGATTCAAGACTGGAAACAACCCACTACTCCCACAGAAGTTAGAAGTTTTATGGGGTTGGCTAGTTATTATCGAAAGTTCGTTAAGGATTTTTCGAAGATATCCGGTCCGTTAACGAAGCTCACAAAGAAACATGAGAAGTTTAAGTGGACTTCCGACTGTGAAGAAGCTTTCCAGGAATTGAAATCGAAGCTGACCACCGCTCCAGTGTTAACTATTATTGATGGCAATCAAGATTTAACGGTTTGGACCGATGCTTCTATTAGAGGTCTTGGTGCAGTGTTAATGTAGAGAGGCCAAGTAGTCTCTTATGCAAGCCGCCAATTGAAACCGCATGAGAAGAATTATGTGACTCATGATCTTGAGTTGCTAGCCATCGTATTTGCCTTGAAAATCTGGAGGCATTACTTATTGGGCGAGAAATTTATACTGTACACAGATCATCAATCATTGAAGTATTTATACACCCAAAAAGATCTGAATCTGAGACAGCAGCGTTGGCTAGAATTTCTTGCAGCGTATGATCTTGATATCCTGTATACGCCGGGGAAAGCTAACGTGGTAGCGGATGCACTTAGTAGAAAAACCGCAATTGTTGCCCATCTTATAATTACACCTAGCTTGATCGATAAGATATGTTCTCTCCAGAAGAATGATTATTTCATTCAAAAGATCAAGGAAAGAATCCAGAAAGGAGAATCCTCAAGCTTTCAAGTAAATAAAGAAGGAGTTTTGAGGCTGAATGGGAGAATTTGTGTTCCCAACCTTCCTGAGCTCAAAAGAGAAGTGCTAGATGAATGCCATAAATCCAAATTTTGCATCCATCCTGGGGTGAGTAAAATGTACAACGATATCAAATGCACTTTCTGGTGGAAGGCAATGAAAAGAGATATTTCTTTGTATGTTAGCAGATGCCCTACTTGTCAATTGGTCAAGAGTGACCAACAGAAGCTAGCCGGATTGTTGCAACCGTTGGAAGTCCCAGGTTGGAAATGGGAACAGATTTCCATGGATTTCATAGATGGTTTGCCGCGAACCAAGAAAGGTAATGACAGTATTTGGGTAATCGTAGATCACTTCACGAAGACTGCCCATTTTATACCTGTCAGGTCCAATCGAACTGCCCAAAGTCTAGCACAGATATATTTCAAAGAAATTGTTAAGCTGCATGGAATTTCCATCAGCATAGTCAGTGATAGAGATCCCCTATTTACTAGCAAATTCTGGGAGGCTTTCCAGACAGAATTGGGAACAAAACTGAATATGAGCACCGCTTATCACCCCCAAACAGACGGCCAAACTGAGCGGGTGAATAGAATTCTGGAAGATTTATTGCGGGCTTGTATAATCGATTTTGGTGGGTCATGGGAAGATCATTTGCATTTGGCAGAATTCTCATATAACAATAGCTATCAAGCAAGTTTGAGAATGTCACCATTTGAAGCATTATATGGCAGACCCTGCAGATCTCCAGCATGTTGGGTAGAACCTGGCAACAGACTTGTACTAGGACCCGATATGATTAGGGAAGCATCTGATAAAGTGGACTTCATCAAGAAGCGATTGAAAACCGCCCAAAGCCGACAGAAAAGTTATGCAGACTCTAGAAGAAGAGATTTGACATTTGCTGTTGGTGAACGCGTTTATTTAAAGGTTTCTCCGATGAGAGGGGTAATCAGATTTGGTAAGACTGGGAAGTTGGCACCGAGATTTATTGGTCCCTTTCCTATACTTGAGCGAATTGGAACTCTTGCTTATAGGGTTCAATTGCCAGATTGGTTGCCTGGAGTGCACAATGTATTTCACGTATCTCAACTTAGGAGACATGTGCATGATCCGGATCTTGTTGTAGAAGAAGCAGCGCAACAGGATGTGGAGATAACTCCAGAATTAGCACTCAGAAGAGAGCCATTAAAAATTATTGGCAAAGAAACTAGAGAACTCAGAAGCAAAAAGGTTCATTTAGTTAAAGTGCAGTGGAGCAGTGATCCTAGAGACTGTACTTGGGAAACTGAGGAAAGCATTAAACAAGCTTATCCCAAATGCAGAGTGGATATCTCTGACTAACTCCGGTGCAAGGTACCTTTACCATACTTTGCATTTACATTTTATTTCCTACTTTACTGTTGTTTCCTTTTCGAGGACGAAAAGTTTTAAGTAGGGGAGATTGTAATAACCCGGAAAATACGAGCCAATTTAAAATTTTTAAATTGATTATTTCAAAGCAATTTGAACCATTGAAATAGAATATTTCAATAAATTAGTGAATTAGAAATAGTAAGTCAGTTTGAAAATTTGAATTCGAACTTTGACCGACTATGCAGGGTGGAAAATATAACGGATTTTAGTGAGACCAAAAATATTTAAGTCTGTTAGTCAATACCTTTCTAACGAATCTGAAAAATTGAAGTTTCATAACGGGAATCAAAAGTTATGGCCGAATGAATTTTCAGAAGAGTCGGTATATAGAATATATAGGCCTGGAAAATTGATATTTTGCATATGGCCTCGGAATTCGACGAAACCACTTTTGTCGGGTCCGGGATGTTAAACTATTGCTAGGTTTCAAATTTCATAATTTTTCGAATCAATATGTGAGCGTGGCAAAAGAAAACGCGTTTGACCAGTTTCTGTTGAATTTAATCGACTGGAAATTGGCCATTTTTCAAACGGTCTCAGAATTCGACGAAACTAGTTTTGTTAGGACCGTGTCGTCAATACGAAACTAGAAAATATTTTTCTGGAATTTTTCTAGTTAGTATGTGACCCCGGTAATTTGAAATGTACGTTTAAAATTCAATATAAGGATTTAAATGTAATTTCAACGGAAACTGATTGTAACGATCAAACCAGCTTACGATACATATCCCATTGTGTTCGGAATGGGGGTAAAACGCTATGGACGACAGGCGGTAGGCCTCGTTTCGAGGTCGTATGTAAAAGTCAACCTTTTTGCAAAATTAAATAATTAAATAATAAAAAAAAATATACTCTTCCCTCCTTTTCTTCTGCTTGCCCCCCCCCCCCCGATTCATTTACCAGAAACAAAATTAAAAAAAAAAAAAGAAAGAAAAACCTAAATCAATCGAGCCGCCGCCCTCCAGACATCGACGTCGACGAACATCATCGCACCGCCCTCACCTCAAAGCCGCCGCCTCGTCTCGAAGTCGCCGACGAAGACCCCGATGCAACCCCCCCTCGAGACATCGCCGCCTCGTCTCGAAGCCGCCGACGAAGACCCCGAAGCAACCCACCCCCCCCCCTCGAAGCCTGCCGCCGACGCCTCCTTCTTCTTCCCTCCCCTTCGCAGCCTGCGGTGAGTAAGTAGGGTTATTTTACTTTTTTTTTTTTTTTTTTTTTGCTAATTACTGATTTTTTTTAAAGATTAAAAACTGAACTTTTAAAGAACTAATTTCTGATTTTTTTTAAAGAATTTAAAACTGATTTTTTTAAGGTTTTAAAAACTGATTTTTTAAGATATATAAACTAATTTAAAGAATTTTAAAACTGAATTTTTAAAGATTTAAAAACTGAATTTTTAAAGATTTAAAAACTGATTTGAAAAGAATTTAAAAACTGATTTGAAAAGAATTTTAAAACTAATTTCTGAATTTGTAAATGAATTTAAAAACTGATTTTTTAAAAAAGAATTTTAAAAACTGATTTTCAAAAGAATTTATAAAACTGATTTTATTTTAAGGTTTGAAAAAAAGGGGTTTAAACTTTGAAATAGAAAAAGGTTTAATCTTTTAAAAGAAAAAGATTAGAACTTGCAAAAATAAAGATCATATTTTTAAAAAAGAGAAAAGACGGAATTTTTGTTAAGAAGAAGAAGTAAGATATGATTCTTATATTTTTAAAGCAATAAAAATATAATTTTTACATCATAGGAATATTAAAAATATAATCTTTGTTTTTAGAATATGATCTTTATATATTGAATAACATAGAAAAAAATTCGATTTTTACCTATGTAGAGAATACGGGCAACGAAAGCGACAAGAAGGCGAAATAGGCGAAGATTTCCATAAAGGAAGAGTCGTGTTATTGGATAGCTATTGGTGAGAATTTCTCACTCTTCAATTTCTTTATATATATATATATGTGTGGAAATAAAAGTGAATTGCTATATATAAATATTTATATATATATATATATATATATATATACGCCCCCTCGTCCACAAACCATGGACGATATTTATTGGTTGAAATTGTTGTGAAAATTGGTTGACGGCAAATTGTTGTTTGGGATTGTTTGTGGTTGATATTGAATTGATTGTGGTTGAAAAATACCCGTTTGTGATTGGAAAATATTTGGTTGAAACCACATAGGATTAGTTTGTGGAAATGAAATAAATATAAACATGCCGCCTGCGTGCGAATTAGATGCATGATCCCCATTGTCAAAAACCGCGAGGTTTTAAGGTAGAGCGAGGAGCCGTACTAGGGACGGTGCCGGTTTAACTACCCTGCCGTTATGCTGCCGAAATTTTGAATAATCTTTGTGTGTTAGAATCATTTTCATATGTTGAAATTATTTTACATGCATTAAAATTAAAGTCATATATTGAAACTATATCCATGTGTGGAAATGTTCATGTGTTGAAAAGTGTTGTGTGAAAATAAAATTCATTTGTGAATGAATGAAGTGTATAAACAATAAAAATCACATTTTTATATATATATGAAGTATGAAAAATATTCGCCTTATATAAATAGTTTCAATCATAAAAATCCCATCTTTCTAATATGAACAACATAAATAAATTGTCCATGTGTGGAAATACTCATTTGTTGAGAAATGTGTGTAGTGGAAAGGTTCATGTGTTGAATAAAAAGATTGAACGATAAAAATTACATTTTTATTGAAACTATGAAGTGTTGAAACCATACATTGGTTGAATAAATATTTTAAATGATAAAAATATCATTTTTATCATATGTGTGATATGCTAAAGATATGCAGACGTTGAAACAAATATTTGTGATAGAAATATTATTTTTAACATGCATAGGAACTAAATAAAATAGTCATGTGTTGAAATCTATTTTAGTTCGCCAAAATTATCATCTTTTGAAATATAAAGTGTTAAGAATATCCACTTGTTCAAATAAACGTGCATGAGTTGAAATATACATTAACTAGCTAATGATATGATTTTAGCCTATGCATGCGATATTAGAATGAATGGTGTTTTTAAACCAAAGCAAATCAAATATGAAGTTGAATAGAAAATGATAAATGTTAGAAATTGTATATATGTGCATGCATATCTATTGAACAGGTTAAAGCAAAAAGGGGCTAGAGAAGAGGAATAAAATTTTGTGCCCGACAAATAGGTACACATTTACTGTTTTGTTTGGGTGATGATTTTATGAGCCTGTTGGCTAGCCGCTTGGCTTTTTCTTTTTCTTTTTGAGATTAGAAGGACCGGGAACGCTATTTGCGATTTCCCGATGCTCCCGGTGCAGGGGAGGTTATGGCGAAATTTTCCAAAATTTTAAGGTGTTAGAAAAATATTTGAAGTGCAAACGATATGGAAATCATTGAATGAACTATATTTATATAAATATATAAATATAAATATAATTAAAACGAAACGTGGCCGTGCAGTTCATATTTTGAAACCGTGATTTCAAATGATTAGTGCGGAAGATCCGACCATTGGATTTTCCCGAAACCTCAACCGTTGGGTTCGCCTTGGAGATATCTTTCCAACGGCACCAACTTTGTGAAGATCCGACGGTTGGATTGTCTGGAATGTTTAATTCAAGATTAGTGAAAAACAGCGCCAGAAACGATTATATATATATATATATAAATATAATTAAATTAAATCGAATAACGATGCTGCAGTTCGTAAATTGAAATCGTAACTTCAAATGGTTAGTGTGGAAGATCCGACCATCGGATTTTCCCAAAACTGGAACCGTTGGATTCGTTTTGAAAAGACCTTCCTAATGATGTAAAATTTGTGAAGATCCAACGGTTAGATTTTCCTATATGTGTAAAACAAAATTAGTGGAAAGCAGCGCCAGTGCATCGACACGACCTGAAACGTCGTTTAATTAAATATGGCCGTTTTAAATTAAATAAAAATGGCGATATATCGTTATCAAGTGCTATAGACGATATAGAGTGAAAATAAACCAATTTTGTTGTGTTTGCTTGATATGTGATGGTTGAATGTATTTGACGTGAAAATTATAACTAAATAACAGAAATGTGAATGTTGAATAGTTCAACCCTGTGATTAATTGGTTTGAAAATCTAAATATACGTGGGTTATTTGAAAAGGCCGAGTTTATCTCATTTCAAATAATCGATCGACGTTGAGAAGTCGAAGAGTCGAAGACGACTGAAGACCGACGATCTCCACATTGGATGGATGGGCGCTACTGATGCTCGTGATTGGAGTAGCTACCATGAAGGAATTGAAGTAGTAGCCATCCAAACATATTGTTGATTGTACGGATATGCGAGGAATTGGTGCCTCCGGTTTCGTTCAGACCCAGAACGGACTTGTAAATGGACTGTGTGTCTGACATTGGATTTTGTTTTGTGTTGATTGATCTCTGTTAAATATATATCTGTTTGGCGGCGGAGAATTTATTCTCTTGCTTAACGCCCTTCTCTGAGACGTACGAGCTTAGAGGTTATGTATTGACAGAAATCAGTCGCATGGAGTGGATTGCCTGTGTGGCACGCCTAAGTGGCATATGATCAAGGCTTTTGTTGCAAAGCAAAGTCTTGTGGTTGATGATCAAAGCATGGTCTGTGTGACGTAGCTTTGTGTATAACGTGAATTCGCGAGCCTCACACCTCGGTATGAGTCAAAAACGGGAGAGTGACTGCAGGGAGAGCACGACGTTTCTTTCTAGCTAAGGTGGTGTCAGTGACCTACCAGCCCTGACATTATATATACTTTTCACCTGTGTGGTTGTTGGAATGCGAGGCGCCTCGATATAGGTCTGTAAGGACCGGGAAACGTGTGTTCAGGAATAACTAATCCTCAAAAGTAAGAGAGGACAGGCCCTGAAGATCCAAGGATCATAGTGGGGTCCTGGGACATTTGCTAGAGTGTCTCGAATCGGAGAGGAGCTTGCCCCTTGCCTCGACTCATGAAGGAATCCAATTTCCAATACGATATATGCGGATGTGATTGTATTACTAGTATGGCGACATGATATATGGTACCCATGCCGTCTAGGATTGATATTTATGATTGAATTTGCTTTTGAAACATATATGCACTAGTAATAATATCAAACACTTTGTTTTATTCGTATGAAGCATTTTTGGCCATTATAAGGGAAAACTCTATCCTCCGTCTTGCGTTGCATTGTGTGATGGGACCTGAGTCTTATAATGGCTTCATTTTATAAAAAGCATTGCGTTGATTTAATCATTTACTTTATTTCATGCACGAGCACTCATTGGAGTAAACTCGTTCCGCGAAAGTGGCATAGTCCTTTGATTTTCCTTATTATTGTTGTTAATAAGTTGAATGGATTTCTCATACCAGTCCCATGACTGACTCGTAGTTTGTTTCACCTTGCAAACTCGGGTGCCCTTATTTTCACACGGGCAGCCTAGTTACAGGTTTCTGACGCACCTTTTGGCTCATGGCGAGGCTTGACTACACCGTGCTGACTTGGATTTTCTCCGCCATTATTGTATCTATATTATGATTCCGCCACTGGCGATGTAGACTGATATTCCTTTTGTGTACTCTTTATGTATGATTCCGCCTCAGGCGATGGTGACTGATTATGTATCATTATGCACTAAGTTGTATCCTGTACTGTGCTTCTCTGATGTGATGTTATCTATATGATTCCGCTGTCATATGTGTGTAAATTATTCTATTTTCTGTTTATGCTATTATCTGTGATCTGCTAATGATGATTAATGTGTTATATTCCAATGATTATCCTTAACACCGTGTCACGGGGTTTTGGGATCGTCACAGGATTCCTCAAAAATATATTATCTGTTTGTTGTTTGTTTGATTTCATATATATTCCTATATGATGTGTTAAAATCAAATGATTGAAAATTGGTTGATTTGATTGTTGAAATTATCCCTGGGCTTGAATATTGATTTCTGAAAATATCGAAAAGGGTATTTGATATTTAAAAAGGAAATTCTATTTTTATAAATAGAATTTGAATTTTAAATAAGACTATAGAAAATATTTAACTTGTTCGAAGGTATATAAAAAAAGTAATCGAATTTATAAAGTTGTTTATAAATGGAAATATGGAATTTGAATTGAATTTATAAACTTTGTTTTTAAATGAAAATATGGGATTTGAATTGAATTTATAAACATTGTTTATAAATGGAAAGGTGGGATTTGAATTGAAGTTATAAACGTTGTTTATAAATAATGAATATAGAAATTCAAATGGACTTAAAACTATAGATTTGAATATAGAAATTCAAATGGACTTTAAACTATAGATTTGAATATAGAAATTCAAATGGACTTAAAACGATAGTATTTGAATATAGAATTCAAATGGACTTTAAACGATAGTATTTGAATATAGAATTCAAATGGACTTTAAAACTATAGAAAATATTAACTTTTTTTGAAGGTATATAAAACAAGTGATCGAATTTATAAACTTTGTTTATAAATGAAAGGTGGGTTTTGAATCGAATTTATAAACTTTGTTTATAAATGAAAATATGGGATTTGAATTGAAGTTATAAACGTTGTTATAAATAATGCAGAGAATTCAAATGGACTTTGAATATAAGGAATTGAAATAGAATTCGAATAATAGAATTCAAATGGAGTTTAACTATAGAATTTGAACATAGTATTTCAAATGGAATTTGAATATAGAAATTCAAATGGGATTTAAAATAAATAGATTTGGATAAATAGAAGTGGATTAGACTAAGAAGTTAATTAACGGATTTAATTAACAAAATGAGTTAAAACGATTGGTATAGTTAAAATAGATTGGACATGCATAAATATACAGGAGACAGGTATGGAATAAAGTATAGAAGTGAAATAAATAGAATGCCCGACAAAAAGGTACGTATTTAACTTCCATATGAGATTTTATGCGCCGTATCGGCTAGCCGCTTGGCTTTTTCATTTTCTTTTTGAGATGAGAAGGACCGGGAAAGCTATTTGAAATTTCCCGATGCTCCCGGTACAAAGGAGGTTATGGCGAATTTTTCCGGGAATTTAAGGAGATAGAATATTTTTAAGATAATTTGATAGTTAGAAATTTACATATCAAAATGTATAGAAGTCGATAAGAAAACGAACTTAGAAATAGAATAGTATAATCAAAAAGGAAGTATAAGAATAAAACCTCGTAAGGATAAAAGAGAAAGTATATATGTTTTTAAAAGTGAAGAAGTAGTGGTATGGTATTGATTATTCGAGTAAGTAGTCTTGTCTGTTTTGATGTTAAATGTTATTCAGTCAAGGTCTGAGAGGTAATTATACCCCAACTTGGTTGATTTCATGATATACCGATAAGTAGCAAGATTCAGGCTCGAAGATCAATGTGGAATTAGAATTCGTTAAATAATGTATTTGGGTTGTCGTAACGATGTTTTACACAACATCTGTTTTAACCCAAATATGTGCAAAGCTTGGAAATAGAATAATGAATATTTTCTAAAGTTTAGAAAATAAAAGAAGGCGATATATGGAAATGTTTTTCCAAATAACGTATAAGGCCAATATGGTTATTGAAAATATTTGGTTAACAAATATTGATAAGAAATAGAGAAGAGATTTAATTAATGGAATATTAATTAAAGTTTCAGTGATTGTTGGATGTTTGGATGAACACTTGTTTTATTCGATAGTTAAATCATCGACTATCGAAACACTTGTTTTTATTCGATAGTTAAATCACAGACTATCGGAGTTTTGACCATCGTTGTCAATATGGAGAGACCGGTTGGATTATTATCCGAAGAACCACTCCGTATTGGCAGTAGCGTGCGAATCAGATTATATAAAGATAATCGAAGACGGAGGAGAGTGCAAGGACTTTTTCTATTAATAGAAATTGTGCCTTCGGTTCATCCTGTTCCTGGGTGACGTGTATGGATGAATGTCTGATAGAGTATTTCCAGAATGGTCACGTACATTGATTTCTTCAACCGTACCAAGAGTGGAAGCGGAGAAGGAAACTTCTTTTAGCTAACACATAATGTATTGTTGTAGACGTCAATCGGTGATTTGATGAATTTGACGATGTGGCATTCAAAGTGAATCTGGTGTGATGAAAAAGCGTAGCTTCTAGCCTCAACATCCGGTAAATGACAGAAATCGGGCAAGCAGCATGGCTATGTAGGTCGCACCTATTAGGGTGTATAATCACCTGATCTAGGGTTTCATTTACTTCTAAAAATCTATTGTCGATGCTGTCCCATTCGGGAAATGGTTGCTGATCCCAATCGTTGGTGATATACATTCGATACACTCAAGCGAAATGAGTGGTCGGTCATGTGTGGCTGAGTTGCAAGATGTTCTTGTTGAACTCAGTATATTCTCCTCTAGAGATATACCAGCGGAAGGTGGTTCCATACCTTGTCATAGTTGGAAAATCAATTACCCAATACGTGCTTGCGGTTTATGATTGTAATTATATATGTGGAACGTGAGATGCAAACGTTCCACTAGATTGTTATCTACTTGATTTGGACATTATTATAATATCAAAAGAGTTTTGATATAAAGATTATAGTTCCTTTCAAAGGGATTTTTGAAAGTTAAATCAAGCGTTTGGATTTTCATAAGGGAAAAACCCGTTCCGTGTTATACGGCGTGGTCTTATGAGATATCATTTAGTTTTCTGAAACTGTTTTAAACTGTTTACTCATACCAGTCCCATGACTGACCCGGAGTTTATTTTGTTTTGTTCTACCTAAACTCTTGGGTGCCTAAATTTGTACGGGCAGTCAAGTAGTTCAGGATTTTTCAGATATATCTAAAGGAGCTTGGAGCAGGAGGCTTCAGCGTTATCTAGTTATAGTGGTTCCGTTGTGTTGTAAGTGATGTACTTTGATATTGATGTATATTCAAGTACAGATGTATATTTCAAGTTATGTTATATATATTATATGTTATTCGTTCCGCTGTGAGATTCGTGTTACTCTGATATTGTGTTCTTCTTCTTCTTCTTCTATTCTAAGTTTCTATCTTATCTACCCTCACCCTCTAACTTCTTTCTATTAATGGTTCGAATTTCCGTGATATTTGGGGTTGGACTTGTGTTTTTGGTCAGCTCAAATTCTACCGGATTTTCGGGTCGTTACAGTTGGTATCAGAGCTTAGGTTGAGCGAATACCTAGGCTTGTTGGAATGTGCTCATTAGAGATAGGATCAGTAGTATCCTAGAATGAGTTGAGTGTATATATATACGAGAGAGCGTACTTGTTATTTGATATAAAAACTGTTTTATATTGTGTTGACTAGTCTGTTGAGTGGATTATAAATTTTGGTCGAATCATGGGACGCCATGATGTCGATAGGAGTTTATAAACATTTGAACAGAAGATTGAACACGATATTGTTTTTAAATAGTTAAGTTGATTGTTAGGATTATAATCAAATTAGATTATAAAACAGAAATATATATATAACCAATGGAATTTGTCTATGAAGTCATATATACAAATGAGATGAAATTGAAATTGAATTCCAACCAGAATTCAGAATTTAAAATCCTGGGAGTTTGGAAAATATTTTTCTAAATGGAGTTTGAAAGAAATAAAGCACTGAACTCATTCAGTAGCTGGGAAATAATTCTGATGATGGTCGCAACATCATCAGTGTTCATTTCCGAGTTTCTAAGTGACGAATTGCTGCCTTAGAAAAGTTTTTGATGGAAATTTGGTTGAAAAGAAAACAAGTTGTTTGAAAATTCAAATGTTTTGAATTTGGGATAGGTATAAATATATGTATATATTTATATTACTTCAGAGGAATTTTGAAATGGGAATTGAAATATAGATTTCAAATAAAAGTTAAATGGGAATTGAAATATAGATTTCAAATAGAAGTAAAATAAAGGAATTTGAATATATATATAGATTTCAAATAGAAGTGAAATAGAATTTGAATTCAAAGGAATTCAAATGGATTTGAATAAAGAAAATTCAAATATAAATTGTATAAGAAAGATTGAAATGGAATTTGAATTCAAAAGGAATTCAAAGGAATTCAAATAGAAATATATGGCTTTGTTGTTGTTGTTGCTGAATTTGAATTCAAAGGAATTCAAATGGATTTGAATAATGAAAAAAATCAAATAGAGATTTGAATATTAGAATTCAAATGGAATTTGGCTAAATAGAAATTTCAAAGAGAATATAAAGTGGAGGTTGAATAATAGAATTCAAGAAAATATAGAGTTTGAAATAGAATTTAAATTCAAAGGAATTCAAATGGATTTGAATAAAGAAAAGTCAAATAGAGATTTGAATATTAGAATTCAAATGGAATTTGGTTAAATAGAATTTCAAAGAAAATATAAAGTTTGAAATAGAATTTGAATTCAAAGGAGTTAAAATAGAATTTGAATTCAAAGGATTTCAAATAGAAATTGAACAAAGGAATTTAAATAGAAATTGAATAAAGGATTTCAAATGGAATTTGAAAAGAAGGGATTTGAAATTGGGTTTTTGAATAAAGGATTTCAAATAGGAATTGAAGATAAGGATTTCAAATAGGAATTGAAGATAAGAAATTTAAATAGAAATTGAATAGAAGGAAATAATATAGAGTTTGAATAAAGAAATTCAATGAAATTTGAATATTGTAAGTATATAGGATTTGAATATTAGAAGTGAAATAGATCGGGAATATTGTGAAATGGATTGGATATATATTAAAAATATATCAGAATGGAGTTGAATTTATTATAAACAAAGTTAAAACGTTTATATTTATAAATATAATTAAAACGAGCTCGCCATAGCACGGCAGTTCGTAAATTGGCGATTCGAACTTCAATTTAGTATACAGAACTCAATTGAAGTCGGAATTCTGTGAAACAAGAATCGTCAGGACCGGTTGAACAATAGTTTTCTAATGAAAGAGAAAATTCAGGATTTCGTCGTATAGATTTTGAGTTATGTCAAAATCAAATTTTTAGAAAAGCAGCGCCAGAACCATTATAAAACCATAACGGTTTAATTAAATAAACAGAAGGATTTTTAACGTAAATAAAATCCGAATTGGCATTAGAAAAATCCAGACTGGAGATATAAAATAAATATGAACTTCAGTGGAGTAAGTGAAATGATTTTTAAGACAAAAATCATATTTTAATGGTTAAATAGAATTGACTAAATTGGAGAATAATTAGTTAAAGGAATTTTGAATCAAAATTGGATTTTTGATAAGTGGAAGAGATTGAGAATTTATATTCGAAATCGAATATATAACTCGAGTTGAAAATATAATTAGATTAGTTTCTAATTAAGATGACGTATATTTGAACAAGTCATATTCAAATAAAAAAGGTGAAATAGGAAAAACGGTTAATTAGCAACTAGTTAATGGAAATTTGAATGATTGAAATTAAATTTAACTTAAGTAAGTTAAATGGAACGAAATGGATAAATTGAGTAAAATCAATGTGAATGGAATATGAATTGGGGGTGAATAGAGGAAATATATTTGTAAAACACAAATACAAAGGAAGTTATGTGCAAACAAATTGAAAAGGAAATATTTGTAAAAACATTTACAAATAGATTCAATGGAAAGATTTATTTATAGAAATAAATAGAATGTTATAAATGAGATATTTATTTGTTAAATGAATAGAATTTAATCAAAGGAATATTCAGAAGATGAATAGAAAATGGAAATCTGTTTTTAACAGATAAATAGAAAAGATTAATTTATAAATAACAGTTATAAATTAAATTAAATATTTATCATTCGATAAATGGAATATATAAGTCTTTACTTATATAGAGAAGAGATACTGGTTTTTAACACCGATAGTTTAAATAGAATGAGTATACAACACTTGTATAAGTGAAGTAACGTTATTAAAGAGAACATTTATAAAGTGAAGAACCGTTACTAAAAGTAAATCTTTATAAATGAATAAACGTTATCTAATAGGAGTTATTCGAATAGGAGAAGTCGATTAGAGTTAGAAATAATCGATTTGAGTTGAAATAAATCGTTTAGAGTAAGAATTAACCAGTTAGAATTAATCAGTTAGGGTTAATCCGTAGAGTTAATTGAATATTAGTTATTCAATTAAAGTTGATCGAATATAGTATTGAGATAGAGTTAGTTAAACATAGTTACTCGGGATAAGTACCATTCCGTACGACTGCTAGCGTAATTCGCAGGGCTGCAGATAGCCTAGGGCGGTCGGATGTTTCCTGAGGGAATCAGGCGTAACCATTGTGATCGCTGCGATCTAGAGTCAAGCGAATGGAGTTAAAGGAGTTATCGAATATAGTTTATTCGAAAGGAATTATCGATTTTTGGTTATTCAGAAGGAGTTATCGATTATTTGTTAATCGAAATGAGTTATCGATTATAGTTTAATCGAAAGGAGTTATCGATTAGTTTAACCGAAGTGAGTTATAGAATATTGGTTATTCGAAGGAGTTATCGAATTTAGTTATTCGATAGAGTTAATTGATAAGAGTAATTTGAATAGAGTAAATCGAATATAGTTTATTCGAAGAAAGGTTTTCGAATCTAGTTATTCGAAAGAGAGATTATCGAATATAGTTATTCGAAGGGAGGAGTTATCGAATATGGATTTATTCGAAAGAGAGTTACGTATTGAAGTTTGAAATGTTGAATATCAACATAAATAAGTTCTGAAAAGTTAATGGGTTTGTAGCACTTTTTCTACCTTAGCAATTTCGAGGACGAAATTATTTTAAGTGGGGAAGATTGTAATGACCCGCATTCTGATGGGTTAATTTTAAAATATTTAATACGGATTTAAATATTAGGTGGATAAAATAAGTTGAATTTTTATCGATTTAATAATCAATTTCGATTTAATATCGAAATTATTAAAATAACAGAATACGAAAATGGATTTAGATGAATTCAAAATTTAATTTGAATTAAATACAATTCAAATAATTAATAGGAAATTTTATTTGAATTTATAACGATAATAGTATTAATTTATTATCGAAGAAAATAATTTGGTTTGAAATTTATTTTATATCAACTACAGATGATCGAACTGGACTTTGAAACATATCTCAGTGTGTTCAGAGCGGTGGTATAACGTTAGAAACGTCAGTTGTTGGGTTCAGAGAGAGGTTCAGAATCAAGGTGATAATTTAATTTAAAAGATCTAGTTATAAACAAATTTAAATTAAATTAAAAATGAATTCATTTATGGACAAAAACCCATACACGTTAAGACCTTAATCTCCACACAAAATCTTAGGTAAAAGTATAAGCCCCGTTCTCCTCCTCAATTCCACATATTAAAGGTCTGGGTGTTCAATTCTTCACCGTATAAACCAATATAAATCCACACAACCCCTCCTCTCTTCTATTCATTTCTTCAATCCTCAGAAGGAAATAACAAATCAAAGAAAGCCTCAGACCTAAAAACAAACGAAAGTTTCGCTCCTCCTTTTCTGAAACGAATTAGATCGTGTGCTTCCTGAAGCTAGTCGCCAGAGTAAGAACTCGCGAATCACGATCAAGGACGGGCATTTCTGGAGCTCGAGACCAACGTTGGGGTGCTCGATGGAGTGGAGTTGTGCTAATGGGATTCCAGCCATTTTTGTGTGATGCAATGGGACGAGCTGGAGGACTGAGGAGGGTGCTGACACTGTAGCGATTTGGGGAGGTTCGAACTGTTGAACGAGGCGACTGGAAGGGAATCGACGATGGCGTCAAGATTTTTGGGATCGCCGAAGTGGTGCGAGGGTCTGCTGAGTGAACTGGAAGTGGCGATGATGTCGAATGGGGGAAAGGTCTGCGGACTCCATTTTTTGATGGAATGCTGCAGTTTCAAAGATATTGTCTTATCTACGATCAGTAAGGAGTTCGATTGTCGGACTGTGAGTGCTCTGTAGATGGATCTGCGAACGTTGAAGCTGATGGAAATCTTGGCAGTCGGTTCCGTGAAAAGCAGGAGGTGATAATGAAGGAGAGAAATACATCGTTTTGGGAAATTACTGGAAGGTCAGTCTGTGTTTTTAAGGCAGTAAATGGAGCTGTTTGCGAGGTGTTCGGGAAAATGCCGTAGAGGAAATAAGGTATATGCAAATTTAAATTACATATTTATTTAATTAGTTAGTAGTTAATTTAAATTAAACAATCAGTTAATCGATACATAAAAACAATCGTAGGTGATTAATTTATTCGAGAAATTCAAGACGATTCATGGATGAGACGATATGGAATTTAATTGGAGTTTCGACAAAGCAAAAATTCACGGTGAGTAAACCTCACTCACCATTTAATTAGAATTATTTCTAGTTGTTAAAAATAATTGCTATGCTTGTTTGAATATTGTTTGGTTGATTTAAAATATATATTAGTTATTTAGGACTATTATATATATATATATATTGGGTTGATTGATTGGTTGGATTCCCGCAGTTTCATTAGCGGATGCCCGCGGTACCATAGCGGATGATTACCCTATACACCCCACGCTATGATTAGTGGATGACCTTCTATACCGCGATATTCTGCCTCGAAGCAGGATGGGTATTACTATGTTGACTAACGTCTGTGGATGCAGGAAAACAGGTTGGAGGAATCCAACTGGATTCCTCAAAAATATATTATCTGTTTGTTGTTTGTTTGATTTCATATATATTCCTATATGATGTGTTAAAATCAAATGATTGAAAATTGGTTGATTTGATTGTTGAAATTATCCCTGGGCTTGAATATTGATTTCTGAAAATATCGAAAAGGGTATTTGATATTTAAAAAGGAAATTCTATTTTTATAAATAGAATTTGAATTTTAAATAAGACTATAGAAAATATTTAACTTGTTCGAAGGTATATAAAAAAAGTAATCGAATTTATAAAGTTGTTTATAAATGGAAATATGGAATTTGAATTGAATTTGTAAACTTTGTTTTTAAATGAAAATATGGGATTTGAATTGAATTTATAAACATTGTTTATAAATGGAAAGGTGGGATTTGAATTGAAGTTATAAACGTTGTTTATAAATAATGAATATAGAAATTCAAATGGACTTAAAACTATAGATTTGAATATAGAAATTCAAATGGACTTTAAACTATAGATTTGAATATAGAAATTCAAATGGACTTAAAACGATAGTATTTGAATATAGAATTCAAATGGACTTTAAACGATAGTATTTGAATATAGAATTCAAATGGACTTTAAAACTATAGAAAATATTAACTTGTTTTGAAGGTATATAAAACAAGTGATCGAATTTATAAACTTTGTTTATAAATGAAAGGTGGGTTTTGAATCGAATTTATAAACTTTGTTTATAAATGAAAATATGGGATTTGAATTGAAGTTATAAACGTTGTTATAAATAATGCAGAGAATTCAAATGGACTTTGAATATAAGGAATTGAAATAGAATTCGAATAATAGAATTCAAATGGAGTTTAACTATAGAATTTGAACATAGTATTTCAAATGGAATTTGAATATAGAAATTCAAATGGGATTTAAAATAAATAGATTTGGATAAATAGAAGTGGATTAGACTAAGAAGTTAATTAACAGATTTAATTAACAAAATGAGTTAAAACGATTGGTATAGTTAAAATAGATTGGACATGCATAAATATACAGGAGACAGGTATGGAATAAAGTATAGAAGTGAAATAAATAGAATGCCCGACAAAAAGGTACGTATTTAACTTCCATATGAGATTTTATGTGCCGTATCGGCTAGCCGCTTGGCTTTTTCTTTTTCTTTTTGAGATGAGAAGGACCGGGAAAGCTATTTGAAATTTCCCGATGCTCCCGGTACAAAGGAGGTTATGGCGAATTTTTCCGGGAATTTAAGGAGATAGAATATTTTTAAGATAATTTGATAGTTAGAAATTTACATATCAAAATATATAGAAGTCGATAAGAAAACGAACTTAGAAATAGAATAGTATAATCAAAAAGGAAGTATAAGAATAAAACCTCGTAAGGATAAAAGAGAAAGTATATATGTGTTTAAAAGTGAAGAAGTAGTGGTATGGTATTGATTATTCGAGTAAGTAGTCTTGTCTGTTTTGATGTTAAATGTTATTCAGTCAAGGTCTGAGAGGTAATTATACCCCAACTTGGTTGATTTCATGATATACCGATAAGTAGCAAGATTCAGGCTCGAAGATCAATGTGGAATAAGAATTCGTTAAATAATGTATTTGGGTTGTCGTAACGATGTTTTACACAACATCTGTTTAACCCAAATATGTGCAAAGCTTGGAAATAGAATAATGAATATTTTCTAAAGTTTAGAAAATAAAAGAAGGCGATATATGGAAATGTTTTTCCAAATAACGTATAAGGCCAATATGGTTATTGAAAATATTTGGTTAACAAATATTGATAAGAAATAGAGAAGAGATTTAATTAATGGAATATTAATTAAAGTTTCAGTGATTGTTGGATGTTTGGATGAACACTTGTTTTATTCGGTAGTTAAATCATCGACTATCGAAACACTTGTTTTTATTCGATAGTTAAATCACAGACTATCGGAGTTTTGACCATCGTTGTCAATATGGAGAGACCGGTTGGATTATTATCCGAAGAACCACTCCGTATTGGCAGTAGCGTGCGAATCAGATTATATAAAGATAATCGAAGACGGAGGAGAGTGCAAGGACTTTTTCTATTAATAGAAATTGTGCCTTCGGTTCATCCTGTTCCTGGGTGACGTGTATGGATGAATGTCTGACAGAGTATTTCCAGAATGGTCACGTACATTGATTTCTTCAACCGTACCAAGAGTGGAAGCGGAGAAGGAAACTTCTTTTAGCTAACACATAATGTATTGTTTTAGACGTCAATCGGTGATTTGATGAATTTGACGATGTGGCATTCAAAGTGAATCTGGTGTGATGAAAAAGCGTAGCTTCTAGCCTCAACATCCGGTAAATAACAGAAATCGGGCAAGCAGCATGGCTATGTAGGTCGCACCTATTAGGGTGTATAATCACCTGATCTAGAGTTTCATTTACTTCTAAAAATCTATTGTCGATGCTGTCCCATTCGGGAAACGGTTGCTGATCCCAATCGTTGGTGATATACATTCGATACACTCAAACGAAATGAGTGGTCGGTCATGTGTGGCTGAGTTGCAAGATGTTCTTGTTGAACTCGGTATATTCTCCTCTAGAGATATACCAGCGGAAGGTGATTCCATACCTTGTCATAGTTGGAAAATCAATTACCCAATACGTGCTTGCGGTTTATGATTGTAATTATATATGTGGAACGTGAGATGCAAACGTTCCACTAGATTGTTATCTACTTGATTTGGACATTATTATAATATCAAAAGAGTTTTGATATAAAGATTATAGTTCCTTTCAAAGGGATTTTTGAAAGTTAAATCAAGCGTTTGGATTTTCATAAGGGAAAAACCCGTTCCGTGTTATACGGCGTGGTCTTATGAGATATCATTTAGTTTTCTGAAACTGTTTTAAACTGTTTACTCATACCAGTCCCATGACTGACCCGGAGTTTATTTTGTTTTGTTCTACCTAAACTCTTGGGTGCCTAAATTTGTACGGGCAGTCAAGTAGTTCAGGATTTTTCAGATATATCTAAAGGAGCTTGGAGCAGGAGGCTTCAGCGTTATCTAGTTATAGTGGTTCCGTTGTGTTGTAAGTGATGTACTTTGATATTGATGTATATTCAAGTACAGATGTATATTTCAAGTTATGTTATATATATTATATGTTATTCGTCCCGCTGTGAGATTCGTGTTACTCTGATATTGTGTTCTTCTTCTTCTTCTTCTATTCTAAGTTTCTATCTTATCTACCCTCACCCTCTAACTTCTTTCTATTAATGGTTCGAATTTCCGTGATATTTGGGGTTGGACTTGTGTTTTTGGTCAGCTCAAATTCTACCGGATTTTCGGGTCGTTACATCCATATATAATTTTCTACCTAGGTCAAGTGATACAGATATATATCATTTCAATCTGTTTAATATTCAATTTACGGGTATTTATCATTTCATTCTTCATCTCAATAAATTCAATTTTCAATTCTTGAATCTATACAATGATTTGAGTATATATCATTTCAACCCATAATGGTTTTAAACATATATAGGGAACTTGCAGTACGAGAACACAATAAATATAATATTTCAATTAACGCACATAAATCGACACACATCACAATAATCAATTTTGTGTCATATATGTCAACAATGTACATGTCACATGTGCACAAACAAATAACTAGGTTTGGTAGAGAAATCCTAACACTTCATATGTCATTTCAAATGATATCAATTTACTAATTAAAATTGTTACTCGGTGAGGAATCTCACTTGCATGGTCAAATAGAAATTGGCACAAAAGGTGAAACAGACATGTAAGCTGACACAACACGATCAAATCAACGAATTGAACCTCTAACTTGAATCTACCCAAGCTCGAATAAAATTCCAAATCAATAATCCTTATTATTTTTTAAAATATATATTCATTCTCATTAAGCAAAATATGTATACATTTGCATAAAATTCGAAACAAAGTATTATCTCTAAATGACAACTACCCGAATTGAACTCAAGACCTCATACATGTCATTCACATGCCATACCACTTCACCTACACATCTCATTAGTTTCCAAAAACAACACCATCACAACACAACCACACACATACATTCTCATATATCGGCTTCACCCTCAACCACACACAACAGTAGGTAGAGGGGTTTTGGCTAAGGAAGATAGATTTAGATTTTGATAAATTTATTAAAAACTAAACAGAATTTTGGTCATTTTGAATAAAATTTTAGGACATGTTAGTCTCAAAATTTGAAAATGTCTTAAACATAAAAGATATGATTTTTTTTTAAAAAGAAAAACTGGTTTTGGATAAAATTTGAAGAAGATACAAGCATAACAACGATAGACAATTTTCGGACCAAAAATATAAACCCAAAAACGCATCTGAAAGATTAGTTGTTTCGACCTGGAAAAAATCGAAATCTGAAAATATGTTCAACACAAAAGTTGTAGCTATTTCAATTTAACTCAATCTGGAAAAAAGAAATGTGAATTTCGGTTTTGGATGCAAAATTAATCTCCTTGCCAAATTGGGTTAAAATTTGAGAAAAAACAGAAAAATAAAAAGAGAAGAAATGCTAGGAAACTCGGGTTTTCGGGTTAGGATCCGGGTTTTGGTTTAGGTCAAAGTTGTAGGTAATGGAATAGGTGGTGCAAGTGGCAGCCAGGTCTATAGTGGTGGTTGGTGGTGGCTAGGAGGGAAGGATGAGGAAGATAATACGGGTTTGCTTCTTTTTGGTGCAAATTTAGAAGGAGGAAGATGATTTGGTTTTGCTTTCTTCATTGATTCGCTGTCTCTTTTTCGTTGCAATTTGATTTGAAGATTCCCTCCCCCCCCATAGATTTGAGAAGTAGATCTAGACAGAAAGGAGAAGGAGAATGAGAGATTTCCGAGAGAGAATGAGAAATGAAAGACTACGTGATTTTTTTTATTTGCACGAGAATGATATTAACCAAATCTTAAGTGTCAATTAATAGGTGTTCCCACAAATAAATTTCATCTATTCAAATTCAAAATGGTATTAATAGTAATAAGAATATCAGGATGATATAGATTTATTGTAGACAAATATACACCTAACAAACATTGCCCGTTTGCGCGTTTTTACAATTACAAATGCGAATTCGAGTCTAACGAAATTAAATTTCAATGAACCGAAAAATGCCAGATATTCAGAATTAGTATAAATTCATGAAAAAAAGATGAATTCGAATTTGAACAACTTTAAAATTTTGATAAAAATTCAAATTTAACTAAATTTGTCTTTATCGAAAAATTTAATATTTCAATAGATTTGAAATGTCAATATATTTATTAATCAAATTTTATTGTTTAATTAAATTTAAAATTTCAAATCCAAATTATTAATTTTAAACCTAGTAAAAATCCAGGTTGTTACATACGTACTACAATTGTACTTCATGCGCTTGCAGTATTTATAATGATATATAAGTCTGTGGATTTTTCTTATCGATAGAAAAATCCTCAAGAAACAATTATTTTAGCACCGTTGCCGAGGAGAGTATTATAATTTTAATTTTACTCATCAGATTAATTTTTATTATTTAAAAATGTTATGCATCTGTTTTGTGTTTTGTTGATTGCTTTTGCTCACTTGTGTTTTGACCTTTGTGTTGTTTGTCATTAATAAGAATTAGTTACATTTTCTGGTGTGTTGCTCACTTATTGCATTTGTGTTTAATTTTTTGTTCTTTGTCTTTTCTTCTTTGTTGTATACAATGTTTTATTAACCGAACCCGACCGGCAGCCAGACCGTGGTTGATTATGGACCACCAACCACCATGGTCGGGAGATAGTTAAAACCACAAATGACTTATGTCCGCTATCGAATCTGAAAACCGTGGTTTACCTAAACCTTTCAAACCAGAGAATGGAGAAACGAGGATGAATTTCAAGAAAAATAATTTTTTAAACTATGAAAGTATAATGTTTGAAGGCTTCGGTGATGGGTTCTACGTCTAGATAGAAAACGAGAGAGAAAGAGGAAATTCTAGGCAGAGAGAGATACTTCGATAATATAACTAGTTTGGCTGTATATTTAATTTAACCCATGCTCTACAGCAATAACCAGCCATCCTAGTTGTACTATGTTGTAGACTTATCTTTCTTAGGCAATTGGGTATGTTAAAAGTGACAATGTTTTTCATGTACTTCAGTAAGTATATTGATTTTATAGGTAATTAGATATAAAATCACTGTATAAGATTAATAATTTTATCGGTTCAACCCTTAAAACATTTGACCTAAGAGTATCACGATTCGATGAAAGGTTCGGTTATGAAAACTATGGTTCTATATGATATTAAAAAAGGGAGCAAATCCCCTGGACCCAAAATCACATGTACCCCTGGTCTCAACCAATCACGAGGGCCTAATTTCAACCTTTTGCAATTACGCACAACCCTCAGTCACCCTACATCAAAGACAATTCCTTCATAAAATCACCCAATCAAGGCAGTCCAGAATTAACTAAATTGACCCCATGAACCTGATTCCGGCCGGCAACCGTTTCACCAAAACCGGCTTCCATCCGCGAATCCAACTTTGTACCTTCAATCACCTCTGTCGAACTTCCAATCCACACCCGAAACCAGTTGGACAAACCACGAACGCTTCTTGAAATCTAACTGCCTGAACGCAATCACCAAAATCCACATCAAAATACTCACAAAAATCCAAACCATCTGCTACTCTGCTGGAAAAACCACGATTCGCCTAGATCTAGAATTGGGGTAGTTTGGTGAATCGAAAATTGGATGGGGTGGCATATCGATTCTTCTCTACGTTGACAGTTGCTACCTAATCAACCACTTCAGGAAACTGACCAATACACCCGATCGAAATCAATCCAACCTTGGAGTAACTTATTTTATTTTTGGTTATGCGGTCTTTGTTATAAACTGAAAAGAAGAACACAAGAAAATAAAAGAGAGCAGACATTTTTATTCATTTAGATGTGTTTACAACATACACAAGCTCTCTATTTATAGGCTTTACATGTCTCATCAATTACAATAGTGTCCCTTGCATTAAGCGTATTCACCCTTGAAAACATATATATTACAACACTCCCCCTTGAATATGCATATGCAAAGATGATAAGATCGATTGCCTCATTAAAAACCTTTTTATGAAAAACCCTGTGGGAAAAATCATAAACAAGGAAAAGAGTACAATTTATTTCATCTCTAGGTAACATATTGACAATATGTTCCAATGAGGGTTGATACTTCTGGATCAAAATAATGCCCCGTTAAAAACCTTACTAACAAAAACCCAATGGGAAAAATATTAGTGAAGGAAAAGAGTACACTATAGCATTATATATGCTCCCCCTGATTCGTAACGCATTATTCAAATAGTTTTGTGATGCAAACGACGCATACCAATTTTATAAACCATCTTCTGAAATGTTGACCTTGGAAGTGCTTTAGTGAATAAATCTGCTGGATTTTCTTGAGACTGAATTTGCTTCACTTTTATCTTATTGTCCTTTTGAAGTTCATGTGTGAAGAAGAATTTGGGAGAAATGTGCTTCGTCCTATCACCCTTGATATATCCTGCTTGAATCTGAGCTACGCATGCGGCATTGTCTTCGTAAATGATGGTTGATCTTTCTGTTGTTGAGGGAAGTTGACATGTGTTTCGAGTATGTTCGATTAATGATCTCAACCAAATACATTCTCGGCTTGCTTCATGTAGTGCTAATATTTCAGAATGATTAGATGATGTTGCTACCATTGTTTGCTTTGTAGATCGCCATGAAATAGCTGCATTGCTGTTAGTAAATACATATCCAGTTTGTGATCTTGCTTTATGTGGATCAGAAAGGTAACCTGCATCAGCATAACCAACTAGAATCGGATTATTGCCTATGTTAGAATAAAACAAGCCAAAATCTGTGGTTCCTCGCAGATTTCTCATGATATGTTTTATGCTATTCCAGTGTCTTTTAGTAGGTGCAGAACTATATCTGGCTAGAAGATTGACTGAAAATGCAATATCTGGTCTCGTGCATTGTGCTAAATATAATAATACACCAATTGCACTGAGATATGGTACTTCTGGACCAAGGGCATTTTCATCATCTTCTTTTGGTCGGTAAGGATCCTTTTTAATATCTAGTGATCTAAAAACCATAGGTGTACTAAGTGGATATGCTTTATCCATTTGACAACGCTTCAAGATTTTCTCAATGTAATTTGATTGATGGATTAATATGCCATTTTTACTGTGCTCAATCTGTAGACCAAGATAGTATTTGGTTTTACCAAGATCTTTCATTTCAAATTCCTGTTTTAGGTAATCTATTGTTTCATTGATCTCTTCTGGAGTTCCAATCAAATTTATATCATCAACATATACCGTTAAGATAGCAAATCCCTTTACCGATTTCTTTATAAAGACACATGGACAAATGAGATTGTTTTTGTACCCAGCTTTTACTAAATATTCACTAAGACGATTATACCATATTCTACCAGATTGTTTCAAACCGTATAGTGATCGTCTCAATTTTAATGAATACATTGACTTTGATTTTGCTTCAGGCAATTTATATCCATCTGGGATTTTCATGTAAATATCAGTATCCAATTCACCGTATAGGTAAGCTGTCACAACATCGGCCAATCTTATATCAAGCTTCTCAGAAACTACAAGGCTTATTAAATATCTAAATGTTATAACATCCATAACGGGAGAGTACATTTCTTTGAAGTCAAAACCTGACCTCTGCAGGAAACCTTGTGTAACAAGCCTTGTCTTGTATCTCACAACTTCATTTTTATCATTTCGTTTTCTAACGAATACCCATTTGTAACCGACTGGTTTAACACCTTCTGGTGTTTTCTCTATTGGTCCAAATACACCATGTTTTTGAAGTGAATCTAACTCAACCTGAATAGCATCTTTCCACTTTGGCCAATCTTGTCTTTTTCGACATTCATTTATGCTAGTTGGTTCATTATCATTATTCTCATTATAGTCATGACTTTTAATTATTTCAGTAGCTACTGCGAATGAGAATACATCATCAATTGTTATTTTACTTCGATCTCATATTTCTCCATAATTCGTATAAAACATTGAGATCTCATTATTATTAGGTACCCTTTTTTTTGGAAGCTTCTATTATTTCTTCTGGGATAATAGTTCCATCACCGATTTTAGGAGAATTGAGATTTTCTTTTGAGTTATCCTTTGGATCATTTATAACCTCTTCGGGAGGTTTGCTAATTGATGATTTTTCATTAGACTTTCTTTTTCTAGGTGCCAAGTCTTTTCAACCTATCGGTCTTCCACGTTTTTGTCTAGCTTTAGATTCATTTGCTGCTATTGGTCCTTCAAGGATTTCAATTCTAGCTGGTGTATTTGCTACTAGAATGTGAGATTTAGTTATTTTTGCAGCATCATTAAATGCATCTGGCATTTGATTTGCAATATTTTGAATATGCAAAATTCTTTGTACCTCGTATTGACATTGTTTGGTACGTGGATCCAAATGAAACATAGAGGGATTATTCCACGAAATTTCACGCCGTTCTACTGGAACGGTCTTTTCTCCCCCTAACGGCGGGAAATTTGACTCATCAAATTTGCAATCTGCAAATCTTGCAGTAAATACATCACTCGTAAGAGGTTCAAGATAACGAATTATCAAAGGTGAGTCAAATCCCACGTAAATTCCTAACCTTCTTTGAGGACCCATTTTAGTACGAAGTGGGGGATTAATGGGTACATGCACAGCGCAACCAAATTTCATAGATGTGAAATATTTGGCTGGGATCCAGTTAAAAGCTGTGATGGTGAAAACTGATGATAAGCCGTTGGTCTAATTTTAATCAATTTGGATGCATGCAAAATTGCATGTCCCTAGGCCGTAACCGGCAACTTTGATTGCATAAGCAATGGTCTTGCAATAAGTTGCAAACGCTTAATTAAGGATTCTGCCAGACCATTTTGAGTATGAACATGAGCTACTGGATGTTCAACTTCAATTCCCAGTGATAAACAATAATCATCAAATACTTGAGAAGTGAATTCTCCTGCATTATCTAGCCGTATTGATTTGATTTGATGATCGGGGAAATGTGCTCTTAATTTAATTATTTGAGCAAGTGATTTGGCGAATGCCATGTTTCTAGTAGATAATAAACATACATGTGACCAACGAGTTGATGCATCAATTAACACCATAAAATATCTAAATGGCCCGCAAGCGGGATGAATCGGACCACATATATCACCTTGAATTCTTTGCAAAAATGCTGGAGATTCAGAGGTGATCTTACTGTATGAAGGTCGAGTAATTAATTTTCCTTGTGCACATGATGTACACATGTAATCATTTGGTAAATTCAACTGATTTGGTAAATCATGCCCATTTGAGTTCTTGGCAATTTTACGCATCATAGTTGAACCAGGATGACCTAAACGATCATGCCAAAGAATCAATTTCTTTGTATTTGTGAGCTTCTGGCTCACGTTTATAAAATGAGATTCAACTATGCCAATTTTGGTAAAGTATAATCCAGTTGAAATTGTACCAAATTTTTCTAAAATAAGCTTCTGGCTTTCAATTTTAGAAATAACACAAAGATATTCTTTGTTGTTTTCATTTATAGTTTCAATATGATATCCATTCATTCTTATATCTTTGAAGCTAAGCAGATTTCTTTTAGAATTGTTTGAATATAGTGCATTCTGAATGAATATATGTGTACCATTTGGTAACACTACATGGGCTCTTCCGGACCCTTCAATTATATTGGCTGAACCAATTATAGTTGAAACTTTATATGAAATATTTTCAGATAATTCAGAGAAAAACTTCGGGTTTTTCAATATCGTATGAGTAGTTCCACTATCAACCAGGCATATATCATCGTTTAAACATTGTCGATCCATACCTTAAGAATTAAAAATAATACAGCTAGTCAATAATTGAATAAAAACTAATAAATATAAATAAATGTCCACGAGAATAAACTAATTATCATGTCCAACATTACATATTATTTCCGCAATTCCATAAGAATAAACTAAAAAGGAAAAACAAATAAATAAAAGTTTCAAACTAATACATGCTGGAAGGAAATGAAATAACATAAAAATCACATAATAAGCTTCGGGCTACTTATTGGTTGGTTCGGTCATCTCTTCGAATATTGCATTCAAATTTTCATCGCTGAACAAATTCCCATCATAGTCTTCAAAGAAATCATCTAACTTCAGGTCAGTGTTATCGGACAATCCCTCAGTATTATTTGTCTTGATATTCTTCGATTTATGATATTCTTCGATTGCTTTCTTTGATGATCTACAAGTGCATGACCAGTGACCAGTGCGCCATCATCTATAGCAAATTTCCTCATAATTCTTTTTATTTTCTACAGCTGGATTATTGCTATTTTCAGGCTGCTTTTTAAAATCAGTAGTTTTGTTGCATCCAAAACCACTATAACCACCTCTACAGGGGTTGTATCCACGTCCACGTCCACGACCACGTCCTCTACCTCTTCCTCTGCCTCTGCCTCTACCACGACCTCTTCCAGAGTGGGCAAAGTTAGCATTAACTTCAGGTAATGCAGGTGAAAAAGTTGGTCTTGAGGAGTTGTTTTTAAGTAGTTCATTGTTTTGTTCATCAATCAACATGCATTCAATGAGTTCAGAATATTTTGAAAAATGACGCTCTCGATATTGCTGCCGCAGGAGCACATTCGAGGCATGAAATGTTGAGAAGGTCTTTTCCAACATTTGTGCATCATCTACCTTTTCTCCACATAATTTCAGTTTAGAAGTAATTCTAAACATGGCGGAATTATATTCCCTTACTGTTTTAAAGTCTTGAAACCTCAGGTTCAACCACTCTTGTCTCGTATTTGGAAGTATGACCCTCTTATGGTGGTCATATCGCTCCTTCAGGGAGTTCCATAGGTGGAGAGGGTCTTTTTCAGTTAAATATTCTGATTTTAAATCATCGTGGATGTGGCGTCTTAAAAATATCAGAGCCTTTGCCTTGTCCTGCTGGGACATATTATTGCCATTTTGAATGGCGTTTTCTAAGCATTGGGATTGTAAATGGATCTCGGCGTCCAGTATCCATGACAAATAATTGTCTCCAGAAATGACCAACGCCTTAAATTCAAGTTTAGCGATATTCGACATTTTTTGAACTATACAAACAAAACAAAAAAAATTGCATGAAATAAATTTATATAATAAAACCAACAACATAGGCTTAACATTGATGTAGTTAGCATCATACACAATATTCAAATAAGGAGCTAAGCAATGTATACGAACATTATAATACCGATGTTATTGTTATGAACTTTTCCAAACATTATAAAAGTATTCACTACCCATGCAAATATAGCTATAATCATACTGTAAAAAAAATAACGAAATAGACATATAGCATAAGAACATAGCCACTGAAAAGCATATATTAAATACTGGCAAACTTTTTCACAAATGCATGAATTAAGTAAAATAAAGTTTACTCAAACATGCATCATCACGTCACTTAAAACATGAAGGTAGCCTAACAATCTTACTCAAGCAATTCAAACATATATCAACTTTTACTGAGTAATAAAATAAAATAAAACCTTGAAAAGGTGCTACTAGGAAACACACGTATATAAGAACAAATCATATTTCTTCTCAGAGAGATAAAAACAGTGGGCAACATTCAAAAGCAGGAAGGAAACAATAAAATAATAGTAAAACAGGATATATGATGCGCTTTCATTTACCTTATTCCAACAAAAATAGAACTACGAGAAGAAGTGAGTGATACTTTGCCTAAATAAAATATTGACTACGGAATAATGATAATGAAGAGAAACAATCCAGTTTTATATCTGAGAATAATGAAGCATGCGTTCATTTTGAAAGGGTATCGACTGAAAGAAAGGTAGGCAAAAGAATAGGTAATAATGGATATAAAATAGGCTGACATATGAATAGGTAACAACCATATATTTATTAAATTAAAAAAAAATCACACAGGATGCTCGACCGCAGCAACTTAAAAAAACCAATCTAATATCATATTATTATAAGGTAGAACCTCGTGCTGATAACATGTTATAAACTAAAAAGAAGAACACAAGAAAATAAAAGAGAGCAGACATTTTTATTCATTTAGATGTGCTTACAACATACACAAGCTCTCTATTTATAGGCTTTACATGTCTCATCAATTACAATAGTGTCCCTTGCATTAAGCGTATTCACCCTTGAAAACATATATATTACAACAGTCTTCCTTTTTTTGATTGGGCACTGACGTACTTAATTTTTTATATTTGCTTTTTACCCTGATAATAACTAACATCTGTTAACATCCCAAATCTAAATCAATTTCAAATGCAAAAAATCCAAATCTTTAAGTTATTTGCAAACAAAAAATTGATTTGGTTAGTTAGTCGGATTGGAAATTTTAAATGTTTCGATGCAAACATGGAGATGAGGAAAAATCTCATTTTTGGAAAATCTCTTATTGAAATAACTTCGAGGAAGTCATTACCGAAAAAGCTTAAAGTATCTATTGAAGGCATTGATTTCTATGTTAATGTTCAACACTCATAGCAACCGAAAATATGCACTAAATGCCACTTCTTTGGACCTCTTCTTGAAGTTTGTAAGCTTGTTGGTCCTTCTAAGATATGTTCTCCTCTCAAGAAGCCGCCTCCTAGAATTTGGATTCAAAACAACAAGGTAGATGACAAGCTAGTTGAAGAAGAACCAAGCATTGAAAAATATCTGAAAAGAAATGAAACTACACGTGATGATGAATTAAAGGAAAATGAAGTAGTAACATCAGTTGGGGAAACTAAAAATGATGGAATTCTATGGATCTCTGATGATCGTTCATGGGTCCATGAAGCTTTCGGAATGAGATATGATCCATATAAAAATGAATACTATAATTATGTAACAGACAAAGAGGATGATACTATAAAATTAGAATATCAAGTAGTGGTTGACAGCTTTGAGCTCATTCAGAAAGCTGCTCTAGGAGAGAAGAACAAGTCACTTTTCCGAGATCCTTCTTGGGATTGAGAGTGCGAGTTTCACAGTCCTAACCCGTGTTTTATCCTAACATTGATGTACTTTTTTCTTAGTATGTCAATGTTATAGGTAGTGATTGTGATTCTTCCAGTTATTCCACCCTTGTGGAGGATTAACTACTAGGTCCTTGATAGTAGTTGAAACTCTCTGTTTCTCTCCAGTTCCTTATAGATATAGTGTTCTGGCACTTCAATCCAGATGGAGTTTTGTACCTGTGCCGAACTTCATGTAACACCCCCACTCTGATATACTTATTCAGAAGTGGTGATGCCACAAATAAGCCATGGCGCTAATAGAATAATATCACAACTTACCAAAATCTTGTCGGAATATAAAATCATTCATAGAACATGATTTTAAATGGAAGAACTATTATACAATCATCCCATCATAGAAAAGAGTTACAGAGATCCAAGAGACTAGTCATTAAATAATTATACATAAGGATACATAATGAGATAATAAACATAATAAAAGTCTTAACTTCAAAGCGTCCAACTAACCATCTAAACTGAAAAGTTTTAATGTAGCATCATGAGCAACACAGACCAAGTGAGATAGCTATTCAAGCTTAGTTTCACATCATTTCTTAGTGAGTTGTATTATAGTTTCATCATGACTCTTTTCTTCGAAGGTTTCATCAATCCAAAATCTAAAACAAAAATCAACATTTCAAGAAAAGTATATTTCAATAACGCCAATACATAATGGTTTATTTCATTGTGTTGTTGTTTTCTTTCTAATCTGGTTAATTTTCCTAGGAATTGGCTTGTAACGGATATGAAGCGGAATTTTATTTCGATGGCCGCCAATTTCTCAAAATTTTCACTATTCTCTCTTCCTCGAATTATCTCTTTAATCCTAATACAGATTCTCCATGAAATTATCACCATTCTAACCCTCTTCCCCGCCCCTCAAACGCCACCTCCATGATGCTTGCAAAGGCGCCAAGTTGAACCCTAATCCGTACCCGACGACAAGTTAACTCATGCAGTTACCGCGGTTCTAAAATCCTTTTGATTTTAAACCCTAGGTCTTTGCTGGCCATCCATCCAAATTTTTGGTCTCGCGTATTCCAGTTAATGGCAGAAGAAGAACCACAACACGAAACAGCCATCTTCTCTTCTGTTGTTCTAATCAGTTTTTTTAAGTAAAGCATATGCTTCTCTTTCCGTATGCAAGGATTTTTTTGAGTATTGGTTCGCTAAAGGAAATTCGAGTTGTGTTATTAGAGTTAATTGCAATTGTGTATTCGAATTTGATTCCATAGGTCGAGTTCTAGGGTTTTGCAATGATTTGGTTTTGGATGTTTGTTATGAAGTGTATGTGGATGGTTGGTGGGGACCTAACAGAGTTTTGGTTGTTTGATGATTATGGATTTGTCCCTTTGGGTAGGGTTTTCGGTGGCGTGATGGAGCAGACATAATGGCTTCGGTTGTGATGGTATTGTTGGAGATGTTGGGTTGTTGATGATGGCGGGATGCAGTTGCAAGAGATTAGTTGTGTGCGAACTAGAAGTGTACATATGAAGGTTGATGGCCTGGATGTTTGGTCTAGGATGATCGTGGGTAGTTAGTTGGTTAGAACTGATGTTCAGGTGGTACAAGTGACGTTCTGGTTGTGATAGTAGGTTTTTTTTGGTAGCGTGTGATTGTGGGTGACAGATGATCGGTGTGTGGTTTCTTCGAGTTGTGAGTAGAGGATGATTGTTGTATTTTGGTGTATGACTTGGCAGAACTGGTGGAGATGGTGAAGTGAAGCAGTTGTTGTGACGGTCTGACTGTGGATTTTGAAGAAAGTTTTAACTACTATATTTCTTCCTTTTCTGGGCAACTAAATTGTAAAATATCTTATGATAAGAAGGAGCCAATGATCACTGATGATATATTATAATGCCTTAGGAATATGTTACACTATAATTTCTGGAATTATGATAGAAATCAAGTAATCTGCTCAAAATAATGCAATAATCTGCTGGCAGCATATTAAATAAGTTATGCACAAAATGATTCATAAGTAACAAATAAATGATAAGTATACCTGCAACTTGTGAAACTTTAATTTCTTTACAATCATCTGTTATGATGACCGTGGACTCAAGTCAAGCTACTATAGTGTCTGATTTTTATGTTGGGATCAAGGGGGAAATTATAGGGTTATTTTGTTGCATTTCATCCTTGAGAAACATGCTTGTTTTCGTCGTACGGTTTTCCAGTATTGTATTTCTTTTATCATCAAATTGAATTAATTTTTGTGGTTATGATTACAGGACAAAGCATAGAGGGGAAGCCATGTCTCAATCGTCATTGAATCTTAAAAACAATACATGGTCACTGATTCAAAATCTTTATCCGAACATTTGCGTACTGTTTTTAAATTTAATCCGTTTACATAAGTCAGTGTCTTTCACATGAGAAATATTAATAGTGCTTATATTATCCACCTGACTAATGAAAATGAGTATACAATCATTTAATATATACCTAATTATTGATAGTTTCATGCTCTTTTAAATCTGGTGGCAGATACAAGTTCACTCTTCCAAAAAAGCATGTGCTTAGCATTTCTCACAATAAATCTTTAGAATTTACGTTGATCTAATCCACAATCTTTGCATCACTTTTAGTGTGAGATTCTACTATTAACGAAAAATCAACCGTGCAGATAAATATATGGAATTCAGTTTAATGTTTTCGATTATTAATACATAGGGTAGTTAATACATAGTGTAGTTACACCACGGCACAATTGACATTTTCATTAGATTTGAGGTGTAATCTGTTTATTTATTCCTTCGCTACCTAGATAAATATATGTGGAATTTCGTTTAGTGTTTTAGATCATACCAGTGCTTAGCATCACATGAGGTTTCCTAGATTATAGTTTGGAATATTTATTTCCATTTTTTGGTCATTTAACATTGTGGTCTTTGATTATCCCTATAATTGGCATGACTGCAGATTTCTGGTTTTCGGTACTCATTTGGTTTCAACCTGTGCTTTCAATGCAATGGAGCATACGAGTTTATTACTTCCGTTCAGTTCATGTAAATATTAATAATGTACTACACTCTAAGCTACTTCAATGTTATGTCTTCGCTTTAGGTGGATTTCAATAGAAATGTGTTTTTTTATATACAAATGTGATAAATTATAAATGAAATACAAGCATATTTCTACTTTATATGAATTTCAACATCGAATGTTTATGCTTTTATGTTTGCTAATGAAATAAACAAGATTACTTCAAAGTATAAGTAGTTCCATTAACTCTAAAAACAAAAAAGATTATTGTTATCATGGCTGCTGAGAGACAACGAAATAAAAGAAAGAAAAACACTAATTTTGAAATCCATTTCTTGATAAATAACATTAACTTCACATTTAAACACTGCCAAAAGAGGCATAGATCTTTTTTTCTGGAACATTAATATTAAGTTCCTCTGTTTACCAACTTAAATACTATGAATCTAACCTTCAGATTTGAAACAATGAAACTCATCTGTCTCATTTTTAAGATATGGGTACACAACAAAGGAAGAAGCAAACTGTCAGTAACTCAACTATTTATTGATTAACCAACTGTTCTGATTTTTTGATTGTCCATTCCATATTCTATAACATCTTTTTTTTAATATCGAAGGCTGAAGCAAGCGTAAATATCAAGGTCGGCAAGCTTATTTGGTTTGTTTGCATATAATCAAAACAGAGATATGGGAGATCCCATTCTTTCTGTTTTGTTTGCTTGTCTAAGCTCTGTTTTAAATGTTGATACTTGTAAATTTGAGTCTCTCTTTTTTCTATTATAATTTGAGTCTCTCTTTTCTCTAATATCCAAAAAAAGAAAATCTAAAACCTGAAAGATAAAGCATGCTTATCTTACTCAAACTTTATAAGTTTATAGATCAACTTCAGAATCAACTCTAATTTCAGTTACGAACATGTTTAAATAATTGAAGCAGAATATACTATATGTAGGCCAGTGAAAAGTTGTTACTTGGATTTTCACTTGGTGAATTTGTAACATAAATGTTTGTACGCTAATATAATTTTTTATGAGCTAATTTCAGGTCTAATGTCTCCATTTTATATTTCATGAAGTAGGATATTAGTTTATTATCTATGGTATTTTGTAAGAAAAGAATGAACTTTTGATGCTTTTATTGTTTGCGAAACCCATATGAAATTGTACTATAAAACAGCAACATGAGTATCAGACCATTTTTTGTCTATGAAAGTAAGTATGACAAAATGCCGATGTTTGATTATTTTGGTATACTTTAAGACTGTAATGATGGAGTTTAATAAACTGTGAGTCCTGCAAGAAGCTCTTTGCATGTTATTGCAATTTAGTGCTAATATTTGTAGCATTTTCAAATTGTGTTACTTTGATTGTTGGATAGGTATTGATTGTAAGTTATCTTCCAGGCTTGCAGGTTGTTGAGAAATGACCAAGACTAATTAGCATTTATTTGAATCAAGCACAGCAGTATAAGGTCTGGTTTGATTGTGAATCCACGTTCGAAAGGTATAATATTTGATATATTGATTCTTTTAATTTTACTGCTAAATTCATGTACATATATTCATCCTTTTAGTTTTAATGTCAAATTCATGCTTTGCTACAACTACTTGCTCAATTTGAAAACATGTGTTAAATTTTATAAAAAGTATCCGAAGAGCGATTCAACTGTCCTACATTTTAACTTATATTCGGTTGCTACTTGTGTCCTGCTTTGAATACCAGTTTGTAAGTTTATTCGTCTATGCTTGGATGCTACTGCTTTATTACATGTTAGTTAAATGTGTTTTCTTCATAGTGGTAGCTTTGTCGTCTATCTTATGTCTATTTTGTGCAGCTTGGCTGCACTATTTCGGTGCAGCTCCGCTGCACTGGAACAGTGCAGCTGTACTGCACTGTGCAATAGTGTGCTGCACAGCTACAGTGCAGGTACTATGCTGGGTAAAAAAAATAATTAAAAATTTCACTTTTGATGGGGGAAACAGGGGCTGCACTGCTACAGTGCAGCCGTGGTGCTGCACTGAAACAGTGTAGTACAACTGCACTGAAACAGTGCAGCACAACTGCACTGAAACAGCGCAGCTCGGCTGCACTGTAGCAGTGCAGCTATGCTGCACCGAAACAGTGCAGCCACGCTGCACTGCTACAGGCAGCTGCTTAGGAGGTGGAAGATCGGTCCAGTAGAGCATGACAAAGTTGCTATGGAGGATATAAAGAACAAACAAGATTTGGTAAGTAATTTGCATTATGAATGCTGCTCGCGATTAAAAAATCCACTGAAATCAATGCACATGATGAATGCAGTTTGGGATCAAATGAGATATAACAGATAATACTGAATTTTATCACTGGATTTCATTTCTATTTTTTGGTCAAACTGGAATTGTTTTTGGATTACATTTTGCCCTTGTAAATTTCATTTACTGTTTTATATGCAGGGTTTTAGAAGAACATGCCAGTGAATTGTGAAGAAAATAACCCATGTGTTGAATTCTTCCAGACTGTGCTTTGTTTATGATAAGTTGAGGACTATTTTGGTTCAAGACAATGCTCTAAAACTCGCATATTCTAGGAAAGCCTTAATTTTTATGCAGTCTTTGAATTCAATCTAGTGTGCCATCATTTCGTTCCCACTGGGTTTAAATCCAAGAACTGATGGCGACAGATTACTCGCTGAAATTTCTCTGTAAGTTCCCATCTATTAAAATTTGGCTAAGTTCATAACAAAACAGGAATAACTAACATTCCTTATATTTCCATGGTTGTAACTTTTTATATATTGAGTTGTCTTGCAATTTTCTGTTCTAATTGTTCTGTTACTTGTTTGCCGCCTCATTTTTATTCAGGTTGACAGAGGAGAACATTCAAGTAAGTTTACTCCCATTATCTTTAATTATAATTCATGCAGCAGCCTAAATCATGATTTTAATATCATTCTTTGTAAATGTAACTTAAAGGCACTTTGTAAGATGTTGCCAAAGCTTCTGAAGATGTAAAGCAGAGTATCAGACGAGTTAGGCAAAAGGTAATCTTATAACACCAATTTCCTCATGATGGAACTTATCTCTTATGTATGGACAAAAATGTATGTTATGGATCAGAATGCCTTTGGATACAAAAATTGTGAAATTTAAACAGATGATGTGTGCACAAAGAATTGAGAAATTATAATTGTGACATTTCAAGTTTGTCGTTACTGCTTCTTTCTGTTCATCATTTTTTTTCTTTTCGTTTTCTTTTCACTGATTTAAGATCGCGATGCCAGCTACATGATTTTTGATTTTGTTTCAATTTGATCTTTACATTGAAACTGCGATTCAGTATTAGACCCTAATATTTTCTTCTAATCTGATTTTGAGTATTGATTGTAATTTGTTTAATCTGATTTCGAGTATTCATTTTGGTATGATGTGATCAGATGCAAGATCGACTTTATGGCTAGCACATCAATTAAGAAACTAAACCTTATTTTGAATGCGTTTTGAATCGATCTTGGTTTCCGGTAGGTTTATGATTACATTGGCGATACGTGTCTGTGAAGTTATTGTTAAGACTATTTTGGAGTAATTAGAAAATCGGATTATAGGTTGAGGATTAGTCGAAGTTAGGTTAAATTTTCTATAAAACTATTCAATTCTAAGGTGCAGTAAGCATCCAAATGTTACATAATTACACTGGTTATTCTCATTCTAGGGAAACTATGATCCCTATACTTTTCGGAAAGTACTTTAGATATTGAAGTCCGTCCATAAGTTATTTTTGCTGAAAACCTTTGTTAGCAACTAATTACACCTATTTTTATTTAACAAAATTTACTTGTTATAGTGATGGGCTCTGTTTCTAATTTATTTGTAATTTAATACTGAACATTTAATTTTATGATGAATTCATTAGCCTATAAACTATGATATTTATATTTGTTGATTGGATTATAATTTTTAGCAAATGTATAAAATCATAATGCAGTGGTATTTTCTTTAAACATGCAATTTATGATGTAGGTGGATGCATCGTACACTCATCTGAAAATTAAAAATATCCTAAGTTTGTCGAATGTCATATCTAACCGTTGAAGTTAGCAATTTATACGAAATTAAAGAGCTACTATACCAAGCACACTACCTAGATTATTAGTAAGAAAAAATTATAACATACCATTTATTTTCTATGATAGTGATTAACATTTCCCCCATTTCTCCGGTAGGTGGTGACATCTGAAATAAATGTGTACATGATTTTTCAATTATCTTGTTATCTGCAGTTATGAAATGTAAGATTACTGAAATATGGATGTGGTGTCAGTTTTATCACCCATTTCCTACTTATTTCATTAAATTTCTAATTTATTTTTGATTTCTAAGTTTTCCATTGAGGATACATAAGCAGATCTTATGCCTTTGAATTTTATCTTCAAGGTGGAAACTACTGTTTATATGACCCCCAAGTAATGTTAATTAGTAACAAATGACATAATCTAATCTACCTTTATTTTTTGTACTTCATAGAAACATGAGTGAAGAAAATTCAAAAGCCTCCTCAGGATGAAAAAAAAAACACAAGTGGTTCAAATCGTCCAGCCCCATAGCTCAATAAAAGGATTCTTTCATCCATGTCTAGGAGATCTGTAACAACCCGAATTTTAATAACATGTTAAGACAAGAATCAAGGAATAATTAAATGATAAAATCTGAATCAAGGAAAACGGGTTGTGCCATTGTGTTCGTCTCGGAAAAATACGCGAAATAGAGTCCGAAATTTCGTAAATCGGTGTCCGTATGATCGAGATATGGCCTCGCAAAGTTTCACGAAAATTCAAAAAACCGAAAACAGATTTGAAATTCAGCCCAGAAAGAGAAGGCGGGAAAATTCCCGCTAGACACACAGGGTGTCGACCCCTGGGTCGACCCCCCTCCAGGCGGTCGACATGGGTGTCAACCCCTGGGTCGACCCCTCCCCAGGGGGTCGACATGGGTGTCGACCCCTGGGTCGACCCCCCCGGTCGGACCAGTTTTTCTGGTGCACCTGTTTTGGCTCTTGGGTCATTTTTTTTAGGCTTGTGACGATTTTGGATGGCTCAGACCCATTCTAGGGTTAATCTAAAGGCTGAAATCAATTTCCTACAACTATAAAAAGACCCTAAGACCTAGCTTAAATCATACTATTTCATTTTAGCACTTATGCAGCCGCCATTAAACCTAGAACTCTAAATTAAAAATACAAAGAACAAAATTAAAGAAGACGAAGGATGATTCTTGAAGGCTACAACTAGAAGCTACAACAACTACGATGCTTTAGACAACGGATTTGGGTCTATTTGATTTAAAGTTTTGATTTGGATTGCTTGCTTCATATTGTAAGTTCTATGTTACTTTTTAGGCAAAAACGCTAAAATAACATGGACATGCTATGAATTGAAACCGGATTTAGAAACTATTATTAATCCATGTTTATATTGTTTAACTTTGAAATCATAATTCGGGAATTTCGTTATGTCAATGTTGCAAGTTAAACTTATCATGATTTTGATGTGGTTATGAATCACTTGGGCTTAATTGTTTGGCAAGTTGGACTAATACAGGTCCATGGAATCATTATGTTTACTGAGATCTTTATGTTGTTTAAACCATGCCTACTTGTCGTGCACGATTACTGGGCTGATTGTAAGAGGTGAACGACGGCAGTGGGGTATGCCAGTGTAGGTTCTGTGGACTACGGTCGTGCACGTATTCCGGGGTAGGCACTAGGTATCCGTAGATTTATCTGTGCATCTTGAATCGTGTCAGGGGTTGACACCCTAGGGCTGATACACCCGAAGGTGGACCCAGCACAGGTGACTACATTCGTGATTAGCCGTATGACACGGACACTTGACGAGCTAGAACTTGTAGGGAGCCAATCGACTAGATAATCGCTCTGTAGGACCCCGTACTTGGGTCAGACCCCGTTTCAGGGTCATTTCATGATATTGGGCCATGGGATTAATTTTGTGATTAACTAGTGACATGGGCTTAGTATACTAGTACAGTCAATGCAACGAATCTTGAACATGTGATGCTTTTTTTGACTTGTCTTGACTTATCATGATCACCTTAGTCTATCTTGTCCACCTTGACACCATTCTCAAGTTTAGTTCCAGTTCATACATGACATGTTGTTTTAACCGTTTCTACACTGAAAGTCACTAGAACTTACTCAGTCTTTATGACTGACCCTTTTCCTTTCGCCTCTTTTTTTCTTTCGTTCCCCCCCCTAGGTTCTCAGGGAGGAAACACTAGCTCTTAGCCTGGATATCACTTGCTTTGGCTCAGCATGTACGGTTTGCTATGGCTGCTTCTTTTTACTGCACTTGGGGAATAAGCTGTTTTTCTGTTTTTAAGTCATTGCTTCTTTGGCTATTATTACAAGACAGTTGTAAGGAAGTTGTTATCTGAAATGTTTGTAAGAGACATGTTTTATTTTGTAATAAAATGAAGTTCTGTTTTACTCATAAATTCTTCCGCTGTTTACTTAATTATTTATTTATGTTCTGTCTTGTGATAATTCTGTGATGTTATCTCGATAATACCCCTCCAAAACTAGTGCATTCCCTTTGTGAGTGACCCTAGCGGAGGTGGGGTGTTACACTTGGTATCAGAGCAGAAGGTTGCCAAGACTGGGCAAAAGTTTTGAAAACCTTTTGATTTTTTTTCTAAACCATTTACAAAAAAGCAATTTTCAAGAAAAGTTGGTTTATTTTAAAAGGCTATTCCCCAAAAAGCCATTAGCACTATCTTTGTTTCCTCGTTTGAATCTTTTCCTTTTTCGTTTTCAGCTTATCATGGCCGACGATCTTAATCTTCCCGAGGGTGTCAATGTACCCACTTGGTTCCGTCGTTTCCTCGAGGCTCGGGCTAATGTGACAGGCCCAGCCAATCCTCCTCCTCATCCTCCTCAACCTCCGCGAGAAACCGCTTTTTCAAAGATATGCAAGGACTTTAAGGCCATGGGCGGAAAGGATTTCCTAGGGACTGAGACTTTTGTTGAGGCACAGAATTGGTTGAAGGAAACCGAAGAATTGTTTGTTATCTTTGAGGTAGAGGACAATAGGAAAGTACAGTTGGCGGCGTGGCTCATGAAAGAGGAAGCTACTTATTGGTGGGAAGTCACCAACGCTACTAGGCCCATTGAGACTTGGGCGGACTTTAAAGGGAGATTTGGGCTTAAGTTCTTGTCATCGGCAGAGGAGAGTCTCCAAATGGAACGGTTTCTGGCCCTTAAACAAGGAAATATGACAGTTAAAGAATACGTGAACTATTTCAATCAGCTTGCTCACTTCGGATTGGAGTTAGTCAACACTCCTTAGAAAAAGGCGCTACGTTTTGCATGGGGCTTGAACGGGCCACAACATGGTTTGGCCATGACTCATGTGCCTATGGGGGCGACCTTTGAAAGCTTGGTGGATATGGCCCTACTGTATGAGGAAGATAAGAAGGGAAAGAAAGAGGTCAAGCCCAACGATTCTCAGAATAAGAAGGTAGACTCCGAGAAAGGAGGCAAGAACGACAACTCACGTGATAAAAGGAAATGCAATTTCTGTGGTACGGAAGGGCACATAGCCAAGGATTGTAGAAAGAGGAAAAGAAAGCAAGGTGAATGTTTTCATTGTGGGGAGACTGGACACATCAGCAAGGACTGCCCTAAGAAGCAGACCGGACCTTCCGGGGGTACATCTTTAACTTCTTTTTCTAGATGCTTTGTTTTATCTTGTTATCTCCTCGATCCTATCTTGAGAACCATAGGTAGAATCTTTTTGGATGTAAACATGTAATTGAAACATGTTATGATTGTGAAATGGTTGCAAGTGGTTGCTCGTGGATGCATGAATACACATTAGGCACTAGATCGGCTCAGTCACAGTTTCATACTTGCATATGCATGAGTGTTTATTTTGGAAACTTGGTTGTGCTATCATTTGGTTGTTGCATATGATTGAATGTTTGTGCACTCATGTAGAAATTATGAATTATAGTAGGAAAATTTTGCATACATATTGGATTCATTTCACTAAACATATTTTGCATTTAGAAAATCAATCAGGCCTGACCATTAGCATTAGCTAAGGAACATATACACACACTCTTTGCATGTGTTCATAAAACATTAGAAGTCTTTTAAGGACCATGGTTGCTTGTGGATGATGTTTTGAGTAGATGGATGATGGATGGTAGGATGCGTTCTTCCTAACTTGGAGATTTCGGGGACGAAATCCTTAAAGGAGGGGAGAATGTAACAACCCGAATTTTAATAACATGTTAAGACAAGAATCAAGGCAGAATTAAATGATAAAATCTGAATCAGGTAAAACGGGTTATTCCATTGCGTTCGTCTCGGAAAAATACGCGAAATAGAGTCCGAAATTTCGTAAATCGGAGTCCGTATGATCGAGATATGGCCTCGCAAAGTTTCACGAAAATTCAAAAACCGAAAACAGATTTGAAATTCAGCCCAGAAAGAGAAGGCGGGAAAATTCCCGCCAGACACACAGGGTGTCGACCCCTGGGTCGACTCCCTTCCAGGGGGTCGACATTGGTGTCGACCCCTAGGTTGACCCCTCCCCAGGGGGTCGACATGGGTGTCGACCCCTGGGTCGACCCCCCCGGTCGGACCAGTTTTTCTGGTGCACCTGTTTTAGCTCCTGGGTCTTGTTTTAGAGGCTTGTGACAATTTTGGATGGCTCAGACCCATTCTAGGGTTAATCTAAAGGCTGAAATCAATTTCCTACAACTATAAAAAGACCCTAAGACCTAGCTTAAATCATACTATTTCATTTTAGCACTTATGCAGCCGCCATTAAACCTAGAACTCTAAATTAAAAATACAAAGAACAAAATTAAAGAAGACGAAGGATGATTCTTGAAGGCTACAACTAGAAGCTACAACAACTACGACGCTTTAGACAACGGATTTGGGGCTATTTGATTTAAAGTTTTGATTTGGATTGCTTGCTTCATATTGTAAGTTCTATGTTACTTTTTAGGCAAAAACGCTAAAATAACATGGACATGCTATGAATTGAAACCAGATTTAGAAACTATTATTAATCCATGTTTATATTGTTTAACTTTGAAATCATAATTCGGGAATTTCGCTATGTCAATGTTGCAAGTTAAACTTATCATGATTTTGATGTGGTTATGAATCACTTGGGCTTAATTGTATGGCAAGTTGGACTAATACAGGTCCATGGAATCATTATGTTTACTGAGAACTTTATGTTGTTTAAACCATGCCTATGATGCTAATTAAACCATGTCTATGATGTTAATGAAACTATGCATGTGATGTTAATAGACCTATCATGTTAAGGACAAATTGGGAATTGCTAGGTTATGATGAAAAGTTGGAATCATTATGTTTATAATGCTAGATGAGAATCATTATGTTAAAAATACTAGATTGGAATCCACTATGCCTATTAGAATTACCATGCCTTTAGTGTTTCATGTTTGTAATAAAATTATTATTATGCCCGCAATGATTATTATGCCTACGATGTAAAGTTGAATTCATCATGTTGAACTAAGTTGGAACCATTACTATGCCAAGTTATCATCATGCTAGTATTGAAACCATGTGATATGTTATAGCCTGTTTATTATGCAAGTGATGGTGGAATTGTCACATATGCCTATCACATGTTTGGTGTTATTCCCCTTTATCTCTTGGATTGTTTATGCTTGTGAACGAAGTACGTTTATATGCGTTGGGGATACGATTGGGTAGAATAGGCAAAACTTGAATCGGTTATAATCATAAACCATGAAATTTGGCATAAGTAGAACATGAAATATGGCACGAAAAACTTGACTTGAACATGCCATAACTTGACTTGAAACATGTCTTAGTTGGGCACGAAAATTGACATATGAACATGCTATGAAAATAGCACGAATTTGATAAGAACATGGGCATGACTTTAGAAAACAAGAAAGTGGCCAACTCGAGGTTGGGTTGATTTTGTAGCGTAAACCTGCCCGGAACCGCCCGGCAAATCCAGTTGCTACAAACAATAGGATCCAATGTGGGTAGTTGGTCACATCGCGCTTGAAACCCGAGGTTGGGTTGAGTTTGTAGCGTAAACCTGCCCGGAACCGCCCGGCAAATCCAGTGGCTACGAACAATAAGATCCAATGTGAGTGGTTCAGTGCATTAACGAATCAATTAATGCCAATTAGGGTTAAGTCATGAACATGAAAAGACAGCTTAACCAACTTGAACACGATTTGTAGGGCTAAGTCATGAACTTGAAACAACAACACTTAGCCAACTTGACATGACACGTAAGCGGGTTAAGTCACGAATTTTAATGACATACTTAACCATCTTGACATGACTAGACTGGAAAAGGATTAAGTCATGAATTACATGACTTAATCGGTTAGGCGGGTTAGGTCACGAATTACATGACCTAATCTGTTAGGCGAAACCCTAGACACGACCCTTTTCAGCAGTAACCCTCTAGATGTATCAAGGTACCCTGGGGCTAGGCCGGGTGGGGCACGATTACTGGGCTGATTGTAAGAGGTGAACGACGGCAGTGGGGTATGCCAGTGTAGGTTCGGTGGACTACGGTCGTGCACGTATTCCGGGGCAGGCACTGGGTATCCGTAGATTTATCTGTGCATCTTGAATCGTGTCAGGGGTTGACACCCTAGGGCTGATACACCCGAAGGTGGACCCAGCACAGGTGACTACATTCGTGATTAGCCGTATGACACAGACACTTGACGAGCTAGAACTTGTAGGGAGCCGATCGACTAGATAATCGCTCCGTAGGACCCCGTACTTGGGTCAGACCCCGTTTCAGGGTCATTTCATGATATTGGGCCGTGGGATTAATTTCGTGATTAACTAGTGACATGGGCTTAGTATACTAGTACAGTCAATGCAACGAATCTTGAACATGTGATGCTTTATTTGACTTGTCTTGACTTATCATGATCACCTTAGTCTATCTTGTCCACCTTGGCACCATTCTCAAGTTTAGTTCCAGTTCATACATGACATGTTGTTTTAACCGTTTCTACACTGAAAGTCACTAGAACTTACTCAGTCTTTATGACTGACCCTTTTCCTTTCGCCTCTTTTTTTCTTTCGTTCCCCCCCCCCCCCGGTTCTCAGGGAGGAAACACTAGCTCTTAGCCTGGATATCACTTGCTTTGGCTCAGCATGTACGGTTTGCTATGGCTGCTTCTTTTTACTGCACTTGGGGAATAAGCTGTTTTTCTGTTTTTAAGTCATGGCTTCTTTGGCTATTATTACAAGACAGTTGTAAGGAAGTTGTTATCTGAAATGTTTGTAAGAGACATGTTTTATTTTGGAATAAAATGAAGTTCTGTTTTACTCATAAATTCTTCCGCTGTTTACTTAATTATTTATTTATGTTCTGTCTTGTGATAATTCTGTGATGTTATCTCGATAATACCCCTCCAAAACTAGTGCATTCCCTTTGTGAGTGACCCTAGCGGAGGTGGGGTGTTACAAGATCAGTATTATTTTTTGATTCAGCTAATACATGAGAAGCTTCCAACTGATATATATGAAGACATGTTTTGTTTCTTGGCCCTTCTCTTGGTACATGAAATTCAGTAAACCAAGCTAAAGAACTTTTAATAAAAAAGGGTGTTCTTAAAAGAAGAAAACACCTCATGGCTATGAGTTTTCTTTTCTTACTGAAGCCTGCAGCTAAACTGGAAGTCAAACTCCATTTGATTTATTCATTTTCCTGAGAAACAGGCACTTAAAGGAATACATTATATTTACAAACACTTCTCATCATTGAAAATTGTGACTTCGGAGGTAGATGCAACATTAAGTGAAGATGACAAAGTGATGCCTGGCTTGGGTGAACTTGGTGATTATTATTTCGGTATCAGCAGCTAATAGTATTGAAGACCATTCCATGTTTATACGGGTTACTATTGGGGTAATTGGGCAAGGTCCTTTGTAGCTAATGGAAATGAATCTCAAAACTCTGAGCATGAAATGTATGGTCGAGGTACAGGAAATTCATCATGGAATAATCAAATACAAGCTTCAGACTATTGTAAGTACGAAGTAGTTTGTTCTTTTATATAACTTGCTGCAATTATGTCATTGATACATTTTATCAATTGTTCAAGATAAGGGTCTCAACAAGACTTAAATACTGTAACCCAAGGTTATAAAAATGGCATTCAAATAGTAAATTATAAAGTTCAAATTTTAAATCAAAACGGGATTTAAAGTAAATCGTAAAATTAGAAGGTTCATGTTTTTAGGTTTGTACACACTTCAAAATTGACTATGAAGTTTGAACTTCACAAATAAATTTTAAAAATCCATTTTTCCCTCAAGTACCATTCTTATTTTGTCTAGAAAATACTAGAACTAAAATTGTGGAGGATAAACATATTCAATATGTAAGTATCTGTTGAATGATTTTTCTCAGCTATGGTTTTTGATGTGTTTGGATCAGAATACGTAAATCTACTTGGAACAGAAAATATCTGATCCGAATCTGGATTTAAATCATAAGATTTCAAGATTTTTTATAACAATATTTTAACCCATGAATCTTTGAATGGATATTGCTTCTAGTAAGTTGATAATTGTCGTTTCTAACCAAACAACTTCCTACTAACAACTTTTATACCTTTAATTTTTAAACATAATGATATGAAATTTATCATAGAAATAACGAGCTCTGTCAATCTTCATTCCTATCCTGGCTTTAACATGTTATCACCATAAATCTTACACGGCAAAATTTTCTCGTGCTGTTAATAGAACATTATTTCATTTATCCCCATGCCACTTCTATTAGTTTGATGTCTATCTTAAAATTTATTTCGTTCAAGTATTTCAAATACTCTATATTACTTAACCATTTGATTTATGCTTATATTATATTTGTAGTATTTATGCTATTTAGATTTCTTAAACTGCATCTAAAACTCCCCTGACATGTTTATTCACTTTCTCATATTTTACATGATTGAGAATCTACATTGTCAACAAAATGACTGCCCATGAAGACCTTTGCCCATTACATATTCCCGTGGCTTGTCTTTGATAATTCATTCAAAATTTCTGTAATGCTACGTGATGCCGTGGCACAAACAATATTCATCATCTGTTTTCAGCTATAAGCATGAAAAGTATAATGATCTCATTTATTTATTCCTATATTTTGGTGGTAGCTATCGAACAATTCCACTATTGAAAAATGATCATGTCATTTTGTATTTTCTGACGTGTTACTTATATGTATATTTATGCAGTTTAATAGTAAATGATGCTATCAAAATTTAAACTTAACATTGATTTATCCCTTGTAAAATATTTTTGGCATAGATCAGAATGGCGATACTGGATCATTACCCCTACCACCATGGGAAGCCCAGCTAGATCAACAAGCAATAGAAACAACAGCACAGACTCAATTCCCACAAGCTGGATGTTATGTAAAGGACAATGCAACGTCGACCGACGATTTCCCGGTGAAAAAGGTCGAATCTTGAAATTCATGGACAGAATTCATGAGGGAAAGAACATCGTGTGCTTGCTCTTGCTTCTGCAGTAATTCACAAATTCATTTCCGGTCAAAGTAGCATTTTCGTTATGTAAATAGCTAGCTTCAACCTATGCAAAACCCTCAATGTGAACTATTTGATGGAAAAAGACAAGCTTTTAGCAGTTGAAGTTCTTACCGATGCTTTTGGTATCTGTAGACTTTAAATATGAATTATGTTTTGTCTTTTATGTACTCAAGTTGACATCAATATGGAATTGAAAAATATGTATTGAATTTAATAACTAATGGATTGAAAATATATTTTTGTTAGTTAATACTTTATTCTGTTATCATGAATATGCGTTAATTTTTATATTTTTTTTCTTTCATATGTTGCTTGTTAAATTGTTATGAAGATTAATATTGATTTATTATTAATGGATAAGCTGTAAAAGGATTTAGCAGTATTATTACATGTTGATTTAATAGCATCATATAGCCGCTATTGAATAAATATGTTATAGCGGTTATACTGCGTTATAAAGATTCTCATTTTCATTGAGATTTAGATGTATTATAGAGGCCAGGATGGGCTATTGTATTTAAGTAACATAGCGGAAAATATGCGCTGTAAAATCGTGCTTTTTTATAGCGGATGTTTTTGCGTTATAAATATTCAGCGGTTTTATATAACATGTCGATATATAACGTTTATCAAACCACTATAGTACTTATTAATAGCGGCTATATGCCGCTATAAATGACAATTTCTGTTGAAGTGCAAGGAAGACTTCGGGATATTGAATCAAACAAATTTACGATAACTTCATTTCATCAAAAACTCATAATTTATCGAATATATAGTTATGAATCTAAACCATACCCCAACTTGGTTTAGATGTTAGGATATGTTATCCTATTGCGGTCGGCATCCCGTCATCAAATAGGGATGTACTCTACTCGGCTCGATACCAACATAGAGTAATAGTGCACTACCCAAGATCTATTATCTTATATCGTACCCGATCGAAAAAAATATAATAAGAAAATGCTTCTCAAAAGTAATCTTATTTTTTTTTTCAAATTCATACATATAAGGGTTTAAGACAAAACCAAAGTACCTCAAAATTATTCTAATTCATGTTAAGAAGAACCTCAAAACTACTTCTTAAAGTTTTAAAATTAAATAGAAAAGTAGCATTTAAAAAAAATGCTATAAAAAGTTTCAACATCAAAAATAAAAACTGCAATGTTTAAAAGTGCTATGGAAAGTTCTGGGCTTATTAAAGTGAAGGTTTATACATAATTCAGATAAAAGACAGCGTTTCAGAAATGCTATGAAAAGTTCTGGTTGGTTTTAAGCTTAATACAGCTATTATAACGTTTCAGGCGCGTTATAAAAGTTCTGGGTGGTTTATAATGATTTTAGACTAAAATCAGCTGTTACAGCGTTTCTGAGCACTGTAAAAAGGTTCTGGCTTGGTCCCGTGCTTCACAATTAGTTCAGAGAAAAGATAGCATTTCAAAATGCTATAAAAAGTTCCGAAATTCAGATTTTCAGCCTGTTTTTGGGTAAAATGTTTGATGTTGTTTCTCTATGATAAAAAAAGACTTTGACTCCAAATATTTTACAATACAAAGCTCTCTTTGTCTACTTAATTATCATAAAAAGAAACCCTTAAAATTATTTATCTATTTAACAAATAAAATTCTACAATACAAGGTGTTTTTAACATGTCCATTTCGGGCTGATTTTTACCTCACTTTGCATCATGTTTTCGGGTATACAAACGATCGAACTAGAAAAAGTGCAAAAGGTGAAATTTGTAGGCCTTTGAATTAATTTTCCAGATTGATAGAGAAGTCGAAATTTCATTAAGAATTGCAAAAGTTATGCCCAAAATACCGAATGTCAATTTCGGGGGTTCAAGTCCAATCATTCATTCATAATTTTTTCAACTTTTCTTCAAAATATGAAATGAACAAATGAACTTAAATAGTTTTTCTCACCTTAGACTTGTATCTTGATCTTGTACTTATCCTCTTGGATTCTCCTAAACTTATCCTCTTTATCTTATTTTATTTTTGTTTCGTGAATGCATGAAATGAAGTGAACCTTTCCACCCTTTATATAGTAATTTTCAAGGGTAGTTTGGTAATTTAGTTTTGGACACTTGTCCTCTTTATCTTCATGCAAGCTTTAGGATGAAGACACATGCCTACTTAGGTGTCTTTATATGTTTCTATACATGGACACCTAATGTGTTTATGTGTTTTTACCTTATTTACTTACAAGACATGTGTTCCTTTCATTCGATGACATGTGTCCCTATCATTTTAAGCCATTTTTCACATTCTAGAATTTGTACACATATACCATTTGTATTTCATTTATAAATTATGTGTTATGTATATATTTATACATATATACGTATGTATTTGTCATACTTAAATATTTGAATCGGATTGAACTTAATATATTCAAAATTTCTAGAAACTTTTTCATACCCGGATTTTTAAGCTAGGTTGTTACACTCTATCACCCTTAAAAAAAGATTTCTTCCTCGAAATATAGGCTTCAAAAAATTCTGGATAATCTTTACAAATTTTTGACTCCACCTCCCATGGTGCTTCGTTTTCGTTATGATGATTCCATTGAACTTTTATTGAGGGAATTTCTTTTCTTCTTAACTTCTTAATTATTTTCAAGAATTCGAACAGGTCTTTCAATGTATGTACTTGGTCCTCTTTTTAACTTCAATGCCGCTTAAATCAATCACATGAGATGGGTTAGAAATATACTTTCGTAGCATTGATATATGAAACACATTATGTGTATCTGATAAATTTTCAGGTAAATCAAGTTCATATGCAACTTTTCCAATTTTCCTGGTAATACGAAATGGTCCGATAAATCTCGCTGACAGTTTTGCCTTCTTCTTTCCAAATCGCATTACACCTCGTACAGGAGAAACCTTAAGAAGGACTTGATCTCCTACTTCGAATTCCAAATCCTTCCTTCTATGATCTGCATAACTCTTTTGCTTACTTTGGGTTGCTTACAATCTCTCTTATAATGGAAATCTTCTCAGTGGTTTCCTTTACTAGGTCTGGACCAAGAAACTCACCATCTACAACTTCTTCCCAACATACTGGCGAGCGACAAGGTCGTCCATACAAAGCTTCATATGGGGCCATACCAATACTTGCATGACAACTGTTTTTATATGCAAACTCGATTAATGGTATGTGAGTATACCATGTGATTTCAAATTCCATTATATAAGACCTTAACATATCTTCTTTGATCCGGTTCACCCTTTCAGTTTGTCCTTCTCTTTGAGGATGAAAGGTTGTACTCAGGTTTAGTGAAGTACCTAGTGCTTTTGGAAGACTCCTCCAAAACCTTGAAGTGAATCGTGAATCTCTATTTGAAACTATGGTAACTGGTATACCATGTAGTCGAAAAATTTCCATTAAATAAAGTCTACTCAATTTCTTTATTAAGTAGGCCATGTTGTAAGGTATGAAATGTGCCGACTTTGTCAAGAAAGCCACCACTACCCATATTGCATCATGACCTTGTTTTGTCATTGGTAGACCAGTGATAAAATCCATTGTTATATGCTCCCATTTCCATTCAGCAATAGGAAGCGGTTGCAGAAGTCCTGCCGGTCGTTGCTGCTCTGCTTTAATTTGTTGGCACGTAAGACATTTTGCCAAAAATTCAGCAACGTCCTTCATTCCATTCCACCAAAATTGACATTTAAGATCCTTAAACATTTTTTTGCTTCCTGGATGCACAGTTAGCCTTGAACGATGTATTTCACTAAGAATTTCATTTTTCAATTCAGTTTGATTTGGAACATAAAGTCGATTTTTGAATCTATAACCGCCATCTTTATCAGTGTTCCAATCCATGGGTTCCTTATCCTTCATTTTCATAAATAACTCTTTCAATTCCTCGTCTTCTTCTTGGGCTTTTAATATTCGACATACTAGAGTTGGCTGAATTATAAGATTACATAGAAGTACTATTTTGTTAACCATAGTTCATTAATCATCCTTGTGCAAGCGTTCATATCAGCAAGAGTCTCTCGAGCTCTCCATTCACTTATCATTAAATGAGCTACTACGCCATAGCTCTTTCGAATTAATGCATCTACAACTATATTTGCCTTTCCTGGATGATAATGCAATGTAAAATCATAATCTTCTATGAATTCCATCCACCTTCTTTGTCTCATATTTAATTCCTTTTGAGAGAAAAAATATTTTAAACTCTTATGGTCAGAGTAAACATGGAATTGTTCTTCATAAAGATAATGCCTCCATATTTTTAAGGCAAACACAATCGCGGCCAATTCCAAGTCATGAGTTAGATAATTGGCTTCATGTGACTTTAATTGACAAGAGCCATAAGCAATTACTTTGTCATCCTTTATTAGTATGCATCCTAATCCTTGTCCGCATGCAGCAGAATATACTTTATATGGGACTCCATTCCTTGGCAAAGACAAAATTGGTGCCTCGGTTATTCTTTTCTTTAAGGTTTAAATGCTACCTTACATTTTTCACCCCAAATAAACATGGTTTTCTTACAAGTTAGTTTTGTTAATGGAGATGCTATCTTTGAGAAATCCTGAATAAATCTTCGGTAATAACCAGTTAATCCGAGGAAAATTCGAACTTCTGTTGCTCAATAAGTAATCCTATCTTAGCAGCAAATAATTCAGATATAAGAGAAAGTGTTGCACCAGTATCGAATAAAATTCTTGCATGAAAGTCAAAAAGGAACACAGTACCTTCTACTTGAGCTTGTTCAGAAACAATAGTATATATATGTCCTTGTTGCCTCCTATTGTCCTTCCTTGTTTCTTGCAATCTCCACTAATGTGCCCAGATTCATTGCAATTGTAACATACGATTTCCTTAGTACAGTTTGGAGAAATGTATCATGTTTCATTGCACCGGAAACATCTCTTCACTTTATCGGGCTCCTTTTCCTGTCCCATCGGTCCTTTACTTCCTCCATTTGGTTTCTTCTTCTTCTCATCTGGTTTCTTTTGATTGTCAGAAAGATTGTTTGGTTTCCTTTTATTTGAAACCTTCCTTTCTTGCTGGAACTGAAGATAGTCTTCTTCCAGATTTAAAGCTTCAGCTACTATCATCTCATAAGTTTTACGTCTATCACCAATAACATGTCCTCTTATGGGGGGAATTAACCACTTTGCAAATCGTCTAGCATGTTTTTCAGGTGTATCAATTAAGTGATTTCCAAATCGGGATAGTGCTTCAAACTTGTTTTGATGTTGAGCTACTAACATACCTTCTTGAATAAGATTTTGAAATTTTGTCTCCATCTTCTCTCTTTCTCTCTCTCTTTCATTCTTTGGGAAATACTTATCCAAGAACATTTCCTTAAATTCTTCCCATGTTACCTGTTCCATCTCGTATGGACTAGTTGTGTTCGAACTAGCTCCTACCAATTTCGAGCTTCCTCTGATAATTGAAAGACAGCCAACTTCCTCTTATCGACTTTATTACGTTCCAAAACTTCAAATTTATCCTCTAGATGTTGAATTCATTACTCTACCTTAACTGTATCTGCACCTCCAACAAATTTGTCAGGTTTCAAACTTTTAAAATGGCTTAAAAGGTGGTTTTCTGAAGATGTTGAAGAAACTTGCTCCATCTGCTTGATAAAAGATGCAAACAATTCCATAGCATTTGTACGTGCGGAGGACTGGGCCTCTTGACTTTGAGTTATTGCATTATTTTTATTTTTCATGACTTTCAATAAAAAAATATCTTGTTATGGTCATGGATGAAGTACACCTTTAGTTATAAAGAATATCTAATAACATACTCAAATCATGAACACACAAACATATTATATTACTTATAACCCTTATTTACAAACAAAATTTTGGGTGTTTATCCATAATCTCCCCTAAAATATAGATAGTCATCCATACTACTTGATATGTTAACTAATACTTAACTTCCTATTTCATTTTTAATCTATCACTATTATTTCTTTTGATGAAGAAGGGCCCGTTTCATTCTTTACTGCTCGAGAAGGTCGGTGACTTCTTGAGAGTAATCATTTGAGCCAACTGTCTCAAACTCTTCTTCATCATATTGTTCCACAATTTTATTTAGAAATCGTTTATGTCTTATATTCCCTCCTTATGGTGGTATAGCTCCTTCTCGCCTTAGAAATTCTAAAGCATCTCCATTGTCAGTCCTTTCTGTTAGTTTAATCGCCATCTCAAAGGGTTTCATCTTTTGGCGCTGACAGTAAAGAATAAAATCTCTTTTTAAACCGTCTTCATGATTGTTAGCTCTATGATAAACTTCATGTATTTCATCAAGGAAAATTTTCCTTGCTCTCCTTTTAAGCACATGCTTTTATGTTGTGCGACTTGCAGCAACTAATCATTTGTTTGGTGTGGTAGTGCAATTAACACCACACCATGAATCCCTCGTACACCAAGTTTTGTTGCTTGCCATAACTTATAACTGCAAATAGTCATAAAAATGTTAATAATTTTATAAACTTCCTATTCCGACAAATTAAAATATGATACTATAAAGTTTGCAAAAGCACCCTTTAAACCTTGGCTCTGATACCAACTCTGTAACACCCCCACTCTGGTATACTTATCCAGAAGCGGTGATGCCACAAATAAGCCATGGTGCTAATAGAAAAATATCACAACTTAACAGAAGCTTGTCGGAATATAGAATCATTCATAATACAAGATTCTAAACGGAAGAACTATTATACAATCTTCCCATCATAGAAAAGAGTTACAGAGATCCAAGAGACTAGTCATTAAATAATTATACATTGGGATACATAAAGAGATAATATACATAATAAAATTCTTCACTTCAAAGCATCCAACTAACCATCTAAATCTGAAAAGTTTTAAGTGTAGCATCGTGAGAAACACAGACCTAGTGAGATAGCTATTTAAGCTTAGTTTCACATCATTTCTTATTGGGTTGTATTATAGTTTCATCATGACTTTTTTTCATCGAAGGTTACATAAATTCAAAGTTTAAAACAAAATTCAAGGAAGACTTCGGGATATTGAATCAAACAAATTTATGATAACTTCATTTCATCAAAAACACATAATTTATCAAATATGTAGTTATGAATCTAAACCACAGCCTTGACTTGGTTTAGATATTAGGATATGTTATCCTATTGCGGTCAATATCCTATCATCAAATAGGGATGTACTCTACTCGAATCGATACCAACATAGAGTAATAGTGCACTACCCAAGGTCTATTATCTTATACCGCACACCATCAAAAAATATAATTAAGAAAATTCTTCTCATAAGTTATCTTAATTTTTTTTTCAAATTCATACTTTTAAGGGTATAAGACAAACCCAAACTACCTAAAAATTATTCTAATCCATGTTAAGAAGAACCTCAAAACTACTTCTTAAAGTTTTAAAATTAAAAAGAAAAGGTAGCATTAAAAAAATGCTATAAAAAGTTTCAGCATCAAAAATAAAAACTGCAGCGTTTAAAAGTGCTCTGGAAAGTTCTGAGCTTATTAGAAAGCTTTATACATAATTTAGATAAACGACAGCGTTTTAGAAATGCTATAGAAAGTTCTAGGTCTTTTAGGCTTAATACAGCTATTACAATGTTTCAGGCGCGCTATAAAAGTTCTGGGTGTTTTATAATGATTTTAGACTAAAATCAGCTACTACAGCGTTTCTGGACGTCCGTGCTTCACAATTAGTTCAGAGAAAAGATAGCGTTTCAGACTGCCATAAAAAGTTCCAAAATCCAGATTTTCAGCTTGTTTTTGGGCAAAATGTTTGATGCTATTTCACTAAAATAGATTTTGACTCCAATTTTTTTTACAGTATAAAGCTCTCTTTGTCTACTTAATTATCATAAAAAGAACCCTTAAAATTATTTATCTATTTAATAAATAAAATTCAACAATACAAGGTATTTTTAACATGTCCATTTCGGGCTGATTTTTATCTCACTTTGCATCCTGTTTTTGGGTATACAAACGATCAAATTAGAAAAAGTGCAAAAAGCAGAGAAGTCAAAATTTCATTAAGAATTGCATAAGTTATGCCAAAAATACCGAACGTCATTTTCAAGGGTTCAAGTCCAATCATTCATTCATAAATTTCTCAACTTTTCTTCAAAATATGAAATGAATACATGAACTTAAATAGTTTTTCTCACCTTAGACTTGTATCTTGATCTTGTACTTATCCTCTTGGCTTCTCCTAAACTTATCCTCTTTATCTTATTTTATTTTTGTTTTGTGAATGCATGAAATGAAGTGAACCTTTCCACCCTTTAAATAGTAATTTTCAAGGCTAGTTTGGTAATTTAGTTTTGGACACTTTTTCTCCTTATCTTCATGCAAGATTTAGGATGAAGACACATGCCTACTTAGGTGTCTTTAGATGTTTCTACACATGGACACCTAATGTGTTTATGTGTCTTTACCTTATTTACTTAAAGACATGTGTTCCTTTCATTTGATGACACGTATCCCTATCATTTTAAGCCATTTTTTATATTCTAGAATTTGTACACATATACCATTTGTATTTCATTTATAAACTATGTGTTATGTATATATTTATACATATATAAGTACGTATTTAGCATACTTAAATATTTGAATCAGACTGAACTAATATATTCAAAATTTCTAGAAACTTTTTCATATCGGATTTTTGAGCTAGGTTGTTACACTTCACTTCTTTATTCGCATCTAATAAAAGTGGTACAACCACTATAAAACCGTCTTACCTTCCCCAAAAAAACGATTTTTTGGGGAGACATAATGGTGCAAACGAAAAACGTGAAACGCTCCTCCTAAGATCCTAAGATAAAGAAGAAGCCGTTGACAAGGTATATGAAATCTATTGTATAATGCCCTGGAAACGATGAAGGTTAACGATGAAGGATAGGGTTTCTGTTATGTCAATCTCGAGAGCCAAGCGCCGTAGTGTCAAATTTTGTTCGGTGGAAGATGGTTGTTTTTTTTTATTTCGATTTATCATCTCCGAAATATGTGGATTACTACATAACGGCATGAACAACGTAGGTCTGCTATATTATATATTTTTGTTCGACATTGTTCATCATTTTTGAAATTTGTATTCGTTGTCGGGTTGTTGAAATAGGGGGAAATATGGTGTATTGACAAATTCGGTGGTGGGATACCATATAAAAAAAATGTTCGGTATATGCATATCGATTTCCTATGAATGATATATTTTCATCTAATCTGATGCATATCGACAAATGAGATTATTGATAATTTGGTATAAAAATCTTATGTTGTTCGACTAATATACCATATAGTTTTTTTTAATTAACATCTAAAAATAGGATTATTGTAAAGAAGGCTAATTTGGTAAAATAAAATTTATTTTTTTAGGGGGTGCTCTCTGCATTGATACCCCCTTAACAAATTCTTTTTTCTTTTTAAATTGACCTCCCCTTAACAAATTCTTTTTTCTTTTTAAATTGACCTCCCCTTAACAATACTTGGAGTGTCACTAACAATCCCCTTTTGATTTCAAATCGTTTTTTTTTCTTTCAACAGAGAGAAGAAAATCATGTACTGTATAGAGCTGCATTGATAGCCTGAAGGCTTGTTGCACGAGTAGGCATATGTGTTTTTAGCTTTTTGTTTTTTTTCCTATTTCTTTTGTGATTAATTTATCCCTAGGGTTTTTAATTTTTTTAAGGTGTGCATGAAAAAGAAATTCTTTTGCTTCTCTTATTCTGATATATACAATTTGTATTAATTTTCCCCCTTGCTTCTATCTAAAAAAAAACTTTTTACTTTGCTTTCTTATTTCTTTCGTTATCGTTGGTACTCTTAAAAATAATAATTGTTTACTCCCCTTTTAGGTTGCAAAAGTATAAGGAGACGAATTACTAGCTCTACTTGTTTCGCTTGCTTGCTAAAAAGAACTACTTCTTTAAAATAAATTGCTAGTAAATTTATGCATTCTCTTGTATTGTTTCTCAACTTTGTTTTTATTTTCTTTGCTTTGTTAGTTGTTTGCATTTGCTTAAAAAAAACTCAAATAAAAATTCATTCGTAGTTGCATTGTTAGTCCATATTTAATTCCATTTTGCATTTTCTCATCTCATTTTTATTTTTCAGTGCAACACCCAAATTCACATAAGGTGAGAAGTTCATAACCCTTCCCCGGTCGGAAAATTACATTTCATAAAAGAATTTGATTAAATAATGATGTTAGACTTTAGGGTGTCATGAGCTTATCTAGGGCAAGTTTATGTTTTGATAATTTTATTTATTTTATCGAAACTCTCTCTTTGTGTCCAAGGAAACGACCCAGTTTCGATCATTTATAATTATCATAGTGATTCATCAATATTATGGTGGTTGTTTCTCTAAAGGTACTTAAACCTTCAGTTACATTGCAATGGTGTGATTCGTGATGCATTGATACCAACTATCTGTTACCTAACTAAGAATTGTTTTGCTAATTTTAATCAAAGTGTATGGATTTGGATTAGAAGCTACTAAAGATTAAAAAAATCTAATTTAATCATTACATTCATATAGTTGCATTAGTATTGTATATATTAAAAAATTAAAAAGAAAAAAAATCCTTCAACATATACTTCTTCTTCAAAACAAAATAAAAATAAAAAACGTTTCCATTTAACATCATTTTAAGTAAAAAATAAAAAAATATTTGTTAAATAAACCTTTTCTTTTAAACGTTCGCTTTTATCAAAAATAATAAAATAAAATAAATTTCATTTCTTTTCTACTCGTTTTTTCTTGTTATTCACCTCACTCAGTTCTTAATGTTGTTTCGTGTACATGAGCATATGGTATCGTGACACTTCGAAAAATCTTTTAATTCAAACAGATCTTCCTTCTCAAATGACTAATGGAAATCCCACTCGAACTCTTAAGGATAGAATTTTCTCAATCTTTCTGCCCCATCCTATATTACTTTACCCAGTCCCATAGGAAATTATTTATAAATTTATTCGAGTCACATTACTACACTTCTAAAATTTGGCTATTTTGAAATCGATAATCCTTATATCTTTCTACCGAAATTTGAATAAATTTGTGCAACCATTAAACTTCAACAGTTATGAGATGATGGAATCAAACTTAGGTTAATTCCATTCGCACTTACTGGTTATGTTGCAAGATGTTTATATAGCTTTTCTTCAAATTCGCTTAGAACATAGGAAGAATTTGTGAAATTATCTTAAAGAAATTTTACCTTCTTGAAAAAACAACTAAAAATTGAAATGAAATTGTAATTTTCATCAATTCGAGGGTGAATCTTTTGGAAAATACTTTGAAATATTATCAAACTTCATGAACTAAGCTTGAAATAATGTGACAAGGAAATTTTCTGGCATAACATCATGATATCGCTTAGTAATTACCTAAAAATTTGGTTGAAAAACTGACCCAATGGAAACAATCTAACAAGAAATTGAACTATTTACGATTGAGCGTCCTTTCTGTAGGATCATCTCTAACTTTAGAAGAAAAACCAATGAGATGATAAACAAGTTTGATAATATTCTTTCAACGAATCAAATGAACCAACTCTCTCAGCGTTCGTGCTATAAATGTAATGATCCAAATCCTAATGCAAATGATTCAATAAGAAACTTGTGTTAGTGAATAGTAAAGAGGGACATTTTCAACTCAGCCAATTCCAAATCTGAGAAATCATAACTCTAACTCAAACCAAGCTCATGTTGTCCAAGATGGTAAGTTGAACTAAATAAATGATATAGCTACTCATGATCTAATAAGAAAATCAATAACCAAGATGTAAACCCTAAAAATTTATTGAACAGTTCTTCCAAAATACCAATTCCTCTCGGCACTTTCAAAGCCACAAATAATCTAATCAAAATGTCGAGTCCATCCTAGAGCTAAATTCTAAGTCTAATTCCTTTCCAACTCGAATAAACCAACTTACTGGCGAACATTCCTTTCTTATACATTGTTCAAAAAGTCCCAACTTACACTAAGTTTTTGATGGACTTGTGCACTCAAAAGCAACACACTCAAGTACTTAAATAGTCTTTTTAGTAGCCAATTTAAGCAAACTCTTGTCTCTGTCTATTCCTATCAAATACAATGATCTAGGTTGTCCAACAATCACTTATACAATAGGAGATAAAACGATTAACAAATGTTTGATAGACTTAGGGACGAGCGTAAATTTCATCCCATACTCTATATATGAACAATTAGGCTTTGACGAGCTTAATCCAACGAAAGTCACACTTTAATTTTTCAATCATTCAATTGAGAAGCCCATAGGAGAAATTGTGAATGTACTCGTTAGAGTTAGGCAATTTATACTACTGGTTGATTTCATCATCCTTGAAACACAACCCATGAATAATCCTATGAATCAAATTGTTTTGATATTAGGATGCCCTTTCTTAGCCACCCCAAATGCCCGGATCAATTGTTAAATGGTTCGATGAACATTTTATTTAGTAACACATCCTTGGATCCTAGCATCTTCAATCAAGAAAATTAAGAATTGAATGAACCAAACGACCAATTGTGGAAGTTAGTGCAATTCAAGAAAACTTCGAAAATGAAACGATTGCCCTTAATCAAGAACATGATGTCGGATACGAACAATTGCTTCAAAACATTCCAAATATGGTCTAAGAAACATTTCCTTTTGAACATCTTGCAATTGATTCTGAAGCTCAACCGAATGTTTTATTTGAGCAACCTCATAGTTTAGAGCTCAAATCTCTCCCTTTTTATCTTAAGTATGCATACTTAAGAAATAACAAAAAATTTCTAGGAAAAATTGCTACCGAGCATACTCTTGACCAAGAAGCATATATTCTATCAAATCTTTAGAAAAATAAGAATGTGATTGGATGGTGAATCACTGATACTAGGGGAATCAACCCTACAATTGTTCAAGATCGCATTAGCTTAACCAACTAAATGTCTGAACGATTAGGTGGCTACAAATTCAATTAAAACAACCCCTATGTTGTAAATATGCATATAATTTCCCCCTTTATGCTCATTATACCATGTATTGATTATGAGGGACACAATCAAAACCAAGTGTGGCAGAGAGTTTCACATGCATTATGATTTTACATGATTTGATTTCTTGCAATTTTTTCATTTATTTTTCTATCTCAAAAAGCCAAAGCGAAAATAAAGAAATAGAAAAAATAACATCATAATTTACTTTTGAATAGATGCGATATTGTAAGTAATACAAGTTTATTCACTAAATTAAAATTTTTGGAAATTTACTTGTCTTAACGAAAAATGAAAGGAAAAGTTTAAATTACAAGCAACTTCAGTGTAAGTAAAACACAAGAGATTTATAGGTTGAAATTATTATTTTTTCTAAAGGTAGTCATTGTTTAAAGGAGTAGTTGATTTAAGTAAGTGGGGGTAACATTTGAAATTTTAATATTAAGTTGGGTTAATATGATTTTGCATAGCTCTCTCTCTTGTAAAAAAGAAAAGAAAAAAGAATTATATATATGTATATATTTCTAACATCTAGAGTCATGCGTACGTATTGCACTTATGCGTTCCCGCCCGACTTTGTGCTCTTCTCACGTAAGCCTGCAAGGAAGTGCATGGACATTACATTTGGCCATAGTTTACCTATGTCAGCTGTATGTATATAAATTTTATAAAAATAATAAATGTCTAGAGTCATGTGTATACATTGCACTTATATGTTACCAATCACAACCTGTACTCTTCTCATGTAAGCTCGCAAGGCGGTGCATGAACTGTATATGTAGCCTTAGTTTACTTGAGTTTGGCATATATATATATATAATGTTAACATCGATAATTATTTTAAAATAATAATAAGGGAGAGTAAGCAGTCGAAACTCAAACATCATCTTGACTCCATCGATTTATATTCTTATAAGAAAAAAATAGGGATACTACTGTGCGAGCTTTGACAATGAATTGAAGAGTTTATTTTATATTTGCACTATGATTCAACGAAAACAACTAGTCAAACTAGAGTCGAAATGCAACGAAAACTTCAGTTTTGTTTGAAGTTTTGACATGTGTAAAAAACTTGAACTTTCCGATGATGACCAAAACTTATACTTTACGATTGCTTTCCAATTTAAAAGAAATTATCCACTTTGTAAATAAGAACACTCATTCACATCTTTGTAAATAAACTTGCATTTACTACATTTGCATATGGATTTGTTGGTAGTATCTATTGAAAACCCTCACGTGACCACACCCGTTCTACCAGGAACACCAAGAGGTTTAACGGCATGTTGCATGTGCTCAATGCAATTGTGCTTCCTACGAATGTGGATTTGTCTTTGTTTAGTTTATTAGAGGATGAATAAAAGGATACGTGTGGTTCTATTTGATGTTCACATAAAAATGCATATTTTTTATTCATGTACTTAATTATCATTTTTGAATAAATACATGACATATCAAGGTAATTTTACATGTCCTAACAATATTTTCAATTCATCATTCACTCATGTACACAAGAGTGAAGCAACCAATTTGCATGTGAATTAATTTATGAAAATTTACTTGAACATTCATATTTTAAGTTGTAGAAAAATGAATGCAAATAGATGAGGCTATATGAATATGTGTGTGTGTATATATATATATATATGTGTGTGTGTGTGTATACACATACACACATTAGAGCCTAAGGGAAAAAACATGAAGAAATAAAAGAATTCATGCAATATGGAGGAGCCAACCTATCCACTACTTAATATTGAAGAAATCAAAAGCAAAAGCTCAAGTCAGTGTAAGATTAGTTAAAAGCTAAGGATTACTTGGAGGCAATGCTATTTCAAGGGAATTTTGGGTAGTATAATAAACATGTGTTAGGGTTTTATGCATGTATAAATAACCCTCTTAATGTTCGTGTAATGGGTCCTCTTCTTTTATGCAAGTTGTAAATCAAAATGAGAAATAAATTGAGCTTTTTTAATAGCTTCCTAAAATTTCTCTTTTATTTTCATGTTCTTTAGTTTCATGTTATTTTCTTTTATGCCCTTTTTATTTATGTTAATCTTTTTTATGTTCTTTCATTTCATGCAAGTAGTTTAGTTGCTTTTTTTGCAAGTTAGTTAGATTTTGTAAAGCAGTTTACATTACCTTTTTGTTTATATCGAATCTTCTTACGTTAATATGTATTCAATTACGAGTAGTTAAACCCTTTCAATTTAGTGGTAATGAAACTCTCATGGATCGTTAAAAGAATTAACATAGGTGATTTAGCTTATGATCTTTTTTTCGCTTAATGAAAAATTGGATGTTTATGTAAATTTCTTATTTGATATTTAGTTTGATCTATGTTGTTCAAACCAAATAGACTATACTTAATCAAGCATAAAAAATTGCCTTTTCATCAACATATGATTATGGTAATTAACTTGAAAGTATAACCAAAATTTGATGCTCTATATTGCTAATTAATAGAAAATAAAGCCTTCTTAAAGTAGATTTCCTTCTTAGTTTCATCTCATTTTCTTGAAATCATAAAATGGGGTTAGAGGATATACTAAAGTTTAATGATTTAATTTGTGTTGGTTAATAATACCGTTAGTGTGAGGCCCCACCCCAAGACCCACACTACAAACAGTATTAGTAGGTAACACTGTCTGCTAGTGTATAAAATAGGGTTGGTTATTAGGGACCATCCATAAGTCTTGTATTAAACAAGTATCAAATATGTCTATTTAGTGATTTATATTTTTTTCTTACCTCATGTAGATTGAATTTCTCAATTCTAACTTAATACAATACTATGAGGACTAGCAGATCTATACATAAAAATAAATAATAAAAAATAAATAAAACAAATCACAAAACAACTGACACAACTATATACATCAACAATACAATACAATACAATACAATACAATACAAGGTGATACATAAGTGATTGGTTATATGAAGCGTACACGCACAAACGCACACATCAAGTCCAAAAGGATAGATAAATATGGGGGTTACATAAATAAACTACAGCACGACTGCACAATATATGCCTAAGCATCCGAAAAAGATGATAAAATAGACCAAAGCGGAAGCAAGGTAAGCAAATATCAACAACATGTACTAACTTGAATCAGCTCGATCTGACCCAAGTATATAAGATTCATAGGTCAGTTTTGCCTAAACAAGATGATTAGGGAATGAAAGGGGGAGGATAATATCACATAAAGGTAATACTTCTCAATTAAGAAATAACAACATAAGTTTCCAATGTCATAGTATTCATGATTGAAGTCCAACTGATCAATATATCAAGGTCTCATGTATTAGGTAATAAACGCACAAAGGTTTCCATCAATACAAATTGTCAAAGCCTTAAGACCAGGCTTTAGGAAATCAACATTTAGAACTCATTTAAGAGTTCAAATCAACTCAAATGTGATCACCATATCTAAATCAACAAGTAGCTCTAAGGCAATTTTTATAAATATATTCAACATCAACAAATGGTGAAAACATTTAGAAATAATTAAGATTCAAGAAATTAAAGTAAAGAAATCTAGAGATAGAAACTAAAGTGGATCACAACAAGTGGCGAGCATTAGCTATGCATGCATGTGGAACAATAACAAATAGCCTAATATCCTGCCAAGTACTATTAGTTTGCTAACTAGTAGTCTAAAATAGGATCCCAATAGTTCAATGAATAGCCCAACAAACAAAATATAGAACCCAACAGTCAAATAAATGGCATAACAACTAAGTACCACCACCAACAACAAATATATCACAAATTCCTAAAAAGTAACCCTAACATTGTCAATAGTGCGTCCCACATCGCACATTTTCACTTATTAGTTTACTATAATTTAGTCAGAAAATAACTTATCGAACAAGTCTGGAATTAACCGATATAATAAACCTATGTTTCCTACACCATATGGTTTAATACATCCTTTAAGTTGCTTCCTCATTCTCTTGATGAGTGCAAAAATGTGTAGTTCTGTTTATAAAATATCTATTTTGAGAAAATGAATTATTAAAATGATTTTGAAAACTATTTGGAAATCATTTCATGAAAGATCTCTTTATATCAGAGAGTATATATAATGGTTTGGAATACATAATTATATTTTTATAAATTGATTTAAGAAATATTTCGTTTGAATCAAAATTCTTTTTAAAACTTAACTTAGAAATCATGTGCATGAAATCAAGCAGAAACTCAATAAAAGCACATGAAATCAAGCAGAAAATCAATAAAAACGCATGAAATCAGAATACATAAAACTCACCAAAACATGTCAATAGCTATAGGAAATTAGGAAACCCGGATATGAAGACAAAAAGTTCCAGGATACGAAAGGAAGCAAAGCAGCGAAGTGGGAGAGATTACGAAATGAACCAAGTCCCCAAGAGTCGTACCGATCCCAGGGTACAAAATATGGGGCTGGGCCCTACTTCCTCACCTGCTCCTCCTTGCTTCACCTGCCACTCCTCACCTATAAATATCCACCATTCTACAATGTGAAGAAGGTTGACTCTTGACTATTTGGACACTTGGGGAAGAAGAAAACTGTAATAACCCGGAAATCTGAGGCAATTTAAAAAATTTATTTTGGCAATTTTAGCGAATTTTGACTATTTAAAATGAATTTTTTTAAATAATAACGACGAGAAATTTATTTTGAATAGAATTAGAACGTATATATTTATATAGATCGTCGTTTGAATATAAATATTTATTTATAATTATAAAAGGAATTGAAAATGGCGCGGTAGTTCGATAATTCGATTTCAAATTTCAAATGAATATACAGGATTCAAAATAAACCGGATTTTAGCGAAACCAAAAATATTGGAACCCATTAGAGAATATCTTTCCAACGGATCCGAGAAATTGAAATTTCATTACGGGAATCAAAAGATATGCCCAGTTGAAAATTCAGAATAGTCGCTATGAAATTCTGGCCCTTAAAAATTGAAATTTTGCAAACGACCTCGGTTTTCGACGAAACCACTTTTGTTGGATCCAGGATGTCTAATTATTGCTAGGTTTCAAATTTCGTAATTTTTCGAATCAATATGTGAGTGTGGCAAAGGAAAACGCGTTTGACCAGTTTAAGTTGATTTTAATCGACTGGAAAATGGCCATTTTTCAAACGGTCTCAGAATTCGATGAAATTAGTTTTGTTAGGACCGTATCGTCAATACGAAGTTAGGAAATATTTTTCGGGAATTTTTAGGGCTAGTATGTGGCCCTAGTAAATTGAAATGTGCATTCAAATTCAATATATAGAGTTATATTTTGATTTTGATGAAAACTTATCGAAACAGCCGAACTGGCTTGCGATACATATCCCATTGTGTTCGAAATGGGGGTAATTAGCTATGAACGACAGTCGGTGGGTTCGATTTCGAGGTCGAAATAAAAAGTACCTTTTTGAAATAAATAAATAATTAAATAATATAAATTATAACACCTCTCCCTCCCTATTATCACTCAGCCCCCGCCCCCCCCCCCCCCCCGGTTCAATTCATTTCAGAAAATAAAATAAAAAAAACCCGCTGCAACCCCGTTAGCCCCCCCTCTCGATCTCGTTCGCCGCTCCCAGGTGTGCCCCCTCCCCCCCCCCCCCCCCGTCGCGGTCGGAGCCACCACTCCCCAGGCGGAACCTCCCCCTTCCCGATCTCCTCTTTCCTACCCTAAGATCCATCCAACCCCCAAACCCGCTGCTCCATTTAAACCCTCCACCGCCCCCCTCCGATTGCTCAGACCCCCCGCCACGCCTCCGACCACCTTCGCTTCCCTAGCGACCCCCCTGCTGTAAGTCTCCTTTTTTTTATTTTTTTTATTTCCTTTTTTGTGATTTGATTTTTTTATTTTTTTTATAAACATGAAAGATAGTTTTTTTATTTAAATATAAACCATAGGATTTTTTTATTTATCACATGAAAGGTTGGATTTTTAATTGGAAAATTTTGATTTGAAATTATAGTAGAGAGAATAAAGATGTAATTTTTATATAGTTTAAATAATAAAGATGTGATATTTATATAGTCTAAATAATAAAGATATGATTTTGATATAGTAGAAATTATAAAATATACTTTTCATGAGATAGAGAATATAAAAATACGATTTTCATATTATATAGATAGAAAAAATGCGATCTTTATATAAGAAGTAGAAATATAAAAATATAATTTTTATATAGAGAATTGCGTGATAAAAATAAATTTTTTATCTATATAGTACCGTTATAAAAATAGAATTTTTATCATGGAAGTAGCGGTGTAAAGGAGTGATTTTTACATATGTAGAAGCGATGTAAAAATATAATCTTTTCTATATATATAGCGATGTAAAAATATAATCTTTTCCATATATATAGCGATGTAAAAATATAATCTTTTCTATATATATAGCGATGTAAAAATATAATCTTTTCTATGTATATAGCGTTGTAAAATTACAATCTTTTCTATGTATATAGCATTGTAAAAATATAATATTTTCTATACAAGTAGCGATGTTAAAAACGTGTTTTTTAAAATGTACTGCGTGAAACAGATCTCGTGGAAAACACGACGAAGATTTTCTACATATGAAGAGTCGTGGCATTTGGTTTAGCTAGTCGGTGAGAATTCCTCACCTTTAATTTATTTCTAGTTTGAAATATATACTAGGATGCAGACGGTGCTTAGTAGCAGCCGACACCCATCGTCCACAGACCATGGATGGCTTGTTTGTTTGGTTGCTGTTTTGTGAAATTTGATTGTGTGATGTGAAATGAAATAAAATATTTTATAGTGGAAAATATTTTATAGTTAAAAATATAATTTTTAACATGTATATGAAATAAATATTTATAAACAAATCGGACGATTTGTGTATATACACTGATTTGACTGATATTAATTGGGACGATAAATTTTACACATCGCCCAACCGCACAAATAAAATCTGTGTTTGTTGATTTGAAACCCTACATGGGTGTTGGGATGATATCTGATGTACTCTAATCCAAATTATTTAGTTATATGTCGATCAATTGGTCGATAGACTGTGTAAGCGTTAATTATTTATATTTAATGCTTATGCAGTTGTGTGGTGCACTCTGGATGATGGTTGATTATTTATCGTTGCTATTATATACATGTGTTGTAGAAAATCGATATAATTAACATTATATGGTAATTGATTGGGCCTCATTCCAATATAGAAAATAAATTCATGTGTTGAATAGAAAATAAATTCATGTGTTGAATTGAAAAATATTCATGTGTTGAATAGAATAAACATTCATGTGTTGAATAAAAGCCGTGTTGATTAGATTGACGCCATTTTGACGTGAACGATATTTATATCGATTTTATTCATTTTTCAATGAATATTGAAAGTGATTTGAAATTCGAATTAAATTGAATAGATTTGAAATTCGAATTAAATTGAAATGAATTGAAATTCGAATTAAATTGAAATGAAATTAAAACGAATTTATATTGAAAAATTCAATCTTGATTTGAATTGAAAAGGAAGTTGAAATCATTTTGAAAACGAATTTAAACGATTTATAAAATACGTTTTAAAAGAAAATCGACGAAGTATATATTATATATATAATATAATGGCCTGAAAACAACGCGCCACACTACGGCAGTTTGCGAATTTCGACTATTGACTTCGAACGGACGTTACGGGAGATCTAACCGTCGGATTCTCCTAAAACAGGAACCGTTGGGTTCGTATCGAAAAGAGCTTTCTAACGAATATTAGAAATTAGAAATCTAACGGTTGGATTTGGAATTATGTCCAAATCAAATTTGGAAAAGGTCGTTGTAAGTGCAGTTCGATGGCCGTTGATGGAAATCGAATGTACAGGCCTTGATAAAATTATTAAAAATATCAATAATTTGTGTAAAATAATAAGAAATGATTTGTGAAGAATTGGGGTGAAAATTTCCATTTTTGAAAAGATAAAAATAGATTTTTATCGAAATGAACTAGTTATGAACTAGAATTATAATTCTATTTATTTTTAAAATAAATAAAGTGGATTTGACAATAACCAGAATTTCCAATATATAAAGTGAAAATGGATTTGAATCGAAATTGTCTTTGGAATATTTCGATGTTGGATTTCGTGATTATACAGATATTGTTACGGAAATTTGAAAGATATATTTATATCGTTATTTCCAATACGATATTTGTTGGTCATAGAATTTGATATTGAATATAAGCCGATATATTTTCTATTCAGAGCCTTGTATTTAATATCAAATGGGATTTGGGTTTGTCGTGAACGGTGTCTTCATTAACACTGTTCTTAAGCCCAGTTGAGAAAAAGATTAAATCTTTTTATTTAGATTTAATGAAGTGTACCAATTAAATGGTATTTAATTGGAATTGAATTTGAATTGATTTTTGGGTTTATCGTGAACGGTGTTTTAAATAACACTTGTTCTTTAACCCGATAATTAATGGAATGTGATTTTGGGTTTATCGTGAACCGTGTTTAGATGACATTGATTCTTTAATCCAGTTAAAGACAGGATATTGATTTCTATGAAGATTAAAACTAAGTGGGGTTTTAATGAATCTTTAATTAGATTGAAATGGTCGAGAATGGAGTATCACCAGTTTTGCTCCAGGCGATAGTTAAATCTTTAATTAGATTGGAACGTGAAATGGTAATTGAATTTACCGATAACACCATGGTGTTAGTTATGAAGTATTACCAGTTTTACTTCATGGGATGAATAGGTTGGGATTGGGAAATAAAATAAATGATTACTTCAGTGTGGTTCGCTAATCCCGACTGGTTTGAATTGATATTCAAAAGAAGATTAAAGAATAAATTTAAAGAATTTATCTTTGATAAAATTAATGGGAACCTTTCCCAAAGTATAAGAATATTTGAATAAAAGAATATTCTGAATTGGAATGAGGCGTATGTTGTGTTTGTGTAACACTTGTTTATTATATACGCGAGTTATTCAGAAAGACCGGGTTTATCCCATTCTGAATAACTAATTCGACGTGGTGTCGAAGATGAAGACGGTGGTTGAAGACCGGAGGTCTTCACGTCGTTTGGGTGATTACTGATGACCTTGATTGGGCCGTACACCCAAGAGGAGGGAATCAGTTAGTGATCGTCCAGATGTACTTGGAGATCGATGGATGTGCGGGGTACTAGGTGCCTCCGGTTTCGTTCAGACCCAAAATGAACGTATAAATGGACTGTGTGTCTGACATTGGATTTTATTCTGTGTGATTGATTTCTATTAAATATATATTTGTTTGGCGGCGGAGAATTAATTCTCTTGCTTAACGCCCTTCTCTGAGACGTACGAGCTCAGAGGTTATATATTGATGGATATCAAACACATGGAGTGAATTGCCTGTGTGGCATGATTAAGTGGCAATATGATCAAGGCTTCTGTTGAAAAGCAGAGTCTTGTGGTTGATGATCAAAGCACAGCCTGTGTGGCACAGCTTTGTGTAGCGTTGATTCGCGAGCCTCACACCTCGGTAGTGGACCAGAAACGGGAGAGGACTTCAGTGGACCAGAAATGGGAGAGGACTTCAGAGAGGGCATGCGTCGTTTCCTTCTAGCTAGAAGTGGCGTCAGTGGTTTTACACGCCCTGACGAGTTTGACTTATGTGGTTGTTGCTGTTGCGAGGCACCTCGGATATATCGGCCGATCCAGGACCGATGGAGTCATTGGGCTCATTTACGCCCCAAAGGGCGGGGAAACGCAGTGTTCAGGCATTTTAATCCACATCGGTGGACCGGCCCTGACGATCCAAGGGCTCACCTGTGTCTGGTTCCTGAGACATGGACTAGATTGTCTCGAATCAGTGAGGACTATCTTTTGCCTTGGTTCACAGATGGAAATCCAACTTCCAATACGTGACTTTTCGGTTTTGATTGTAGAGCCTATATATGGCGACATAGTGGGATGGGGCACTTATGCCGCCTATGATTGATACTTATGATTTGAAATTGTTTTGACACTATACACTTGTAGTAATAATAAAACATGAAATTTCACGTACCAAGCATTCTTGGCTATTATAAGGTAAAAACGCTATCCTCCGGCTTGCGTTGCATTGTGTGATGGGACTTGAAAGAGGCTATGCAGCGGTAGGATCGTATAGAATGGAGTATAAGTAGAATACTAAAGTAGCAGTAGTAAGCAGTAAATCGCACAGTCGATTTATACTAGTTCGGATCACTGTCCTACGCCCAGTCCCAGACTCACTTCTGGAATTTCACTAACGCAACAACCCTCACTTCACCCGGAGGAATAGGTTCACAATTACCCGAACCACTGAACGGGATTTCTTGCCTCAACCACTGAAGAGGTCTTCACTAATACAGAATAATTGTTGACTCTTTTGTGTTCTTGATAACACGGATTGTCGAATGTTAAGTACACCCTTCCTATAGCCTTTCCTTGATGATAATCGTGAAGTATGTGAAGGATTATGGAAGTTTAAAAGTCTCGAGTATGAAAATAGATCACTTTAGAATTTAGAGAGCTTTTGTATAAGACAGAGAGAATTAGAATAAAAATCAGTGATTGAAACAATTAATCAATCCTCTATTTATAATATATAAAAAGATACAACTGATCGTGAAGAGTTTTGATGAAGAGATATGGATTAAATAGTTGTATCTCTTCATAAAGGATGCAACTCTTCGGAATTCAGATGTCTGAAAATAAAATTCAGATGTCTGTTTATTTTAAAAATCAAATCAGAAAGGAAATAGTGTATTTCGGGGGCATTTCAGACGTCTGAAATATATCAACCAGACGTCTGAATATTGTATTTAAAAACATTCTGTTTCAGCAAACAGACGTCTGAAAATTTCAGACCAGACGTCTGTTTTCTGTTATCAGACTATTCCTTGCTTAATTTATATAAGAGAAGCTATATATAAAATATGTGTGAGTGTGATCATCAAGGAAGACTTTAACATTAATATCTAAGACTAACAGACTCTTACAACATATTTAATCTTCAATTGTAGCTCTTGAATCTGTTGTTGAGTATCTTCCTACAAGACAAAGTTTAGTTGATAATATATATGTACATGTATAGTTGTCATAATCAAAACGCCATATAGCGAGATCCAACATTCTCCCCCTTTTTGATAATGACAACTGTATATGTAACTCCCCCTGTCAATATGTCAATATGCATATATTATCATATATTTCTCTTTTTGATACCCATGTACCTGCAGGTTAGCTTAAAGGTTCTTTGGTATAATTGTATAGTTGTTGTCATCAAAATCCAACAATAGAGTTTCTAACATTCTCCCCCTTTTTGATGATGACAACTATACAATTTAAAAATGTATTCTTTCTATAACATCTTCCTCTTAGTATAATATCTCCCTCTATCAATATACACATGAATTTCTCCTCCTTTGTCATTATCAAAAAGAATGAGGGAATGTAATAAATATCGTCGTCTTCTCTTTATTTTCTTCCCCTGAATGTGTGATATATGAATATTCCTCCCCCTAAGTATGTGACTATTATTTTCCCAAATTCCCTGATTTAGCTTTGAGCTCAGTTTTCAAAGATATTAGAGATACTGAAATACCCTCCTTTTTGTTGTGGTGTACCTGCAACAAATATTATATATATACTTTGGTACCCACTTTCTCTTGTTAGGGTCCAGGGGTTAGAGAGAAGGTAACCATACCCAAGAGGGTGTAATGGAACCTTTAAAAATAAATTTTTCATTATTAACTACTGAATTAAAATAATCATCTATATATATTTCTCTGTTTCTCCAATTTACGGGAACCCAAATACTTAGATAATTTCTATTAATATTTCATTTTGTACTTCTATTATAAATGTTTCTAGTCATAGAAGCATTTGAATTTCTATAGAAATTTGATCTTCGAGTTACACGTGCTTTAGTATTAGCAGTTAAATTTTTGTAATACATGAAAGCATATCTAGTACTAGTTCTATGATTAGTTTTAATATACCCTAAGCCGCTTTTATCGTGTAAAGGTCTAGAGCAAGATAAAATATCATTTAAATCATTTTGACCTTTATTAAATTTTGCGAACTTATTTGTACATTTTTCAAATTTGATTCCAAAATCGCGATTGAAATTTTCAAAAGAAGTCTTGCAATCTTTTAAACCAATTTTCTTTTTTAATTCAGAATTTTCCCTTTTTAAAGTACTATTCTCATTTTCGAGACGACAAATTTGAGATTCTGAATTAACTAAAGAAGAGTGTAATTTTTCAAAATTTTCTTTCGAATCAGACGTTTCATTTTGCAAAATATTATTATTAACCTTTGAAAACTCATATTATTTAGATAATTTTAAATTCTTTTCAGTTAAAGCACCATTCTCTTTTTCAAGAGACGAAACTAAAGAATTATAATTATTTAAAGAATCTTCTAATGATTCATTTCTATTTTTCAAGAGATCGATTTCCTTTAAAAGAACATTGTTTTTATCTTCTAGTCGCTCATTTTCTTTTTGAAGGAAATCATTTTGAAAAACAAGCTCTTCTAAGGTATTTTCAAAACATTTGGCTTGTTTGACTAAAAAATTGTTTTCTTCTTTTAATTTGGATTTTTCTTGCTCACAATCTTTAGACTTGGCTAAAATAATTGCATTAAGTTTACCCAAACTTTTAAAATCTTTTAATAATTTTTCTTGGTCTAATAAAAGATCTTTATATAATGAATCCTCACATACCGATTGTGATCTTACTTTAGCCATTAAACATTTGCTCTCTTGCTCCGTCGCTTCTGCTTTGCTGTTCTTCCACTTTCTAATGCCTTTACTAGATTTCTTTATTGCCATTTATTCTAGGATGTTGTTACGATCTCTAGAATACCAAGCTCTGATACCAATTGAAAGAGGCTATGCAGCGGTAGGATCATATAGAATGGAGTATAAGTAGAATACTAAAGTAGCAGTAGTAAGCAGTAAATCACACAGTCGATTTATACTGGTTCGGACCACTGCCCTACGTCCAGTCCCAGACTCACTTCTGGAATTTCACTAACGCAACAACCCTCACTTCACCCGGAGGAATAGGTTCACAATTACCCGAACCACTGAACGGGATTTCTTGCCTCAACCACTGAAGAGGTCTTCACTAATACAGAATAATTGTTGACTCTTTTGTGTTCTTGATAACACGGATTGTCGAATGTTAAGTACACCCATCCTATAGCCTTTCCTTGATGATAATCGTGAAGTACGTGAAGGATTATGGAAGTTTAAAAGTCTCGAGTATGAAAATAGATCACTTTAGAATTTAGAGAGCTTTTGTATAAGGCAGAGAGAATTAGAATAAAAATCGGTGATTGAAACAATTAATCAACCCTCTATTTATAATATATAAAAAGATACAACTGATCGTGAAGAGTTTTGATGAAGAGATATGGATTAAATAGTTGTATCTCTTCATAAAGGATGCAACTCTTCAGAATTCAGATGTCTGAAAATAAAATTCAGATGTCTGTTTATTTTAAAAATCAAATCAGAAAGGAAATAGTGTATTTCGGGGGCATTTCAGACGTCTGAAATATATCAACCAGACGTCTGAATATTGTATTTAAAAACATTCTGTTTCAGCAAACAGACGTCTGAAAATTTCAGACCAGACGTCTGTTTTTTGTTATCAGACTATTCCTTGCTTAATTTATATAAGAGAAGCTATATATAAAATATGTGTGTGTGTGATCATCAAGGAAGACTTTAACATTAATATCTAAGACTAACAGACTCTTACAACATATTTAATCTTCAATTGTAGCTCTTGAATCTGTTGTTGAGTATCTTCCTGCAAGACAAAGTTTAGTTGATAATATATATGTACATGTATAGTTGTCATAATCAAAACGCCATATAGCGAGGTCCAACATTCTCCCCCTTTTTGATAATGACAACTGTATATGTAACTCCCCTTGTCAATATGTCAATATGCATATATTATCATATATTTCTCTTTTTGATATCCATGTACCTGCAGGTTAGCTTAAAGGTTCTTTGGTATAATTGTATAGTTGTTGTCATCAAAATACAACAATAGAGTTTCTAACAGGACCTGTGTCTTATAATAGCTTCATTGTTCTTTATTTAGCATTGCGCTGTTGTTTTATGCACTGGTATTCTTGGGAGGAAACTCGTTCCATGTTATACGGCGTGGTCCCTTGATTTACCGAACTTTAAAATAAAGATAAATAACTGTTTTAGTTCTCACACCAGTCACATGACTGACCTGGAGTTTATTGTTTTAACCTAAACTCTGGGTGCCGTTATTTTGACACGGGCAGCTAGTAGTTTTGGTTTTGCAGATTTATATTCATAGGATCCTGATTTACAGCTGGAACAATACTCGGAAAGCTCTGTATCCGCGTATTACTTCTAGTTGTGTTTGTATTATTTTTCCGCTGCGATGTATTTTAATGTAATTTAAATCTCTGATATTTTCTGTGTAATATTTATTCATACTATGTATATTCTTGTATTTTGATGGAATTGTTGTAATATACAATGAAATGTTCTTTTGTCTGCGTTCTTTTGTGTGTTGTTCTCAAAGTATCCCTCTTTCCTTCACGGGGAAGTTACGGGTTCTCACAAAAACCTTGCTACATCCTCCCAAACATACTCCATCACTCTACGAAGAAGAAGAAGCTTCATCTTGAATACTTGGACCACTTTGGGCTACATAGACATTTCGAGAATAGAGAACTTGCCTCCTATTTGGATGAACTAGAACTTTGTTTCCACCATTACCATTGTACTGCCATGGAACTATGTTTCTACCACTGTAAACTTGTACAAAGAGTATAATAAAAAAGTAAAGTCATTCAAAGTGAAAGTAGGTCTTCACGGGCCGAACTACTATAAATATTGTGTCATTTACATTTCCTGCATTATTTCCACTTTGAACTATTAGTTTCATTATCTTGGAACCCGTTGGATGTTGCGCCAACAACATCGATAAACGAAATTCTTAAGAAAATATGAAAAGCCAAGTATTTATTAGCTATATTAGATTGCACTCCCACTATCAGTCATCTTAAACTAAAGTATGTTGCAGTAAGAAGTGTTAATGTTTTAACTTTTCCAACAAGGGTTAAGGAAGTAAGAAATAACAAATAAATATCTTGTCGAATATATCCAAATGGCTTGCCTCATATCAAGATGATTTCTTTCCGCATATCAGGATGATTTCTTTACCGTTATTTCACATTCCTATTTCCCTTACATTCCTTTGTTCTCTATCTGATGTTATAAATACAAGTCCACATCTATATATTCAGTATTCAACAATGTATTCAAAGATCTAAATAAGGCACAATGCCAAAATAATAAAAACATTATCATCTTCATTTTATGTTGCATCACTACAAGATTTCAAACTTGGTATCAAAGCAGTTGTGCTTTGCAACATCCCATCAGATCTACTTTCCTATTTTCCTTTCGGTTTTTTTCTCTCTCAGTCCTTGTTTTCTCACTCATTTGTATCAATATGGGCGATGAAACCCTTTATCCAAACTCCACATCAACGATCTCTCACAGTTTACAAGAATCAATCCTTGATCTGTCAAAGCCATCATCAAGCCTCATACCAACTTGATTTTTGTGCAACTAGATGACTCAAATTATCTGCTATGGAAATTACAAATTGAACCATTGTTAGAGGATACAGCTTAGAAGATTATGTGCTTGGAACAAAGAAAATTCCAGCAAAGTTCATTAAGGACAATAATGAAAACTTAACATTAAATCAAGATTACACTATCCATCAACGGCAAGACAACCTGATTTGCCCATGGCTAATGCTATCGATGAGTTCTACCTTGCTTCCACAGATTATTGGATGCAAGACGGGTCACGATGTTTGGGAAACTGTGGAGAGAAACTTCACATCACAGTCTTCCACAAAAATTCTGCACTTTAGAAGACAATTACAAAGCATGAGAAAAGATAACATGTCAACGAATGAGTATCTACTCAAGATTAAAGGTATCTGTGATCAGCTTGCATCTACTAGACACAAAATAAGTGAGTCAGAACAAGTCCTTTCAATTACCAGTGGCTTTGATGATAGCTATAAAGATGTGGTAGCAATTATTTCATCTATTGAGCCTACCCTAACCCTCCAGTATGTATTTTCCAAACTCTTGGCACACGAAAAAAAATTGAACAAAAATGCGCTATTAATTATACCACTAATTTCAAAGGCAAGCAACAGGAAAGAAATTATGTGCCAAGGCAGCAGTTTTACACCAACCAAAGAGGTGGTCAAAGAAACAGGTCAAGAGGAAGGGGAGGTAGATTCAACAACGACAACTGAATAGGTTGTTAGATATAGGCAAAGTTATGGACATAGTGCCAATAGGTATTACTTTAGGTTTAATGCCAACTATGTGCCAAATCAAAACAATACAGGTACAAACATCAATAATATCGGCATTCAAAAGGATAACCAAAGACAAGCAGAGGAATAAAATACTACTACAGTAAAGCTTGAAGATATAGATAATGAGTGTTGGTATCCTGACTCAGCAGCAACAAATCATGTGACAAACAACTTGAACCTTGGGAACAAAGAGTATAAACGTACGCAAAACTTACTTGTTGGTAATGGAAAAAATGTTCATATCACACATACTGGAAATGCAAGCATAAATGGAACCAAAAAATTATACCTTTAAAACCTACTAAGGGTACAAGCTATTAAGAGAAATCTAATAAGTGTTTCTCAATTTGCCAAAGATAATAATGTATTTTTTGAGTTCTACCCAAATATATGTTTAATCAAAGATATAATAACTCCAGATGTCATTTTGTAGGGTAAAGAATGTAATGGGCTATACGAACTTCACTCTACAAAAGCTAGACAATTTGAGTTTAATAAAAGCAATTGTATTTTGAACATTGATAGTATTTCTGGTAGCAGTAAAAAAAATTAATCTCTGGCATAATAGACTGGGACATCCTAGTGCGAAAATTATTAAAACTGTTTGTAGTGACAATAATTTTTCTACTGATAATTTCCTAACTAAATATGCATGCGAATTTTGTCAAATGGGAAAAAGCCATAAATTTGCATTTCCAGATTCTGAAACTACTCGCAACTCACCACTTGAATTAATTGCCACTGATATTTTGGGGTCCAACCTATGGGTATAGATACTATATCTCAATTGTTGATGTATTCTCCAGATTTGTTTGGATATATTTTCTGAAATCTAAAGCAGAAATTAGTAATGTCGCAATACAATTCATCACAAATGTTGAAAATCAAATACGTATTCAGGTAAAAAAGATCCAAATAGATGGTGGATCTGGATTTTTTCCTTCAAAACAATTTTTTTCTAAGTAGGGAATTGAACACAGAATAACGTGTCCATAAGCTTCAGCACAAAATGATTTTAACGAACATAAACACAGACACATCGTTGAGATTGGTCCAACCCTTCTTGCTAAGGTCTCTATGCCATTAAAATTTTGGCCAGAGGCATTTTACACTGTTCTACACTTAATTAACATAATGCCTACAAAGGTGCTCAATTTGAAGTGTCTACAGGAAGTGCTAAAAAGGGTTAGACCATACTATAATCATTTAAAGGTATTTGGATGTCAGTGTTTTCCTTGGATAAAACCATACAATACACACAAACTTGATTACAGGTCTACTTCATATACATTTTTGGGATATCTCGATAATCAAAAGGGATACAAGTGCATAGACAACAAAGGAAAAATCTATGTTTCCATGCATGTAGTATTCGATGAAGATGTTTTCCCATATAATACATCATAAATTAAGACAAAAAATAAAGTGCAGAATGCCAGACAATACAAGAGTGGTATGCAAGATGATGAAGTAATAATTCAGCCAGTACAACATGAACTATGTTTCACTGGTAATCTCACTCAACACGGTACCACAAGGGAAGGCACAAGTCAACGAGAGGCCCCTCAAACTACTCACAATTGTGAAGAAAATGGAAACACAGAAGAACATGAAATTCAAAGCCAAAAGCATACATCAGAGACTCAACCAACAACTAATGCACACACTGGACAGGTGCAGTCACACTGAAGCAATGCAAATAAACATCCAGTGATGACAAAGGCCAAGTGTGGCATATATAAACCTAAAGTGATCAACACAGTTATGGATTCAACTAAGCCTATGTCATATTAGGAAGCATCTCAAAATGCAAAATGGAAGGCAACAATGAAAGAGGAGTTCAATTCCCTCACCATAAATAACACTTGGACTTTTGTTTAAATGCCCGGTGATAAAAATATCATAGGGAGCAAATTGGTCTATAAACTCAAAAAAATGCAGCTGGTTCAATATCTAAATATAAGGCTAGGCTTGTAGCGAAGGGGTATTCACAACAGTGTAGATTCGATTTTACATAAACTTTTTCACCTGTTGTGAAACCAACCTCAATTCGAGTAATTTTAACCATAGCCTTAAAAGAATTGGACCATTAGACAGTTATATGTTAATAATGTTTTTTTAAATGGTGTTTTGCAAGAGGAAATTTTTATGGAACATCCATAAGGGTTTGTTAGCAAAGGACAAGAGACACTGGTGTGAAAACTCAACAAATTAATTAATGGATTAAAGCAGGCACCTAGAGTGTGGTTTGACAAATTAAAGTTCACTCTTGTAAAGCATGGCTATCAGTCAAAAAAATCAGAACTCTATATTTACAAAATTTTCTAATAGTTTCATCACATATATTGTAACACCCCATAATTCTATAACACTAATTTTCACAAACTAAAGTATACTTAATTCAAAACATAAGAATTAAGGGAAATGGGTTACGCCATTGCGTTCGTCTCGAAATTCTGCTTGGAAACGAGTCCGAGTTTTCGAAAAACGGAGTCCGTATGAGGGAGATATGACCCTACGAAGTTTCAAGAATTTTCAGAATTGAAAACAGCTCGAAATTCGAATTCGAAATTCAAATTCAAACACCAGTGCAGACTGGGCGGGAATTTTCCCGCCCAGGACCAGGTCGACCTGGGGGTCGACCATAGTGTCGACCTCCCAGGGACCAGGTCAACCATAGTGTCGACCTGGGGGTCGACCTGGTGCCAGAACCCAGTTCTGAGCCTGGGTTCATTCTGATGTATCTGGTCACGTTTTCAGTCTAGGTTCGTCTGCCTAACCCTGTATAAACAGCTTCCTAGCCTCATTCTCCTTTCACTATTTCATTCTCTCCTTATGCTGCCTCTGGAATAATTGAAATAAATTAATTAAAATAAAACACGAAGACTATTTCTTGAAGATTACAACTACGAATTTCATATTGGGATTATCAACTACAATCAAATTGGAGATTCAAATCAAGATTAAAGCTTCAAGAAGAGAATCAAAGACTAATTCAATGGCTTCAAGCAACGTCACGCGAATCATAGCAACACTATCTTATTATCCTTTTTCTTGAAACCGATCAATGTAAGTCGGTTACTTTTTAGATTTGAACGCCTTGATCTATTTGGGACATGAAATTAAATGGATATAAGAATATGCCTAATCTTTCCATTTAAATCTGTGCTTATATATGTTTTTGGATCTGATTAAGAACTATTGTGACTAGGGACCCATAAGACAATGCCTACGCCTATGACTATGAACAAAAGACTATTGCCTATGACCATGATTCGTTACCTATGACTATTGGACATAAGACTATTGTCTGTGACTATGACTTTGAGACTATTACAGTTAATTGCCTATGACTATTAAGGATAATTTAGGACTATTTTGGGTTAATTATCCATGACTATTGTGGCTAATCGCCTTTGGTTCATAACTATTAGACTACTACCCATGATCATGACTATGACTATTATGGTCAACTACCTATGACTATTATGTTTAGTTGCTTATGCCCTTAACACTATAGTTACCGATCATGATTGTACACCAAACTGGCGTTATGTTGGATCAAATCACCTATGTTCCCTTTGATTATGTTGGATCTCATACGTATGGTGTAATTTGTTTAGTTTATTCCTATACGCTATTATGTACACCAAAACCATTGGATCCATCATCTTTGTATTTGGCTCGCTTTTGCAAGCCTATTCTGTTATGTCAAGTCTCATGTTATCCTCTATTCCCTTGTTAGTTTCATTTCATGGAAAACTAGTGAAATCATGGTGTACGTACGTTTTGAATACGGGTGTAATTGGGTATAACATGAAATCTATATTATTTGGCATAATTTGGGACATGTATTATAACGTGACTATTAATATGCAAATTGGAGTAATTCGATATTAATTATAGAATATGTAAATTGATACATTGAATCTAGTATTGGCTAGTAAACTAAGTTTTAGGCATAAATGGTAAACTAGAATAATAAATCTAGTTTGGGCATAAATTGTAAACTAGAATATTAAATCTAGTTTTAATATGCACTGTAAATAGGAATACTAGATCCAAATTGGCATAAAACTGCAAGTTGGGTTAAACGATAGGTAAATCAAGATTTGGGCCTAGAATATAGGTATGTTAGTGGGCATGACATATGAATATGATATAGGTCAAATTTGTTTAAAAAGAGCTGTTAACAATTTACATATAGACAAAAAGGATAAATATGTAAATCTAGGAAAGACGAATATGCCTAACCCGAGGTTAGATTGAGTTACGGTATAAGACTGCCCGGAACCGCCCGGTAGAATCCAGCAACCGTAACAATACCTATCTAATGTGGGTGGTTAGAGCATTGAGCCCAAAAGGACCCGAGGTTAGACTGAGTTGGGGTGTAAATCTGCCTGGAACCGACCGGCACATCCAGTGACCGCAACAATATCTGTCTAATGTGAGTGGTTGGTGCTTTAATGAATAATTTAAAGCTAAGAAATAGTTACCCTAGAATGGGAGGGTTAAGTCCATAGGAATACTTAACCAACTTAACATGTTAACAAGACAAGATTTGTAAGGGGTTAAGTAACTAAAGAAAACACTTAGCCATTATAACATGTTGACTAGACAAGTGGGTAAGGTTAAGAAAAAGGTTTAACCGTTATAACATGTTAACTAGACTAGAAGGTGGGGTTAAGGAAACCTAGAACACTTAACCATCATAGTGTGATAAATGAACAAGGCTAAGTTAAAACATGAAGGTACAATACTTATCCATTAGAACATGTTAACTAAACAGATGTTAGGGTTAAGTTAACTAAGAGAACGCTTAACCATTAAACCATGTTAGTAAAACAGAGGAGCAAGGTTAAGTTAAGAGGAACACTTAACCGATACAAGATAAATGAGTAGGGTTAAGAAATTAGAAATACTTAACCAATATAACTTGGTTTGTGGTAGGGTTAAGTCAACGTGAACTACTGATAGCACTTAACCAGTTTAACATGACAAATGAATGGGTTAAGTTAACTTGAATTGGCTAATGACACTTAACCAATCCAACTTGACAAGAACAAGAACTAAGTAGTAAACCTTAGTTAAAATGAACTAAGTAGTAAACCTTAGTCAAGAAAACGACAATTCAATAAACTAAGTGGTAAACCTTAGTTAGAAAAACTAAGTAGTGGTCCTTATTATAACACGAGGAGGAGCGAACGTCCATCCGATCTTAAAGAAGGCTCCAACGAATTGGGTTACGAAGCCTGAGGCTTCGAGGGGACGTGACGGTACTCATGGTATCCCTCTATGAGAATGCAGATGATCGGCCTGGGCTCACAGAGGTTAAGGTCTGCGTTAGTAGAACCAAGGGCATGCCATGGTTGCAATATAAGGCAACCTAAAGACTAGGGTGGACTAGCGTGGTTCGGCGAGACCAGTAGCCCTGTGATAGCAACTCGTTGTCTACCTACCATCTTGAGTCAGTCGAGATACGTAAAGAGGAAAGGCGGAGAACTCTAAAAGACCATATACTTGCTATCTAGTTATGGGTGAGGATGGCCATAAGATAGTGGGGCACAGAGGGTCTGCGTATAGTTCTCAATTTTTCAAGGATGGCCTTTCATTAGTTGAGGGAGGGGTCAAGTGGGACCATAGCCACTGGAAAAACATACCTTAACATCTGCATCGGCAGATAACTTAAAGCTCCCGACCGAGTTCAGTGTTTCTTGGTTAGCCCTGCCACGGAACTCGGGCCGCACATATAGAGGACATGTGCAACTAGATATCTAGCACGTTTACGATACGATTGGGACGTAAAGTCTTGGAACACTTATCGCTCTGGGTAGTGTATCCTAGACTAGGGGGCATCGTTCGACAGGTAGCATAATCCCTAGTTGGACCTAGGTGGCATAAACCCTGAATGTGAGGAGCGTTCAATAGATAGCATAAACCCTAGTTGAATCTAGGAAGCACTCGATAGAAAAACCCTAGATTAGATCTAGGTAATAAATAATAGATGTACACCTGAAAACAACCACAACTTTGGGGATTGGGATCACGTTATCATTTTATACAGATTACTAGTTGAGACACTAGTTAGGTGGTGCAGAGATATAGAAACCAGAATAACAGGGTAATAGCAAAGCAGAGAAAGTAGCGAAGCATATCTTATCTTGTCTTAGCATATCTTGCGTTAATCTTACGTTATCTTGTTTGCCCTATCATCATGGTATTATCTTGTATTCAGTTAATTCATGTTGTGTTGCTTTTCCCTGTTCACATGCTAAAAGTTACTGAACTTACCAGACTTCATGTCTGACTCTGTTTTCTTTCGCTTTCTTGTCTTCCGTCCCCCCCCCCCCCCAGGTCTGCAAAGGGAGGGAATGTTACTGCTTAAGCTCAGTTTTCTTTCCAAGCTGAAGATTAGTCGAAGTTTTGCTTGGATTCTCTTTTCCATTGCTATGGCTGGCTCATTCTACATTGGGGAATATAAATTGTTATTTTATGGTTCTTTATTTTGTAAGACAGATATTCTGGTGTTGGAAAACAATTGTTGTACAAACTATTTTATCAATAAAGTAAAGTTCTATTTTCCGCTGTTTTAAATTTTGTCTGTCTTGTAATTTATCTGCATCTTTTACCTTAAATGCTCCACAGAACTTAGTGCATTCCCTTTGTGAGTGACACTAACGGATGTGGGGTGTTACACGTGGTATCAGAGAAGAAGGTTACCGGATCAGATAAAAGATTTGAAAAATTACTTTCAAAACGGGTTTAAAAGAAGCATTTTCAAAAGAAAAGTTTTGTTTTAAAGGCATATTCCCCAAAGCCATATGCACTATCTTTTGATTCTCTGTTTGAGTCCTTGTTTCCTTCTTTCTTGAGTCTCTGGGGCTCCTGGCTTTCTGGGAGGTAACCTCATCGCGGCACAATTCCGTAGGCTTGATAAGACTACGATACCAACCGAAGGGCAAAGTTGAGCCCGACTTCCATCTATATCCATGGTAGTTTCACCTGCAGCTAGTTTTCTTTCGAGCCTTAAAGGGTTTTCCACGCGATGGAGGCAGCTTTTGAGAAACTTGTCAAAATGATTATACAGGGATGGTAAAGATGAAGATGATCTCAAAGCAAGGATGAGAAATTCATGGATATAAACTCGACTCACGAAGAAAGAAGGGGTTATAAAACCTAAGACGAGAGGAAGTATCTTTTCCATGGTATGATAGGGCATATAATTAAGGACAAGGGCAAGGATGAGGGAAAGGATTTTCAGGAGGACGAGTGCGTGCTTTCACCACCAGAATACCTGGGAGAGAGGTAGTAAAAGTCTCCATCGGAAAAGTTTATCTTTTCGTTTGATCAACCAGTTAGTACTCTTTTGATCTTAGCGCTTCGCATTTTTTCATATCTTCTTCCATAGCTGAGTCTCTGCACCTTAATACTTGTATAGGAGAAGATCCCAATTAGTCTCAGATCCAAATTGGTGGTTCGGCCCGTTTACCTTTGGTTTGTAGGGATTTGAGAACGTCCACATTAAGTGTTGAGTTTAAGCATAATGTTTTGGTTCCATGGGCTATGAGTTGATCCTAGGCATGGGTTGGTTGGCTAGTAATTCTGAAAGTTAGACTTTTTGACTTACCTTGGAAATACCCTCAAGATTTCGTGATCCTAAAAGGATCAGTTAGGCTTAGCTATCTAGAATCGCTTAATACATTTATCGATGATTTGCAATCCGTTAGAATAGTCCATGAGTACGCAAATGTTTTGATTAGGTTAGGGGTTTACCCCTAAAACGCGGGATAGACTTCCGCATATATCCAATTGACAATGAAAAGCCAGCTATCCGATCAACGACAATTTTGGAAATGGAGGTCAAGAAGCTTCACAATCGTGAAGATTAACTAGATAAGGTACGGTACAGAGAAGCTCAAGAAGATGCGACTTAGAAGACTGAAGACTAGATACGTGCATCATACCCTTTTTCTTAAGGGTATATCCTTTCTCTAGGAGTTTTATGACTACTTGTTTCTAGCTTTTAAGGTATATCCTCTAGGACGTATCATCGATGCTTAGGTAGAAGCCAATGGATGTAAACGTGTATTTGAAACATGTTATGATTGATGGTTGCAAGTGGTTGCTCGTGGATGCATACACACACCATACGTGCTAGAATGACTTAGTCACTTTCATATTGCATTCACATATATGTATTTGCTTAACGGATTTAATTTGATATGTTATCATGTGGATGTTGCATATGGATGAATGGCTATGCACACATGTAGTATTTACATAACTAGGGATGCTTGCATACATGATTGGACGCATGACACTGACATAATTCGCATTAAGGAGGTCAACTGAATCAGTAGACCGCCTGATTTTGCATTAGATAAAGACATATACACACACTATGCATATGAATATGAAAGCATTTAGAAATCTTTTTAAGGACAATGAATGCCTGTGATTGAATGATTGAGTAGATGGGTGATTGGATGGTAGGACACATTCTTCCTAACTTGAAGATTTCGAGGACGAAATCCTTTTAAGAAGGGGAGAATGTAACACCCCGTAATTCTGTAACACTAAGTTTCACAAACTAAAGTATACTTAATTCAAAACATAAGAATTAAGGGAAACGGGTTACTCCATAGCGTTTGTCTCAAAATTCTGCTTGGAAACGAGTCCGAGTTTTCGAAAAACGGAGTCCGTATGAGGGAGATATGACCCTCCGAAGTTTCAGGAATTTTCAGAATTGAAAACAGCTCGAAATTCGAATTCAAACACCAGTGCAGACTGGGCGGGAATTTCCCGCCCAGGACCAGGTCGACCATAGTGTCGACCTGGGGGTCGACCTGGTGCCAGAACCCAGTACTGAGCCTGGGTTCATTCTAATGTATCTGGTCACGTTTTCAATCTAGTTTCGTCCGCCTAACCCTATATAAACAGCCTCCTAGCCTCATTCTCCTTACATTATTTCATTCTCTCCTTATGCTGCCTCTAGAATAATTGAAATAAATTAATTAAAATAAAACACGAAGACTATTTCTTGAAGATTACAACTACGAATTTCATATTGGGATTATCAACTACAATCAAATTGGAGATTCAAATCAAGATTAAAGCTTCAAGAAGAGAATCAAAAACTAATTCAACGGCTTCAAGCAACGTCACGCGAATCATAGCAACACTATCTTATTATCCTTTTTCTTGAAACCGATCAATGTAAGTCAGTTACTTTTTAGATTTGAACGCCTTGATCTATTTGGGACATGAAATTAAATGGATATAAGAATATTCCTAATCTTTCCATTTAAATCTGTGCTTATATATGTTTTTGGATCTGATTAAGAACTATTGTGACTAGGGACCCATAAGACTATGCCTACGCCTTTGACTATAAACAAAAGACTATTGCCTAAGACCATGATTCGTTACCTATGACTATTGGACATAAGACTATTGCCTGTGACTATGACTTTGAGACTATTACAGTTAATTGCCTATGACTATTAAGGATAATTATTTAGGACTATTTTGGGTTAATTATCCATGACTATTGTGGCAAATCGCCTATGATTCATAACTATTAGACTACTACCCATGACCATGACTATGACTATTATGGTTAACTACCTATGACTATTATGTTTAGTTGCTTATGCCCTTAATACTATAGTTACCGATCATAATTGTACACCAAACTGGCATTATGTTGGATCAAATCACCTATGTTCCCTTTGATTATGTTGGATCTCATACGTATGGTGTAATTTGCTTAGTTTATTCCTATTCGCTATTATGTACACCAAAACCATTGGATCCATCATCTTTGTATTTGGCTCGCTTTTGCAAGCCTATTCTGTTATGTTAAGTCTCATGTTATCCTCTATTCCCTTGTTAGTTTCATTTCATGGAAAACTAGTGAAATCATGGTGTATGTACGTTTTGAATACGGCGGTAATTGGGTATAACATGAAATCTATATTATTTGGCATTATTTGGGACATGTATTATAATGTGACAATTAATATGCAAATTGGAGTAATTCGATATGAATTATAGAATATGTAAATTGATACATTGAATCTAGTATTGGCTAGTAAACTAAGTTTTAGGCATAAATGGTAAGCTAGAATAATAAATCTAGTTTGGGCATAAATTGTAAACTAGAATATTAAATCTAGTTTTAATATGCACTGTAAATAGGAATACCAGATCCAAATTGGCATAAAACTGCAAGTTGGGTTAAATGATAGGTAAATCAAGATTTGGGCCTAGAATATAGGTATGTTAGTGGGCATAACATATGAATATGATATAGGTCAAATTTGTTTAAAAAGAGTTGTTAACAATTTACATATAGACAAAAAGGATAAATATGTAAATCTAGGAAAGACGAATATGCCTAACCCGAGGTTAGATTGAGTTACGGTATAAGACTGCCCGGAACCACCCAGCAGAATCCAGCAACCGTAACAATACCTATCTAATGTGGGTGGTTAGAGCATTGAGCCCAAAAGGACCCGAGGTTAGACTGAGTTGGGTTGTAAATCTGCCTGGAACCGACTGGCACATCCAGTGACCGCAACAATATCTGTCTAATGTGAGTGGTTGGTGCTTTAATGAATAATTTAAAGCTAAGAAATAGTTACCCTAGATTGGGAGGGTTAAGTCCATAGGAATACTTAACCAACTTAACATGTTAACAAGACAAGATTTGTAAGGGGTTAAGTAACTAAAGAAAACACTTAGCCATTATAACATGTTGACTAGACAAGCGGGTAAGGTTAAGAAAAAGGTTTAACCGTTATAACATGTTAACTAGACTAGAAGGTGGGGTTAAGTAAACCTAGAACACTTAACCATCATAGTGTGATAAATGAACAAGGTTAAGTTAAAACATGAAGGGACAATACTTAACCATTAGAACATGTTAACTAAACAGATGTTAGGGTTAAGTTAACTAAGAGAACACTTAACCATTAAACCATGTTAGTTAAACAGAGGAGCAAGGTTAAGTTAAGAGGAACACTTAACCGATACAAGATAAATGGGTAGGGTTAAGAAATAAGAAATAAGAAATAAGAAATACTCAACCAATATAACTTGGTTTGTGGTAGGGTTAAGCCAACGTGAACTTCTGATAGCACTTAACCAGTTTAACATGAGAAATGAATGGGTTAAGTTAACTTGAATTGGCTAATGACACTTAACCAATCCAACTTGACAAGAAAGAGAACTAAGTAGTAAACCTTAGTTAAAATGAACTAAGTAGTAAACCTTATTTAAGAAAATGACAATTCAATAAACTAAGTGGTAAACCTTAGTTAGAAAAACTAAGTAGTAATCCTTAGTATAACACGAGGAGGAGCGAACGTCCATCCGATCTTAAAGAAGGCTCCAACGAATTGGGTTACGAAGCTCGAGGCTTCGAGGGACGTGAGGGTACTCTTGGTATCCCTCTGTGAGAATGCAGACGATCCGCCTGGGCTCATAGAGGTTAAGGTCTACGTTAGAAGAACCAAGGTATGCCTTGGTTGCAATATAAGGCAACCTAAAGACTAGGGTGGACCAGCGTGATTCGGCGAGACCAGTAGCCCTGTGATAGCAACTCGTCGTCTACCTGCCATCTTGAGTCAGTCGAGATACGTAAAGCGGAAAGGCGGAGAACTCCAAAAGACCATATACTTTCTATCTAGTTATGGGTGAGGATGGCCATAAGACAGTGGGGCACAGGGGGCCTGCGTATAGTTCTCAATTTTTCAAGGATGGCCTTTCATTAGTTGAGGGAGGGGTCAAGTAGGACCATAGCCACTGGAAAAACAGACCTTAACATCTGCATCGACAGATAATTTAAAGCTCCCGACCGAGTTCCGTGTTTCTTGGTTAGCCCTACCACGGAAATCGGGCCGCACATATAGAGGACATGTGCAACTTGTTATCTAGCACGTTTACGATACGATTGGGATGTAAAGTCTAGGAACACTTATCGCTCTGGGTAGTGTATCCTAGACTAGGGGGCATCGTTCGACAGGTAGCATAATCCCTAGTTGGACCTAGGTGGCATAAACCCTGAATCTGAGGAGTGTTCAATAGATAGCATAAACCCTAGTTGAATCTAGGAAGCACTCGATAGAAAAACCCTAGATTAGATCTAGGTAATAAATAATAGATGTACACCTGAAAACAACCACAACTTTGGGGATTGGGATCACGTTATCATTTTATACAGATTACTAGTTGAGACACTAGTTAGGTGGTGCAGAGAAATAGAAACCAGAATAACAGGGTAATAGCAAAGCAGAGAAAGTAGCGAAGCATATCTTATCTTGTCTTAGCATATCTTGCGTTAATCTGATGTTATCTTGTTTGCCCTATCATCATGGTATTATCTTGTATTCAGTTAATTCATGTCGTGTTGTTTTTCCCTGTTCACATGCTGAAAGTTACCGAACTTACCAGACTTTATGTCTGACTCTGTTTTCTTTTGCTTTCTTGTCTCCCCCCCCCCTAGGTCCACAGGGAGGGAATGTTACTGCTTAAGCTCAGTTTTCTTTCCAAGCTGAAGATTAGTCGAAGTTTTGCTTGGATTCTCTTTTCCATTGCTATGGCTGGCTCATGCTACATTAGGGAATATAAATTGTTATTTTATGCTTCTTTATTTTGTAAGACATATATTCTGGTGTTGGAAAACAATTGTCGTACAAACTATTTTATCAATAAAGTAAAGTTCTATTTTCCGCTGTTTTAAATTTTGTCTGTCTTGTAATTTATCTGCATCTTTTACCTTAAATGCTCCACAGAACTTAGTGCATTCCCTTTGTGAGTGACACAAACGGATTTGGGGTGTTACATATATTTTAATCTATGTTGATGATTTCATTATAACTAGCAGCAGTGAAGCAGAAATCAAAGAAATTACTCAACTTTTAAACACTGAGTTCACTATAAAGAATCTTTGAGAGTGGAATTACTTTCTAGGCATTGAAGTAAAAAGAAAAAATGCCATTGATACTATCAAGAGAAAAAAATGGAAAAAGCTAATTCTCTTGCAATACCTATGGTAACCAATGCATAGTTGTCTAAACAATAAGGGTAATCATTTCAAAACCCAAGACATTACAGAAGCGTAGTGGGAGCCCTGCAATATGTTATAATTTCAAGACCAGACATCTCGTATGGTGTTAATAAAATGAGTCAATACATGCATTGTCCTAAGGATGATCATTGGACAACAGTAAAAAGGAATATATTTATTTTAACGGAATTTTAATAGTTAAAATAATTTATTTTATGTAATAACGACGAAAAAATTTATTTTAATCAAAGTTAAAACGAATATATTTATTTTAATTATAAAAGGAGTTAGAAATAGCGCGGTAGTTTGGTAATTTGAATTTGAACTTTGACGGATTGTACGAGATGCAAAGTGAATCGGATTTTAGTGAAACAAGAAATATTTAAATCTGTTTAACTATATCTTTCTAACGAATCTGAGAAATTGAAATTTCACTTTAAAAATCAAAAGTTATGTCCAGTTTAAAATTTAGAATAGTCGTTGTAGAATTTATATATATATATATATATATTAATATTAAAAATAGCCATTTTTCAAACAACCTCCGTTTTTGACGAAACCACTTTTGTTGGAACCGGAATATCAAATTATTGCAAGGTTTCAATTTTCATAATTTTTAGAATTAATATGCGGGCGTGGCGAAAGAAAATGTGTTTTGTCAATTTCAGTCAAATCGGATCGACCAGAAAATGACCATTTTTCAAACGATCTCAGAATCCGACGAAATTAGTCTTGTTAGAACCGTATCCTCAAAACATAGCTAGAAGTAATTTTTTTGTAAATTTTAGAGGTAGTATGTGGCCCCGGAAAATTAAAATGTACGATAGAATTAAATAAATAAATGATCTATAATTAAATTTAAAGAAAAACATATCGTAACAGCCGAACTGGATTACGAAACATGTTCCATTATGTCCGGGATGGGGGTATTTGCCTAGTGACAACTTTTGTTGGGATGGATTTGGGGTTCGTATAGGGATTAACGGGTTTTTCTTTGAATTAAAAATTAAATAATATAAAAATACACGTATATATACCCTAGCTTATACGGTCCTATACTAAACCCTAGTTCGTATACGGCCGCCACCATCTCAATTCCATGGCCACCGTTGCTCCATCCTTCTTCCCCCAAAATCTCCTCATCCACTCACTAAAAACCACTGCTCCTTTTGACAATATTGAAGACCTTTCTCCACCCTTCCCATCCATACGGAGTTCGACCCCAGCCGCTGCCTGAATCGACCCCACCGTCGATGAGAAGTCCCACCGTTCAAGGCTCCACCGCATCCTCCTGAAGCCGTCGAGCTGGGGCCCTCCACCGCCGCTGGGTGCGCCACTCTGTCCTGTACAGCGTAGTGTATTCTGATCGTCAGCACGTGGCGCGGTTGGAGCACAAAACTAAACCCTAGAATGGAACAAACTGTATAAGCATCGTCTGTGTTATCAGATAGGAGGAAGAAGGGTGAACTCTAATTAATTTATTAAATTAATTAATTTAAAATATTATTTACACAAAATCAATCATATCTTACTCGTATGAATTCATAATCAGATGATTTCTGAAGCATTGGAATCCTTGTGATGAGATCTAGACGATGGAAAAGATTGGATTTGAAATTGAGGACTTTGAAAATTCAGCTAAATTTGAACGCGAACGATTTCTGAAAACAAATCGATGTGAGATTTCTTTTTTTTATATAATTAATTAATTTATTTAATTTATTTGCTATGTGGTGGTTGTTTGTGTATGACTTAGATCTGCTCTGTGATGAGATTGTGGATGATTTAATCTGTTTGTTGGTAATGTATAAACACAGATCTGTATGTGTTGAATATAATAAATCATTTGTTGTATTATTGATTTGGAATAGAATTGCCATTCAATAAAAATAAATCATTTTGTAATGTTGTTGAATTGCATTAGATTTTCAATTCAACATAAAAACATTATTTGGATTATTTTTGTTGAATTAAATTAAATTGTCAATTCAATTTGATCATTTTTGTTGAATTGAATTAGATTGTCAATTCAATATTAAAAAGTTTTTCTTTTATTTGCATTCCTTGATGCAAATATTCATTGAATTAAAATGTTGTTCTTTCATTTGCATTCTTTGATGCAAGTATACATCGACATAAAAAAAAACTATATTTTATTTGTATTCTTTGATACAGATAAAATATTGAAATTGGAGGTTAAATTTTTTTAGCATTTCTTGATGCAAATAAAACATAGTTTTAAAAAGGTTATACTTTTATTTGTAATTTAGATATAAATTAGGAACATGATTTGTAAAGTTACATCTTCATTTGTAATTTTAGATGCAAACAAAACATTAGAATTTGATTAATAATAAAAGTCACCTTTTTATTTTTGTATGAAATGTTTGATTGGAATAAAATAACATTTTTGTTTAAAATGTTTGAATAGAAAAAAATGTCATTTTTGGTACATAATGCCATTAAGGTCATTTTATTCAAAAATGTCATCTTTGTAAGATTGTTACATCGAAATAAATATTTCATTTTGTAAGATGATTACATTCAAAAGGATTACATAAAAATGACATTTTTGGTCAAAACACCGTATTTAAAAGTTGAATTTTTATCTGCATTTTTTGATGAAAATAAACATCGTATTTAAAAGTCAAATTTTTATTTGCATTCTTTGATACAAATAAACCATCGCATTAAAAGTTGAATTTGTATTCGCATTCTTTGATGCAAATAAACTATGAAATTAAAAGTTGAATTTTTATTTGCATTCCTTGATGCAAATAAAACTTGAAATTAGAAGTTGCATTTTTATTTGCAAATTTAGTTGCAAATAAAACTTGAAATTAAAAGTTGTGTTTTTATTTGCATTCTTTGATGCAAATAAATCATAAATTAAAATATTACATTTTTATTTGCAATTTAGAAACAAATAAAAGCATAGTTTAAGAAGTTACATTTTTATTTACATTTTAGAGGTAAATAAAAGAATAAAAATTAAAAGTATCATTTTTACTTTTAAATTAGAGAGAATAAAAAGATTATGATAAAGAGAATTCATCTTTGTTGTATCTTGGTTAAATTAAATAAAATGTTTTATTGTCATTATAGATTTTAAATAAAAAGATTAGTATTAAAAAGATATATTTTGGGTGTCATCTTAGCTTCAATAAAGATAGTAAATAGAAAGATAAGTTTTATTTTGTCATTTTGTTGCAATACAAAAGATGCATTTTTGGTTAAACAAGAATGAGGCATTTTTAGTTCATTAAAATTTATTAAACTAAAAGACACATTTTTATCATTTAAATAGAATGAGACAAAATTATTCAATTTTGTCATTTTAAAACATTAAGAAAATATATTCACTTTTATCAAATTAAAACAGTTAAACTCAATTTGTCACTATTATCAATTTATAATAGTTGAAATCTATTTTATCGCTTTTGTCAAATTATCAAAGTTAAAACCGTTTTATTGCTTTTGTCAAATTAACTAAGTTAATACTATTTTGTCGCTTTTGTCAAAATTATCATAGTTAAAACAAATTGGTCACTTTTGTCAAACTATAATGGTTAAAACAAAACATTATCATTTTCATCGCATTAGATTTGACAAAACCAATTTGTTACTTTCAATTGTTCTGTTGAATTAGAATTGTCGACAAAACAAACACATCACTTATAATTGTTTTGTTGAATTAGATTTGTCAACAAAACAAAGTCATTATCTTTGTTGTTTTGTTGTAATAGAATAGTTAAATTAAAATATACATTTTGTCAAAGTATCCATTTTGTCAAAATATCCATTTTTGTCAAAATAGATTTGTTAAAGGAAACCACATATTTTTGGTCAAATTATATACTTTTGTCAAGATAATACTAGTTGGATCAAAAGACAATTTTTGGATCAATAGCTTAGTTAAACCAAATATATATATATATATATATATATATTTACTTTTGTCAAAAATATAATAGTTGAAACAAAGGTTACATTTTGTTAAATATGATGGTTGAAGACAAAAAATTACCTTTTATTAATTAGATTTGAATTAAGATAAAAATCACATTTTGTTAAATGAAAGAGTTAAACACAAATAGTAATTTTGTGAAATAGTTTTGTGTTACCATAGAAATATCTATTTTGATAAAATAGAACTGTCAACAAAATGGAACTTCTTATACATTTTGTTGAGATAGAATTTACATGCAAATATAATAATCACTTTTATTTGCATAGTATACAATAGAATTTATATGCAAATATAAAAATCATTTCCATTTTGCAAACTTACATTGGAGTTTATATTCAATTATAAGAATCATATTATTGGTCAAAATATACATTAGAATGTATAGATGAGTTAATGTGACATCTTTATATGTTAATGCATACATTAGAATTTGTATGCAATTTAAAATAAACATTTTTAAGGGTTAGGTTATACATTGAAAGACTTATACTAATGAGTTTATTTCTTTTATATGTTAAATTTAAGAATAATTACATACAAATAAAGTATAATGAAAATTATCTTTTATTTGTCATCCGGCTCATATAAATAAATTACATTCTATTAGATATTAGAAATGAATAAAGAAATTATGCGAGTCAAATATATTTTATTTCGACATTAGGAATAAAATATCATGTTTGTCCATCATTATCAACATGTTGGTAGTATTAAAACTTGTTAAATTCATTAACCAATTATTTATTTATATGTACTGTTGTTGGCTGAAAACCCCACACGTGTATTGGGATGATAATTGATATACACTAGTCCCAATGTTTATTTGTATGTCAATCGATAGACTGACAGGCTGCGATGAGCGTTATTATTTCATTTTAATGCTCACACAGTTGTGAACTTCACTCTGGATGTTGAATGGACGGTTTGATGATTATTTATCATTTTTTGTCATTTACATACGATGTATGAAATCCATATAACCAAAGTTATATGGTAAATGATTGAGTCGCTTTCCGATTCAGAATATCTTTTATATTAAGAATATTTTAAACAAAGAATTTCTTTTAAATAAGGAATATTTTTAAAGGATATTGAAATAAAAGAATTGGATTTTTGGTTGTCGTGGATGTTTTCTTAAATAACACAGTTCTTAAACCCCGACTGAAAGAATAAATCTTTTAACTAAGATTATTAGTGTTTCAAATTATACTTGTTAATTGGAATTATTGATATGTGAATTGGGTTTACCGTGAACTATGTTTTTAAACGACATTTGTTCTTTAACCCAATTAACATGATTGTGGGGTTATCGTGAACAGTGTTTTTAAATGACATTGGTTCTATAACCCAGTTAAAGATAAGATTTATGTCTTAAATTGGAATAATCATAAATTAATGATTTTGGATATTAAAACTGAATTGGAATTTTAATAAATCTTTGGAAATAAGATTTAAGAATAAATTTAAAAGAATTTATCTTTGATAAAATTAATGGGAACCTTTCCCTAATAATATGAATATTTTATTTAAAGAATATTCTGAATTGGAATGAGGCGTTGGATGTGTCTTTACAACACTTGATTCTTAATTATAAAAATACGCGAGTTATTCGGAAAGACCGGGTTTAACCTATTCTAAATAATTACTACGACGATTAAAAGTCGAAGATATTGAAGACGGTGATCGAAGACCGGCGATCTTCACATCGAATGGACAACTACTGATGCCTGGCATTGGGTCGCTCCCAGTAAAGGGTTAATAGTGGTAGTTGTCCGGACTTACTTGTTGATCGTCCAGATACGCGAGCACCTAGGTGACTCCGGATTCGTTCAGACCCAGAATGGATTTGTAAAGGGATGTGTGTCCGACATTGAATTTCATGCTGTGTAATTAAATTGATATCTATTAATTGTGGCGAAGGATTTATTCTCTTGCTTAACACCCATCTTTGGGACGCACGAGCTCGAAGATTATATATTGGTAGATATCAATCGCATGGTGTGAACTATCAATGTGACATGCCAAGATGCAATTGATCGAGGCTTTTGTTGAAAAATAGAGCCTGGATGATGATCAAAGCATAGCCTATTTAGGCATAGCTTTGCGTATTTCGTTACCGCACGAGCCTTACATCCCTGTAAGAGTCAGAAACGGGACAAGGGAACACAGAGAGTGCACACGTTTCTTTCTAGCTAGAAGTGGTGTTTGGGTTTTTACAAGGCCCAACATTTTTACTTATGTGGTTGATGGATTTTGAGGCGCCTTAGATATTTTTTATTGGTCGCCAATGGCTAATTTATAGGTCCAATAAGATCGAGGAGCGTGTGTTCAAGAATTTCCAATCCACTGGCGTTATTCGTGGACCAACCTTGCTGTATCCAAGGGTTCATTGCGGGGGATCCTGAGACATTGCTAGAGTGTCTCGAATCGGTAAGGAGATCGTTCCTAGCCTTGACTCTTGATGGAAACTCAATTTCCAATACGACATCATGCGGTTTTGATTGTAGAACTAGTATGGTGATATAGTATATGGTAGCTATGCCGTCTATGATTAATACATTATGATTGAAAGATTTTTAAAACATATATAAACTAATAATAATATCAAATCCGTTTTATCGTATCAAGCATTTTTGACCATTATAAGGTAAAACTCTATCCTCCGGCTTGCGTTGCATTGTGTGATGGGACCAGAGTCTTATAATGGTTTCATTTTTCTAAAAAGCATTATGTTGTTTAACGATTTACTTTATTTAAATCGTGCACTGGCAATCCAATGGAGTAAACATGTTCCGTGTTAGCGGCGTGGTCCTGTGATTAGCCTTCTTATTAGATAAGTTGAGTAAAGATTTCTCACACCAGTCCCATGACTGATCCGTAGTTTGTTTCACTTTGCAAACTCGGGTGCCCTCTTTGTTACACGGGCAATCGAGTAGCTTATTTTGCAGATATATTGAGCAGGATTCTGGATCGATGCTTAAAGTTGTGTCCAGAGCATCGGTAGTCTTCCGCTGTGTTAATTTAATTGTTCCGATGCATTGTATTAGTTTTGTTGTAATTTAATTTTCCGCTGTATTATTTATCCAATCTACTCTGATATATTCTGTACTCTGATGTTATATTATCATGATGTAATAAAAGTCTTATGTTATCTGTTCTAATGTATTGTATTCCCAAAGTTAAAGTATTCAAATATTTCCAACCTTTGGTTCAGACCTGTGTGGTTTATGGTCGATTCAAATGGTGGGGATTTTCGGGTCTTTACATTGGTATCAGAGCTTTGGTTAGCTCAAATCTTTGGGGTACAACTCGTTAGTACTGAACAAAAGACTCATCAAAGATTGGATTAGTAATATCCAATAAGAATAACTCGTTAAAGATGGGATTAGTAGTATCCTAGAACGAGTGTGAAGAGTATTAATTTTTTTTAAAATAAAAATGAGAACAAATTTAGTTTTGAAAATTTAAAATCTCATTTTACGTATTTGAATATATTATTTTATTTTATATTGGATAATCGAGTATATAGAGATTTTAATATACGCCTGATCCACGTGTATACGAAGCCTCAAATATACTAGGTAGATATAGAATCACACTTTAGTCGCCCTGAGATGTTCTGATGGTGGTTCGAAACATCATCAGAATTTATGTTCGAGTTTTGAAAGTGGTATATCAATATACCTCCATCGACTGGTGTGAGAACCAAAACTAGATAGGGTCTATTGCTGTGATTTGCACTAAAAATATGATTTTTGACTATATATAAAAGTTATATATATTTGAAAAGTTAATCACCTAATTGATTATTGGTTGTGATGTTTGATAATTAGTTTAACTAATTTAAAATATTGAAATGATAATTAATTTAACCAATATATAAAAGAATGATAAATTTAACAAAATCAAATTTAATATTGAACTTAACTGAAAATTGATCAAAATTAAAAGTTGAGTTGGCTAATTAAACAACTTTTGACTCCGTTCCTTTTCGAGGACGAAAAGATTTTAAGTGGGGGAGATTGTAATAACCTGCAAATTTTGAACCAATTTAAAAATTTTATTTTAGAAACTTTAACGGAATTTTAATAGTTAAAATAAATTATTTTAAGTAATAACAACGAAAAAATTTATTTTAATCGAAGTTAAAACGAATATATTTATTCTAATTATAAAAGGAGTTAGAAATTGCGCGGTAGTTTGGTACTTTGAATTTGAACTTTGACGGACTGTACGGGATGCAAAGTAAATCGTATTTTAGTGAAACAAGAAATATTTAAATCTGTTTAACCATATCTTTCTAAGAATCCGAGAAATTGAAATTTCACTTTAAAAATAAAAAATTATGTCCAGTTTAAAATTTATAATAGTCGTTGTAGAATTTATATATATGTATATTTTAATATTAAAAATAGCCATTTTTCAAACGACCTCCGTTTTCGACGAAAACACTTTTTTTGGAACTAGAATGTCAAATTATTGCTAGGTTTAAATTTTCATAATTTTTAGAATTAATATGCGAGCGTGGCAAAAGAAAATGTGTTTTGTCAATTTCAGTCAAATTGAATCGAGCAGAAAATGACCATTTTTCAAACGGTCTCAGAATTCGATGAAATTAGTCTTGTTAGAACCGTATCGTCAAAACATAGCTAGAAATATATATTTTTGAAAATTTTAGAGGTAGTATGTGGCCCTGGTAAATTAAAATGTACGATAGAATTAAATAAATGATTTATAATTAAATTTAAAGAAAAACATATTGTAACAGCCGATTTGGGTTACAAAACATGTTCCATTGTGTCCGGGACGGAGGTATTTGCCTAGGAACAACTTTCGTTGGGCTGGGTTTGGGGTTCGTATAGGGATTAACGGGTTTTTCTTTGAATTAAAAATTAAATAATATAAAAATACACGTATATATACCCTAGCTTATACAGTCCTATACTGAACCCTAGTTCGTATACGTCCACCACCATCTCAATTCCATGGCCACCGTTGCTCCCTCCTTCTTCCCCCAAAATCTCCTCATCCACTCACTAAAAACCACTGCTCCTTTTGACAATATTGAAGACCTTTCTCCACCCTTCCCATCCATACGGAGTTCGACCCCTGCCGTTGACGAGAAGTCCCACCGTTCAAGGCTCCGCCGCATCCTCCTGAAGACGTCGAGTTGGGGGCCTCCACCGAGGCTAGGTGCGCCACTCTGTCCTCTACAGCGTGGTGTATTCTGATCGTCAGCACGTGGCGCGGTTGGAGCGCAAAACTAAACCCTAAAATGGAACAAACTGTATAAGCATCGGCTGTGTTATCAGATAGGAGGAAGAAGGGTGAACTCTAATTAATTTATTAAATAAATTAATTTAAAATATTATGTGCACAAAATCAATCATATCTTACTCGTATGAATTCAGAATCAGATGATTTCTGAAGCGTTGGAATCCTTGTGATGAGATCTAGACGATGGAACAGACCAGATCTGAAACTGAGGATTTGAAAGTTCAGCTAAGTTTGAACGTGAACGATTTCTGAAAACCAATCGATGTAAGATTTCTTTTTTATATATAATTAATTTATTTATTTAATTTATTTGCTATGTGGTGATTGTTTGTGTATGACTTAGATCTTCTCTGTGATGAGATTGTGGATGATTTAATCTGTTTGTTGGTAATGTATAAACACAAATCTGTATGTGTTGAATATAATAAATCATTTGTTGTATTATTGATTTGGAATAGAACTGCCATTTCAATAAAAATAAATCATTTTGTTATGTTGTTGAATTGCATTAGATTTTCAATTCAACATAAAAACATTATTTGGATTATTTTTGTTGAATTGAATTAAATTGTCAATTCAATTTAATCATTTTTGTTGAATCGCATTAGATTTTCAATTCAATATTAAAAAGTTATTCTTTTATTTGCATTCCTTGATGCAAATATTCATTGAATTAAAAAGTTGTTCTTTCATTTGCATTCTTTGATGCAAAATATACATTGAAATAAAAAAAACTATATTTTATTTGCATTCTTTGATACAGATAAAATAGTGAAATTGGAGGTTAAATTTTTTATTTGCATTTCTTGATGCAAATAAAACATAGTTTAAAAAATGTTATACTTTTATTTGTAGTTTAGATATAAATTAGGAACATGATGTTAAGTTACATCTTCATTTGCAATTTTAGATGCAAACAAAACATTATAATTAGATTAACAATAAAAGTCACCTTTTTATTTTTGTATGAAATGTTTGATTGGAATAAAATAACATTTTTGTTTAAAATGTTTGAATAGAATAAAATGTCATTTTTGGTACATAATGCCATCAAGGACATTTTATTTAAAAATGTCATCTTTGTAAGATTGTTACGTTGAAATAAATATTTCATTTTGTAAGATGATTACATTCAAAAGGATTACATAAAAATGACATTTTTGGTCAAAACATCGTATTTAAAAGTTGAATTTTTATTTGCATTTTTTGATGCAGATAAACATCTTATTTAAAAGTCGAATTTTTATTTGCATTCTTTGATGCAAATAAACCATCGTATTAAAAGTTGAATTTGTATTCGCATTCTTTGATGCAAATAAACTATGAAATTAAAAGTTGAATTTTTATTTGCATTCCTTGATGCAAATAAAACCTTGAATTGGAAGTTGGATTTTTATTTGCATTCTTTAATGCAAATAAAACTTGAAATTAGAAGTTGCATTTTTATTTGCAAATTTAGTTGCAAATAAAACTTGAAATTAAAAGTTGTGTTTTAATTTGCATTCTTTGATGCAAATAAATCATAAATTAAAATATTACATTTTTATTTGCAATTTAGAAACAAATAAAAGCATAGCTTAAGAAGTTACATTTTTATTTACATTTTAGAGGTAAATAAAAGAATAAAAATTAAAAGTATCATTTTTACTTTTAAATTAGAGAGAATAAAAAGATTATGATAAAGAGAATTCATCTTTGTTGTATCTTGGTTTAATTAAATAAAATGTTTATTGTCATTATAGATTTTAAATAAAAAGATTAGTATTAAAAAGATATATTTTGGGTGTCATCTTAGCTTCAATAAAGAGAGCAAATAGAAAGATAAATTTTATTTTGTCATTTTAATGCAATACAAAAGATGCATTTTTGGTTAAACAAGAATGAGGCATTTTTAGTTCATTAAAATTTATTAAACAAAAAGACACATTTTTATCATTTAAATAGAATGAAACAAAATTATTCAATTTTATCATTTTAAAAGATTAAGAAAAAATATTCACTTTTATCAAATCAAAACAGTTAAACTCAATTTGTCACTATTATCAATTTATAACAGTTGAAATCTATTTTATCGCTTTTGTCAAATTATCAAAGTTAAAACCGTTTTATCGCTTTTGTCAAATTAACGAAGTTAAAACTATTTTGTCGCTTTTGTCAAAATTATCATAGTTAAAACAAATTGGTCACTTTTGTCAAACCATAATGGTTAAAACAAAACATTATCATTTTCGTCGCATTAGATTTGACAAAACCAATATGTTACTTTCATTTGTTCTGTTGAATTAGAATTTTCGACAAAACAAACACATCACTTATAATTGTTTTATTGAATTAGATTTGTCAACAGAACAAAGTCATTATCTTTGTTTTTTTGTTGTAGTAGAATAGTTAAATTAAAATATATATTTTGTCAAAATATCCATTTTTGTCAAAATAGATTTGTTAAAGCAAACCACATATTTTTGGTCAAATTATATACTTTTGTCAAGATAAGACTAGTTGGATCAAAAGACAATTTTTGGACCAATAGCTTAGTTGAACCTATATATATATATATATATATATATATATATATATATATATATATATATATATATATATTTACTTTTGTCAAAAATATAATGGTTGAAACAAAGGTTACATTTTGTTAAATATGATGGTTAAAGACAAAAAAATTACCTTTTAGTAATTAGATTTGAATTAAGATAAAATTTACGTTTCGTTAAATGAAAGAGTTAAACACAAGTAGTATTTTTGTGAAATAGTTTTGTGTTACCATAGAAATATCTATTTTGATAAAATAGAATTGTTAGCAAAATGGAACTTCTTATACATTTTGTTGAGATAGAATTTACATGCAAATGTAATAATCATTTTTATTTGCGTAGCATACAATAGAATTTATATGCAAATATAAAAATCATTTTCATTTTGCAAACTTACATTGGAGTTTATATTCAATTATAAGAATCATATTATTGGTCAAAATATACATTAGAATGTATATGTGAGTTAATGTGACATCTTTATATGTTAATGCATACATTAGAATTTGTATGCAATTTAAAATAAACATTTTTAGGGGTTAGGTTATACATTGAAAGACATATACTAATGAGATTATTTATTTTATGTGTTAAATTTAAGAATAATTACATATAAATAAAGTATAATGAAAATTATCTTTTATTTGTCATCCGCAGTAATGTCATATAAATAAATTACATTCTATTAGATATTAGAAATGAATAAAGAAATTATGCAAGTCAAATATATTTTATTTCGACATTAGGAATAAAATATCATGTTTGTCCATCATTATCAACATGTTGGTAGTATTAAAACTTGTTAAATTCATTAACCAATCTTTTATTTATATGTACTGTTGTTTGCTGAAAACCCCACACAGGTATTGGAATGATAATTGATATACACTAGTCCCAATGTTTATTTGTATGTCAATCGATAGACTGACAGGCTGCGATGAGCGTTATTATTTCATTTTAATGCTCACACAGTTGTAAACTTCACTATGGATGTTGAATGGACGGTTTGATGATTATTTATAATTTGTTGTCATTTACATATGATGTATGAAATCCATATAACCAAAGTTATATGGTAAATGATTGAGTCGCTTTCCAATTCAGAATATCTTTTATATAAAGAATATTTTAAACAAAGAATTTCTTTTAAATATGGAATATTTTTAAAGGATATTGAAATAAAAGAATTGGATTTTGGGTTGTCGTGGATGGTGTCTTAAATAACACTGTTCTTAAACCCCGTATGAAAGAATAAATCTTTTAACTAAGATGATTAGTGTTTCAAATTATACTTATTAATTGGAATTATTGATATGTGAATTGGGTTTACCGTGAACTATGTTTTTAAACGACATTTGTTCTTTAACCCAATTAACATGATTTTGGGGTTATCGTTAACAATGTTTTTAAATGACATTGATTCTGTAACCCAGCTAAAGATAAGATTTATGTCTTAAATTGGAATAATCGTAAAGTAATGATTTTGGATATTAAAACTTAATTGGAATTTTAATAAATCTTTGGAAATAAGATTTAAGAATAAATTTAAAAGAATTTATCTTTGATAAAATTAATGGGAACCTTTCCCTAATAATATGAATATTTTATTTAAAGAATATTCTGAATTGGAATGAGGCGTTGGATGTGTCTTTACAACACTTGATTCTTAATTATAAAAATACGCGAGTTACTCGGAAAGACCGGGTTTAACCCATTCTGAATAATTACTACGACGATTAAAAGTCGAAGATATTGAAGATGGTGATTGAAGACCGGTGATCTTCACATCGAATGGACGACTACTAATGTATGGCATTGGGTCGCTCCCAGTAAAGGGTTAATAGTGGTAGTTGTCTGGACGTACTTGTTGATCGTCCGGATACGCGAGCACCTAGGTGACTCCGGATTCGTTCACACCCAGAACAGACTTGTAAAGGGATGTGGGTCCAACATTGAATTTCATGCTGTGTAATTAAATTGATATCTATTAATATATATCTGTGATGGCGGAGGATTTATTCTCTTGCTTAACACCGTTCTTTGAGACACACGAGCTCAAAGGTTATATATTGGTAGATATCGATCGCATGGTGTGAACTGTCAATGTGACATGCCAAGATGCAATTGATCGAGGCTTTTGTTGAAAAGTAGATCCTTGTGGATGATGATAAAAGCATAGCCTATTTAGGCATAGCTTTGTGTATTTCGTTACCTCGCGAGCCTCACACCCCGGTAAGAGTCAGAAACGGGACAAGGGAACGCAGGGAGTGCACACGTTTCTTTCTAGCTAGAAGTGGTGTTTGGGTTTTTACAATGCCCGACATTTTTACTTATGTGGTTGATGGATTTTGAGGTGCCTCGGATATTTTTTATTGGTCGCCAATGGCCAATTTATAGGTCCAATAGGGTCGGGGAGCGTGTGTTCGGGAATTTCCAGTCCACTAGCATTATTTATGGACCGACCTTGCTGTATCCAAGGGTTCACTGCGGGGGATCCTGAGACATTGCTAGAGTGTCTCGAATCGGTAAGGAGATCGTTTCTAGCCTTGACTTTTGATGGAAACCCAATTTCCAATTCGACATCATGCGGTTTTGATTGTAGAACTAGTATGGCGACATAGTATATGGTAGCTATGCCGTCTATGATTAATACATTATGATTGAAAGGTTTTTAAAACATATATAGACTAATAATAATATCAAATCCGTTTTATCGTATCAAACATTTTTGAACATTATAAGGTAAAACTCTATCCTCCGGCTTGCGTTGCATTGTGTGATGGGACCTGAGTCTTATAATGGTTTCATTTTTCTAAAAAGCATTGCGTTGTTTAACGATTCACTTTATTTAAATCATGCACTGGCAATCCAATGGAGTAACCCCGTTTCGCGTTAGCAGCGTGGTCCTGTGATTAGCCATCTTATTAGATAAGTTAAGTAAAAATTTCTCACACCAGTCCCATGACTGACTCGTTGTTTCTCTTTGCAAACTCGGGTGCCCTCTTTTTCACACGGACAGTCGATTAGCTTATTTTGCAGATATACTGAGCAGGATTCTGGATCGAAGCTTAAAGTTGTGTCAAGAGCGTCGGTAGTCTTCCGCTGTGTTAATTTAATTGTTCCACTGCATTGTATTAGTTTTGTCTTAATTTAATTTTCCGCTGTATTATTTATCTAATGTACTCTGATATATTATGTACTCTGATGTTATATTATCATGATGTAATAAAAGTCTTATGTTATTTGTTCTAATGTATTGTATTCCCAAAGTTAAAGTATTCGAAGATTTTCAACCTTTGGTTCAGACTTGTGTGGTTTATGGTCGATTCAAATGGTGGGAAGATTCCCAAATGAATATACTGGGCTGTTCTATCCGCTTCAGGAATAGGAACATGTTTGTGCTTCGGGTCTTTATAATTTTCCTGGGGAAAAAAATCCAGCATCGTGGTGTGCAAAGAAATAGAATACAGTATCTCATTTGAGCACTGAAGCTGAGTTTAGAAGTGTAGCAAGTTGTGCAACAGAAATTTTGTGGGTGCAATCACTATTAAATGAACTACAAATCAAAACCGAAAAGAAAGCTAGCATATGGTGAGACAATGTAAGTACGATTGCCCTCACAACTAATCCAATTCTAAACTCCAAAACTAAACATATCGAGCTTGGTTTGTACTTCCTCAAAGAACAAGTCACTTAAGAAAAAAATGAGAATCGGATGCATGCCATCTACACACCAAAAGGCGGATATACTCACAAAGACGCTTTCAAAATCAAGCTTTACCAAGCTCAGACATGAGTTGAACGTGGATGGGGAGAAATTGAACTTGAGATCCTCTGCTCTTGCATATCTTCCATAATAGAAGCCCTTTTTCTTCTCTCTCGCCTAAAGTTTGTTGTTAGCTTGGCATCTTAAGCTCAAATCTAGTGGAAATCGCTTTCATTCGATGATTGTTGATGGTGTCAGTTGCAACCCTAATTTTTGTAATTAGGTTTGAGGGGGAGGGGGGTATGAAATAAAAAATAAATATCTTGCCTAATATATCCAAATGACTTGCCGCATATCAGGATGATTTATTTACCGTTATTTCACATTCCTATTTCCCCTTACATTCTTATTTTCCTTTGTTTTCTATCCGATGTTATAAATACAAGTCCACCTATGTTTTCTGTATTCAAAGATCTGAATAAGGCACATTGCCGAAATAATAAAAACATTATCATCTTCATTTTCCTTTGCATCACAACAAGATTTCAAATCGAGTAGTTTTCTATTGAATTTTTGAAAGTGGGTGACACTACTAGATGAAATTTTTAACAAGTTTAAAGAAGCATTAAAAGATATTAAGCTAGTTATTCACGATATCAAAGAACAAGGTTATGATAATGGATCAAATATGTAACACCCCGTAATTCTGTAACACTAAGATTCACAAATCAAGCCAGAATTAGAATTTAAAATCAAAATCAAGGGAAACGGGCTATGCCATTGCGTTCGTCTCGGAATTCTGCATGAAAACGAGTCCGAGTTTGCGTAAATCGGAGTCCGTATGAGGAAGATATAGCCTCTGGAAGTTTCAGCGAAGTTCAAATTTCAAAACAGGTCAAAAACGAGTTCAAATTCGAAAATCAGACCCAGAAGCGGGCTGGGCTGGAAATTTCCCGCCCAGGACCCAGGTCGACCAGGGGGTCGACCTAGGAGTCGACCTGGGTACCCAGGTCGACTAGGGTGTCGACCTGGGGGGACCAGGTCGACTGGGTAGTCGACCTGGGGGTCGACTGGGTAGTCGACCTGGGGGTCGACCTGGGTAGTCGACCTGGGGGTCGACCTGGGGGCCGACCCCCCCCCCCCCCCTCACTTTTTCCAGTTTTCTGAACCTGGTTCGTTTTTCTGTATCCGGACGCCATTTTGACCAGATTCGTCCACCTAATCCTATATAAACAGCCCTAGTCTCCTTCTCTATTCACAATTCTTTTCTATCCTTATGCTGCCTCTGAGAAAATAAATGAATAAGTAAATAAAATAATATATAAAATAAATCAAGACGAGGAGATGCTGCTCAAGACTTTCAAGAAGAGATTCAAGTCAAGCTAGGATTCAAGTGATGATTCAAACAACTTCAACGACTGTTTTTCTACGAATCTAATCTAATCTCTGTAAGTCGGTTACTTTTTAGATTTGAACGTTTTCTCTATTCGTGACATGAAATTAAAGGAATAAAAGAATATGCCAAATCTTTCTATTCGAATCTGTGCCTATATCTTTGGACCTAATTAAGAACTGTTATGATTCAATAAGACTGTGACTATGGAACTATGGACCTTAAAACCATATGCCTCTATGACTATGAACATTGCCTATGACTATGAACATTGCCTATGACTGTGACTGTGACTATGAGAATTATTCCCTTTGAATATGAACACAAGCCTGTGCCTTTGACAATGAAGCATAAACTATTGCCTATGACATAACAAAGGCTACTGTGATTAAACACCTATGATTCCTGACTAGGAAAGTGTTGCTTAAGTTTTGTGATCATGAAATTGGGTCTAAACCCGATTATCTATTCTGTCTATTCTTGGTTTTTCTTTGGTTTTAGATCTTGGGAATTTACCTATTAAGTTAGGTCTACCCATGTTTATCTATTCTGTCTATTCTTGGTTTTCTTTGGTTTTAGATCTTGGGAATTTACCTATTAAGTTAGGTCTACCCATGCTCTTGAACCTACGTCGTTATTCAACCCTTTTTATGTCATAAGATTTTCAGACATATGGGCCTTTGATGTTTTAGATCGATTTCAGTGAAATTCGTTAGGTCTATAATTAGTAAATTATCATTTTATGCCAGTTGTTATGTTTATCTTTTTCATAGCAATCTTTGGTTCATTCCCTATTTTCTACGAATCTAGATTTATTTATAATCTAGGTTGAGTCACGATTATACGAACGATGGGAATACGATTTGGGCAAAATATGAAATTTACTAAAAACGTAGTTTTAAACTTGGAAATTGGCATAAATTGGGAACATGGATTATGGCATGTTCATAGAAATGCAAATTGGATAAATTTGACATGAATTATAGGAAGTGTAATTTGAATCTAGCATTGACTTGTAAATCTAGCATTTACATGAATTGTGAACTAGAATAATATGTCTAGTTTGACATGAACGGTAATTAGAATGTTAAATCAGAATTGGGTTAGCTAATTTGGCATAATAAGTATATTGGCATAAGTTTGAAATTGGCCATAATTGCGAGTAATTGTCATGTTTAGTGACACTTAATTTGGTATAGTTTACATACCAAAAAGCATAAATATGATATAGAGGGGAAAATGGGCCATAAGAATAAATGTTGACAATTTACATTAAAAGAGTAATTAGGAAATAAGTAAATTAGGAATAATTTACTTATAGAATTTGTCCTAAATGAGAAAATGTAAATTTAGACAAATTAAAGGTTTATTAACGACATCTCTTTTAATAATACACCAGAAAGTTCTAGGGTGACAGAGAGGATAGTGTCTAGGCTTGAGTTTGGAAAATACAAGTTTCCTGCTCTCCCTGGCTATCCCAAACTGATCTGACGGACGGGATGGTTACTTTCAAAACCTGATTGAAAAGTAATCAAAACCCTTTGAACTTAGAAAACACGAATATGCCTAACCCGAGGTTAGACTGAGTTGCGATGTAAACCTGCCCGGAACCAACCGACACATCCAGTAATTGCAACAATATCTGTCTAATGTGAGTGGTAGAGGCTTTAATCTATTTAGTTAAAGCTAGAACAAGAATGGTAGGGTTAAGTTAACTAAGACACTTAGCCAATTCAACATGATAACCAAACTGATGGGTGGGGTTAGGTTCACACAGACAGTTAACGCAGTTAAGCTAGAATGGGAGGGTTAAGTCCATAGGAACACTTAACCAACTTAACACAGTTAAGCTAGAATGGGAGGGCTAAGTCCATAGGGACACTTAACCAACTTAACATGGTAACAAGACAAGATTTGTAGGGGTTAAGTAACCTAGAAAAACACTTAGCCAAATTAACATGTTAATTAGACTAGAGGTTGGGGTTAAGTAAAAGTTAATACACTTAGCCAATTTGATATGTTAGCTGGGCTAGACCGTAGGGTTAAGTAAACTTGAACACTTAACCATCAGACTGTGATAAAGGAATAGGGTTAAGTCTAAAACATGAATGGATAATACTTAACCATTAATAACATGTTAGTTAAAACAGACGGCAAGGTTAAGTTAAAAAGAACACTTAACCAATACAGGATGAACGGGTAGGGTTAAGTAATAAGAAATACTTAACCAATATAACTTGGGTTGTGGGAGGGTTAAGTCAACATGAATTACTGGTAACACTTAACTAGTTTAACATGATAAATGAAGAGGGTTAAGTTAGCTTGAATTGACTAATGACACTTAACCAATCCAAATTGACGGGAAAGAGAACTAAGTAGTAAACCTTAGTTAAAAGGAGCTAAGTAGTAAACCTTAGTTAAGAAAACAACGATTCTGGAAACTAAGTGGTAAACCTTAGTTAGTAGAACTAAGTAGTAATTCTTAGTATAATACGGGAAGGAGCGAACGTCCATCTGATTAAAACGAAGGCTCCAACGAATTAGGTTACGAAGCCCGAGGCTTCGAGGGGACGTGAGGGTACTCTTGGTATCCCTCTGTGAGGCTGCAGATGATCCTCCTGGGCTCACAGAGGTTAAGGTCTGCGGTAGAAGAACCAAGGGTATGCCTTGGTTGCAAAATATGGCAACCTAAAGACTAGGATTGTAACACCCCGAATTTCAGTTAATACTAATATTCACTAATTGCAGAATAAATAATCTCAGATGTGAGAATTGGGGGAAACGGGTTGTGCCATTGCGTTCGTCTCGGAAAAATACGCGAAATAGAGTCCGAAATTTTATAAATCGGAGTCCGTATGACCCGGTTAAGGCCCAAAGAAGTTTTCGGGAAATTTGAATTTCGAAACTTGCAGAAATGGGGGCTAGGCGGGAAAACTCCCGCCCAGCCAAGTCGACTTGGCTGTCGACAGGGCTGTCGACTTGCCTATCGACATGCCTGTCGACTTGGCAGTCGACAGGGCTGTCGACTGGCCCTGTCGGCTGATTCTGGCCTGGGTGCACCTGGTTGAGTTTTGGGCTGGGTTGGAGGGCTTGGGACGAAATCTGACGGACCTAAACTAACCTAGGGTTAATCTAAGGGTCTAAAACACAACCTAATCCTATAAATACACCCTAAGACTACCCTAATCCATACTAAAAATAGAATCTATGCCATCATGCCGCCAAAATGCAACTTAGAAGGAGCCTCCACTAATTTGTGAAGAGGATTGCAAGCTAATCAACTACTAATCCACCTCTACTTCAACTCTAGCAACTATCTAAGGAGCTAATCTTGGAGTTTGTGAGTTTCTATCACTTTAATAGCCAATTGCTAAACTAAGTAGATGAGATGTGATGAGATCATATGGTTTTGCTTGCGGATCAATGGGTTTTAGGTCATATGTTATGATGCTAGTTTGCTAATCACTACGTTTAACACTTATTCATGATGACACTATATTTATGCAAGTTAAGTGTTTGGGTTTATGCATGTTAAGTGGTGGGTTTTATGCATGCTAAGTATTCGGTTTTATGCATGCTAAGTGTTTGGTTTTATGCAAGTTAAATGCTTGGTTTTATGCTAGAATCATGTGTGAAATAAGTGACATGACATGCAAGTTTAACCTATGAGTTTGGATCTATAATATGCATAATCTATGCAAGTTGTTTGGATTAGTGATATGCATAACATATGCGAGTTTACCTTTGTATGTCATACATACATATGCGAGTTCATATGTAACATGTAATGCAAGTTATGTGCATGATTATATGCAAGTTCATATGTAACATGTTATGCAAGTTATGTGTTTGGTTATATGCAAGTTATGTGCATGATTATATGCAAGTTCATATGTAACATGTTATGCAAGTTATGTGTTTGGTTATATGCAAGTTAACATGTGACATGCTATGCAAGTTTACCCCTTTGTATGACATAAGTATATGTGCAAGTTCATCCCTTTTAGACCTATGACATGTATGCAAGTTGACACCTTTATGATAGGTCTATGACATGAACATTTAAGCAAGTTACCATCTTTATGACATATGTGATTCATGCAAGTTTGGGTTGGTTATTTATGCAAGTTGGGTTTATGGACATGTATGCAAGTTGACACCTTTTAAACCCATGATAATGCTAATGATATGCTAAGTTGAACCCATTGTGTGTGTGATGAATCTTCTCTTTTGAAGTATGTCATGTTAACGTATTTACGTGGGGACGATGGGGTAAAAATTAATGAACACATAAAACTGTGTGAAGTGGGTATGATTAAACATACTATAAAGTGGATGGACATAATTGGGAATTTATCTATTAAGTTAGGTCTACCCATATTATGGAATTGGGAATTTACCTATTGAGTTAGTTCTACCCATATTCTTAAATATTTGTAATTAATTAGGGAAAATTAATACAAATTATGGGGGTGATTAATTAGGTGTAATTAATCGACTAAGACACGAGGTTGGACCCTTTTGTAGCATAAGACTGCCCGGAACCGACCGGCAAATCCAGCGGCTACAAATGATTGGCCCAATGTGAGAGGTCTTAGTCATAAACTAAATACGTGACAAGTGTAAAGACACGAGGTTAGACTCTGTTATGGTGTAAAGCTGCCCGGAACCAACCGGCATATCCAGCTGCCATAAAAGACAGTTTAATGTGAGAGGTCTTTACAAAGGTTACGATCTTAATTAATTAAGAAACACTTAACCAAATTAGCATGTAGTAGGGCATGAGGGGTTAAGTGGGTGCCTTGGGTGGCATGTAGTAACTAGTGGGGGTGCCTTGGGTGGCATGAGGAAACTAGTGGGTTGCCTTGGGTGGCAATAGAAAATACGATTAGAATACTTAACCAAAGTGGAACATGTAATTAAACATGATTAAAGGGTTAAATAAGTGCCTTGGGTGGCATGTGGGAATCAAGTAAGTGCCTTGGGTGGCATGTGGAAATCTAGTGGGTGCCTTGAGTGGCAATTAAAATATGCTTAAAAGACTTAACCAAAATTTATAACATGTAAGTGGACATGGTTAAAGGGTTAAGTGGGATTCACTAGAAATGACAAGCTTAGGTGGGTAGCTTGTGGGGGCCCATTTCAACCAATATCCCAAACGTATCTTTGTGGGCTCGACCCAAGTCGAGGACGGGACACGCATATTGGGCTTGACTGTAAGAGGCCAAAACGAGTTAGCGGTGGCAACGCAAGTCCAACGGGTTTCATATGCGTGTGTGGACCCGGGCTGGTAAGTAAGACGTTGTTGCATCGTGTAGGTATAAGCCATGCACCGTTGATATTATCAGGTTGCCACTTTGGGGAATGATACACCCCACTGTGGGGCCAGCACGGGTATCTACGTTAGGGAGCCGATCGCTTGGGGAGTAGTGGGTACACCTAGTGGAGATAGGGGCAGACGGCACCTATGTAGTCAGCTAGGGGTACACGAAACTACTATTAAAAATTACTAAGTACACTTAGTGGGATCAACCTTAAGTAGGAATTACCCTTGGGTGGGTAGAACTGGTGTGGTGCAGTGTAGGGATTACCCTTGGGTGGGTAGATCTGGGGTGGTGCAGTGTAGGAATTACCCTTGGGTGGGTAGATCTGGGGTGGTGCAGTGTAGTAATTATCCTTGGGTGGGTAAATGCGTCTTTACGGTTATCTTAGTTCATCCTAAGTCTAGTTGGCTGCTTAGTATAGCCATTTATCCCCAGTCGTTACCGTATATCAAGCTTACGTCTTACTCTGGTTACTTTAATGATTGTATTGTTAAAGTTATAGGACTCGCTCAGACTTATGTCTGACCCCGTTGTTTTTATCTTTTTCCCAACCCTCAGGTTATCAGAGTGGGCCTAGCACTAGTGGGCTTTGATCAGACTGCTTTATCTATCTTTTGGAGCTTGGACCGTGGATGTAAAGCTCAGTTTATCTTTTCTATTATGGCTATTAAGTTATGTAGTGGGATTATGTACTTTTGTTTTATCAGGATGGATATTATGTACTTGACTCTTGTTTATGGTTTTGGTGTAACCAAACATGTTTTACTTTCCGCTGCAATGAAATGATGTTTTAAATTCTCAAGTATTACTTATATCTGTCTTGTTGTAATTTTTCTGTTCTATATTCACTTAAAATACTCCACCGATGTTATGGCATTCCCTTAGTGAGTGACCGTAGCGGGTGTGGGGTGTTACAAGGATGGACCAGCGTGATTCGGCGAGAAACCGGTAGCCCTGTGATAGCAACTCGTCGTCTACCATCCATCTTCAGTCAATCGAGATACGTGAAGCGGAAAGGCGGAGAACACCAAAAGACCATATACTTGCTATCTAGTTATGGTTGCGGATGGCCATAGGACAGTGGGGCATAGGGGGGCCTGCGTATAGTTCTCATTTTTCAAGGTGTGCCTTTCATTAGTTGAGGGAGGGGTCGAGTGGGACCATAGCCACTGGAATAAAAACAGACCTTAGGATCTGCATCGGCAGATATCTGAAAGCTCCCGACCGAGTTCTGTGTTTCTTGATTTGCCCTGCCACAGGACTCGGGCCGCACATTACAGGACATGTGCATCTAGACAAGCGATAACGATTCGCGATACATGCGTGGGGAAGTATAGGAACATATACCACTCTAGGTAGTGTGTCCTAGACTTGGGGGCATCGTTCGTCAGGTAGCATAATCCCTAGTTGGACTAGGTGGCATAAACCCTGAATCCGAGAAGCGTTCAGCAGATAGCGTGAACTCTAGTTGAATCTAGAAAGCACTTGATAGAAAACCCTAGATTAGATCTAGGTAACAAATAATAAAGGTATGCCTGAAGGCAATGGAAAATACAGGGATTGGGATCACGTTATCGTTACTAGTTGGGACACTAGTTAGGTGGTGTAGAGGTATAGAAACCAGTATAACAAGGAAATAGCGAAGCGGCGAAAGTATTAGAGCATATCCAGTTTATCGTATCTTAGCATATCTTGTGATTATCTTGTCTAATCTTGCTGACCCTATCATCATGGTGTTATCTTGTATTCAGTTAATTCATGTCGTTTTGTTTTTCCATGTTCACATGCTAGAAGTTACTGAACTTACTCAGGCTTTATGTCTGACTCTGTTTTTCTTTCGTCTTCTTTTCTTCCGTTCCCCCCCCCCCCCAGGTAGTAAAGGAGGGAATAGTATAGCTCAGGCTAAGTTGGACTGTCACCCTTTCCCAGCTTGAAGATTTGTCAAAGTTTTGCATGGATTCTCCTTTCAGATGCTATGGCTGGCTCTTGCTAAAATTGGGGAATATAAGTGTTGTTTTATGCTTCTTTATTTTGTAAGACAGATGATACTCTGATATTGTAAAGAAATCATTGTACAAACTATTTTATCAATAAAGAAAAGTTTTATTTTCCGCTGTTTAATTTCTGTCTATCTTGTAATTTATCTGCATCTTTTACCCTAAATGCTCCACAGAACTTAGTGCATTCCCTTTGTGAGTGACACTAACGGATGTGGGGTGTTACAAAATATAAAAGAAAATAAAATAAAGGGTTGCAACAAAGCCATTTAGAAACTAATTTTAGAGCTTTCCACAGGCTTCGTGATTGCCGCAGTCCTAATTTTGTGTTATGGTATATGATGGATTATTTCTAAAGCATCAATTTTTTTGGGGTGACCCAATGAATGTTTAATTTATTTTCTTCACCCACAAATAGATTGAAAGTTTTTAATGATCATGTATCAGATTGTACCATTAAACGATCATCAAATACACCTAGGAAAAGTCATATTGAAGCAGCAAAATCTATAAGATATCAAAGTGTGGAGATATGAGGCTTGTCAAAATGTACAAAGATTCAATGGTGAAGAGTAAAGCTTAAAGTCTTGTAAAAAAAACGAGACGGAAAATTTGGAATTCATGTTTGGACTTTGCATTTGGCATGATATGTTGAAAAATTTAGTATCAAAAAGATTCTTCACATTGAAGATATGCAAATTCATGTTGCTATCACTCAATTACAAGAGATTAATTAATATATTTTTTGGAGATTTTAGAAACACATGATTTAATTCTACGGTGGTTGATGCTAAAAAGTATCCCGAAGTTGGATGTTGAACCACATTTTCATAAAGTAAAGGACATGGACGGTCATAGGACTTTTGGTGCCTAAAGCGAAAAGTCAAAAAAAGGCCCTTCTACAGATGATCATGTATGACATCATAACAATTTATACTATTTAAAAATAACAAAATGATAAAAAAAAGAAAATAAATTTATTTGTAATAATAATCCAAGTTATATAACAAAAATATACTAGTTACTTATGAACATTTTTCTAGCCTTCTGACTTGCAAAATTGCTAACAATATTTTCATATTCAAGTTGATTGACCATATCTTGTTCAATTGATAGAAGTGCCAAACCATTTAGCCTTTCTTGTGACATAGTGGAACGAAGATAAGACTTTATCAACTTTAGCTTTGAAAAACTTCTTTTGGCCGAGGCAACTGTAACTGGTAAAGTCAGAATTATTCTATATGCAATCCAAGCATTAAGAAAATTCAACTCTCTCGAATAAGAATTTATAAAATTCAATAATTCAATTGCTTTTGTTTTTTCCTTTGGCAAGATAACTTTCAACACTTTTAATTCTGAGAACAACTCTCTTCCATCAATATCAGAGTGCAAATCATGTCTTAGGTATTCCTCAAGTTGTAAACAATTCCCCTTCAATATCTCATCATCAAAAGAAGTGAATTTTTTAAATCAAATAAAAAGCCAAATCTATCATCATAATCTTTTAATTGCTCAAATCGAGTCACTAACGAAACATGAGCTTTATCCACAATTTGCAGAAAATAATTGATTCGGAAAGAATCTTCTGGTGTTTGCATTAGTTCTTCAATATTCACATCTTCATCAAACGGTTTCTTTCTGTGAATAATTCTTTTTTTAACAAAAATTAGTTCAACATCCAACATTTAGGCCATCTCTCTAACATCGACCATCGTAGAATCAAAACCTGTGTTTTTGAATTCTTCAAAAAAAAATCAATAAGCTCTTATAATCTAGTAATCTCAGCATCAATTTGCATATCTTCAGTTTGAAGAATTTTGCTAATGGTGTTTACATTTTTCAAAATTTCATACCAACTGCACAATCTGAATAAGAACTCAAAATTTTCAGTCTCATTTATTACAAGACTTCTTGCTTCACTCTTCGCCATAGAATCCTTGGTGCTATTTGATAAAGAAATTAGAGCATCTGTTATCTCTACACTTTGATATCTTATAGATTTTTCTGCTTCAATGTGACTTTCCCAGCCTGTGTCTGATAATGGTTTAACCGTACAACCTGATACATGATCTTTAAAAACTTTCCATCTCTGTGTAGATGAACAAAATATATTAAATATCTGTTGGATCACCCCAAAAAAGTTTGATGCCTTTGGACATGATTTAGCCATATCACAAGATTAAGACTATGACAACCACAAGGTGTGTAGAAAGCTCTCGGATTAATTTCTTATAGTCTTTGTTGCACTCCTTTGTGTTTTCCTTTCATGTTTGATCCATTATCATAACCTTGTCCTCTAATATCGTAGATATCAAGCTTAATATCTTCTAATACTTCTTTAAGCTTGTTAAAAAGTCCAAGCCTAGTGGTGTCATCTACTTTCAAAAATTCAATAAAAAATTCTTCCACCTTTGCAGGATTAGTTGAATTATTAACATATCTCATTACAAGAGACATTTGTTCAGCACGGCTAATATCTGGAGTGCAATCCAATATAACTGAAAAATACTTGGCTTTTTATTTTTTTTAAGAATTTCCTTTTTAGTTTCATTCCCCAAGGTAAGTATTAACTCATTTTGAATTTTATGTCCAAGGTAATGTATATGAATTTCTTTTTGTTCAACCTGACGAGCATATTCCTGCATTATTGGATCAAATTCTGCTATCATTTCAATTAATTTGCAAAAAAGACCATTACTTTTTTCGTAAAGCCTTTCATTCGTTCCACGAAACGCTAAATTATTGGAAGCAAGCGTTTTCACAACAGCAATTATCCTTACCAACACTTTCTTCCAACGTTCTTTTTCTTTATGTATTTGATCTAATGCACACTGATCTATGTTGTGTTGACTTTCAATCTAGTTTCCAATTCAATCCAGTTGCTCATATTCAAAAGATGATCTTTACTACTTTCTTGTTGTTTCAGCTTAGTACTAAGATTGCGCCAATCATTAATTCCTTCTGTAGCAAGATGGCTAGCTGTCATTTAATTCGTAAATAACTTGCAGCAAAAGCAAAATACCCTGTCAAGTGAATTTGAATATACCAACCATTTTCTGTCTTGTTTATCCCTGTTAGGCAAATATCTGATATATAATGTGGATGAAAAATGTCTATTAATAGCATCTTTTGGAAAATCACAATCACTATTTTTTATTACTCGAAAAGGACCTCTTTCAACTAGCAAATCTCTTAAATTTTGACCAATTTTTTTTCTATGTACCAGGGTCATTTAAAACCACACTAACATTCTCCATATGTGATGATGAATCGATGTTTGCTTCCTCTTTGCTTATATTTTCAATGTCATGTTTGCTCATTAAAATATCATCACCAATCTTATCATCATTCTCATCAGTAATATGGACATTATCTACATTCAAACTCGAACCTTTTTCTGGACTACCTTTAATAAAAAATTTATTAAGAGCACCTTTCTGTGAATTAGTGAGTTCCTCAAGCTTTCTTTTTCTAACCCTTTTAGCGTGTCCAGATTCTTGTTTACGCATTTTTAAACACTACAAAATTAACATTAAATAATAACACATATTAATGATCATTATAATAACAAAAAAAGTATAATCTACTAGTTATAATTTATCAAAAATATTTTCAACAATAATTTGAAGCAAAGTTTTTTTTTAACTAATCGATTGGAATAAAATCATTTAACCACAACGTCCTACAAAAACATAGTTCTTTATCGACTAATTATAAGTTAACTAGCCATTAGAAATATCATAAAGAACTAAAAATTCTGAATTAGTCGTAAATAATTAAATTTGGGAATACGGATGTTATCTTGAGGGATCTGTAAATAAAAGCAACATGCAAAATCTATTTTGCTTCAGAAGAAACTTTGACTTCTATTTCCTTAGGATTTCCACAAATACTAAACTAGTGAGTGTGTAGATTTAAATTCGGGTGTTCACTGAAATTTAAACATACTTCGATTGATTTCAGAATATCAGATGAATTACAAAACAACCCAACACCATTGCTATATAGTATAATCACAAAGAATGAAGTAATTAACATGAAAAAAAACAATACAGTTGCATCAACAAAATGACAGTAGGAATACACCGAATTTTGCCAACTACTATGTACTAACCGAAACAATCCTGCTATGATATCAATTATATTTTCTCAAAATCCTGCTATTTTCGCAATCCGTATTAACAATCTTGAATTGCTATTTTCGCAAGTAATTTATAAACAATCTTCAGGAACTCACTATGATATCAATAAATTCAAAATCAACAAACTTGAATTAACAACTGGAGAAGAAATCTTTTTGAAACTCAGGATTGAATCCTGCTATGATATCAAGAATCTCAAAATCGCAAGTAATTTATTAACAAATACATAATTGATTAACAGTACACTGAATTATTTCTAATTACTAACCGAAACTCAAGATTGAAGGAGACAGAAGAAGACCAGGAATTGGATACGCGATTGGATTGTCGGACTTCTTCTTCTTATTCGGATCGCGATTCGCCTTTATATATATATATATATATATATATATATATATATATATATATGAGGCAGGTTCGAGAGCACCCCAAATAGTGTAGCACTCCAAATGCCCCTCAATCTCCACCAAGTACTTCCCCTTCTCTCTCATTCCACTCACTCTCTCACTTCCCACTCACATTCTTTAATATAAACGGGTGGTGGAAATCAGGGGGCATTTGGGGTGCAACCGAACGCTTGCCATATATATATATATATATATATATATATATATATATATATATATATATATATATATATATAGTGCAGCGGCGGAAGTGATGGATATGGTGCCCCCAAATTTTTTTGTGCCCTAAGCAGCTGCTTTAGCAGCTTGCGTGAAGGGCCGGGCTTGGAAAAGGAGTTCATAGAGGGAGACAATTTTATGAAGATGCAAATGTTAATGAACCAATATAGTATCTAAAGAGTTTTTTCGAGTCATTGCAATCTGTGGACAAAGCTAGTGTCTTGTTGATGACTCAATTTAGGCAATTTAAAAAATATAATGACTGGTTCGGCTTTTTGTTTGAATTACAAAAGTTCATTTCTATAGATGACGAGAAATTGAAAAACATATGCTTAAAGCTTTGTGAATATTTGAGATACGATTTGCACTTTGGTATTGTCGGAAAATAGCTATTAGCAAAAATAAAATTCTTGAAAGTCTTTTTACAAAAGGAAAAAAGGAAAAGAAATTGTGTTTAATTTCATAAACTTTGTTCGAGTGAGTTAAATTTTCCTGGTGCGTCGATTACATGTACAATAATTCTGAATATACTAGTTACAATTGCCTCGGTCTTCAAAGCTAGAGTTGATAAAGTCTTATCTTCTTTCTACTATGTCATAAATAAGATTAAATAGTTTGGCACATTTTTTGATTGAACAAGATACAGTCAATGAATTTTAATATGATTTCATAAGTCAAGAGGTTTAGAAAATATCCATAAGTAGTTAATATTATTTCTTGTGTAGGTCATGAATTATTATTATAAATAAATTTAGTTTTGTCCTCTTCTCCTTATTTATAAACCATATAGATTATTTTGATTACTTTGTTAACGCTAGTAGCATTAGTTTATGTAAAAGGGTCTTGATTTTACAATCCGCTTTATGTACAAAATCTCCAAAGATGGCCCTTTACAATACTATAATATAGTATTTTATAGAAGTGAATATTTGTTTCAAGGACACATTCTAGAAAAGAATTAAATCTAAGGACAAATGACTTTTGCTATGTAAATCAAGGACTACTTTCATGTTTTAATTGGAAAAAGTCCAAATATTTTAAATAAAGGACATGTGTTGGCATTTCACAAATAATAAAAATTAATATAATGTATTTTTCCTGTGATTATGAGATTGAAAATTAATAAAAGTTAATTATGAAATGTTATTTTGTTGTAAATATGGAACAAAACGCAATATAAGAAAATTCAGGACAAAAAGCTAAATGCATATAGCTTCGTTATTTACGGTATAGCTTTTTTATAGTGTAAATAAGATTAGCTTTAAAATGACTTAATTCTATATTTGAGTGATACAATATAAAGCTATATTTTTAAGTTATAAAGTTATATTCATTTAGCTTTCCGAGATGATTATTTTTATATGTTTATAATAACATAATTTGACTAAAATAATTTTAAAATCATAATTTTTCTTTCAATTTTGAGGGATGTTTTTTATTTTATAAATTAATTCATTAATAATGAGAGTTAAAGTGAACTAAATGTTGCATAATAGGATTTGGCCTTTGTTCTTAATTTAATTATTAAACTTAGTTGTTCTTTGATCTAATTTTTATTTGCAATGTGTCCTTAAAACAAAATACCCCTTTATAGAATAACCAATTTATACTTAAGATATATTTTCTCAAAAAGTAATTCTAACATATGAATATTTTATTATCATTAACATTCTCATGATTTTAGCTGTTTTTTGAAAAATGACACTCTTTATTTCTTTAATATATAAATCAAACTGATAGTTAAAAAAGTTTACGCACGGTTATTGTCCAAAATTATTTAGAAAATACTGAATAATTATATGATGTATAAAATGAAGATACACAATAGTATTATTAGAACTATTCTACACTGATCTACAAAATTAGAGAGGGAAAAATCAAGAACTACAGAGCTAATTTTGGAATTCTAGGATTCTGAATGTTCCTCTCAGCATTAGCAGTTTGGGGCAACAGAAAAAAAAAATGATAAAGAAAAAAAGCAAAAAATTGCTAAAGTAAAGTATTCATAGTAATATAGCCGAAGATCACTGTTAGAAATTTCACATTTTTGTTTACATTTTTATGCACTACCTTGCAAGTTCCACCTCCATGTCCATGAACTTGCATAAAAATTATAGCCTTTCTCGAAAAATATATTAAAAATGTACCTATAAAACTATCTTCTTCCACATATTAAAACCTTCAGCCGTCCCAGCCTAAACAGCAACCTGTAACCTCTCCCCTTCGAAAACCTGAAACGCGGCAACTTTCTGTAAGCTTTCTTCCTACTCAATCTCCTCACACTTCCCACAACATTAACCTCATCTTTCACCGACCTCATCTGCTGATCTTCAACTAAGTTTTCGACTGCCGATCTTCTCAAGGACTGGAGTACAGGCGACCAACTGCACGACGTCACATCATCATCGTCGCTGCCCCAGAGATGCACAGGTCGGGTCACCGGAGACCCGCTATATTTGTTTATATGTGTACCGAGCGATGTATGTTCCATGTCAAATAATCTGCCTAGACTCATCCCTCCTGCTTTCATTAAATTGAGCAGGCTGCTGGATGAAGAAAACGATCGGCTCGAGGTCGAAGAAGAATCTGAAGAAGATATGAGAGGAGAAGCCGCATGCAGGGATTTCTGATATGAAATAATCTTTCTAATCTTAATCTTTTGGTCTTCGGCCAGGTCGGTGCTTTGATCTTTATTATCGTCTTCTTCTATGATCTCTGAAGGCTGTTTCTTTCTCATGGTGCTGGATTCCTAGTTCAGCGAAAAGAGTTGACAGGATGACTGTATTGGAGGATTCACGATGAAAGGCACGTTATTGGTACTATATATCATGGAGAAGCCGGCAGTGGGGAATTGCTGTGTGAATGTTTGTCCTACATTGGAACTGCATGTCAGTATATTTTTGGATTGTGTACTTAGATGATTGAAATTTCATGTGTCTTATGCTTGTAATTATGTGTGTGATCACATCCAACTTTATAGAGCAAATGCTACAGCTGTTAGAAGCAGGAGAGTTCTGTGTCAGACATTGGGGTATTACAGTCCCCTTTCCTTCGCTATTAACACTAACCATAAGAGCATCTCGAATAGTTTTGAACGTAGAAATTGCATTTTGTGCAATTCAAAACTGTAATCGTTCAAATTTCCCAACAACTTAGAGTAAAGGTCCTTGTTGCCTGAAACTTAGACACCTCAGTCACTTTTGTGCGATTGGGAAGAAAAAAAAACCTATGGTAAAAGTAAACTATTGCCCTCATTATAATAGTCTCTAAAATTATTAGTTAGGGCATAAAAAAGGTCTATTAGCCCACATTTTGTCTTTTCCACCTCACACTAAAATTTCAAAATAAAATATTTTTAATTTTTATTTGCCCACATACGCTTATTAAATTTATTAAACTTACTATACCCACCTTCCCATTTTATTATGCACTTTATCTGAGGTAAAATTGTAAAATAAGACGAGAATAATAAATTAGGCTGAACGAATCAATTTTGGTATATAAGAAAATAATATTTAATTTTAGATTTGATTTTTCTATAGATTTTATTATCAAAAATTTGATTTACAGCTCAATTATTTTTTAATTGAACTGAAATACAAGATCACCTTGTTGACAAAAAAAGTAATCATGAATTATAATTTATTATTTTTGGATCTCATATCTTCTTTCAATTCATTGTTAACATTACATAACTTTTTTTAAGGGATAAGGTATTATTGGAAATTTTATGAATTATTTAAAATATGAAATAAGTTTATGATGGCTCCTATTTGTGAATAGTCTCACATCATGGAATTAAAAGAAAGGCGCAAGTATTTATACTTGTTTCTAAGAAGTCATGTTGGGGCACTGGCTCCCAATGCATGCTTTGTTGTGAGGAGGGAGACCATGCATCATGACCACCACACACGCGCGCGCGATCGACCGACCGACTCGACTCGGTTCGGGATTGACCTTGGGCCTTGGCTATGTGGTGTAGACACATATATTTTTAGTCCAGAAAACACTGCGTTTTTCGAACTATTTTTTAATACAGAAAATATTTCTGAGCCGACTTTTATTTATGAAGCAGTAAACTCTTGACCCAGTATTTTCAACAGATCCTATTTTTCTTCCTCTGCCCAGTATTTTCGATTAACCCTAATCTCCGTATTCTTTCGGTAATTTTCGAGCAGTTAAATTCGAAAGCGCAAATCTGCACTGATTTGTTATGCAAAGCAAATCAGTTATTCATTTTAGAGAGGCTGTTTTATCCCAGAGGCGGCGGCGGAAGTACGAACTGGTTTTGCACCACCGACCAGATCGCCGAATCATCTTCAAGAAAGCGACCTAGTCCGCGACTCAGTCATTGTTTCCCAACAATTTGAAGACGATTAATGAAACAATGGCTTTGTCTGCTGCCCCACTCAGTGTCAGCGACCTAATCACAAATCGCATTGCTTAAGAACAAATTCAGTCAACTTGATCAACATCTGGATCCTCGACCCAGCAGTAGGGGTCGGAGATCTGCACCCCATGGTAGTTGTCGATGATGATTCATCGCGACAAACGATTGGATAGTAAAGACTGCTCATCAAATTGCAATCGGACAGTTGCATTATTTTCCAACAAAGTTATGCCGCAAGTGGTAGAAGAAGCTGTATAATAAAAAGGAGTAATCACTTGAAAATCAGACTTCATGAAGGTACATTCTATTAACGAGATTTATTCTCTATGCTGATTATGTGTAATAAAACAAATATGGAGCCATAAATGGTAGACAATTTTTAAACAGGATGCTACTCATAATTGTTAGATCTAGGAATTTTCAAGTTACATTTAAGATAATTCCAAATTTGCTTGGATTATGAGCAATTAAGATAAATAAGTTTTATGTCTTCATGAAGGTATTGAGCACAAATTACACTTAGGATCGGTAGATACATTCCAAGTGATAATTTTATCTTTGGTAGTGAACTTATTATTTGAAACCAGCAATGCATTTAAGGACATTCTGGGAGCACATGTACAATCCCAAATCAGAGAATTTGACCGAACATGGTTCCATACTGAATTAAAATCAAAGTTTTCATTACCAATAGGCAACTAATGCTAGATATCACTGTCTTTTGTGAGATTTCCTCTGTGAGATACATAGCGTAAAGAAAGCTTATGTAGATTTTGATTTTCTGACTTAGATCGAGATTGAGTTCTAAGTATCTATTAAGACTGATAAGTAAAAATGCAGAAATTAATTTTTTCTGTGATTCAATTATGTTAGTCTCTGAGTTTATGAATATTTTCCTATGATAAAATATAAATTCTCAAACATATGAACATTTAAAATAGTAAGCATCCACAACCGGTTAGTAAATAACAGAATGGAATCTGCAAGGAAACCATAAACGACAGCAACAACCAACCCAAATGAATGATTCTGGACAGTTATTCTCTAATACAAATGTAGAAAACCAGGTCATATGGCACAAAAGTGTCGGAATAGGCCAGACCCTGCACTGCAGGCAAACCTGGCTAAGGAGCCTCTAACGACTATGATTACTGAGATTCACCTTGTTGGTGAATCAGAGGGTTGGTGGGTAGACATTAGTGTTTCTCGCCATGTTTGCTATGATCATGATATATTCACAATATACACGGTTGCTGACGATCAAAAAGTGTGTTGTGAGATCCTCACACCACTTAAGTTGTAGAGACTGGTAATAATGAAAATAAAGCATATGATTGGAAAGACGTTGATTCTTAAAGATGTGATGCATCTGATATGTTTGAAACATTCAAAACTGAAATCAAGCAAATAGGAAAATTAAGAGACTACATAGTGATAGAGGAACATAATACGAATCAAATTCTATTCTGGATTTTTTATGTGATATATTGTACATAAGAGAACTGCACCCTATTCACCTGAAATGAACGGTAAAGCTGAAAAAATAAGTCCTTTACCGAATTAGTAATTATCATTTTATTAAATTTCGGTGCATCAAAACAATACTGGGGGGATATTTTATAGACTGTATGTTATGAATAGAATTCCCAAATCTAAGAATAAAATTTCGCCTTATGAAATTTTAGAGAAATATAAATCCAATATGTCATACTTTAGAACTTGGTGTTGCTTAGCATATGTTCGCATTCTAGACCCTAAGAGAATAAAATTGGCAAGTAAATCATACGAATGTGTATTTATAAGCTATGCTGTTAATAGCAAAACATACGGAATTTATGACCTAAATACACATAATATATTTTGAATTTAATGATGCCAATTTTTTATGAAACGAAATTTCCTTTTAAATTAAGGAATAGTGGGGGCACATCAAGTATGCCTATTAGAACAGAACTTAATAAAAATTCTGAAACTGAACCTAGAAAAATTAAAAGAGCAAGAACCGTAAAAGATTTTGGTTCATATTTTTTGTGCTTTTACTATAGAGGAGGATCCCTTAAACCTCCAAGAGGCCTTATCTTCTTTAGATGCCGTTTTTTTTGGCAAGAGGCTATAAATGATGAGATGGATTCTCTGGAATCCAATAAGACTTGGCATTTGGTAGATTTACCCCCGTTGTAAATCTATAGGTTGTAAATGGGTTCTTAAAAATTAAAACCTGATGGCACTATTAATAAATATAAAACACGACTAGTAGCTAAAGGTTTTAAGCAAAAAAGAAAATATAGGTTTCTTTGACACTTTTTCACCAGTAACTAGAATTACATTCATTTGGGTATTAATCTCGCTTGCTTCTATTCATAATTTACGAATACACCAAATGGATGTAAAAACCACATTTTTGAACGGTGAATTAGAAGAAGAAATTTATATGGACCAGTCTGAAGGATTTGTAGTATATGGTCAACAACATAAAGTATGCAAATTAGATAAATCATTATATGGTTTAAAACAAGCACCTAAAAATGGCATGAAAAATTTGATAAATTTAATTATTTCACATAGTTTTAAAGTTAATGAATGTGACAAATGCATTTATTACAAATCTGAGAATGACATTTGCACTATCATATGCCTTTATGTAGATGACCTACTCATTTTTGGGTCAAACATTCATGCCATAAACTCAGTCAAATCCTTATTAAGTGCCAGTTTTGATATGAAAGATCTAGGTGAGGCGAGTGTAATCCTTGATATTAGAATTACTAGGTCCGAAAAAGGGACTTTCTTTGGATCAATCTCATTATATTGAGAAGTCTCTAAAGAAAGATAATTACTTTGACTGTAAATCTGCATGTACATCATACGATCCTAGTGCAAAGATATTTAAGAACACTTGTGAAGGTGTAAGACAATCAAAGTAAGCAAACATCATTGGCTGCCTTCGGATGCCACTGATTGTATTAGACCCGACATTGCCTATGTCATGGGATTATTATGCATGTTTACTAGTAGATCTAGTATAGAGCATTGACATGCTATTGAAAGGGTCATAAGATACCTTAAACGAGCCATGAACCTTGGATTACATTATGAAAAGTTTCCAGCTGTACTTGAAGGATATTCTGATACAGACTGGAATACTTTATATGTTGATTCAAAAGCGACCAGTGGCTATATATTTAGCATCGTTGGAGAAGCTATCTCTTGAAAATCCAAGAAACAGACTATTTTGACTTAGTCTAATATAGAGACTGAGATAATAGCACTAGCAACAGCTAGTGAAGAAGCAGAGAACTAAAGAAATCTGCTAGTTGAGATCCCTATATGGGAAAAATAGACACTAGTGGTGTAATCGATTGTGATAGTTCCGCGGCTATTGCAAAAAGTATAGAACCGTTATAACAACGGTAGAAAACGGCGTCGTAAGCACAATACTGTAAAAGAACATCACATATATAGTGATGAAATATCTGATGACTATTGAAAGAAAAACAAAACCGATATTACAACGGTAAAAGATGACAGTCGTATGCACAGTATTGTTAGAGAACATCACATATAAGGTGATGATAATTTGGCAAAACCTTTGACGAAAGGACTGTCCAGAAAGAAAGTCCTTAATAATTCTAAAAGAATGGGACTATTGCCCTGTGATTGTGGAATCACGCACAATGTTAACCCGACCTAAATGACTGGAGATCCCAAGAACTAGGTTCAATGGGTAAAAACAAGTTGTGTAGTGATAGTAGATGAACATGCTAAATTTTAGATCAAGAAGCATGTATTCCTGAAGTGATTAGAGGATGAGTTAATAAAAACTCTTAATGAGATCTATACTCTATTTGGAGTGGAGTACCTACCTTCAGGAGTGCTCTTGATAGACTCACCTTTGTGAATGTGGAAATGTGGCCGTTTCCTATGAAGTTTGGGGTAAAACTTCTAGAGTGTTCACTAAACTGGGATAGACGTGCATGGCCATAAACCCATGGGCTTATTTGATTGCACTATAGAAAAGATTGTGTGTGGTTTGATGTCAGGAATAGAGTTCAAGACTACGTGTCACTCTAGTAAAAACTGAATCTTATTCACTACGCAAAGGTTCAAGTCGGATGACACCTTTGTTTATGCACAGTCTTATGTTTTTAGAAACCGCTCGATAATATTTTAAAAATTCAAGTGGGGGATTGTTGGAAATTTTATGAATTATATAAAATATGAAATAAGCTTATGATGGCTCCTATTTGTGAATAGTCCCACATCATGGGATTATAAGAAAGATGCAAGTATTTATACTTGTTTCTAAGAAGTCATGTTGGGGCCTTGGGCTCCCAATGCATGCTTTGTTGTGAGGAGGGAGACCATGCATCATGACCACCACACACGCGCGTGCGACCGACCGACTGACTCGACTCGACCCGGCCCGACCCTGCTCGGTTCGGGATTGGCCTTGGGCTTTGGGCCTTGGCTATGTGGTGTAGACACTTATATTTTTGGTCCAGAAAACACTGCGTTTTTTGAACTATTTTTTAATACAGAAAATATTTCTGAGCCGACTTTTATTTATGAAGCGGTAAACTCTTGACCCAGTATTTTCAGCAGATCCTATTTTTCTTCCTCTGCCCAGTATTTTCGATTAACCCTAATCTCCGTCTATATATTATCTTCAGTTGTAGACGAGATTACTACCGAAAAAAAAATCTGTTTTCTCTTCCTTTGCCATTTTTTTTAAAATATATTCTTTTGGAACTTTTCGAGCAGTTGAATTCGAAAGTGCAAATCTGCACTGATTTGTTGTGCAAAGCAAATCAGTTATTCATTTTAGAGAGGCTGTTTTATCCTAGAGGCGGCGGTGGAAGTACAAACTGGTTTTGCACCACCGACCAGATCGCCGAATCGTCTTCAAGAAAGCGACCTAGTCCGCGACTCAGTCATTGTTTCCCAACAGGTATATGGTAGTTATACATTCAAAATAGCATTAACATAAAAAAAAAGCTTTGGTAATGGCGTCCTCTGTTCCCCCGACAATGGGAACGAATCCTTTCCTCTCTTAAATCCTTCTCCCTCGCTTTTTGTTAATGCTTCTCTTCGATTTGATCAGACCCACCCTCTTTCTCCCAAACCCCCAGCCTCGTCTTTTGTGTCTGCCCCACCACCTATCATAGAAAATCCCCCCATTGTTGATGATGATGGTTTCACGCAAGTGAAACGTAAGAAGAATATACTTAAACCTACGAATCAGAGTGCAAATTTCTTTAGTAATGAAGCTTTCAAAACATTTCAAGATCATATCAAGAAAGTATAAAACAGTTTCATACCTGGGCAGAGCTTTCAGAGTCATAAATTTGACATTAATGGGTTTTCTAAACACAAACATAGTGACATTCACAATGCTTCTGATCGGAAACCCAACAATAACAAGAAGCTTGATAATATTAGCAGTTCTGGACTGCACATAGCCATATTCATGAGCCTACAGTCAAGAAAACTTCTATATGGGCAGATATGATTAAGTGTCGGAGGACATCTAATGATTTTGATTTGATTTTTTTTTTACCACCATTAGCTTTAAATGGTAAAATTTTGATAGTGGTGAAAGAAGCATTCAAGAAGAGAACAAAAGACAAGTGGTGTAGGCCTATTATTGCATACATGTTTAGTAATAGATCGTCGTATCATCATTTCAAGTCTTTTATTGCAAAATCCTGGAACCCAACTTGTAATTTCGATATACATATATGTATATGTATATATATATATATATATATATATGTATGTATGTATGTGTGTGTGTGTATGCGAGGGAAAATGGATTCTTTGTCATAAGGTTCAAAAAGGCTGAAGACTGTTTTAGAGTTTTAAATGAAGGGCCTTACTTTATAAATGGAAAACTCATAAAACTCAGAAAATGGAGCAACGAAATCAAATTAGATAAGGAAGCTCTATTTATAATGCCCATATGGATCAGATTACCAATATCCTTATGGGACAAAGAGGCATTACAACTATTGCAAGTTTAGTAGGAATTCCACTAAAATTAAAAGACCACACTACCAAAGAAACAAGAATTACCTTTGCAAGAACCATGGTAGAAATCAATGCAAAATCAGATTTGCCAGATGAGGTAGAAATATCAATGTATGATGGAGAAATCATCCATCAAAAAATTGGGTATGAATGGTGCCACCAAGATTAAAGAATGCAAGTATTTTGGACACAATCATAAAAATTGTTCTACAAAAAAGTATGGGTCAAAAAGAAAAATCAGAATGCAGGAATTGCTAAAAGTCAGACAAAAGAGAATATGCAATAAAAAGAGAACAAATGGACTCATGTAGAAAAAGAAACAATTGAGATAAAGGAAAGCTCATAAATCAACATGCAAGAAAAGATTTGGAAACATTTACGTTGATGCTGAAATCCCATCTCAGGTCAATGATAATGACCTAAAGCAAGCCATAGAAGATTCCATTCTCTTTAAAGAAAACAAAGCCAACCTAGTTAATGAAAAAATGGATCTTGAAAACATTTCAGAAGATAAAGAAAAACCTTCTCGAATTAGTACAGAAAAACAAGCATCAATTAAAACAGAGGAGCAAATTATAAACAATGCAGCCAAAATTTTTAGTTGTTCTTCTTCCTTACCTAATCAGGCAAAAAAAAAGAAGAAGAATAAAACTAAAGTTCTAAAAAATTTAGACTTAGATCCTCCAGATGAGTTTGCTAACTCAGAAGAATATAATGATTTCGCAGAGGATGATGAACATATTATATTCAGAAATAAATATATTAGCAGAAATGCAAAATGAGATGATCAGCTCAAAATTAAAGTTAACAAAGCTTGCAAAAAAAAATTAAGGAAAAAAACAGTTGGGTAGAGATGCTACACTGAATCCTAGTGCTTCGCTATAGTTGTGTATCCCTTATGTGCTAAGTCAACTATTGAAAATTCCTAAGAGGGAGTGGCTCGAAGAGGGAAGGAGCTAAGTAGCTTATAGTTGTCGCCTCACAAACTCCGCAAGCTTGATAAGCAGCTTTAGGCCGTTGGTAGGCTGCTTGATTAAACACCTTAGACAGCAACATCATATTTAGCAAGCAAAGAAAGAGCTCTACTTTCCGGTATCCTTTATTATATTTTATTTTATTATATAATGTCGACTATTGCATGGAATGTTAGGGGCCTAAAGTGCTCTAAAAGAAAACTGTATTTAGCTCACTTATTAAAATTAGAAAAACCCAGTATAATTGGTTTTATCGAGCGTAAGTTAGATGATATGAGTATGGAAGATTATCATGCTAAATACATGTCTAATTGGAGTTTGATAAATACCAACAATCAGGGTGGTAATGGTAGAATTATGATTTCATGGGACCCTGATATTTGGAAGATTTCTAATCATACTCTAAATTTTCAGTTTATCCATTGCATGTGTTCCAATAAGTGTGGTGCACAAATTAATGTCACTTTTATATATGCTTCCAATTTTGAAAAAGAAAGGATTACTCTTTGGAACCATATTGAAGTCACGTATCACAATATTAATATGCCTTGGATTATTTTAGGCGACTTTAACACTACAATGCATGATGATGAAAAAAGGGGTGGTGTTCCTATCCCTTTTAAAAAGTTAGCAGTTGTGAATAACTTTTTACTTTGAACTGGTCTCTTTGAAACCACTCCATGTGGAAATAAATTTACCTGGAAATAAGGTAAATTTATAAATATTGATTATAAGTTAGATAGAATTTTTGTCAATCAAAAGTTCATTGCAATGTTTCCTTCTTATAAATGTTTTGCCCTAGCCCAGAAAACAATTGATCGTACCCCCATCCAATTACACTTGTATAATAATGTTGATTCTAAAAAGAAATCGACCTTTAGATATGTTAATGGATGAGATTTTGAGGATAATTAATGGATATAGTTAAAGATGGTCTGAAATTGAATATCAATGGTCAATATAAAATTTAAAAAATTTCCGCAGAATATTAAAATTGATCTAAAAAATTGGAATATGTGCAGCAATAAAAATGACAACAAAAATATTAGAGAAGAATGCAAGCGATTGCAAGGTGATCTTGATGATGATTGCTCAAACAGTAGCATTGTCAACAAATTTTTTTCTTCCCAAAATAATTTGGATAAATCATTAATTGTGCATTCCTTAGATCTTAGATAAAAGGCCAAAATTGACTGGTTGACCAATGGTGATGAAGCTGGTTAATTTTTTATGCAAAATGTCAAGAAGGAAAAGTAGAAGTAATATTGGGAGGTTGATTGATTCTAAAGGTTTCATTTTAAATAGTTGTTCAACAATTGAAAATGAAGGCACTAACTATTTTTTAGATCTGTTTAACACTTTTAAAATAGAAATGACTTCCCTAGCACTAATTCTAAGTACATTTTAAATTAAAGGTGTCGAGGTATATTATTTTCCCTAATCGGTATTCTAGAAATTAAAAATATTGTTTTTAATTCCAATAATGATTAAAGTCCTAGGCCTGATGGGTTTGGCCCAAAGTTCTATAAAACTCATTGGGATGACATTAAGATGGAAATCTTAAATGTTTTCACTGATTTTTTTAAGGATTGAAAAACTCTTAAAGAGTATTAACTATACTTTTATTACTCTTGTTCCTAAGGTTAAAATCCTAATGGTTTAAATGATTACAGACCAATTCCTTGCTGTAATTTCATTTACAAAATAATTTCTACTATTTTATGTAATCACTACAAGAAAAACTGAATATAACAGTGACAGAATCCGCTTCTAATCCGTCGCTAAATAGACCTTAGCGACGGATTTCCTGCATAATGTTATTGTCGGTAAAAACCATGACGGTATCTGTGTCAGATTTTGCGACGGAATTTAGTATGAGTTTTTCGACAATTTTCCGTCATTTTACTAATTATATAATAAAAATAAAATTTTATTTATTGACTTAATTTTAATTTATATACCAAACCAACGGATAATTAATTTATAATAAATTATTATTTATAGAAGGCGTTGGTAAATCCTTACTAATTACCAAGGGATTAGCGAGAAAATTAAATTGAAGTAAACTTAACCTTCCTTTTTTTGTTGGTAATCTGCTGCAATTCCCCTTCTGATCTGCGCACATACACACACACGCACACACACACACAAAAACGCACTCATCACTGACATAATTTGTGTTCCATTCAATGCACAATCCTAATGTAAATGCAACACAATTGATATCAACACACACATCTCATAATCATTTTATTATATTAATCACTCATCTCATAATCAACATTTAACATTACATTTTTTTCAAATAGAATATTTTCTTATCTTATACTACTCGTTAATTTACATATGTTATAACAAGAAAATCAATATCATCAATTCATCAAAATAAATCTACTACTTCACTATTTACAACCTTCCTTCATCTCAAACTCATTCCAAATCATCCAAGAGCTAATGAGGATCAGGAACTGAAAGCTCGTCCATTGCCAAAACGATCTTTATTTTGTTCATGTAATTCTGGAAATGAAGCGTAAACAAGTAAACAAAAAATCCAATTTTTTTGGTTTGTGTTAAAAAATAATAGCAACTTTCGAATGATTTGAATGAGAAAAAATTCCTAAAATAATTTTATCCCTAATTACCTGAGACTGTCCATGATGCAGTTTCATACCTTTCTAAATCAGTCCAATATAATAGCCTAGCACTGAGGAGGCAGAATATGTAAATCCTAACAAGTAGAGTGTCATAATAACTGAAATTTGGTATTGCTTCAATAAGAAACATGAGTATCTCACTTTAGTAAGATAGCAACAAGCAAAAGGCAATGCTCCATCAACAAATTCAGTCTAATAGCAGAGCTATTGATCTGAAAGCAGCAACCAAGAAAGGCCGACTGTACATTTGTAACCACGACAACAAAATCCAAAGCAAAATCCAAAACAAAGATACCTCCATCACAACCCCAGCTACAACTACCTAGAGATATAACCTAAAACAAAAAATAACCATAGGAAACTCAAGATGAATCACCCTCATAAGCAACACCCAATCGAATCAGCAAACGCATACAAAAAACTACAACTAAAACGAATATTGTGCATCAGTAAAGATATTGACAAAAGCTTAGCCAGCATGATAATTGGGTGTTCAAGGAAGTATGATAAACTAATTAGAAAAAACCTTTGCCAGTAAAAATAGTTTTCTATTCACATAATACACAGTACGGCTGATCATACTGAACAGTATAACACATAATGATGTTGCATTATGTATTTTAAAAATCATCAAGTTCAAGGGAACAAAAAAAATCACCTTTGAACCATTGTAATACATCTCAATTGCTTCTCTGAAGGGAATAATATTGTGGGCTTGCAAAAGATCCAAAATGAAATTGGCATTAACGTACCACCCTGAACATTTTACAAAAACATATTGGATTTGGGTACATAGTCCAGACCATAAGAAAAGCTAATACTTCAAAGCAGAAAGTGAATACACTGCAGAGATAGTGAAGTGCAATGCAGATAATGAAGTGAAGATGCAGATATTAAAGTGTAAGGAGGTGCAATGAGTAATAGCAAGAAGCAAAGGATGAAAGGCTTAGTTAGCAGCAAATCAAAAAGTTATCAGATACTTCAAATTACAGATCATATTCAAATCCAGAAAGAAGCCACACCAAAAAAAACTCGCAACAAACCAAAAACACCTCTCTACCATAACCAGATATTCTTAAAGCTGAGACACACAAAGTAAAATTACGATCACTCGCAGCAAACCAAAGATATGAAACCAACTGATTCAACACTACAGCACAATCTAGCAAAAACCCAATATTCTTACAGTTATAGCACAAGCTTCTACTAATAAAAGTTGCAAACAACAATCATTAGTTCAAAAGGAAGAGGGAGGAAGCCGGTCATTAGGGCCAAGGAAGTGAAGAAAGGGAAGGAGCGTTGAGCTGTCAGAAAAGAGATAGTAGGTAGGAGAGAGAGATGACAAAGGATTAGCAAAGAAAAGGCTGACAGATGAAGCGAACGACGAGATCTGGATCTGAGCGATAGGCAACTATACCATAAGGAGAAATCTAGGGTTAGAAGCAAAGAGGGAGGAGGAGAAGATTAGGAGAAAGAAGAGGTAAGGAAGACGAAATAAGGAAAGAAAAGGGGAGGAAGACGACCCTAGTCGCCATTGGAGAAATAGTATGCCGCCATGATTCCTACCATGGTTTTTTGTTGAGCAGATGAAACCTCTTTTAGCAGCGATAATTTTCAGTGACCTGATCGAGAAGACGAAAACATAAATTCGAAATTGGGACGCATGCCTAAAAAATTGAGGAATGGAGCCAAGATTTTCATTTAATGGAGCCAAAAATTACAAGGCGTCTATTACAAGTGAACTGGAACCCAAAAATAAATAAAAAATACATGACCGTAAACTTTGAACTTATACATTACCAAATATTAATTATATTTATTTACTATTAAACATAATTAATAAATATTAATTATAACTTAGTAATATTTAATAATTTATAATAGTAATTTATTTTATATAATAACTAAAAATAATAAATTATTATTTATAAGTTTTTAAATATTATAAAATTTTACATTTTCTAAAAAGAATAACTTATATGGTAATGTTTCAATTTTTTGAATTTCAAAATTCTTTAATATTTATTTAGTTTCTCATTTTTAAACTTTGAACAATTTATTTTTCTTAATTACTATTTGTTTATTAATTAATACATGCTAATCATTAATAATCAAAATAAATTTAATTAAACAACGAATATTAATCTACTTTATTAATTATTATTACCTCTTATTTATATTTTGTAGTAACTAATAATGAATTAATGCTAAATACTGAATATTATTTGCTTTTATTAGTAATTATTTATTATTAATCTATTATTAACATTAATTATTTAAAATTTATATTTACTTATTAATTACGTATTGAATTTAGGAAACATGTATACTGAAATCACATTATACACCAGTATAAAAGAACATGATATTATATATGTATACATAATCTTACAGTTTAAATTCTGATCTTTATAAACTGAATATGTGTTGTCTCAGAATATATTAGAGATAAGTGCACTACTTAAATCTTATTCTCAGCTGTAATTAATCACTAATTAAATATTTATTATTAATTATAGATTACCAACAACTAATTATTAATAGTAGATATTAATTTATAATAACTATTATATACTTATATTAACTATCACATATCAATTATTAATTATTTAATAGTACATTAATATGCATGAAAATAATAACTTGTATGGTAATGTTTGAATTTTTTGAATTTCGAAGTTCTTTAATATTTATTTAACTTCTTATTTTTAAACTTTGACCATTTAATAGTACAACAATAGTTATTAAATAAATTATTTGATAAATTATTAATACATATCAACTATTCGAAGTTCTTTAATAGTTATTATTTATTGTTAATTACTAATGTATTATTAACATTAATTATTTAAAATTTAAATTTACTAATTAATTACTAAGTAATAACACAAATTTAAAACATTTAATAAATAAAAAATATAAAAGTTCGTTTCAATTCTCTTGGAAAACTGCAGGAAAATAGCTTCAAAATTATGTCGACGGTAATCCGACTCTATTAGCAACGGAATTCAGCGTCAAATTTTATATGACGGTAAAGAGCTGCAATTTCCATTGATTTAGCGACAAAATTAGTATTCGACGGTAATAATTTATAATAAGATGGCATATAAAATCCAAAATATTTTCTCTTACAAAGCCCACGGAAATCCGCCGTTAATTAGCGATGGAATTTTCTGCTGCTAAAAATCTGTCGCTAATCTCGGTTTTTCTTGTAGTGAATAGAATAATGATTTTTCTTAAATTCATAATTTTTGAAAATAAAAATGCGTTTATTCCTGGAAGATTTATAGCTGAAAATACCTTACTTGCTCATGAGCTTAGCAAAAGTTTCAATAAAACAGAAACCTTATGTGTGTTAAAATAGACATGTACAAAGTTTTTGATAAATTAAATGGAAAACTCATTATACATATGATGCAACAATTAGGGTTTAACTCTAAATTTTTCTCTTTGGTTTATGAATGCATTAGCAATGTCTCGCACTCTGTCATTACTAATGGGTCCCCAAAAGGATTCATTGAAAATAATAGAGGCATTAGACAAAGTGATCCTTTATCAGCTTACTTGTTTACTATAATTATGGAATATTTCTCCGTTGTAATGGAAACTTAGCAAATTAATGGCAACATTACGCGTATTAATAAAGTTAAACCTGTATTTACTCATCTTCTTTATGTAGATGACATGCTGCTTTTTCTAAAAGCTGATGTTTATTGTTCAGAAATTACTGCAAAAATTCTGGATAAACTTAACATATATGCTAGTCTTGAAGTAAATGAAGAGAAAATCAAAATTTACTTTACTAAGGATTGATTTTATAAAAATGAGATTAATTCTTCCAGTCAAATATTTAGTCCTACCTTTAAATTCCAACCAAATCACTGATAAAGATTGCAAAAGGTTATATGATATTATTTAAAATAGATTAGAAGTATGGTCTAGCAAAATTCTATCACTAGTTAGTAGAATTGAGCTGACACTTACCTTCATCATTGCAGTTATTATGTACTGGATACAATCTCATAACATTCCATCTAATACAGTGCAGAAAATTGAAAGGAAGTGTTCTAACTTTATTTGGCAAGGAAAGCATCAAAAAATTGCTTGGGACAAATAATGCACAACAAAGAAAGCGGGTGGGCTTGGTCTTAGGAACATCAAAGATCTCAATGAAGCCTATAATTACAAGCTATTATGGAAGTTTATATAAGGGAAGTCTCTATGGGATAGATGGATGAAAGCAAGATATTCAAAGAATACAAATTTTTGGACCATAAAATCTGAAAACCACAATTCCTTCATGTGGAAAAAAAATTCTTACTTCCAGAAGCATTAGAGCTAGTCTCCTGGAAAGGAATTTTGAAAATGATGAATCAACAAGCTTATGGTTTGACCCTTGGATCAAAGGTAAATCATTAATTAATATGCTTGGCAGGAATAATCTTTACCTGATGGGCGGTGCTAATAATAAGGTCCAGTGAATCATTAATAACTTTGAATGGTTGAATTCTAACAACATGGCTACTGATCTATTCAAAACTGGTATAAAAGATATTACTGTTGATAGTAGCATTACCAGGGATAAATTGGTATGGAGGCTTAATTCTAAAGGGTGGTTTTTCTTTCAAAAAACTATGGGAATTCATAAAAGGAGATGATAATGAGGTGGACTGGTAGAATGTTATTTGGAGCAAAATGAACTATCTTGAAGTGTCCCACTGTACTTTCTTTGCCATCACAAATAAATTACCAACAAAAGTGCTAAATGGAGAAAGGGTGCTGATACTATATGTGTTCTGTCTAACAACAACAATGAAAGAACTGATCATATTTTCTTTGAATGTGCATCTTCAAGTTTTCTATGAATGTGCATCTTCAAGTCACATCTGGTTCAATGCCAAAAGACATTTAAAATTCAACCAAGCAAATTATATCCTAAATATTAGAGAAAGTGTTCAATATATTCAGGATAACTTCAAGCCAAAATCAAAGGAATTCAGATATGCTTCCATAATTTTAACTGCTACTATATATCATATTTGGAAAGCAAGGAATCGGAGAATCCATCAAAACAAAAGCACAAGCAATACTCACAATTGGAATACTATCGAAAATTAAAGCAGAATCATCATCCATAAAGCAAACTACGAGAAACAAAACAATAGCAAAAGCAATAATATGCTTCCTGAAAATCTAGAAGATAAAGTTGAGGCTTTATTACAATAGGAAAGCTCTCTGCTAATATTTCAAGCATGCATGCCTCAAGCTTCAAAGACTTAAATCTGAATAATAGTTAAGCTAGCAGGAGTACGGACTTCCATATTGAAGATGGATGTTATAGTGAATCTGTCAGAGCTGCGCTCTACAAGTGGAGAAAACATGATTTAGTCTCTAACACATGCTATAATAATAATAACAAAATTACTCTTAGTTGTCTTTACCTGATGTAGATGACTGGAGATATTAGCATGCCATGAGTGATCCCAATTACTCTACTGCGTAAGGGTCAAACGATTTTATTCAGAGAATATGGGAGTTCCAATATAAAAAGCTATCTCAACAATTTTTTTTACAACTTATCTGAATGGTGCGTCAAGAATCAAGCAAAAGGGATGAGAAGAAGAGCAGTGATTATCGCAAGAAGGACGAAGACCACATTGAAACTAGGATTTCAAACAACTTGTTGGGAAAGAGTAGATTGGAAGAAAGCAGTATCAATTCAGCTATCAACACAGATATTATTGAAGATCCAAAGCTCAAATCGAAGGATTTTTCGATATGGAAGCTGCAGTGAAGATTGGGGATCTGACTTGAGGAGTAGATTGTTTTGTACGCTAGGGTTATGTGCCGAATGTATATTTTCCCACTGCTGTTTCTTGGGCTCCTGGGCTTTGGGCCTTTATTTACCTTTCTTCAGAAAAAAGATATATGGTAGTTTTGGTATATTCTGGGATGTGTTATATTTTAGCTTAACTAGTGATGAGAAAGAAACAAGTTGGAACGTGGATAGACCCGACCCATAAATAAATGCCTCGACTAATTCCTTGAAGTTTTTGGGATGGAGGAAAAACTACCGCCATTAATTTTCATTTTTTTGTCCCTTCTTCATTTAGTAATTTCAATTTTGTAACACTTAAGCAAAGAACTCTCAAAATTGCAATATGGTCCTTCCTTCTCTAAAATTTGAAGGTATCTTAATTTTTGATCATTTTTAATATTTGATTTGACAAAATCTCAAGATTAATTCCCCTTTACACCACTAGAGTTTATTTATATTTCGAATTGGAAACTATTAGTAAAATCATAAAAGTTTAAGATTAGTGATTTTATTCTTTTTTGTTAGGTGTTTTTTGCATAACCAAACTTTTTTATTACATCGCTTTACTGTTACATTCATAAGCATTTCTTAGGTGGAATTAACGTGCTATTTTTAGTTTAAGGATTTTGGATGAAATGCTTATACAATGCCCATCTTATCTTTAAACAAATAAAAGTAATAATCACATCTTTAGATTTATTTCCTACGCTCATAAAACTCGGTTATCCCTACTCTTATTAGGTTTGGTATTTTTGTGAGCAACATAATGAAAAATCTAAAAACCAAATCAAACATGCTTCTCATGGCATTTTCTTTTATATATCCCGCTACTTTATTCCCATAATTTTCACTATTTATTTCATTGGTTATGTTGATAAATGAAGATGAAACCAACTTAAGTTGCCGACATCGCAAATCCAACGAAACTAAAAGTTCCTAAGATGATGGTTTTGATGACAATAAACTTAGTATTTGTTATAAAATATAAATACTAACCTTTATATGTATATATATATATATATATATGAGGAGCGTTCCAGGGCACCCCTATTTTGCATTACCCCTTTGGCACCCCTGCCCAACCGTGTGTACACTAATCTCAATTCAACAAGATTTTGTAGATGTTCAACCCATACAGGTATTTAGGGCTGTATATTGGACATGACAGTCCATTGTCCGGCTCGGTCCGAAGCTAAAAGGGGTCTGGTCCATGTCCGTCCGATTCTCTTATAGGATAGAGCTTGGACACACTAGTGTTCGGTCCGATCTAAAATGTTCGTTGTTTTTCTATTATCCAAAGCTATATTGGACTAGACAGTCTGTTGTCCGGATCGGTCCGAGGCTATATGTTTTCCGGTCCGTGTCCGATCGAATTCTTATAGGACAGAGCTTGGACACACCTCTGTCCAGTCCGGTCTAACCCGTTTACACCCCTACATATTTTATCATCTATCCAAAATATGAACTCATTCCGACATTCGTGGAATAATATATTCGATGTTTAAATTTGATGTTTCGAATGAATGTATGAACAGTGAATAGTAGTGCTAAGGTTTTGAAAATGTTATGAATGTCGGAACGAGCTTAAATTTTGGATAGATGATAATATATATGTAGAATGAACATCTACAAAATCCTGTTGGATTTGGATTACTACAGCTGACGGTAGGGTTGGGGTGCAATAAAACAGAGGTGCCTAGCAACTCTCCAATACGTATCCAGGCACTAAAGAATGAAGAATGTACAGTATAAAGATTCAAGACTGAATTCGAAATTTAAGAAACCAAGGCTAAATACTCATGTGTTTCAAGATTTTAAGAGATTAAGAATTCATGACATGAAGTGTAACACCCTGTAAAATATACCCCAAATAGACGTAGATAATTAAATTTATAATAAAACAATAATAGATTAATTAATAAAATATTAGTAGGCTAAAAATAAGAATGTAACGATCTGGAAAATTCAATGTATGAATTTCGACAATAGTATGTCCTTTGTATTCACATGCCTAAACTCAAGCACCGAAAGCTCAAAAAATTAGAAGAAAGAAGTTAGTGGGTAAGCAAAAAAAAAAAGGTTAGAATAAAAGAAAAGGAAGAACACAACCACATAAGAATCAGAAAAGATCGGACTCTCACAACGAAATGAATAAAATATAATATATCAATACTATTTACACAAGGGAAAACAGTATACATACATGAATGGATAATCAAATTACACAATAAAACAACATATACAGTCATAAAAATCTATCTGTACAATAACTGATAAATACAATACACAGTGGAAATAAATTAATATAGTAAATAAGAGAATACATATAGACTCCAGCTCCTCTACAGCAAATGCAAGTAAATATATCAGTTTATATATGCATATAAATTAGACAATCTAATCTAATTCATTTAAGATGAATCTTTCGCTTAAAATTGGGTAGTGTCAAAGGTCATCCGCTCACAATTGGGAATTAAATATATCGATAATCATCAACAAAGCATTTAATCATCCAATCATCCAAACACACAATTTATATACCAACAATAGTGAATGTTATTTTGTAAAATAAAAACATTCATAGTATTCCAGAAAACATGAGAGTTAACTCATCGTCCATTCCAATCCACATTTTACATCGTTTTGTTCAATTTTAAACTAGCGTTTAAAATTAGAAAAAATTCCAGATAGCTTCAAATCACACCAATCCAGTTCGTACATGTAGTGTTTGCAGATATGATTCCAAAGCAACTCGTTTCGTCCCAATTCGAACTTGTATAAACTAGAAATAGCATTCACAAGTTTACATAGGATTTAGAGATAATTAACTCATTTCTTAATTATTTTATGAGTATAATCACCTAACTTCCTTTACATGTGGCAGCTCTCTACATTTCTTCCCCAATGTTTAAATTCGTGTTTCCGACCTCCTACGGAACCACTTCCAACCCCTTAACAGACATGTTTGACCACCCCCTCAGCTGACTCTGCCAACAAACAAGGTCACAACCACAAACACAAGATTCAGCATCTCCTCTCATATCCGATAGTCACAACCTGATCGAGCTCGACAACCCAAACATTAGTATCCACCTTTAGCTTTCTTACGAAACCTATACTGTAACTTGCGACAAATAATTACGCAGAATACCTCCAAATTATGCTCATGCATGGGCCTTTCCTCCGTGAGTGCCATGCCATCGCTCCCTTCCCCTATCTCCCCTTGCATCTTCGATAAGGGCCAACACTAGTTATCTCCCCCTAATAGCATAAATGTCGAGACCTACAAAACCAGTTAGCATACAAAATTATGCTGACAGAAAGAAATACAAAAACTAACTCAAAGATGCAAGCTTTGGAATTTTTAGATTTTAATTTCATTTGTTTGATTTTTAAAAGAGAAGGGTTTCATGAAGCAAATGAAAAGAAAAGAGGCGGCTTGAAATGAATAAGAGAAAGAAGTGAGGATTCAGGATATTATATAGGCAAGGATTTATAGTAAAACATACAAATGTATTTTACAAAAAAACATTTATGATACGTACCATCAAACAGAAGCTCCGATCGCCATGAAACTAGAAATCCTGCAATGATTTAATATTCCATTCCCGATGAAATTGGTTTCGTCAAACCGGATGAAACTGTAAATCGATAGGCATTTGTATTGCACACGATCACACAACAACTCCAAATTACCCAAAATTCCAAATCTTACAAAAAAACTAATCATTAAGGATTTTATAAAATTGGTTTCGTTGAAATTTGAAATTGTTTGAAAAGACTTTTTACATGTTAAATCAAATCGATAAAATATAAATCGATTTCAAAACGCTCTCATTCATTTATAATAAATTATTATTATTATTCAAATTCAAATATAATTTCACATAGCTTCAAAACAAAATCAACTTGATTTTAAACTTCATAACTTAAATTTCAATTTAATTCTATAACCATATTCTCATTTAAAATAGATCTAAGTCGATAACGCTTAAAATTAGTCATTTTAAATATTTAAATTAGTTAAATATTCATTATTAAAAATCCAGGTTGTTACATTCTTCACCCTTTAAAAGGATTTCATCCACGAAATCACAAGTTAAGAATCATGTCACAAACTAATTAATTTTACTTCAAAAACCTTTCTCAAACATTTTGTTAAATTTTTCTAACCCTTGAAATTTTCCGAAAATTTATGCAATGACGCAAATGTTATGTCAATTTAAAATAGTATTTAAATAGATTTAAAAAGGATTTTTAAATGGAAACATCTGATTAAATTACAAATTTCAGTATATATTGAATCTAGACTAGGAAAACTACTTAAAATGAATTCTAATTTTATTTTACATCTTGTTGAAGTTAGAATAAGGTTAGTGAACATTTAAAATTGAATTAAAATGCATTTTGTGAAAACCAATCATTTAATATTATTTTGATGACTTGAAAATAAACCATTTTCCAACAATCTTAGATTTTGACGAAACCAAATTTATCGGATCCGTAACATTAAAATATGGTAAGGTTCCAAATTTCAAGTCAATCGAAATAAATGTGTAAGCATACGTAATTTAAACGTATATTGAAAGATTAGTTAGAATTCGACAAAAGTTAGAAATAAGGCCATTTTTTAAACGATCTCCGAATTATACGAGACCAATTTTATTGGATCCGTATTAGTAAAATATAGCAGGATTTCAAATTTTGTATTGATTGGACTTACGTTTTGATCATACGAGTTAAAAGCACGTAGAGTCATTTTTTTGAAGTTCGATTGAAATTAAGCAGTTTTAGGTAATACTGAACCGTTTAAAAATATTGATAAAATGGTAAATGACAACTTAAATAACTTATTAACATTTACAAATGGGTTTATAGAGTTTAAATTAATTTGCCATGGTGATAACACCTTCCTTGCATAAGACCTTACGTATTAAGTTTCATTGTTTTTATTAAAAAGAAATCACTCTTTTCTACACAACTTCCTACATCCTCCCACCATTAGACAACACATTGTCCTCCTCTTCCATTTCAACATTTCCTAGTGTACTTATGGAATGTGAAAGTTAGAGGATTAATTAGTTTTCATTTTCCATTTAGTTTTCCATTTTCGTTTTTCTTTCATTTTCTTAACCTTTTTCCTTCCTTCTCTTCCACCTTAGCTCCAATGGCTTCCACCACAACAACCAACGAACACCCGCTAGCCATAACCCCTGGCGCACCACCCCGCACACTCAAATCTCCCTCACGTGGTCCTCCTTGCGCAAAAACCCTCTCTTTCCCCCTATAAATAACTCAAAAACCACTTTTTACCTTTAAAATTAGTTCCACCACCACAAGCTCCTTCACCAGGTCCCACCACCTCATGCACCAGGCCCCACCCCACCACCAAACCAACCACCTCATGCGTAGCCCATACCCCCAAGACATGGGCCCTATATGCCCTAAACCGTTCCAATCACTTAAAAATCCAATTTTTACTACTTCTCTCCACTACTACAAAGCCTAACAACCCTACACCACCATGTACTTACCCTTACACCCCTAGAAACTCACACACCCACCCATTCCTTCTTATACCCCATGCGTGACCAACCAACCTGAAATGACACGAACTTCCCAACAGGCCTAAATCGAACAAGAATTCGGATTGCTTTGAGAACAAGACTCATCAGAACACAGAACAAGAGATCATGTCATTGCTATTATATAAATTTACATCAGAGTACAAGATATCAGAGTACAAATAAATAAGATACCGCAGAAAAATATCAGAGATTAACAAATTACAAAATGGAATTTTAAATACATTAATAAAACCAGCAGAAGACTACAAAATAATCCATAGTATAGCACCATCCATAATCCAGGAGCCTATGAAAAAAATATCTGTAAAACCAAAACTCTAGATGCGCATGTAGAAAATATGGGCACCCAAAGTTTAGGTGAGAAACAATAAACTCTGAGCCAGTCATGGGACTGGTGTGAGAACTAAAACAGTTATTAAATTTTATTTTAAAGATGGGTAAATCACGGGACCACGTCGTATAACAAGAAACGGGTTACTCCCAAGAATATGTAACGATCCAGATTTTTAGCCATTTAATTCTGAATATTTTAAATTTTTTTAAATATGTTATTTGAATATAAAAAAAAATTATATGGAATTTATTAATTAAAACGAAATTTTAACGTATAGTTTATAATATAGAGCTCGAAAATAATCGCGGCAGTTCGTAATTTACGATTTAAACTTCAACTGGATATACAGGATCCAATATAAGTTAGAATTAAATGAAACAAGAAATGTTCAGATCTATTTGATTATATTTTTCTAATGAAAGTGAAAAATCGAAATTTTGTCTTATAGATTGTAAGTTATGTTCAAATAAAATTTTTTGAAGGTCACTGTGGAATCCTGTATAAGCCATAATGGTTTATTTAATATAACTAAATATTGTTTTCAAATTTGGACAATATTTTTGAGGCATAGTTATAATTTAATTTATAGAATTTTTTTGTAAATTTTATTTTGAAAAACAAGTAACATTTTATTTGAAGTATTTTACACCCTATATCAGCATTTTAGGATATCACAATATAAGTTAATTTGTCTATATTATTTTATTTTTGGGATCATGACACATCGCTTGACACAATAGTATTTTTATTTTTTTCTATAAGCATTCCGTCAGTGAATGAAATTATGTGTAACGGGGTATACTAATCTTCATATACTAAATAAAATAATATTGAAGCTTCTGGTGAAAGTCATGCTCGTTCCTTCCAAGTGAAGCTACTTGGAATCTTTAACAGGAAGCCTGAATTATCTCTTTATATAAACATGTCCATTCCATTCAATATCGAAGCCCCTTCTACATTTACAGAAATTAAAACGCAAGCCCCAACTTTTATTCCGGTCTTCTTTTCTTACCCAATCCGACTTTCAGTAACATAAAAATAGACAATCCCTCACTTCAAAATCCAAATCTCCTTAAATATAATCCTATAAATTTCAAAACCAATCAAAATCTGATTTCGCTTTTTCTGGTGGACTAGCGTATTCATGATCTTCTTGCAGAAATCATTCACCTTGAGTTCGAAACGGCTTCATGCCGACCCATGTTAAACGTAGCGCGGCTAGGGGTGAGAACCACTTCTAGATAGTAGCATCGAGTTCATTTTGATGTTGACTGAGGGGAGAAGTTCGAAGAATAGGATGTCTGGGTTTATTTTTCGGGTGAGTTCGAATTCTTCTAGAAGGGGGAACACGTTAACATGGAGGAGTTCCGACCTTTTGGGTGAACCGTGTAGGGAAGGGTAAGTCGATTGTAAATTGATGTGTGGTTAAGGTATTTTACTATTGTAATTACATCAAACGAGCGGGATGGGTTTGGTAAATATTGGCTTCATTTTGTAGTAGATTGAATACGCAGGGACAACAATGAAGGGAGCACCTTGGTTGAGTTTGATTGACACAATATTGAGTAGAAGGAGGCATCGACAGTGGTCTTATTACCAAGGGAGAGGAAGATTGTTGTATTTGGGTTTGTGTACTGGAAAAATGGGACATGAAGTTGCTGTGTTGAAGGGAGCGTCGGTTGTTTCAATGATGAGAAAGGAGAAACTAGTGGGAGTATACGGTATTAAACTGTACAGAAGGAAGAAGCATTTATGTTGAATTTGGGAAAATACATGGCCATGTTGAATGGATACAGGAAATGAAAAAAAAGAAGGGGAAATCGTATGTGTTTTTAGTCAGTTTCAACTTGTGTCAAAAATCACTGAACTCGGTTATATGAATAGCTCAGTTCAATGCTCAGTTCTTCTTTGCGTGCCAAAATCTGAGGAGGCATGCGTTCCGACAATATGTATGCTACATGTGTACAAGATCAGTGATGTAATAGGGTAGTTTACTTGGGAGATATTGGACAATACCTTCTTGGAGGTGGAGTGTAAACACGAGTGTTCCAAGCTTCAGTAGAGAGGAAATCACTTTTGCAGTAACTGGGAAGAAGTTTTCTACGGAAATGAAAAGCATTAGGAGGGACTAACCATATTTATAAAAGGTTAATTAGTTATATATATATTATATATATATTATATAAAATTAGTGAAGGTATTAACTAGTATAAATTGAGCTAATTAAACTTGTAACATCGATATGTGTTTCATTCGTGAGCAGAATTGAACGCGATCGGATCCATTGGGACGTAATGAGGAGATCTATGTGTAGAACTAATATGGTTCGGAATAATGCTACAGGAATTTCATGATAAAATCAAACACTTTTTATTTTAAAAGGAAAAGAAAGCAGAGTCGTCAAATGCGAACTAAGGTGAGTAAACTCACTAACTCCAACCCGCTTATATTTTTATATGAACGAGTTTTAAATCTATTTATAGTAATTTTAAACCACGTGATGGTTGTTTGGATGAATGGTTGATAAAATTGGTTGTCGTAGTTATATTATTGATCGATTATTAATTTTGTTGGCTATGATATTTCACCTTGATGTGAAATTAATATTATTGATGTGATTAACATTTGGGGATGCAGGGAAATAGGTTGGAGGGATCCAACTGGATTCCTCAATATTTATACTACTGTTTTAATTCGATTGTGATATATGATGTGTTATATAATCCATGGTTGGATATGTTGTGTTTGAATCACCCTGGCCTTTGAAATTTGTTATTTTAAATACCATAAAATATTTTTGAATATAAAAGAAAAGAATTTAAGATAAATAAAAAAATAAATTATTTCCAAAATGGAAATTTAATTTCGAATAGATTTGAGAATATAAACTTGTTTTATTGAACAAAGCGAGTAATTTAAAATTATAAACGATGTTTATGGATTATTATTGTAAAATAGTACTTAGTTTAAAATCGATATTTTATATTCGAATATAGAAATGTTATAAGCTTTTAAAAGAATAATTTAAATTGAAACATATTTTTAACAGATATATCTAGAAGATTAATTTATAAACGATGTTTATAAATTCAGTAAAATATTTATTTTGAGATAAGCTAAAATATAAATTTGAATTTGAATTTATATAAAAAAGTGGAAATCTGTTTTGAAACCAATATTTAAAATGAGATTTGAACTAAGCAAATTATAAAGGGAATTATAAACGAGATTATAAATGTTTGAAATTAATAATGAGATTTTCAATAAACAAAATTGTAAATAGAAGTTATAAATGGAATTTCGATTTGATATGATAAAATCAAATGGATTTGAATATGTAAAAAGAAATATTATTTACATTAAAGTGAATAATCATTTAGAGCAGATATTTTGCAAAGAGAAACATCTATAAAAGAAATATGGGTTGGAAATGTGAATTCAAATGGGAATTTGAATGATAAGGGAAATGGAAATCGTTTTAAAAGGAAACATTGGATTTTATTCCAAAGTTCAGAATATAAAACAAATTGAAATAAATCCAAGGGATTTATAATTATACTTTGATTAGGTCTAATTTTATTATATTGGTTTTGTTCAGGAAGGATAATTGAATTCTATTTAGTATAAAACTATAATTTAAAGGAAATATATTAAGAAGTGAATATTTCAATGTTTATAGCTATGGAAATACAATTCCAAGTTTTGAAATAGTTTAAGATTTATTTTAAATCAGCATTATTAAACAAGTCTAGATTCCTATTAAGGGAAGATACTAATCTTTGAAAATGAATAACAACTGAAAGAAAATGTTTTGCGAATGAAAATGATCATAAGGAAAATTGTGTTAACCCGGAATGATAAGATTTACTACGAAGTTCTGAATATTAATCAAATATAGAGTATTTGAATAAAGTTATTAGAATTCAATTATATCGAATTTAGGGAAGTAGTTATTTTAAATTTCCATTACGAATCAAATTTATTTATTTATTTACTTACTTATTAATTGAAATTAATAAGTAAAAGTTATATTTTTATATATACCTAATATTTGGAAACAACGATTGTAACACTTCCGTTATAATAAATGTTTTGTAAATCTAAATAGCGATTATAACACTACTGTTATAATAAATGTTTTTATAATTCTAAACAGCGATTTTAACGTTACCATTATAATAAATGTTTATAAATCAAATACTTGGAAACAACGATTATAACGTTATCGTTATAATCAATGTATTTCGTAAAAGAAATGGATTCTTAAATTGATTCCAAGAGTTTCGTAAGTAATGTTTTCCATGGAATTTAAAGTTGTGTGCCTTGATTATTTCAAAATTAAGAATGTAGTTCAACTAAGGTCTGATAGGTAATTATACCCCAACTTGACTGACTGCATGATTGATGAAATGGTTAAGGTTTGGTAGCAAGGATTGGTTAGTGATATTGTTAGTTAACGAGTAATTTATGATTTAAGTTATAATAATGATGTTTTATAACATCAGTTTAATTTAAAGGATTTTGAAATGTTTTCCCCAAATAAAATGAGAGATATTTTCTATGCATAGAAAATGAAATGAATTGTCAACAACGAATTAAGAAACAGAAGATAAAAATATTTTCCAATATTAATTAGGTATATTTTCTAAATATAGAAAATAAGGATTCATGAATATATAGAAATGTTTTCTAACTGGAATAAGAGATATTTTCTCGAATAAAGAAACTAGGATAGTGGAAATATTTTTTTCCAAGAATCGAGAGAGAAATAGAGCTTTGAAAAGATACGAAAGATGGAAAATGGAATTTGGAATTAATAATATTATAAGGAATTAATCTAAAGGGGCCAGTATTGTTTGATGCTTGATCGATAAAATTTCCTTTGAAAATAGGACCGTTGATTGTTTGGATGTTCCTTTGATAGTTAAATCACCAACTATCAAAGTTTTTGTTTATTTTATGCCTCCGTTGTCAATACGGAGAGACTGGGATCAGATTTAATATCTGAAACCCACTCCATATTGGCATAAGCGTTACGAATCAACTTATGCTAAAGATAATTGAAGATGGAGTAAAATGCAAAGGCTGTTCGGTTAATCCTAGGTAGAAATTGCCCAAGATAGATTAATAAAATGGTGCCTTCGGGTTGTTATGTCTCAGGACAACGTATATGGATGGATCTGACAATATGGAATTCAAAATAAATGATAGCAAGATGTGCTGAAAGATAATCGTGACCTCAAGCCTCATCATCCAGAAAATGATAGAAATCGGGCAGGCAACATAGCCATGTGGGTCATTCCCATTAGGGATATTATCACCTGATCAAGAGAAACTTCATTTTACTTCTTATTGTATTCGCTGCTGTATGCTTTCGGTAATGGTTGCTGATCACAACCGTTGGTGATAGTATGCTTGGCACACTCAAGTTAAATGAGTGGCCAGCCATGTGTGGGCCGAGTTGCAAGACGTTCTTGTTGAATCCAGTGTATTCCCCTCTAGAGATACACTATTGAAAGGTGGCTCCATACCTTGTCATGTTGGAAATCCGATCTCCAATAAGCGCCCTGCGGTTTTTGGTTTTATATTATATATGGAGCGTGAGATGCAAGCATTCTGCTAGATTCTATTTATTTATTGTAGACACTATTATAATATCACCGGATTTGATATCAAAAATATTTTTGGTTATCGTAAGGTAAAAACCATCTGTTTTAATGTGTGGATCGGTCTTACGATTATCATTTCTTTCAAAAGGTGTTTGAAAGTTAAATAAATGGTTGGAGTTCACTCACACCAGTCCCATGACTGACCCAGAGTTTATTTTGTTTTGTTTTCCCTAAAATCTTGGGTGCCTAAATTTGTACGGGCAGGCAAGTAGTCGGGAGTTTACAGATTCACTTGGAGGAGTTTGAAGTAGGAGGCTTCACCAATTGCTATAGACTATCACATTTTCCGCTGTGTACTATGTTGTATCTGGAAACAAGTGTTTATAATTGTTTCAAGAATAACTGCTGTGCTCTGATAATGGTATGTATATATATATATATATTGCAATGATTTGTATTTTAAGAGTTATGTTATTTAATATATTTTATCCATTCCGTTGTGAGATTTGTGTTCCTCATTTTCTTTTATTCTAACATTTCTTTCTTTCTATTTCTCATCCTCTAACTTCTTTCTATTAATGATTCGTATTTCTGTGCAATTTAGGTTAGACGTGTGGTGTATTTAGTCAACTCAAAGGCTACGGAAATTCGGGCCATTACATTTGGTAACAGAGCTGAACGTTGAGTAGTAACCTTGGCTCTGTGGTGTAGCTCAATAGAGATAGGGTTAGTAATACCCTAGATTGAGTTTGAGTGTATATATGTGAGCGCGTATTTGTAGATTGATATAAAATTGTTTTATATTGTATTGACTGTTTTGTTGAGTGGTTTATGAATTCTGGTCGATACATAATGTACAACTGTATCGATAGGTGTTTCTAAACTCTCGAACAAAGCAATTTGATACAATATTGTTTTAAAATGGATAGGTGAAATAATTTTGCTCAAACAATTACTTTGATATAGAAGAAATAATTTTTGAATTATTATATATGGATATGTTGATTGTTAGTACAATCAAATGGAATTATGAAATATTGAAATGGTTATATAATTTGTGTACGGATAATGTATACAAATGAGATAAACCAAGATTAAGTTCAAACCAAAATTGGAATTTAAATTTCGGGTGTTTAGAAAATACTTCTGAAGTATTTTTAAAAGTAATATAATATTACTTTCAATAATTTTTGAATAAAAATGATTTTTAAATGGATTTTAAAAGCGAATAAGCACTGAAATAACTTCAGTGACGAGAAAATAATTCTGATAATGGATCGCGACATTATCGGTATTCATTTTCGAGTTTCCAAGTGATGAATTGCTACCATAGTAAATGGAAATTTTTTGACAGAGGAAAAGTTGTTTTAGAAATTCGAATGTTTTGAATTAAATTGATTACAAATACATGTATATAATTATGATTTCAAGCTGAATTTGAAATAAATACCGGGAATTTGAATTCTAGAATTTAAGTTAACTTGTACAAGTTAAATGAATTAAAATAGTGAAAGTAAATTAATTAGATTAAAATTTTAACTTAAGTTAAATAGAATTGTATCAAATTGGAAATCACCAAGTAGTTTATAAAGTGGAAAGAGAATAAATTGATTTAACATCAATTTGAATGAATGTGAATGTTTATATATGGATTATGGATTGAATTAGAAATAATTCTGAATGAAATTAAATAAAAAGAAATGTTGAGATTCGAATTATTAATATGAATTAGACTTATGAATAAGCAAGTTGAATATATATTGGATGTTGTTAATTGAAATTGAATCGTAATAAATTTGGATTCAAGTATAATAAGTAGATTGTCTTAAATAGAAATCAGACTTGAATTGATAGAATGGAAGTGAACTAATCAGAAGTTAATTAGAGAAAAAAAATTGGAAGTCGGATTGATTTGAAACCAACTGGAAATGGATATATGTATGCTGAGCGTATATTGAATGGAAGAAAATGCAAGAGATAGAATTATGCCCGATAAAAAGGTACGTGTTTACAATATTACTTGGCTTTGATGGTTTTATGAGCCTATGGGGCAAGCCTCTTGGCTTTTTGATTTTCTTTTGGCTTGGAGAAGACCTAGAAAGGCGAATTGTGGTTGTACCGATTGAGCCATGCAAAGGAGATGCTGGCGAAATTTTCGAAAATTTAAAGAGTTAGAAAATTTTAAGAAAAATATGATAACCAGGAATCGATTTATCGATCTTATTTTGAATTAGGAAACCGGATTGGTTAAAGGAAATTGATAAATGGTTTTATAATCAATATTGAGTATACATAAATATGGATATATGAAGAAGATCATATGGATTAAATATAGGGATGTGATGATGGATTGTCCAGATATGGTAGATACATCATTAGGAATAAATAATGAATTTTTTGGTATTGATATGTGGATAAAGAGTTCTGTATAGAACTGAGTTATGGAAATATAAAGTATAAGATTTCATCCAAGTAGGTTGTGAGGAGTCAGAATTATAGCATCTTTAGTGCTTAGCAATTTCGGGGACGAAATTCTTTTAATGGGGAAGGAATGTAACGATCCAGATTTTTAGCCATTTAATTCTGGATATTTAAAATTGTATTAAATATGTCATTTGGAATATAAAATAAGTTTTATATGGAATTTATTAATTAAAATGAAATTTTAACGTATAATTTATAATATAGAGCTCGAAAATAGTCGCAGTAGTTCGTAATTTACGATTTAAACTTCAACTGGATATACATGATCCAATATAAGTCGAAATTAAATGAAACACGAAACTTCAGATCTATTTGATTATATTTGTCTAATGAAAGTGAAAAATCAAAATTTCATCTTATAAATAAGTTATGTTTAAATAAATTTTTTAGAAAGTCACTGTGTAATCCTGTATAAGCCGTAACGGTTTATTTAATATAACTAAATATTGGTTTCAAATTTGGACAAGTTCTTGAGGTGTAGCTATAATTAAATTTATTGAATTTTTCTGTAAATTTTATTTTGAAAAATAAGTAACATTTTATTTGAAGTATTTTACAACCTATATTAGTGTTTTGGGACATCACAATATAAGTTAATTTGTCTATATTATTATATTTTTGGGATCATGACACATCGCTTGACACGATAGTATTTTTAATTTTTTATAAGCAATCCGTCAGTGAATGAAATTATGTGTAACGGGGTATGCTAATCTTCATATACTAAATAAAATAATATTGAAGCTTCCGGTGAAAGTCAAGCTCGTTCCTTCCAAGTGAAGCTACTTGGAATCTTCAACAGGAAGCCTGAGTTATCTCTTTATATAAACATGTCCATTCCATTCGATATCAAAGCCCCTTCTACATTTACAGAAATTAAAAAGCAAGTCCCAACTTTTATTTCTGGTAATCTTTTCTTACCCAATTCGACTTTCAGTAACATAAAAATAGACAATCCCTCACTTCAAAAACCCACAACTCCTTAAATATAATCCTATAAATTTCAAAACCAATCAAAATCTGATTTCGCTTCTTCTGATGGACTGGCGTATTTGTGAACTTCTTGCAGTAATCATTCACCTTGAGTTCGAAACGGCTTCATGCCGACCCATGTTAAATGCAGTGCGACTAGGGTTGAGAACCACTTCTAGATAGTAGCATCGAGTTTGTTTTGATGTTGACTGAGGGGAGAAGTTCGAAGAATAGGATGTCTGGGATTATTTTTCGGGTGAGTTCGAATTCTTCTGGAAGGGGGGAAGACGTTAACATGGAGGAGTTTGGACCTTTTGGGTGAACTGTCTAGGGAAGGGGAAGCTGATTGTAAATTGATGTGTGGTTAAGGTATTTTACTGTCGTAATTACATTAAACGAGCGGGATGGGTTTGGTAAAGATTGGCTTCATTTTGTAGTAGATTGAATGCGCAGGGACAACAATGAAGGGATCACCATGGTTGAGTTTGATTGACACAATATTGAGTAGAAGGAGGCATCGACAGTGGTCTTATTACTGAGGGAGAGGAAGCTTGTTATATTTGGGTTTGTGTACTGGAAAAATGGGACATGAAGTTGCTGTGTTGAAGGGAGCATCAGTTGTTTCAACGGTGAAGAAGGAGAAACTAGTAGGAGTACACGGTATTAAACTGTACAGAAGGAAGAAACGTTTATGTTGAATTTGGGAAAAGACGTGGCCATGCTGAATGGATACAGGAAATGAAAAAAAAGAAGGGGAAACCGTATGTGTTTTTAGTCAGTTTCAACTTGTGTCAAAAGTCACCGAACCCGGTTATATGAATAGCTCAGTGCAATGCTCAGTTCTTCTTTGTGTGCCAAAATCTAAGGAGGCATGCGTTCCGACAATATGTATGCTACATGTGTTCAGTTATCCAATAGAGTAGTTAACTTGGGAGATATTGGACAGTACATTCTTGGAGGTGGAGGGTAAGCATGGGTGTTCCAAGCTCAGTAAAGAGGAAATCACGTTTGTAGTAACTGGGGAAGAAGGCTTCTACGGAAATGAAAAGCATTAGGAGGGACTAACCATATTTATAAAAGGTTAATTAGCTATATATATATTATATAAAAATAATGAAGGTATTAACTAACTTAAATTGAACTAAACTTGTAACATCGATATGTGTTTCATTCGTGAGCAGAATTGAACCCGATCGGATCCATTCAGACATAACAAGGAGATTTATATGTAGAACTAATATGGTTCAGAATAATGCTACTGAAATTTCGTGATAAAATCCAACTGGATTCCTCAACATTTATACTACTGTTTTAATTCGATTGTGATATATGATGTGTTATATAATCCATGGTTGGATATGTTATGTTTGAATCACCCTGGCCCTTGAAATCTGGTATTTTAAATATCATAAAATATTTTTGAATATAAAAGAAAAGAATTTAAGATAAATAAAAAAAGAAATTATTTCCAAAATGGAAATTTAATTTCGAATAGACTTGAGAATATAAACTTGTTTTATTGAACAAAGCGAGTAATTTAAAATTATAAACGATGTTTATGGATTATCGTTGTAAAATAATACTTAGTTTAAAATCAATATTTTATATTCGAATATAGAATTGTTATAAGATTTTAAAAGGATATTTTAAATTGAAATATGTTTTTAACAGATATCGGGAAAATTAATTTATAAACGATGTTTATAAATTCAGTAAAATATTTATTTTTGAGATAAGCGAAAATATGAATTCAAATTTGAATTTATATGAAAAAGTGGAAATCGGTTTTGAAACCAATATTTAAAATGAGATTTGAACTTAGCAAATTATAAAGGGAATTATAAACGAGATTATAAATGTTTGAAATTAATAATGAGATTTTGTATGAACAAAATTGTAAATAGAAGTTTTAAATGGAATTTTGATTTGATATGGTAAAATCAAATGGATTTGATTATGTAAAAAGAAATATTATTCACAATTAAAGTGAATAATCATTTAGAGCAGATATTTTGCAAAGGAAAGCATCTGTAAAAGAGATATGGGTTGGAAATGTGAATTCAATTAGGGATTGAATGATAAGGGAAATGGAAATCGTTTTAAAATGAAACATTGGATTTTATTCCAAAGTTCAGAATAAAACAAATTGAAATAAATCCAAGGGATTTATAATTATACTTTGATTAGGTCTAATTTTATTATATTGGTTTAGTTCAGGAAGGATAATTGAATCCTATTTAGTATAAAACTATAATTTAAAGGAAATATATTAAGAAGTGAATATTTCAATATTTATAGCTATGGAAATACAATTCCATGTTCTGAAATAGTTTAAGATTTATTTTAAATTAGAATTATTAACAAGTATAGATTCCAATTAAGGGAAGATATTGGTCTTTAAAAATGAATAACAATTGAAAGCAAATGTTTTGCGAATGGAAATAATCATAAGGGAAATTGAGTTAACCTAGAATGATAAGATTTATTCCGAAGTTCGGAATATTAATCGAATATAGAGTATTCAAATGAGAGTTATTGGAATTCGATTATATCGAATTTAGGGAAGTAGTTATTTTTACTTTCCGTTATGAATCAAATTTATTTATTTACTTACGAATTGAAATTAATAAGAACAAGTTATATTTTTATATATACCAAATGTCAGACATACAGTCCACTTGCAAGTCCATTCCAGGTCTGAACGAAACCGAAGACACCTTATTTCTCATCCCATATGTCCAGTACAGGAGAGAGGCCCTCGCATATCCAATCGATCTCCAAGTACTTCTGGATTACCACCACTTATAACCTCCCCTTGGGAATAAACAACCCAATCGAGACATCAACAATCATCCTAACGATGTGAAGATCTCCGATCTTCAACCACTGTCTCCAAATCTTCGACTTTTAAACATCGTACCAGTTATTCAGATTGGATTAAACCCGGTCTTCCCTAATAACTCGCGTATCTTATAACCAAGTGATATAAGAACACATCATACGCCTCATTCCAATCTAGAATATTCTTTTATTCAAATATTCTTATCTTTGGGAAAAATTCCCTTTAATTTTATCAAAGATTATCTCTTTTGAACTTATTGTTTAATCCACCCTTGGAAATCATTTCAAAACATTTTTTATATCTTTTCACAACTTAAACCAAATTAAGGTTTATATTCCTTGTTGGGATTAACGAGCCTTACCGAAGTAATCACGCATTTTATTATCCAAATCCCAACCTATTCATCTCATGGATCAAAATCGGTGGTACTCCATATCTAACATCCATTATGTTATTTGTAAATTTAATTACCATTTAACGCTCCAAATATAATTAAAGTTTTAACTAGCACATGGAATAAAGCCGGTGATACTTCATTTCTAACGCTTCTTGAATTCGGTAAATTTAATTACCCTATTCACATTTCAATCTAATTAAAGATTCATTAAAACTCCAACTTAGTTTTAAACTCATAAAAATTTATGCTACTACGAAACAGGCATGTTGCTTCGCTTCATTTGCATCGGTTGTGACAAAAACAGATGCAAATAGCAATAGTTGCATCGGTTCCATGTGAAAACTAAATGCAATTGATAAGAGGGAAGCGATATATAATAAAAAATTGTAGTTTGCATCGGTTTTCTATAAAAACCGATGAACATAAACAAATGCAAATAGTCGTAATTGCAACGGTTATAAATAAAACCAATGCAACTATATTTATTTGAACAATCCAAATGCTGCAACCGATGAAATTTAGATTGCATCGGTTAAATTAGGAGATGCAAATTTTTATTCTTACTTAACGGCCGATGGGATATGTGAATTTTTTTTCCCTCCTTCACACGTTACTTCCCGCGCCCCTTATTCCGCTTCATTTTACATTTTCCCCAAAAAGAAAGCTTCGTTTTGATTTCCCCTAAATATAGCTCGCAACGTAGAAATTAAAAAAAAGACCGAATAGCTCGCAACAAGAAGGAATTAAAAAGAAAGGAAAAAGATTGGATTTCCCAGAAGGTAGATCGAAACGCAGAAATAACAAATCGAATTTCACTTACAAATTGGATTTTCCAAAAGATAGATCGGTTCGCACTTCGTCGCTTGGATTGACAATGCCGGGTATCGAATCTATTATGTTCTTTATCTTGTTTCAATGTTTTACATTTTTCTTCGTTGTCAACTAGAGATTCAAGAACTGGCTTTAGTAATATATGGAACCCGAATAAAAATGCTCGAACATGAATTTTCAATCATTTCAAATATTTTCCAAAGAATTTTTTTGCTAATGTTATTTATATGCATTGATAATAAGTACTTGAATTATACTTGAAAACCGTCGTTTGGTTATTGTTGACATTGTGGTATTGTCAATTATAACGCTTGCTCTGTTGGAATTGATTAATGTGGCTATTTTCATATATTTTGGGTAATTGCACTATAATATTAAGAAACGCCAATTTATATTCAGACTAATAGACATATTTCCTTAGATTGATATCTTGTTTTCTAAAGTACGAATATGATGCCACCTTTAAAATTTCAGGTTTTTCATCTTTCTATGAATATTTTGGATTATGACATTGGGTTTTACAACTCCTGCAAAAGTTCAGCAAAAATTCAAAAAATCCCATTGCTACTTTTTCTTTGAATTACAGAATTAGGAATTCAAAAAGGTTACTTTCTCTTGAAACTTATTCGTTTTTCTATAATTAGATGGGTCTGTAAAACATTAATCGAGGAACTAGGTATTGCGAATTTTCAAAACAACATACTGATAGAATTAAAGATATTGACAAATTCTTGGAAAAAGGGTGCTTATTGAAAAATATATCATAATGTATAATGGATAAAGTGGATCTACTAATTTGAATGAATCTGCATATATTTGTGTTATATTTATATATATTCATAGCAAATTGCACTATATCTTCATTAGACCTTCCTGATTAAAAAAAAAACATTTATTGTCGGTGAACTCCAAAAGTTGGTTGTGAATTGGACGAAGCAAGTTCTAAAAAGAAGAAAGAGGATAGGGAGGTAATTTGCATGTCAAATTTGTACACACACTATATAGAAGGGAAAAGAATACAAAAAGAGTACAAAAAGGAAGACTAGATTGGCATGGTAGGAAAGTATTAAAATTGATTTTTTTCAAAAGTTTAATAGAAAATATTATTCATGATAGGAATTTATGAAGAATGAGAACTGTTGTGGTCGACCTAGTTCATATGGAAGGAGGAAAAAAAAGAAGGATGATGGTATTTGCCTTAATGCCTTATAATTGATTTATATTTATTATTTCGCATCTTACGTTATCGGAGTTTGTCTGATACATGTTTATGCATCACAATTTATTTTAAATATATCTATTTATTACGAGCTTTATTTGCGGATACGATGTTGAATTATGTTTTATGTGGACATTTGATCTATTGACCATGTGTTACAAATATACTCTCTAATAATGAGAGGAAGATAACAAAATTTATTTAATTAGTTTAGACCTTGCTCAAACAGGAGCCATGTGCACTATGTAGATGATAATGGCAATGATTATTATCAGCTTCTATTTTTTGCTTTGTAATTCATAACATATAGAATTGTTGTTACTTATTATTGTAACCGGGTTTTCTATCAAACAAACAGTTAGTATAAATTTTAGGATAACGCGATCATTTGGCTAATTAGTTGCGCTATTTAAATTTTTGTGTGACTATTGCATTCTATGGATTTGGTTATGTTATACTATTATTATCTAGTTTACTGAATGGAAGTTTTCAAGTATAAATCAAGTGCTTATTATCTAGTTTACTGAATGGTGGTTTTCCATTCTATGCATTTGATTGCTGTTTTATTATACTGTTATAGTTTTATGTGGTGTACAATGGAATACCTTATGTATTAGATCGACAATCTTCTATGCATTTGGTTGTGTTATATTGTTATCTAGTTTTGTGTGTTATACTGTTATATTGCTTCCATTCGACAAGAATAAAAAACCTTTTGGACTTTTCTTTTTAATGCTAAATAACTCTAAACATGTAAAGTGGAAATATTGAAACTTGATCATCAAAAAGATGTTCTATTGGAAAACTTGTGTCATATACGGACCATTACTGCTACAAAGAGACGAAACAAGATGAACAGATGGCAGAACCTAAACTGCGCCATTTTGTCTGCTTATTTTATACATTATTTCGAAGGTCGAATTTGTTAATTTGTTCTCTTGTTTTAAAACAGTCAATTTGCACAGCTTAATTTTTATTTTATTTTTTTCTGAAAAGGAAAACAGGAATCTTTATTTAAAGGTCATAAAGGGAACTACCAAGAAAATAGAACATGAAAAAGATTGTAAAAAATGATATGAGAGACAACAATACATAAATAAGATTGGTATTTGATCATCTTTCCAATTAGTGCTTCGAATTAGCATTAGTTTTAAGATTTAATATGGAACCAGAGAAAACAAACTGCATTAGATTTGTAAAATGACAAATCATAACAACAAAATTATCAAACCAATGATTTTTCCAATGGGTTGGTTTAAGCAAATCAAAAATTATAGTTTAATCTAGCAAACTTGATGGAACAAAGTCAAAAATATGAATATCCTTGCAATTTTTGATAAGGTTTACTTTATAACTCAACAAATTAGATAAGTTGTTAGCAAAATTTTTTGTTGTAACAAAATGATAATACTTTTCTTTTAGCCCAAAATAACTCAATAAAAAAATGCATGATAAGAAAAAAAAATGGTACATAAAATTAATTTTATTCAGTACAGAGTAATTACTGTTTTTGTAAACCTTATATCATCAATTATCCCTCATACATTAACTAACTTTTATCTTTATATAAATAGTATAGAAAACATAGTTTCAAAAAGTAGCACTATGATTGACAAAATAAAATCCTCATGTCATGAAGTATTGCTTAAGATCTATCGCCGCATATATGGTTAAGAAAATTATCTCATTTCCTGCCTTTTGTTTAATCCAAAAGGACTCCAAACACCAAAGGAAATGAAATATATTCGTAGTGTACCTTGATAAGTCAGAGTTAGGAAAAGAAAAAGAAAAACTGAGCTACTAGACCACAATCAAGCATTTCTATCCTACATAAGCTTTATCCCAATTATGCCAGCATATTGTTATGTAGCAGTAGTATTGATATAACTATTTATTGGTAATAACCAACTATAGACTTATGAACTTGGGAAACATCTTGACTGGAGCAACATGGTGTTATGATTTTTGTGCGCAATGGAAGCTTGAAAAATTGCCAAGAAAAATTGGATATTTTTCACCCAATCACTTGAAGATGAATTTGATTGAAAAAAAAAACACAAATAATATCGGAAATATGAGCACACGATATTCCACCCAACCTCCCTCTTTATTGATTCACTAGCAAAAATTGTTTACAAACGACCTCAACTATCATTACAAACAATTACAACTTGAACCAATAACCTTATTGAAAAATAGGTAAAGAATATCTAATGGCTAAAAATTTGAGGAGAAAGACAATGAAGAATAATGGCAAATTTTCCACACTTAATGAAGAGATTAGCTAGCCCTTTTTGTAGTAAGAATTGCTTCATGCCCAAGAAAAACTTGGCTTCATGCCCACGAAAACTTGGCTCCCAAATATCTTCATATATGTTATAAAACTATTTGGTTAAGCACCAAATATCCTTGCAATAAATGTCCACAAATATATCAATCAATATCTCTCCATAAAATCTAGCACCAAATCTCTTCATCAAATCTCTCCACAAAATATGTAAGATTATTGGTTGCCCAAGATTGTGATTTGCGTATCACCAATTTCAACACTCCACCTTGATATCAAATCACATCTCCTCCACTCAAACAATAGCCTCTTAGCTCTCACTTTCATCCTTTATTTCTCAATTAACACCATTACAAACCTCCACCATCGCCCACTAATGATGCACCTTCCTTATCCGTGCACCATGCCAATAGCGATCTTCAAAAGCATTTGTAATACCACAAAGACCTCCATCTCATCTTTGTGGATTTCACAACTCGACATCCGTCTTCCGCTTGACACGATCTCTTCATCTCAGGGATCCCTCGAGCATCATCAACATCTAGACCCTTGTCGATACCATGATCCTCCACCTTAGGACCATCAGCGGTGACCATATTAACCTCTCCACCTTTCTGTGGACTAGGTTCTTCAACCGTCACCCGCATTTCATTATTGACCACCAAACCGACCAAACTATATAGGTTTCCCTCCTCCAAAACTCCTCGCATCATTACACGACCACCCTTCTTCACTCTCAAAACTCCACCTCGAGTCTCATATGTGCAACCGTGGCGATCTACCTGACCGAGAGATATGAGGTTATGCGAACAAGTGGGTATGTGCCTCACACCGGCCACTTCTCTCACCACTCCATCATGCATCCGAAACCTGACAGCTCCAACTCCACAAATTGGTAGCTCTACTCCATTGGTCGTCTTTATCATGCCAACACTCTTCTCATATGAAGAAAAACTTTTCACATCACGACATATGTGAAAACTGGCTCCTGAATCCATCTTCCAAGGCTCCACAACGCTAAATAGGACATCACATGAAGAATCGCTTTCGATATCTTCAGCAAAACCTGCTTGTGCCAAATCATTATTATTATCACCTTGCGCCTTCTTCTTATCCCTCTGATAAGCATAACAATCATTGCCTTGTGGCCTTTCTTACCACAATAATAACAAGCACCTTTACCATTAGCCTCTTACTTCTTCCTTCTTGTATCTTTCCCCGAGCCCCTTGCTACCATCGCCTCAGTTTGAACCGACTTCAACTCCGACCCTTTTCTCCTTAGCTCCTATTCAAAAGACTGCTTCGAACCGTTTCTAAAGAAATAGTTCCATTAGCATTGGAATTACTCAATGAAACAACCAAAGTCTCCCAACTTTCCGAAAGAGAACTCATCAACAAAAAGCCTGCAACTCATCATCAAAATTGACCTTCATATTTTCCAATTGATTGATGACATCCTGAAACTCGTTCAAATGCTCTGCAACAGACTTCTCCTCATCCAATCGAAGTTGCACCAACTTTCGAACCAGAAAAGCCTTACTTGTAGCACTTCTCGACTCATACAAAGATACTAATTTGTCCTACAACGCCTTCGCGGATTCACAACTAGCCATGTAGTGGAATACAAAATCATCCAAATATTGACGAATCAACGCAATCGCGTTTTTGTCCATTTTCTTCCACTTTCCCTCATCCATATTCGAGGGCTTCACCCCATCTCCATCAATGGGATCATGCAAATCATTGAGATATAGAATGTCCTCCATCTTCGGCTTCTATATACCCTAATTCTTCCCATTTAAAATAGCCATCTTTGAAAACATCTTCATCTCCGACACCTCCAATTTTCAATCCAACAAACACTCCAAGCTATGCGATGATCTGGCTCTGATACCAAACTGTTATGATTTTTGTGCGAAGCGGAAGCTTGACAAAATGCCAAGCAAAATTTGATCTTTTTCACCCAATCACTTGAAGATGAATTTGATTGAAAACAAAAATAACACAAATAATATCAGAAATATGAGCATACGATATTCCACCCAACCACCCTCTTGATTCACTAATAAAAATTGTTTACAAACGACCTCAACTATCGTTACAAACAATTACAACTTGAACCAATAACCTTATTGAAAAATAGGTAGAGAATATCTAATGGCTAAAAATTTGAGGAGAAAGACAATGAAGAATAATGGCAAATTTTCCATACCTAATGAAGAGATTAGCTAGCCCTTTTTATAGTAAGAATTGCTTCATGCCCAAGAAAAACTTGGCTTCATGCCCAAGAAAACTTGGCTCCCAAATATCTTCATATATGTTATAAAACTATTTGGTTAAGCACCAAATATCCTTGCAATAAATGTCCACAAATATTGCAACCAATATCTCTCCATAAAATCTAGCACCAAATCTCTTCATCAAATCTAACAACAAATCTCTCCACAAAATATGTAAGATTATTTGTTGTCCAAGATTGTGATTTGCGTATCACCAATTTCAACACATGGAAAACTGAAAATATAAAATTATGCATAACTTAGTTCATTCTATTACTCACGGAAATATGGTACTCGGGTATGTTGAATCCAAAATTCTTTGTCTACGGCTGCTGACAAGCAGCTCTTGAAAGCAACTAGTATTAGAATCCAATGCATTCTATTTTGTACATCAAGAGTCAAAATTCTTACCATATTTTTTCACCTCTAAATCCAAAATAAATTCTTATGAACTGAAAAATTACAAACCACTGTAGAATCCTTATGAATTGAAATCAATCCATTGAGTTAGTTTTGATAGCAAAAACGATATTTTTATTAAAACATCGTATTATTTACCACTTGAATTAGTGGTCCTTGACTTAGCAGTGGAGCTTCATACCACTTAACACTTGAACGTCAATCCAGTTGATTGATCATAGTATCAAGAAGTCATGTATGTGTGATTATGCAAATACATCTTATCAACCAGCGCATGTTAAACCAACTAATTTTGGATTGAGTTTGCTGACTTCTTCAAGGCAGATTGGTGGATTTTAGGTCCTTCTTTATGTTGCATTGGTTGAATTATTTTTGCACCATTTAACAGAGCAAAAACATATATGGTGCAATTACTTCTGTGTTATCAATCCAACATGAGCAATTACTTCTTCACATGTGTGGCATATATGTTTGTTTTACGAACTTAACTAATTTTGCAGTAACGCTCAGTGAATAATGTATGTTTGTCTTAAATCTTAATTTTCAATATGCAAGGCCCCTAGCATGTAATAAACTTCATTTGCATTTTCTCCTTTTCTTTTGACAAGCACCAACAGCCTCAAGCCCTCATATTAGTGAGTTATTTTTGTCCTATGGCCAAAAGTTTTTTCTATTTTTTTATTTTTGCTGGTATTTGAACAAACATTGAGCACTGCTTGATATAGTGTATTCAAACTTAAGGTAACGTATTTTCTTAACAAGCAGATTCTTCCAATGATCTATATTTTATGCATATATTACATCATTTGGACTTAATATGCCATGCATCATCAACTGATCCTAGTTGAATTTCTTGTCCAATTCATCTCTATTACATAATTTAGACTGCCTTAATGTTATTGTAAAGGTAAAACTGACACGCTGTAGTGAATTTGTTTTAATTTTATAGGAAACTGAAGCTGGAGTCAATCATTGGTGAAACAGTAGACTGAGTGTGTACCATCTGACTGTAGTCGCTACGATTAAAACGACCTTTTGAGTTTGTCCTTGTCATTTGTTCTTGTTGATCCACTTATTTTAGTAAATAGAAATCATTGTACGATTGGTTATGGCCTATAACAAGTGTACGACCTTTAACAAAAAATAAATTTTTATTTAACATTTTCTTGCATATGTAGGGCCTTTAAAACTTATAGGGCATATGGTGACAAGTCTCAAGGAACTGTCTTGAAACATATTAATGTTAAGGTGATTTTTTTTCCACCAAATGGAAAAAAAAATGTATGTCGTTTGAGATATAAATTCATTTTGGACTAACTATTAAATTATTTTTGCTAGTGTTCTCAACAATCTAGATCGACGGATTGTGTATATTTTGTGATGAAGTATATGTATGATATAGTAAAAAACTACCATCCAATCACTGATTTGCAAGAGGTATCACTTTTTTTTTTCTTTCATATTTTATGTTAAGTAATTATATGATGAATGTCTTGAAAGTATCTTGTAATTGCACTTCTTTGTACAACATGGTTCTTATAGCCAATAAGAGATGGACGAGATTCATGATAATTTAGCTAGTTATATCATATATAGCTGGATATAGTCTTCCCATATGCTACAACATGGTGAGTTCATTTACGTCTCTTGATTTCAGCATTCATGTAGCATAAACTTCATATCTTCAATACAATTTTTAATAGTACCATTTAGGCCTTCAGAATTTTCATTTTTCATTGATCTTTTCCATTAAGTTTAGAATTGGATGTTGTGAATACTGGATCTGATTTTTGACAATAACGTTTAGGCCTATATGATTGTCCGGCACAAATATGAATCTAATGCTTCACAGTAAGTTAGATCGGCTTGTATGGTGATTATGTTGCTTCCATTTCCTTTGTTTGCACTATTTTGTTTTATTTCTAACCAATCCATATTCAAATTCAACATAACACCACATAAACCATTGATTATTACAAGCAATTGCATGTTGTTTTTAGTACAATGCAAAATAATTTGATGTTTGGATTTTATTTATAAATGATGATAAACAATTGGAACAAAGATGCAAAAAACATTAGTTTATTTGCAAACAATGCTAATGCATATACTCCGAGATTCATAGAAACAATATGGACAATAAAGTGTCTTGTTCCATGTGTCATAAACAAATTTAATGAATAAAATTTGGAATTTCCAAAAGCTCAGATTAGAAGTAAGATTTCAACTATTTTTTAATTTGGAATTAGAAATTTTATAAAGAAATGAAATTGTACATGTATACTTAGAAATCTTACATAAGACCGAAAGGGAAAGGTTATAGTTCATCATCCAGGACTAATAATAAACAAATACAAAGTTTTTTATAGTTTTGTTGGAGTATACGGTTTAATATAAAGTCTCAACACAAAAAGAACATAAACGTTCAGAGTTAGCAATCGTTCTATTGATCCAATGGCTTAAAGACCTAAGCTTGTACTTGAAGTTTTGATTTAGCAAACCGAAATGGAATTGTTAAATATTTTTAACAGACGCAATGAAAACAACAATTAGGCATTCTGTTCTCAGACAAAAATTAAATGCAGACTCAAACTTGCACATACTACGACCACAAATTAGGCGAATAAAAATGGAATAAGAGAAAGGGGAAAAAGAACACACCATGTTACATTTAAACAAACAATTAAACAAATATCAACTTTTAAGCAGCTTCCAAGAATTTGAAGTAAATTATAAGTTTCCTCCGAAGCCTTTCATTCCACAGTACCATATATCCAAATTGTTTTGAAACAAGAAGCAGTATTTAATAAATATAAACATTTCTGCTTAGCAATGCATCCTATAAACTATAAGATTCCCCCTAAAAAGAAAACATCTTCCTAGAAATAAAACTCTGAAAAAATCGCCTACTCTAAAAATAAAACATTCAATCATAACGTTTGAATCAAGTTGTTTGTCGAACTTTCTCTTCCTCTGCTCTTCGAACTATTGAAATCCGTCAATCTGCAAGCAAAAGAATTAGTCTATTAAAAAAATTAGAAAAGGAAGAACTAGTCAAATGAAACAACCTTTTAACGCAGTAAAATGGGTGTTAACCACCCTTGTACATCTAACTATGGAATAACTGGAGTTCTAAAAACAGATTCTTTTTGTAAGATGACTGCATTAGTGACAGGTATTTCTAGATATGCTCTAATTTAATATAGTCAGACGCAATGATGTTGCATTGAGTTCTCAGTTTTATTCTATAGGCCGCTTGTAGCTATATGCTTATCTTTAGTTTTTCAACAAATATGAAATCAGCAACAAATACTACTTCGTTATCTGATAAGTCCCGTATCTGTCCAAATCTCTGTATCTGTCCACATTTTCCTCGATTTTCTTCCCTTTTAAATAAATTTACTGCTCCCGATGACTCTTTCGAATTCTGGCACTTGTATGTTTTGGTCTACATCGTTTTTTTCTATGCTAGTGCCTTTTTAAAAACAGATGGAATCTTACTCCATAGATGAATTTTGCAAATTTGTAGTATTATGTGCTTGTGCTCGCTTGAACTCCTAACAAGCAAGTTACTGCCCCGAAAGAAAGGATCGTTTAGAAGTTCTTTTACAGATCATCCCTCTGAAGCATGTGTTGAACTGAGCGGGCAAGTATTCGCAATGGAGTCCGATTTACATTCAATGTTGAAGGAGAGTCCACACAAATTTGTTGTTCTCATTTGAGATCTTGAATTTCTTCCAGTAGTACATCCATTTCACCCAAATCAAAAAAGTTTATGTGTTGCTCTAGCTCATCATGAACTTTCTTCAGTTCAATATTCAAACGTAGTATGTCAGGGTGGTTATTGTATTTTTCTTTTAGAAACTACAAAATGGCAGATGGACATTTTATTTATATTTTAGTTAGTTCTTGCTGAGAACAAAAAAATTTGGGGAGAAAAATATATGACCATGTATTCTTTTGTCAAAGAGATAAAATCTTCATCCACGAAATCTTCAACAGGTAGAATGCTATCCATTAATTTTTCAAGACGAGAAATTTTGTATTCCCGTGTCCGTTCAATTACTGCATTGCATTCACGCTCATGTTTGTATTAGTGAATCTACGAGTGTCCTCATTCAGTGATAATTAGAAAAAAGAGAATAGAAAAAAAAACAAGTCAACAGATCAACAATATGTATGCTGCAGGAAATCACACTTACCAAACTATTGAACTGGGTGATTTCAGTAGCCTATTTTGTACAATAATCTTCCAATGTCATCTCTCGCCTGATAGAACCAGCCAAAACTTTTTGCATAACCTATTAGTTCAAATAAATATATTTGGATAGAAAATAAATTATTTGTTATTATAAAAACTAACAATAGCAAAATGAATACAGCATACATACTTTAGGTACTTGAGTCCTACATTTATCAAAAGATTATGGTTCATCTATAGGGACCATTTGCAATTCTTTGGCATTACTGCTATCATCACCATATTCAAGTGGAAGTGGTTTATTTTTGCAATAACTATATATATATATTTATATATATGCAAATGATTCCTTCAATGCATTAGATTCTTCGGAATATGTCTAAGTGCCAACGTCAACCTTAACTACAGATATAGTTGGGAATTTGAAAGCTGAGTGATCAGTCAAGTGCAGCAAGTCTTTTACCCTGTAACGTTAGGTTTATATGATTTTTGACAGTAACATTAGGTCTATATGATTCTATAGTTTGGTTGTTGAACTACAACAAATAAAATGGCTAAAACATTAAGGGAATTATTATAATATTTAATGAAATGTGTTATCAGCCAGGTCACATGAAAATAGAAAACAAAAACCATATTCCCATCAAGTTCTTGAGTAGTTTAATATCGTGCATACTTGAGTAAGACAATGATATAAGGTAAGGTTATCAACCAGGTCAATGTCTCCAATTTGTTGTCATCTCTTTTTGACAATGCAGACCAGAGTAGGATAATGATAGAGTGAAAACAATCTCTTTTTTTGTTATTTTCATTGTTGAAATTGCTGTAAGATAAGGGAAAAAAATAGTTTTGAGTTGAAATAGTTTTACTTGAAAAGTTCGTCTATTTCCTTGCATTATTATTTTGAATATCAAGAAAATTCAACATGATGGATAAAACATGCTTTCAAGAATGAGTTTTGACTTGGAGAATTTCGAGTGTTAAACTGTTTAGTTATGAGTTTTTGAAGGAAATCTGCATATAAATATGAAAACATGAGTAAAAATGTTCTAGAGTAATTATATATGAACTTCTAAAAATCAATAGTATTTTTCTGAGTAAGAATTATTGTTTCCTGAAGCTAAATTGAAATACATAAACTAGATAATATGGCAAGCCAAAACAAATAATGCATGCAAATCACATGATAATAAAGGGATCAGATCTCACGAAAGTGCTGTAATATTACCTATTTCGTCAGATCTGTTTGAACCAAATCTTTGTAGGTCAAATTAGTTCGAACAAGAATTCTGATAATGTTTCGTCATGAAACTAAATTATAGTATAATTGAATTCTGACAATGGTCCATATCCTAGGATTGTAATATTGGTGGAATACTACTTACTGTTGATAATTCTGATTGGAATGTACATTCCCTTCCAAGCCTTAATTTGTCCAAAAGGTTCCAGATTGAGCTAAAATACTATGGTCATGATCTTTATTATAACCATTGCCTTAAATGTATAAAGCAGTAACATTTGTATATATATTGACGGTCTTATTTTAGGTGAGATGGACAGAAGTTCAGTTGCCCCTCATTCCAGATCCTTTCCTAACTACAGTAACTCATTCCCAGATCCAAACCAGTGAGTACACCATTTCAACATTTGCAGATTACAAATGAATGCATATTATAGTTTAATATTTCATCCATTATACCACTACACCATTATAGTTTAAACGCTCATGTTAATTGGTGGAAGGCATATGCGGTAACTCATTCACATATGTCTAATTGCTTTTATGTTGACTGCTTCACATACGTGTATATATTGAAGCTCTATAGATTAATTTTTGAATTTATATTCTAATACAGGCAAATCTTTTTATTGGCTGATTAACATGAGAATATGGATGTTTCCATATCCTTTCTACTTCATCTTTTGTTGCACTTCACCTTTTTCTTTTGCCTGCAGTGTTGGGTTGGGTTGGTTGTATCGATTATGAATTCAGAACTTACTTTTGATTATGAATTTATAATGCACTTTTTTGTATGTATTATGGACATTGTAATTGATATAAATATTTTTTTGGTTTTATCTTATTCAATTTGCGTATGTGGTCGATTTGTTTTATTTAAATTATTATCCTATTCAGTTTGTTATGAGAATAGTTTTTCTGCATTGGTTCCCAATATTGGAAGCAACATAGTGATATTTTGCATCTATAGTAAAAAAAACAGCCAATGCATAATAAGGGTGGAGCGATGCAATACCCCTCTATATTGCACCGGTTGGTAAAAATAATCGGTGCACAAATATACTTTTGCACCGGTTATTACCAGTAATAGATGCAACAGAGTCATTACTTTTGAGCCAAAAGCCTTATTTTTGCACCAGATGTTACCAAAAACCGATGCAAAAATAAATTTGTTGCATCGGTTTTGAAACCGATGCAACCTTTTTTATGTTTTTGCATCGACTACATATGCATCAGTTGCTAAACTAACGCAACAGGGGGTAAACAACCAATGCATCTGACCTGTTTATAGTAGTGTTACTTAATGATTAATCAAATTTAGGAAATTAATCTTTCCTTTACTTGGGTTAAAGAACAAATGTCACTTAAAACATCGTTCATGATAAACCCAAAATCATCTTTCATTTAATATTGAACCTTCACGGAAATCATAACCGTATATAATCGATATATATTTCCGTATCAAACTAATATTATAAGCAAAATAATGAAAAAACCTTTTAAATTCCTCTGATAGTACAGGTCTTCCTCCATGGAGGTTCATCTCGATTATCACTAAATTGAATTCCATTTAATTCCAATTCAGTACATTAAATTGGAAAACTTTACTTTGGAAAATTTCCAATAAATCTTAATTAATAGATCTATAAATTCCAAACAATAACTTGAGTTGAAGAACTAATGTTATTTAAAACATCGTTCACAATGAACCCAAAATCAACTTCCACTTATCTAATTATATCAGTTAATTGGAAAACTTCTCTTTTAGCTGGGTTTAAGAATAGTGTTATTAAAGACGGCATTCGCGACCAACCCAAAATCCAAATTGATGTTAAATACAAAGCTCTGAATAGAAAATATATCGGCTTATATTCAACATCAAATTCTGAAACCAACAAATATCGCATTGGGAACAACGATATATATATATATATTCCAAATTCCTCAACAATATTCGTATAAACACGAAATCCAATACTGAAATATCTAAAGGTAATTACAATCCAAATCCTTACTGATTCATACATTGGAAAATTCTGGTTAGATTAAAACCATTTCAATTCCTTCAAGTTCTTTACTCAAGTTGATAAACAACTTATTCAGATAAAAATATGTTTTATCTTCATAAACTTGGAATATTTCAACAAAAATCTTTACAAATTATTTATGATGATCTAACATAAAAAAAATTCCTATTTTTAATCATATAAAAATAGGCCCTTTCACTTAAATGACGTTTCAGGTCATTTAACAGCACTAGTGCTGTTTTTATTTAAATTTGAATCGAACATTTCTCAAAATCTAACCATCAGATTTCAAATCTCTTATTATCATTTGAAAGAACTTTTCGATACGAACCCAATGGTTCCTGTTTCAGGAGAATCCGATGGTCGGACCTCCCGCTGTGTCAATTTAAGTTTAATGGTCGAAATTCAAAAATGGTCGCTGCGCCACTCGTTCTACTTAGACCATTTAATTATATATAATAAATTTCATTGATTTCCATTCAAAATGTATTTTATAAAATGTTTATTATCTCATTTAAATACAATTTCAATTTCCATTTCAAATTTAAATCAAAATTGAACATTCTATATTATTATAATCTCAGGATAATAATATTTTCAAAATATCAGATTTTAAAATCAATTTTCTTGATATTTATTATAAAACTAGAAAAATGACAGCAAAATCAGTTCGAGTTAAAATGTCATTTATTTACTTAACTCAACTTTATATTTTGAAATTACTATTCATTTCAAATAAACTTGTACAAACCATATTTATATGAAAATTAATTCAAATCAATTCGTTTTCAGTTATGAATATTCATAGACATAATAATAATTTCGTGTCCATCCAAAACCGGGCATCAAAATCAAACCTCAGTTTCCATTGAACATTATGTTAAAACGTTCGTTTTTATTTCGGATTGAAATGAGATTCAACCAATTACTATATAATTTATTTATATGGATTTCATACTTCACATGTATTCAACAATATTTATAAACAACATACAATTCACATCATCTACAAAGTATAAGCATTAAATAACTAAATAACGCTTATAACGGTCTGCCAATCAATTGTTTGGCATACAACTACACACAAGGGAGATATATGAATTAATTATCATCTCGAGACCCTTGTGGGACCAATATTTATAATATAAGCGTTATTATTTGCATACTTGGGCGATGTGTAAAATTGTAATGGACCAGAAAATTCGATGCTCGAATTTTCGACACAAATACATCCCGTGTCCAAACTCGAGTATCGAAAATCCAGAACGTTAAAATGAAGAAGCTAGAGGGTGAGAAAATAAAGAAAGAAATATTAGAATAGAAGAAGAAGAACCAAAATAACACAAAATCAGAGTCTCACATTGCAGCGGAACAGAATATAATATAGAAATAAATATTTATTGAGAGCATGAAATAAAACTTACAATCACCAGAGTACATCAACACATCTGGATAGTTATAATAATTTGTCCTCATATAGAATACACAGTAGAATAGTATAGTATCATACCTCTGAACTCCTCTAGCACGTCTTCTGAAATTCGCAACATCCAAATCTAAACCTGTAAAACCTGGTCTAACCCAAGCATTACAAACGCTAGATCAGTCTGGTGAACTAGAGTGAGAAAAACACAATAAGTTTAAAAATATCATCCAACTTGATTTTAACGTCAAAATCTTTTCAAAAGAAAAGGATTATTGTAAGATCAAATCCACACATAAATACAAAGGGTTTTTACCTTACGATAACCCAAAACATTTTTGAAATCATATCTTTTCTGATATTATAATAGTTTCTAAATACATATAAATAACAATCTAGCAGAACGCTTGCATCTCACGTTCTGCATATATAGTATACAATCAAAACTGTGGCGCTTATTGGAGAATGGATTTCCATGGCAAGGTATGGGCGACCACCTTTCCGACAATGTACCTCCGGAGATGAATACATTGGGGTTCAACAAGAACATCTTGCAACCCAGGCTAAACATGACCAGCCCCTCACTTTGCTTGAGAGTACCGAATATATCATTACCACGGTTGGGGGACAACCAACCGCCGAAAGCATATAAAAATAAAAATAAAAGGGACAGCCAAAGGCATTTGATTTCTCCGGATCAGGTAATGATATACCCTAATAGGTGCGACCCACACAGCCATGCGACCGACCCGATTTTATACCATTTCCCGGTTGATAAGGCTTGACGTTATACTTACTTTTCAGAACATCTGGATATCATTCACTTTGAATGCCACATTGTCAATTCCATCAAATCAGTAATTGATGTCGACAAATGTACTTTAGGTGTAAAAGAAGTGCCCTTCTTCTCCACCAACTCAGTATATTTATAAAAAAACAACGTACGTGGTTTTTAGAAAATACTCTATCAGACATTCATCTATACAAGTCATCCAAGAATAAGATGAACCGAAGAGACTCTCCTACTGCATCCCATATTGGAATCAACCTATGGATCAGTAGCAAGTAGTCCTTGCAATCTATTGATTTCAACTACGACAGGATCCATTAAAATATCTCCGGGGGCGACTCCAGAGAATTCGACAAGTAGTCCTTTCATTTATGAAGATCCACGATCTTCGTTGCTCCATCTTTAATCAGCACATCTTCCACGTATTTGTTGGTTCGGAATGGTTTTCTAATAGAAATTCGACCCCGGTCTTTCCGTATCAACAATCGTATAGGTTAGATTTGATAGTTGGTTGTTTAACTATCAAATAAACAATCATGAGAATAAAATGAGCTCAATGATTTAGTACTTGGCATTACTTGGCCTTTTTAATTAAAAATAATTAACGAAGGTTAAATTAAAACTCTTTAATCTTTCAATATTATGAATATAACTTTTCACTTCTTATTCACATACGATTTATTTTCAAAACTACTTTTTTAATATTTAGGAAAATATTCTATAATCATATCCAATTTTATATTCTACTATCATTGCAAAACATTTGCTATACCATTTCTCATTATCTAAAATTGGGAAAATCAATTCCATTTATCATTTGTAAAATAATGTTACGAAAACTCTTTTGTTTCATTACTTGAAAATAATAATCAACCCTTTTCTTTTTGAATAAATCCATTCCAAAACTCCCTTTTCATTTTATTTTACCTCAAAAATATCGTTATAATTTCACATAATCGCCTTTTATTTCCTTTACTTCGAAAATATCAATATATATATTCTCGAATCTTTCCATTTCCATTACTTTGGAAATTTCATTATATATATTCTCAGTCTTTCCATTAACATTTTTTATTATATCACATATGGAAATAATAAATTTTCCCATTACCAACTAATATCATCCCCAGATAATCCTGAAGTCGTTCAAGTTGCGGTATTTATTTACCTCTCAGACCTTGATCAACAATGTTCTTATCTTAGGATAGATATGAGTTGTAATTCAAAAATCGATATTTATTCTAATATCAAACCAAATTCCATTAAAAATTTTTACTTAAAATATGGTTTTATAAAATGATCTTACTTTTGAAAATATCTTTCTCAAATATAACCATAATTCCTTAATTCATTGATTAAGTAATTGTTTACTAGAACATCACCTTTTCTTCTACTTCTTTACACAATTTATTTTATTACTCGGATTTTTTGTTACAAAATCCTATTACTCACTCCTTTACCAAATTCTCTTTTAACAATCCTTTTTCTAATCCATTCACCCATTTCATGCTTAGAAAATCTTATTCCAGTTCCCCATTTTACTTGATTTCATTATTAAGTAACGTTAATATTAAACTAACACCTTAACTCCTTGCCTCTTTTATAAACTTTGTTTATACAACCGTGGTTTAATATAAACCCTTTTATCTCAATTTAGTTTTCTTAATTCAAATATTAAGTAAACATTTAATTTAAGCTATTGTATTTGCTTAAAATTCCTTTCCAACTTTGTTATAAAAACTCGGGTTTTAACACGAAACCCGTTCATAAACTCCTTTCACAATTCAATTGGATTCGACTTCGATTACTTTTTAAATGATCTTATTAAAAAGTAATCTCTTAAACTAAATAAATAGTAAATTCCAAACTTAAATGCAATTAAAATTAAAACAATTATTCTTTAAGCTATTTCATTAAGTTAATTCAAATTAAATTAATTTAATAATCGACCTTAGTCAAAATGGTCGACTTAGTCAACTCATAAACACGATTAATTCTTTAACCCTTTTCCAATTATAGCCCTTCCTTTAAATTAATTAATAATTATATTTAATTTAAATAATTATATTTATTTGTTTTCTTAAAAACAATTAAATCTTAACTGTTAGGTCAATTTCTGATCATTTGCTTATAAATTAAACCACTCATTCAGGTTAAATTGAACGAGTGTTTAATTTAACTAAAATCCAATTGAATCTAGTTCCATCCAGTTCTATTTCATATGTATTGCTCGTTGAGACGAGTCAACATCTCTTGAATCGTCCAATTCTAATCACATATGGATTAGCTATTAATATTTAAAGTTAAACCATTTAATTATATTAACCTAACCCTTAACTATTATTTTAATTATTAGAATTAATTTCTTAGCTAATTTTTGAAACTAATTACAGTGTCGAATAATTAACTAGTCAACTATAAAATCCTAATTAGACTCTTAAGTATCTAAGTAGATGATTATCAAGCAAATCAGCTAATAAATTTAATTAAACAATTTAAACTCTAATTTACTAATCTTAATTAATAAAATGTCTTAATTACGTTGGGTTAGGAAAAAATAATCTGGGTCCATTTCCTTTTGTTCCAAATTTACGTTTAACCTAAACATTAAATATAAAACAGCTAGGGACTACTGGGTTGAAAATAATTACATTAATAAAATATAATGCCAACAGTTTAGAAATTCAAAGGTCAATTACTTCGTTTAAACCCATCTAACCCTATTTTATTTAGTTTCTCAGATACTAATTTCAACTTAATCATGGTTTTGCTATAACTAATTATTAAATCCATAATTATATTTTATAATAAATTAATTAAATTTTAATAAGACCGGTTGATCCTTATTTCTTCACGGTTCGTTTGTTCCCATTTTTGCAATCATTAAGCCTGCATCAAATCATGGTTTTAGCTAATACACTACGTAATCACTAATCCCCTATACAAATTAAACTAATTATATATATATTATGTGGGTTTGGATACTTAAAAGTGTAATAACCCAGAAATCTGGGCCAATTTAAAAAATTTATTTTGGCAATTTTAAAGAATTTTGATTATTTAAAATGAATTATTTTAAATAATAATGACGAGAAATTTATTTTGAATAGAGTTAGAATGTATATATTTATATAGATCGTCATTAGAATATAAATATTTATTTTAAATTATAAAAGGAATTGAAAATGGCGCGGTAGTTTAAAAATTCGATTTCAAAATTCAAATGAATGTACAGGATTCAAATTAAACCGGATTTTAACGAAACCAAAAATATTTGAATCTAATTAAGAATATCTTTCCAACGAATCCGAAAAATTGAAATTTCATAGCGGGGGTAAAAAGTTATGCCCAGTCGAAAATTCAGAATAGTCGCTATGGAATTCTGGCCCTTAAAAATGGGAATTTTGGAAACGACCTCTGTTTTCGATGAAACAACTTTTTTTGGATCCGGGATGTCAAGTTATTGCTAGGTTCCAAAATTCGTAATTTTTCGAATCAATATGTGAGCATAGCAAAGGAAAACGCGTTTGACCAGTTTTAGTTGATTTTAATCAACTGGAAAATGGCCATTTTTCAAACGATCTCAGAATTTGACGAAATTAGTTTTGTTAGGACCGTATCATCAATACGAAGTTAGAAAATATTTTTCTGGAATTTTTAGAGTCCGTATGTGACCCCAGTAAATTGAAATGCGCGTTCAAATTCAATATACAGAGTTATATTTTGATTTTGACGAAAACTGATCGAAATAGTCAAATCAGCCTATGATACATATCCTATTGTGTTCGGAATGGGGGTAATAAGCTATGGACGATAGTCGGTGGGTTCGATTTTGAGTTTGAAATAAAAAGTTGCTTTTTGAATTTAAAAATAAATATATATAAACCAACCAACTAAAAGCCCTAGTCAACCCTTACTATCGTTCAACGCAGTCAAAGGGGGAAAATTCCCGCCGCTCTATAAACCTAATGGCGGAAAAGCCTTCAAAAATTCTTCCTTAATTCGTACTCAATCCCTTCATCGATTAGAAAAACATCATAAGCGAAAATGAATGCCCTCTTCACGCTCTTTAAATCCATGCCACGAAGATCGATTTCCATGTTTGTTACGGTGAGAATTTGGAGCTTCAACTGGCGCCATTCCCTTCGATATTCCCGCCGCCAGGGTTGACCGAGCTGACCGCCGTGCCAGGCGCTGGGAGGAGGAACAACGCTGATCGAGGTGGGGTGCATGGATATAGGTCCGACGGCCTGAAGTGGGTTGCGTGGTGAAGTTCTTAGCTCGACAGATGGGTTTAGCAGTCCATGTTCTTTTGAACAAAGAAGAAGATGGTAAGGATAATACCCTTGTTTTGTTAAATTAATTTTGCTTAGGTAATTATCTAATAAAATATATATGACAATGTTTTATCTGACAATGTTTTTTTTTCTTATATAAATGAAAGTGTTTTTAACTTATAAATTAGCATTGTTTTAATATAGGAATTTTTAATAAAAAATAAATAAAATTAGAAAAGGATTTTTGGAAAATAGAAATAACATTGTTTCTTTTCACTTTTAAAAGAGAGAAAATGACATAGCATAAATAAAATCGTTTTATAAAATAAAATATAAAATTTATTTTAGAAATGTATATAGAATTTGGCTTATAAAAATATATAAGCAAGGTTCTAAATCTGATTTTATGAAAATAAAATTAGCATTCTTTGTGAAATTAAAATTGCCTTGGTTTGTTAAAAATATATGTAGCACTGTTTTTATGAATATAAAAATAGCTTTGTTTTTAAAAATAAAAATATGATTTTTATAAGGAAGTAGCGTTATTAAATATATAATTTTTGTAGAAGTATAACGAGAAAAATATAATTTTTATATAGAATGAAGCGTCGGAGAAAATATATATATATATATATATATATATATATATATAAAGTAGAAATAAAAATATGATTTTTATCTATTTGAATGAAGAGATAAAAATATAATTTTCATTATGAACAGCGTGAAAAGGACTGCATTGGAATTTCAAACAGATCCAGGCGGTTGTAACAACCCGAAAATCTGGGCCAGTTTAAAATTTTTATTTTGGCAATTTTAGCGAATTTTGATTATTTAAAATGAATTATTTTAAATAATATCGACGAGAAATTTATTTTGAATGGAATTAGAACGTATATATCATATACGTCGTCGTTAGAATATAAATATTTATATATAATTATAAATAGAATTGAAAATGGCGCGGTAGTTCAATAATTCGATTTCAAACTTCAATTGAATGTACCGGGTGCAAAACAATCCGGATTTTAGTGAAACCAAAAACATTAGGATCTAATTGAGAATATCTTTCCAACGAATCCGAAAAATCGAAATTTCATAACGGGAATCAAAAGATATGTCCAGTTGAAAATTTTGAATAGTCGCTATGGAATTCGGGCCCTTAAAAATGGAAATTTTGCAAACGACCTCGGATTTCGACGAAACCACTTTTGTCGGATCCGTGATGTCAAATTATTGCTAGGTTTTAAATTTCCTAATTTTTCGAATCAATATGTGAGCGTGGCGAAGGAAAACGCGTTTGACCAGTTTTAGTTGATTTTAATCGACTGGAAAATGGCCATTTTTCTAACGGTCTCAGAATTCGACGAAACTAGTTTTGTTAGGACCGTATCGTTAATACGAAGCTAGAAAATATTTTTCTGGAATTTTTCGAGTTAGTATGTGACCCCGGTAAATTGAAATGCGCGTTCAATTTCAATATATAGAGTTATATGTTGATTTTAACGGAAACTGATCGAAATGGTCGAATCAGCTTACGATACATATCCCATTGTGTTCGGAATGGGGGCAATTACCTAGGGACGACAGTCGGTGGGTTCGAATCCGAGTTCGAAAATAAAAGTTACTTTTTGATAGAATAAAATATTAATTAAATAAAATTATAATATATATTCCTTAAGCCCTTATCTCCCTTCAGACTAACGAAGCCCCAAATTTCAAAATAAAACCCAGTCGCTCCTCGAAATCGCCGCCCCACCTCCCACCAGGCGTCGCGACCGTCAGAGTCCCCCCCTTCCTCGCCACCGACCTCACCGCAGCCCTCTCCTCTTCCTCTTCCCTCTGTTCGACGCAAACCCCCTTCAAAACCCGCGAGCAGCTCCACCAACCACCGCCTGGACCCGCCCTGGCCTCCGCCGTCGACTACCGAAGCCTCCGACCCGACCATCCTCCCTCTCCTCACCTCGGCGCATAAGAAACCCCCCTTTTTTCCTTGAAAGCGCTGTGAGTGTTGATGTTGGTTTTATTTATTTTTATTTAGTTAAACAGTATAGTTTTTATTATATTTTTCTTTAGAGATTTTTAAATGAAAACCGAATTTTAAAAATGATATTTTTAAATGTAAAACTGAATTTTTTTTAACATGTAATAGCATAGTGATTTTAACATGTAATAGCATAGTGATTTTAACATGTAATAGCATAGTTATTTTAACATTTAATAGCATAGTTATTTTAACATGAAATAGCGAAGTAAAAATTCGATTTTTATATATTGAATAGCGAAGTAAAAATTCGATTTTTATATATTGAATAGCGAAGTAAAAATTCGATTTTTATATATTGAATAGCGAAGTAAAAATTCGATTTTATATATTGAATAGTGACGTAAAAATTCGATTTTTATATATTGAATAGCAAAGTAAAAATGTGATTTTTTATACATGTAGTGGCTACGGGCGAAGAAAGTGATAAGAGACGAGAACAGTGAAGATTTCCTGCATTAGAAGTGTCGTGGAGTTATGATAGCTATCGGTGAGAACTTCTCACTCAAAATTCTTTTTCTAGTTATATATATATATATACTAGGATGCAGACGGTGTTTAGTAGCACCCGACACCCGTCATCCACAAACCATGGATGGCTTGTTTGTTAAATTGTTTGGTTGAGTAGTTAGTTAGAATATTTGATTGAATGGAATTGTTTGGTGAAATGAAATTGATTTGATTGATGTGTGAATGGCGTGGGCCTTCACTAGACCGGGGATAAGGCTAGGCCTCGTCCCGTTTCTAGTATCGTGCCGTTATGCCGCCGAAATTTTCTAAAATAAGTTAGAAAATAAAAATATCATTTTATTTAAAGAATGAACTGAATAGAAATTCATATGTTAAAATAAAATGTTTTATCGTCAAAAATATATAATTTTTAACGTGAATATGAATAAATGAATATTTATAAACAAATCGGCCGATTTGTTTATATACACTAATTTGAATGACATTGATTGGGTCGATAAATTTTACACATCGCCCAACTGCACAAATAAAATCTGTGTTTGTTGATTTGAAACCCCACACGGGTGTTGGGATGAAATTTGAAGTTCACTCATCCTGATTGATGAAATATGTCGATCGATTGGTTGACAGGCTGTTATAAGCGTTAGATATCTATATTTGATGCTTATACAGTGTAGTGCACTTTGGGTGATGGTTGATTATTTTTCAATGCTATTATATACATGTGTTGTATGAAAATCCATATAATTAATTTTATATGGTGATTGATTGGGCCTCATTCCAATTTAGAGAATAAAGAACAATATAAAATAAAGGTTCATGTGTTGACTGTACTCATCCGTTGAGATTAGTCATGTGTTGAACGAAATAATTTAAGAAAAATAGTCACACGTGGACAGTACTCATTCGTTGAGATTAGTCGTGTGTTGACAAAAATAAATATTCATTTGTTGAATAGAATAAAGGAATATATGAAGCCGTGTTGATTAGATTGACGCCATTTTGACGGGAACGATATTTATATCGATTTTATTCATTTTAAAACGAATATTGAATAGTAATTTTGAAATCGAATATTTCGAAATGAAATGAATTGGAAACGATTTCGAAATGAAATGAATTGAAAACGATTTCGAAATGAAATGAATTAAAAACGATTTCGAAATGAATTGAATATAAAATGATTTCGAAATGAATTGAATATAAAACGATTTCGAAATGAATTGAATATAGAACGAATTCGAATTGAAAGCGAATTGAAATGAATTCAAATTGAATTGAAATTTGAATTGAATAGAAATGAATTTTAAAATGAATTTATAAAGAAGAATTCATTTGTGCTTTGGATTGAAATGGAAGTTGAAATAGTTTTTGAAACGAATTTAAAACTATCTATATAATTCGTTTTAAATAGAAATCGACGAAATATATATTATATATATAATATAATGGCCTGAATAGAAAGCGTCGTGCCGCGGTAGTTCGTGAATTTCGACCATTTATTTCAAACGGACATTACGGGAGATCCGACCGTCGGATTCTCCTAAAACCGGAACCGTTGGGTTCGTATCGAAAAGAGATTTCTAACGAATATTAGAAATTTGAAATCTAACGGTTGAATTTGGAATTATGTCCAAATCAAATTTGGAAAAGGTCGTTGTAAGTGCAGTTCGATGGCCATTGATGGAAATCGACTGTACGGGCCTTGATAAAATTATTAAAAATAGGAATAATCTGTGTAAAATCATAAGAAGTGATTTGTAAAGAATTGAGATGAAAAACTCCATATTTGAAAAGATAAAAATAGATTTTTATCGAAATAAACTAGTTTTGAACTAGGATTATAATTCTATTTATTTTAAAATAAATTGAATTTGAAAAGGGTTTTAAAAATAACCAGAATTTCCAATGATTGCATTGGAGTGGATTTGAATCGAAATTGTCTTCGGAATATTTCGATGTTGAAATTCATGATTATACAGATGTTGTTATGGAAATTTGAAAGATATATATTTATATCGTTATTTCCAATACGACATTTGTTAATCGTAGAATTTGATATTGAATATAAGCCGATATATTTTCTATTCAGAGCCTTGTATTGAATATCAAATGTGATTTGGGTTTGTCGTGAATGGTGTCTTCACTAACACTGTTTCTTGAACCCAGTTGAGAAAAGATTAAATCTTTTTATTTAGATTTAATGAAGTGTACCAATTAAATAATATTTAATTGGAATTGAATTCGAATTGATTTTTGGGTTTATCGTGAGCAGTGTTTTAAATAACACTTGTTCTTTAACCCAATAATTAATGGAATGTGATCTTGGGGTTTATCGTGAACCGTGTTTTAAATGACACTGATTCTTTAACCCAGTTAACGATTAAAACTAAGTGGAGTTTTAATGAATCTTTAATTAGATTGAAATAATCGAAATGGAGTATCACCAGTTTTGCTCTAGACGTTAGTTAAATCTTTAATTAGATTTGAACGTGGAATGGTAATTGAATTTACCGATAACACCGTGGTGTTAGATATGAAGTACTACCAGTTTTACTTCATGGGATGAATAGGTTGGGATTGGAAATTAAAACAAATGACTACTTCGGTAAGGTTCGTTAATCCCGACTAGTTGAATCAAAATTCAAAAGTAGATTAAAGAATAAATTTTAATGATTTATCTTTGATAAAATTAATGGGAACCTTTCCCTATGAATGTAAAATTTAGAAACTAACTGTTGGTTAGCCAAGCAGAACGGTTTTCTGGATATTGATCTGATGTTGGTTTCGGCCTTCGGGGTTAATATTTGGGGAATTATTCTCTTGATTAATTTACGGTTAGTGACTAATGAATTGGAATGAGGCGTATGTTGTGTTTGTGTAACACTTATTTAAAATATACGCGAGTTATTCAGAAAGACCGGGTTTATCCCATTCTGAATAACTGATACGACGATAAGTCGAAGATGAAGACGATGGTCGAAGACCGGAAGTCTTCACGTCATTTGGGTGATTACTGATGATCTTGATTGGGCTGTACACCCAAGAAGATGGAAACAGTTGGTGATCGTCCAGACGTACTTGGAGATCGATGGATATGCGGGGTACTAGGTGCCTCCGGTTTCGTTCAGACCCAGAACGGACTTGTAAATGGACTGTGTGTCTGACATTGGATTTTAGTCCGTGTGATTGGTCTCTATTAAATATATATCTGTTTGGCGGTGGAGAATTTATTCTCTTCCTTAACGCCCTTCTCTGAGACGTACGAGCTCAGGGGTTATATATTGATGGATATCAAACGCATGGAGTGAATTGCCTGTGTGGCATGCCTAAGTGGCAATTGATCAAGGCTTCTGTTGAAAAGCAAAGTCTTGTGGTGATGATCAAAGCACGGCCTTTGTGGCGTAGCTTTGTGTAACGTTTACTTCGCGAGTTTCACCCCCGGTATGAACCAAAAACGGGAGACGGACCTCAGGGGGGACATGCGTTTTCTTTCTAGTTAGAAGTGGCGTCAGTGGTTTTACACGCCCTGACGAGTTTGACTTATGTGGTTGTTGCTATTACGAGGCGCCTCGGTTTGATCGGACGATCCGGGTCCGATGGAGTCATTCGTTGGCTCATTTACGCCCCAAAGGGCGGAGAAACGTATTGTTCAGGCATTATAATCGACATCGGTGGACCGGCCCTGACGATCCAAGGTACGGTTGCGGCTGTGCCTGAGGCTCAGGCTAGAGAGTCTCGAATCGGTTGAGGACTATCTTTTGCCTCGGTTCATAGATGGAAATCCAATTTCCAAATACGTGACATTTGCGGTTTTAATTGTAGAACTAGTATGGCGACATGATATATGGTACCCATGCCGCCTATGATTGATACTTATGATTTGAAGTTGTTTTATACACTATACACTTATAATAGTATCAAATGATTTGTTTTAAACGTATCAAGCATTCTTTGGCTGTTATAAGGGAAAACCCTATCCCCCGGCTTGCGTTGCATTGTGTGATAGGACCTGGGTCTTATAACAGCTTCATTTTCCTTTATTAAGCATCACGCTGTTTGTTTTATGCACTGGTATTCTTGGGAGGAAACCCGTTCCGTGTTATACGGCGTGGTCCCTTGATATATCTGATTTAAAGTAAAGTTTTAAATAACTGTTTTAGTTCTCACACCAGTCACATGACTGACCTGGAGTTTATTGTTTTAACCTAAACTCTGGGTGCCCTTATTTTGACACGGGCAGCTAGTAGTTTTGGTTTTGCAGATTTATATTCACAGGTTGCTAGTTTACAGCTGGAACGATATCCGGAAAGCTTTGTATCCGTATATCTCCTCTAGTTGTGTATTGTATTATTTTCCGCTGCTATGTATTTAATGTAATTTAAATCTCTGATATTTCTGTGTAATATTTATTCAGTTATACTCTGTATATTCTTGTAATCTGATGCATTGTTGTAAATATACAATGAAATGTTCTTCTGTGTGCGTTCTAGTTTGTCGTGTTCTCAAAATAATCCGCGCTTTCCCTTCTCTTCGGAGACCGGGGGATTTCGGGTCGTTTCAGCGGTTCAGTAGTTCAGAAGCAAAGCACGGCGGAGTGGAACCCTCGGTGAGAACACCTCACTTTTAATTTCTTTCTAGTTTAAAACATATACTAGGATGCAGATGGTGTTTAGTAGCACCAGACATCGGTCATCCACAGACCATGGATGGCTTGTATGCTTGTTTGTTTGATTTTGATGTGTAGTTGATTGTGTGATGTGATGTGAAATGAAATAAAATATTTAAGTAGTTAAAAATATTTTGTAGTTGAAAATATAATTTTTCACGTGAATGTGAATAAATAAATATAAACAAATCAGACGATTTGGTTATATACACATATTTGACTGATATTAATTGGGACGATAAATTTTACACATTGCCCAACTACACAAATAAAATCTGTGTTTGATTGTTTGAAACCCCACACGGGTATTGGGATGATATATGACATACATTAATCCCAATAATTAGGTATATGTCGATCGATTGATTGACAGACTGTTATGAGCGTTAAATATTTATATTTGATGCTTATACAGTGTAGAACGCACTTTGGATGATTGTTGATTATTTGTCATTGTTGATATATACATGCGTTGTATGGAAATCCATAGAAATAAAATCTATGGTAATTGATTGGGCCTCATTCCAGTTTTGAAATAGAATATTTAAAGAGAAGTATTTGAATAGAATATTTGGAAAAAAATAAAATAAAGCCATGTTGATTAGATATGCGCTATTTTGACGCGAACGATATTTTTATCGATTATATTCGTTTTTATAATGAATATTGAAAAGTGATTTCAAAATCGAATATTTCGAAATGAAATTCGAATTAAATTGAATTGAAACGAATTAGAATTCGAATTAAAACGAATTAGAATTCAAATGGAATTGAAAATAAAATGAATTCGAATTGAAAATGAATTCAAATTTAAATTGAATTCAAATTGAAATTGAATAGGAAAGAATTCGAATTGAAATTGAATAGAATTGAATTCGAATTGAAATTGAATAGAAATGAATTCTAATTGAAATTGAAAAGAATTGAATTCGAATTGAAAGTGAATAGAAATGAATTCGAATTGAAATTGAATTGAATTGAAAACGAACTGAAATTGAATTAAAAATCGATTTGAATTGAAATCAATTTGAAATGAATTTAAAACGAATTTGTAAGGAAAAAATTAATTTTGATTTGAATTTGAAATGGAGTCGAAATCGTTTCGAAAACGAATTTAAAACTATTTATAAAATACGTTTCAAAAGGAAATCGATAAAAATATATATTATATATATTATATATATAATATAATGGCCTGAATAGAACGCGCCACGCTGCGGTAGTTCGTGAATTTCGACCATTGACTTCGAGTGGACATTACGGGAGATCCGACCGTCGGATTCTCCTAAAACTGGAACCGTTGGGTTCGTATCGAAAAGAGATTTCCAATGAATATTAGAGATTTGAAATCTAGCGGTTGGACTTGGAATTATGTCCAAATCAAATATGGAAAAGGTCGTTGTAAGTGCAGTTCGATGGCCGTTGATGGAAATCGACTGTACGGGCCTTGATAAAATTATTAAAAATAGTAATAATTTGTGTAAAATCATAAGAAATGATTTGTGAAGAATTGAGATGAAAAACTCCATATTTGAAAAGATAAAAATAGATTTTGTCGAAATAATCTAGTTTTGAACTAGAATTATAATTCTATTTATTTTAAAAATAAATAAGGTGGATTTGAAATGGTTTTGAAAATAACCAGAATTTCCAATAGTTGAATTGGAATGGATTTGAATCGAAATTGTCTTTGGAATATTTCGATGTTGGATTTCGTGATTATACAGATAGCGTTATGGAAATTTGAAAGATATATAGATATCGTTATTTCCAATACGATATTTGTTGGTCGTAGAATTTGATATTAAATATAAGCCGATTTATTTTCTATTCAGAGCCTTGTATTTAATATCAAATTTGATTTGGGTTTGTCGTGAATGGTATCTTCATGAACACTGTTCTTAAGCCCAATTGAGAAAAGATTAAATCTTTTTATTTAGATTTAATGAAGTGTACCAATTAAATGGTATTTAATTGGAATTGAATTTGAATTGATTTTTGGGTTTATCGTGAACGGTGTTTTAAATAACACTTGTTCTTTAACCCGATAATTAGTGGAATGTGATTTTGGGTTGTCGTGAACGGTATCTTCAATAATACTGTTCTTAGACCCATAGGAGTTAAGAAAATCAGAAACTAGCTAGAGATTAGTTAGGTTGAATGGTTTCTTGGGTATTGATCTGATGTTGGTTTCGGCCTTCGGGGTTAATACTTAGGGAATTGCTCACTTGCTATTTTACGGTTAGGGACTGATTGAAATGTGATGTGATTTTGGGGTTTATCGTGAATTGTGTTTCAAATGACATCGGTTCTTTAACCCAGTTAAAGATTAAAACCAAGTGGAGTTTTAATGAATCTTTAATTAGATTAAAGGGTCGAGAAAGGAGTATCACCAGTTCTTGTTGCAGTCATGATCTGGGGTTCTCGCTTCGCGGTTTGGTGGCGAACGGGAGACTCTTACCCCCACAAATCCCTTGCGGGGGTTGGTTAGGAAGTGGCCGGGAGGCTCGAGAGGGTCGCCGTAAAACAAGCGTACTGGGGGACAACTTGTAAGCCACTGTTGGTTTTATCTACTGTACTGGAGGATGAAGGGATGGTTGCAAAGCCTATCGGATTTCGCTGTATTTTATAGTTGGTATCAGAGCTTTGGTTTTCAAAGCTCAGAGAACAAGACACATTAGAACCATACGAAAGAATTCATCAGAGACTGGATTAGTAATATCCAATAAGAATGACTCGTTAGAGATGGGATCAGTAGTATCCTAGAACGAGTGTGAAGAGTATATTTTTAAAAATGAAAACAATTTTTTTTTAAAATTAAATCGTTTTATACGTATTTGAATATTTATTTGTATTGAATTTGGACAATCCAGTATATAAAGATTTTGCATATTCGCCTTGCAAATGTATATTCGAAGTTTTAATATACTGGACAGATATAGAATCACACTCTAGTCGCCCGAAGATGGTTCTGATGATCTCTATAGCGATCGCATCATCAGTATTCATGTTCGAGTTTCGAAAGTGGGATTTCTATATATTTCCTATTGACTAGTGTGAGAACCAAAATTAGATAGGGCCTATTGTTGTGATTTGGCATCCAAAATGTGATTTTTTGACTATATATTAAAGTTATGAATTTGAAAAGATAACTCACTAATTGATTGCTGATTGTGTTGTTTGATTATTGTTTGATTCATAAATTTGAACCATATAGCCAATTTGAACCAAATAGTAAATTGTATTGAAAATTTGTTGCATTTGCATGCATATACATATAATTTCATTGAATAGGTCATAGCAAAGAGGCTAGAGCAGAAGAATAAAATTGTTTGCCCAACAAATAGGTACATGTTTACCATAATTTACTGTTTTGTTTGGGTGATGATGATTTTATGAGCCGATTGGCTAGCCGCTTGGCCTTTTCTTTTTCTTTTGGATTGAAGAAGGCCCTGGGAGGCTATATGAAATATCCCGAAGTCCCCGGTGCAGGGGAGGTTATGGCGAAATTTTTCGAAAATTTAGGGTGCTAGTCAAATTTTTGAAAAATTTGAAAAGTTCTTAGAAACTGAAAAGTTGAAGAACTTAAGCTGTAGTGAAAATACTGGAAGTTGAGTTGATTTGTGAAACAACTTTCGGCTTCGTTCCTTTTCGGGGGCGAAAAGTTTTAAGTGGGGGAGATTGTAATAACCCGGAAATCTGGGCCAATTTAAAATTTTTATTTCGGCAATTTTAGCAAATTTTGATTATTTAAAATGAATTATTTTAAATAATAGCGACGAGAAATTTATTTTGAATAGAGTTAGAACGTATATATTTATATAGATCGTCATTAGAATATAAATATTTATTTTAAATTATAAAAGGAATTGAAAATGGCGCGGTAGTTTGAAAATTCGATTTCAAAATTCAAATGAATGTACAGGTTTCAAATTAAACCGGATTTTAACGAAACCAAAAATATTTGAATCTAATTAAGAATATCTTTCCAACGAATCCGAAAAATTGAAATTTCATAGCGGGGGTAAAAAGTTATGCCCAGTCGAAAATTCAGAATAGTCGCTATGGAATTCTGGCCCTTAAAAATGGGAATTTTGCAAACGACCTCGTTTTTCGATGAAACCACTTTTGTTGGATCCGGGATGTCAAGTTATTTCTAGGTTCCAAAATTCGTAATTTTTCGAATCAATATGTGAGTGTGGCAAAGGAAAACGCGTTTGATCAGTTTCAGTTGATTTTAATCAACTGGAAAATGGCCATTTTTCAAACGGTCTCAGAATTTGACGAAACTAGTTTTGTTAGGACCGTATCGTCAATATGAAGCTAGAATTTTTCTTAAATTTTAGAGTCAGTATGTGACCCAAGTAAATTGAAATGCGCATTCAAATTCAATATACAGAGTTATATTTTGATTTTGACGAAAAATGATCGAAACAGTCGAATCAGCCTACGATACATATCTCATTGTGTTCGGAATGGGGGTAATAAGCTGGATTCTATTTCGAGTTTGAAATAAAAAGTTGCTTATTGAATTTAAAAATAAATAAATATAAATATATATAAACCTACCAACTAAAAGCCCTAGTCAACCCTTACTATCGTTCAACGCAGTCAAAGGTGGAAAAATGCTGCCGCTCTCTAAACCTAATGGCAGAAAAGCCTTCAAAAATTCTTCCTTAATTCACACTCAATCCCTTCATCGATTAGAAAAACATCATAAGCGAAAATGAATGCCCTCTTCACGCTCTTTAAATCCATGCCACGAAGATCGATTTTCGTGTTCGTTACGGTGAGAATTTGGAGCTTCAACTGGCGCCGTTCCCTTCGATATTCCCGCCTCCAGGGTTGACCGAGCTGACCGCCGTGCCAGGCGCTGGAAGGAGGAACAACGCTGATCGATGAGGGGTGCATGGATATGGGTCCGACGGCCTGAAGTGGGTTGCGTGGTGAAGTTCTCAGCTCGACAGATGGGTTTAGCAGTCCATGTTCTTTTGAACAAAGAAGAAGATGGTAAGGGTAATACCCTTGTTTAGTTAAATTAATTTTGCTTAGGTAATTATCTAATAAAATATATATGACAATGTTTTTTTCTTATATAAATGAAAGTGTTTTTAACTTATAAATTAGCATTGTTTTAAAATAGGAATTATTAATAAAAAATAAATAAAATTAGAAAAGGATTTTTGGAAAATAGAAATAACATTATTTCTTTTCACTTTTAAAAGAAAGAAAATGACATAGCATAAATAAAATCGTTTTATAAAATAAAATATAGAATTTGTTTTAGAAATGTATATAGAATTTGTCTTATAAAAATATATAAGCAAGATTCTAAATCTGATTTTATGAAAATAAAATTAGCATTCTTTGTGAAATTAAAATTGCCTTGGTTTGTTAAAAATATATATAGCACTATTTTTATGAATATAAAAATAGCTTTGTTTTTAAAAATAAAAATATGATTTTTATAAAGAAGTAGCATTATTATAAATATAATTTTTATAGAAGTATAACGAGAAAAATATAATTTTTATATAGAATGAAGCATCAGAGAAAAAAAATTATACATAAATAGAAATAAAAATATGATTTTTATCTATTTGAATGAAGTGATAAAAATATAATTTTCATTATGAACAGCGTGAAAAGGACTGCATTGGAATTTCAAACAGATCCATGCGGTTCAGTAGTTCAGAAGCAAAGCACGGCGGAGTGGAACCCTCAGTGAGAACTCCTCACTTTTAATTTCTTTCTAGTTAAAAATATATACTAGGATGCAGACGGTGTTTAGTAGCACCCGACACCCGTCGTCCACAGACCGTGGACGGCTTGTATGCTTGTTTGTTTGATTTTGATGTGTAGTTGATTGTGTGATGTGAAATAAAATAAAATATTTAAGTAGTTAAAAATATTTTATAGTTGAAAATATAATTTTTAACGTGAATGTGAATAAATAAATATAAACAAATCAGACGATTTGGTTATATACACATATTTGACTGATATTGATTGGGACGATAAATTTTACACATCGCCCAACTGCACAAATTAAATCTGTGTTTGATTGTTTGAAACCCCACATGGGTATTGGGATGATATATGACATACACTAATCCCAATAATTAGTTGTATGTCGATCGATTGATTGACAGACTGTTATGAGCGTTAAATATTTATATTTGATGCTTATACAGTGTAGAACGCACTTTGGATGATGGTTGATTATTTGTCATTGTTGATATATACATGCGTTGTATGGAAATCCATAGAAATAAAAACTATGGTAATTGATTGGGCCTCATTCCAGTTTTGAAATAGAATATTTGAAGAGAAATATTTGAATAGAATATTTGAAATAGAAATATATAAAGCCATGTTGATTAGATATGCACTATTTTGACGCGAACGATATTTATATCGATTATATTCGTTTTTATAATGAATATTGAAAAGTGATTTCAAAATCGAATATTTTGAAATGAAACTCGAATTAAATTAAATTGAAACGAATTAGTATTCGAATTGAAATGAATTAGAATTCGAATGGAATTGAAAATAAAATGAAATTGAATAGAAATGAATTCGAATTGAAATTGAATAGAATTGAATTCGAATTGAAATTGAATAGAAATGAATTCGAATTGAGATTGAATAGAATTGAATTCGAATTGAAAGTGAATAGAAATGAATTCGAATTGAAATTGAATTGAAAACGAACTGAAATTGAATTAAAAATCGATTTGAATTGAAATCAACTTGAAATGAATTTAAAACGAATTTATAAGGAAAAATTCAATTTTGATTTGAAATTGAAATGGAGTTGAAATCGTTTCGAAAACGAATTTAAAACGATTAATAAAATACGTTTTAAAAGGAAATCGACGAAATATATATTATATATATTATATATATAATATAATGGCCTGAATAGAACGCGTCGCGCCGCGGCAGTTTGTGAATTTCGACGATTAACTTCGAGTGGACATTACGGGAGATCCGACCGTCGGATTCTCCTAAAACCAAAACCGTTGGGTTCGTATCGAAAAGAGCTTTCCAATGAATATTAGAGATTTGAAATCTAACGGTTGGTTTTGGAATTATGTCCAAATCAAATTTGGAAAAGGTCGCTGTAAGTGCAGTTCGATGGCCGTTGATGGAAATCGACTGTACGGGCCTTGATAAAATTATTAAAAATAGTAATAATTTGTGTAAAATCATAAGAAATGATTTGTGAAGAATTGGGACGAAAAACTCCATATTTGAAAAGATAAAATTAGATTTTTATCGAAATAAACTAGTTTCGAACTAGAATTATAATTCTATTTATTTTTAAAATAAATAAGGTGGATTTGAAATGGTTTTGAAAATAACCAGAATTTCCAATAATTGAATTGGAATGGATTTGAATCGAAATTGTCTTTGGAATATTTCGATGTTGGATTTCATGATTATACAGATAGCGTTATGGAAATTTAAAAGATATATAGATATCGTTATTTCCAATATGATATTTGTTGGTCATAGAATTTGATATTGAATATAAGCCGATATATTTTCTATTCGGAGCCTTGTATTTAATATCAAATGTGATTTGGGTTTGTCGTGAATGGTGTCTTCATTAACACTGTTCTTAAGCCCAGTTGAGAAAAAGATTAAATCTTTTTATTTAGATTTAAAGAAGTGTACCAATTAAATGGTATTTAATTGGAATTGAATTTGAATTGATTTTTGGGTTTATCGTGAACGGTGTTTTAAATAACACTTGTTCTTTAACCTGATAATTAATGGAATGTGATTTTGGGTTGTCGTGAACGGTATCTTCAATAATACTGTTCTTAGACCTAAAGGAGTTAAGAAAATCAGAAACTAGCTGGAGATTAGTTAGGTTGAATGGTTTCTTGGGTATTGATCTGATGTTGGTTTCGGCCTTTAGGGTTAATACTTAGGGAACTACTCACTTGCTATTTTACGGTTAGGGACTGATTGAAATGTGATGTGATTTTGGGGTTTAGCGTGAACCGTGTTTTAAATGACATCGGTTCTTTAACCCAGTTAAAGATTAAAACCAAGTGAAGTTTTAATGAATCTTTAATTAGATTGAAGGGTCGAGAATGGAGTATCACCAGTTTTGCTCAAGGCGATATTTAAATCTTTAATTAGATTTGAACGTGAAATGGTAATTGGATTTACCGATAACACCGTGGTGTTAGATATAAAGTATTACCAGTTTTACTTCATGGGATGAATAGGTTGGGATTGGGAAATTAAAACAAATGATTACTTCGGTAAGGTTCGTTAATCCCGATTAGTTTGAAGTGATATTCAAAAGAAGATTAAAGAATAAATTTAAAAGAATTTATCTATGATAAAATTAATGGGAACCTTTCCCTAAGAATGTGAAATTTAGAAACTAACTGTAGGTTGACTAAGATGAATGGTTTCCTGGTATTGATCTGATGTTGGTTTCGGCCTTCGGGGTTAATATTTGGGGAATTGTTCTCTTACTAATTTACAGTTAGTGACTGATGAATTGGAATGAGGCGTATGTTGTGTTTGTATAACACTTGTTTATTATATACGCGAGTTGTTCAGAAAGACTGGGTTTGTCCCATTTTGAATAACTGATACGACGATAAGTCGAAGATGAAGACGGTGGTTGAAGACCGGAGGTCTTCACGTCGTTTGGATAATTACTGATGATCTTGATTGGGCCGTACACCCAGGAGGAGGGAATCAGTTGGAGATCGTCCAGACGTACTTGGAGATCAATGGATATGCGAGGTACAAGGTGCCTCCGGTTTCGTTCAGACCCAGAACGGACTTTTAGATGGACTGTGTGTCTGACATTGGATTTCATTCTGTGTGACTGATATCGGTTGCATAGAGTGGTTTGGCTGTGTGGCATGCTAAGATGCAAATGATCAAAGCTTCTGTTGAAAAGCAGAGTCTTGTGGTTGATGATCAAAGCAAGGCCTGTGTGGCATAGCTTTGTGTAGCGTGGATTCGCGAGCCTCACACCCCGGTTGTGAACCAGAAACGGGAGAAGGACCTCAGGGAGGACATGCGTTTCCTTCTAGCTAGAAGTGGCGTTAGTGGTTTGACACGCCCTGACGAGTTTGACTTATGTGGTTATTGCTGTTGCGAGGCGCCTCGGATATATCGGTGACTATGTGAAGCCGATGGAGTCATGTGTTGACTCATTTACGCCCCAAAGGGCGGGGAAACGTAGTGTTCAGGCATAATAATCCACATCAGTGGACCGGCCCTGACGATCCATGGGGCAGTTGCGGCTGTTCCTGAGACTCAGTCTAGACAGTCTCGAATTGGTAGAGGACTATCTTTTGCCTCAGTTCATAGATGGAAATCCAATTTCCAAATACGTGATTTTGCGGTTTTAATTGTAGAACTAGTATGGCGACATGACATATGGTACCCATGCCGTCTATGATTGATACTTATGATTTGAAGTTGTTTTATACACTATGCACTTATAGTAGTATCAAATGATTTGTTTTAAACGTACTAAGCATGTTTGGCTATTATAAGGGAAAACCCTATCCCCCGTCTTGCGTATCATTGTGTGATAGGACCAGGGTCTTATAATTGCTTCATTGTTCTTTATTTAGCATCGCGCTGTTGTTTTATGCACTGGTATCATTGGGAGGAAACCCGTTCCGTGTTATACGGCGTGGTCCCTTGATTTACGTAACTTTAAAATAAAGATTATTAATTGTTTTAGTTCTCACACCAGTCACATGACTGACCTGGAGTTTATTGTTTTAACCTAAACTCTGGGTGCCCTTATTTTGACATGGGCAGCTAGTAGTTTTAGTTTTGCAGATTTATATTCACAGGATCCTGGTTTATAGCTGGAATTATATCCAGAAAGCTTTGTATCCGTATATCTCCTTCAGTTGTGTATTGTATTATTTTCCGCTGCTATGTAATTTATTGTAATCTCTGATATTTGGTAAATGTGTAATATTGATTTATACTCTGTATATTCTTGTATTCTGATGGAATTATTGTAATTAACAATGAAATGTTCTTCTGTCTGCGTTCTTTTGTGTGTTGTTCTCGAACTATCCGCTCATTCCTTCACGGGGAGGTTACGGGTTTTTACAAAAAGGGCCGATAGTTTTTGTCTCACTCATCCGTTCCTTTGTTTTACTTCAGAACCCTCGATCAACTTCCGTCATCGTTGCGCCTCCTAGCGCCGACCTAGAGGTCATCCATCATCACTGGCCGGTGCGCCTTACCTAGCTCGACCGTCGCCCATAGTACGATTCATCTCGGTGATGACCTCCACCTCCAGCGACCTTCGAATTGTCGTGCCCTTCGGTTGAAATTCCGGTCAGCATGCTTCGCCACTGATGATCACTGTTGTCTATATCGTAGCCCTTGTTAGAGGAACAACGTTGTAGTTGACTGATTTTGATATAGGTTCATGGATTTAAGGGATATTGAGGAAGGTGTGAACATATCTACCATTCATTTCTTTTGATGGCGGCTCACCCTTTGGTTGACCATGCAACAAATTTTCTGACCGAATTTTTGGGTTACACAGATACATATATATAAGGGAACATTTATTATTATACTATTTTAACGAAACTTCATTGCAAAATATCTTGTTAAATCCCCCATATGCGAGAATCGAGACGAACACTCCTAATTTTAGCATAAAAAATATATTCTAGACCCGATGGGATAGGTCTCGTCGAATTCCGAGATCGTTTGTAAAATCCCTTTATGATTCGAAGGTGAAAACCACACATTTAAATTTCCCACGATCACAAAAAAATCCAATCAACTTAAAACTTTGAAATTCTACTAGACCTTTTCCTTACGGATTCAATGAATTTTTTTCATTGAAATCGGAGTTCATTTGGACAGTCGTTTACTCCTTTAAAGTTACCCCTGTCTAAATTGGCCAAAATAAAATAAACGATTAAATAAAAATAAGGGTGTTTGACGCTGCCACGATCACATGGTTAATCGGGTTGCTACCAAATTTGAAAAGTAATAATAACTTATTAATACGGATCCAATAAAACTTATTTGGTCAAAATCCGACTCTGTTTGGAAAACGATGATATTTTATAATTTAAATTGTTTGTCGGTTTACAATTAAATTCCGTATGCTCACATTTTAACTCTGTTTGGCCCCAAAATTTGCAATACGCTATGTTTTGACATTCCAGATCCAGGAAAATTTGTTTCATCGCAAATAGAGCTCATTTGAAAATTGTCTATTTCTAAGGTTTATAAAATATCGGTTAAATATTATAAAATTCCAAAATAATTCCATTTTAATAATAATAAATTATTATTATCATATATAATCAACTAGGATAACATATATGAATATAAAAAAATCAGCTATAGATTTCAAACCTTATATTAACAAATTCGGGTTAAAACGATACCTAATATATAGAAATTTCTATATATATATATATATATATATATATTAAATAATGTTATGGTTTATAAACGAATTCCATAGGGACTTTCTTAAAACTTAATTTGGACGTAACTAACTGTCTATAACACAAAATTTAGATTTTGCTCTTCCATTAAAAAATTATCATCAACTAGATTCAAACGTTCCTTGTTTCACAGAATTCTGACTTATACCGGATCCTGTATATTCAATCAAAGTTCAAAACTCAATATTACGAACCACTGCGCCATTACGAACTTGATTTATGTTAAATATAAATTTAACGTTCAAACTTCATTTTAATAAATGAATTCAATATTAAATCGATTAATATACCAATATAGTATTTAAAATAATAAAATAATTTAAATATCCGACTACCAAAAATACGGGATATTACATTCTTCCCCCATAAAAGAATTTCGTTCCCGAAATTTACTAAGGTAGGAAAAATGTCACAAACCCATTATATATTTAAAAATCCAATTTATTCCAAATCGATACCCAATTCATTATAATTAATATAAAATTTTAAAAATATCGAAAATTTTCTAACATTTTAAATTCCCTGAAAAATTCGGTAGAGTCTCCCATGTATGGAGTGACTTTGCAATATCGCAGGAACAAATAATATATGTACATCGACCCACACGGTCAGAAAAAACCAAAATTTATATTTTTGCATAGGCGTACTTTTTACGAGCGCTATTGAGCGTACTTGCTCAATTTACGTGCAATATACGTAGCCAAACTCAAATCTCATAGCCATCTGGCACCTATACTTAACTAAATTCAACATATAAGTAATAGATATATGAAATTCTTAAATAATATTTCACTAATCAACAAGTATAACAACACGAATTCCAAAATCAAACAGGTAGCATCAATTCATTTTCAAACACAGGTTACATTATTAATTTCAATTCACATGTAGTTTCATTCCATTTTTACTATGCTGAAATTTATTTTTCACTTCGTTCAAATCTATTTTAATCCGTTAATGAATTATATTCTCTAACACACAATCAATACTAATCAATAACCAATGCATAACCATCTTAACCGAATCAATTGAATTTACATTCAATTTAATATTTATTATTGGTCTAACATATTTGAACATCAATCGGTTGATATCCGATTAATTTCTATTTAATTATTATTCATTAAATTTCCTAATTCTAAATTAATTCTATTTAATTATAAAATCATTTCCTAATTTAATTTTACTTAACCAAGTTAAGTTCCAATTCAAATTTTTAATCCAATTTGAATTTCATTCAAATCAATCAACACACAATATCTCAATAATTTGATAAAATTATTTCTTTTATATATAAAAATATAGTTTGGGCAAAATTATTTCATCTACCTGCTTTACAAAACAATATCGTATCCATTGCCAGTTCAATGATTCTCAACACTTGAACCGACAAAATAAAACAATAAAAAACATTTGTATATACAATCTACAAATACGCGCACTCATATATACACTCAACTCAATTTAGGGTATTAATATCCTTACCTCTATCGAGTTATGCCATAGATCCAAGGTTATTACTAAACCAATCGCTCTGATACCACTGTAACGAACCAAAAAATTCGTTGCATGAATTTTCGAAACAAATACATCCCGTGATCAAACTCGAGCACCAAAAATCCAGAGCGTTAAAAGGAAGAAGTTAGAGGTTGAGAAAAGAAAGAAAAGAAATTTTAGAATAGAAGAAGAAGAACCAACACAACACAGAATCAGAGTCTCATATCGCAACAGAACAAAGTATAATATTGAAATAAACATTTATTGAGAGCTTGAAATAAAACTTACAATCATCAGAGTACAACAACACATCTGGATAGTTATAATAATATGTCCCCATATACAATACACAATGGAATAATATAATATAATATCATATGTTTGAACTAGTCTAGCACGTCTTCTGAAATTCGCAGCATCCGAATCTAAACCTTTAAAAACCCGGTCTAACCCGAGCATTACAAATGTCGGACCAGTCTGGTGAGCTAGAGTGAGAAAAACATATTAAGTTTAATGGTATCATCCAACTTGATTTTAACATCAAATTCTTTTCAAAAGAAAAGGATAATTGGAAGATCAAATCCACACATAAATACAGACGGTTTTTACCTTACGATAACCCAAAACATTTTTGAAATCATATCTTTTCTGATATTATAATAGTGTCTAAATACAAATAACTGACAATCTAGCAGAAAACTTGCATTTCACGCTCTACATATATAATATACAATCAAAACCGCGGGCGCTTATTGGAGAATAGATTTCCATGGCAAGGTATGGGCAACTACTTTTCCGACAATGTACCTCTGGATATGAATACATTGGGGTTAAATAAGAAATCTTGCAACCCAAGCTAAACATGACCGACCCCTCACTTCGCTTAAGAGTAATGAATATATCATTACCATGGTTGGGGGCCAGCCAACCGCCGAAAGCATACAAAAAATAAAAATAAAAGGGACAACCAAAGGCATTTGATTTCTCCAGATCAGGTAATGATATATCATAATGGGTGCGACCCACATAGTCATGCGACCTACCTGACTTTATACCGTTTCCCGGTTGATGAGGTTTGAGGTAATCCTTACTTTTCAGAACGTCTAGCCATCATTCGCTTTGAATGCCACATTGTCAAATACATCAAATCACTAATTGACATTCACAAGTATACTCTTGGTGTAAAAGAAGTGCCCTTCTTCTCCACCAACTCGGTATATTTGTAAAAATCAATTTACGTGGTTTTTAGTAAATACTCTGTCAGACATTCGTCCATACAAGTCATCCAAGAACAGGATGAACCGAAGGCACTCTCCTACTGCATCCCATTTAGGAATCACCCTATGGATCAGTAGTTAGTAGTCCTTGCAATCCATCGATTTCAACCATGATAAGATCACCATTAGAACATCTATGGGCGCAAATCCAGAGAATTCAACAAGTAGTCCTTTCGTTTATGAAGATCCATGGCCTTCACTGCTCCATCTTTAATCAACATCTTCACATATTCATTGGTTCAAAATGGTTTTCGAATAAAAATTCGATCTCGATCTTTTCGTACCAACAATCATTAGGTCAGATTTGATAGTCGGTTTTTTAACAATCAAATAAACAGTCTTCGTACCAACAATCATTAGGTCAGATTTGATAGTCGGTTTTTTAACAATCAAATAAACAGTCGTGAGCATAAAATGAGCTCAGGGATTTAGTACTTGGCATTACTTGGCCTCTTTAATCATAAATAATTAACGAAGGTTAAATCAAAACTCTTAAATCTTTCAAATTTTACGAATATGACTTTTATCTTCTTATTTCACGCAAGATTTATTTTCAAAACAATTTTATTTTAATATTTAAGAAGCTATTCTATAATCACATCCAATTTTCTATTCAACTATCATTTTAAAACATTCGCTAAACTGTTACTCATTATAAAAAATTGGGAAAATTAATTCCACTTATCATTCGTAAAATAATGAAACAAAAACTCTTTTGTTTCATTACTTGAAAACAATAATCAACCCTTTTCTTTTAGAATAAATCCATTCCAAAACTCCCTTTTCATTTTCTTTTACCCTGAAAATATCGTTATAATTTCACATAGTCTCCTTTTATTTCCTTTACTTTGGGAATATCATTATATATATATATATATATATATATATATATATATATATATATTCTTGAATCTCCTCATTTTCGTTACTTTGGAAATTTCATTATATATATATTCTCCATCTTTCCATTAACATTGTGTTATTATTTCTCATATGGAAATAATAAATTTTCCCATTACCAACTAATATCATCCTCAAATAATCCTGAAGTCGTTCAAGTTGCGGTATTTATTTACCTCTCAGACCTTGATCAACAACCTTCTTATCTTAAGATAGATATGAGTTGTAATTCAAAAATCGATATTTGTTCTAGTATCAAACCAAATTCCATTTAACCATTTTACTTAAAATATGGTTTTATAAAACCCTCTTACTTTTGAAAATCTCTTCCTCGAATATAACCATTATTTCTTAATTTATTGATTAAATAATTATTGACTAAAACATCACCTTTTCTTCTGCTTCTTTAGATAATTTATTTTATTACTCGGATTTTTTGTTACAAAATCCTATTACTCACTCCTTTACCAAATTCACTTTTAACAATCCTTTTTTCTAATACATTCACCCATTTCCCGCTTTGAAAATCTTATTTCAGTTTTCCCATTTTACTTAATTTCATTATTAAGTAATGTTAATTTTAAAATAACACCTTAACTCCTTGTCTCTTTTATAAACTTTGTTTATACAACCGCGGTTTAATATAAACCCTTTTATCTCAATTTCCTTTTCTTAATTCAAATATTAAGTAAACATTTAATTTAACCTATCTTATTCACTTAAATTCCTTTTCAATTTTGTTATAAAAACTCGGGTTTTAACACGGAACCCGTTCATAAACTCCTTTCACAATTCAATTAGATTTCAACTTCGACTTTGATTACTTTTTAAATGAACTTAAATTTAAAAGTAATCGCCTAAACTATTATTAATTACAATAATAATTTACTTCAACCATTAACTACTATAGCAGTAATTAACTTCTTTTTTTAACTAAATAAATAGTAAATTCCAAATTTAAATCTTATTAAAATTAAAACAAATATTTTTTAAGGTATTTCATTGGATTAATTCAAATCAAATTAATTTAATAATCAATCTTATTTAAAACGGTCGGCTTAGTCAACCCAAAAACACGATTAATTCTTTAACCCTTTTCCAGTTATATTCTTTCCATTAAATTAATTAATAATATAGTTAATTTAAATAATTATATTTAATTGTTTTCTTAAAAACAATTAAATCTTAACTGCTAGTTTTATTTCTGGTCATTTTCTTATAAATCTTCTTAACATAAGAATCCACTTTATAAAATCATTTAATACCCGCTGAGAAATTTAAATAATAAATATTTATTTCCTTTTAACAAACTTTTATTCAAAATAACAGATTTAAGAATCTATCTTTAGTTGTAAAATATATTTTATAACTTCATTTCCATCGATTTACCTGATGGTAAATCAATATTAAGAAAACGATTAATTTATAGGCCATATACTACCAATTACTCAACCAATATTACCCAATGGTTTAAACAAAATAAATGTTGAATTTTAGATCAATGGCCAACAACCAAATAATTCAGCAAATCTGAATAGTTCATAAAATGAAAATAAAAAACATCTAATATATTTGAGGAATCCAGTTGGATCCCTCTAACTTGTTCTTCCATGTATCCTGATACATTATCTTAAATAAAATTATTTAATAAGAATTATCCAATATTTAAACTAGTAATTCCTATAACAGTCAATAATAAAAATTTAGCACAACAAAACAATTCAAACAATTCGATTCAATAAACACGTTTATTTTATGAACGTGACTAACAAGGTAAGTTACCTCAATTGGTTCCAATCGTTAAAATAACGATCTGGTTTTCACTGAAATTAAACAACGTTTAATTTCATCGGTTCAATCAGCATATGGATATATAATTAACAAATAATCAACCATTAGCAACCGTAGCACACAAAATGAAAACCCGACTTATATAAAATATAAGTGGGAAGAACTGAGCGAGTTTAACTCACCTTGATATGGTTCGCTGTGTAAACGGCTCATTCTGGTTAAATTAAACCAGTGTTTAATTTAACTAAAATCCAGTTGACTCTAATTCCGTCTAGTTTTGTTCCATAATGTAGTGGTCGTTGAGACGAGTCCAACATCTCTTGAATCATCCAATTCTAATCACATATGGATTAGCTATTAGTATTTAAAGTTAAACGATTTAATTATATTAACCTAACATTAACTATTATTTTAATTATTAGAATTAATTCCTTAACTAGTTGTCAAAACTAATTACAGTGTCTAATAATTAACTAGTCAACTATAAAATCCTAATTAGACTCTTAAGTAATTAAGTAGATGATTATCAAGCAAATCAGTTAATAAATTTAATTAAACAATTTAAACTCTAATTTATTGATCTTAATTAATAAATTGTCTTAATTACGTTTAGTTAGGAGAAAATAATCAGGGTCCATTTCCTTTTGTTCCAAATTTACGTTTAACCTAGACATTAAATATCCAACAGCCAGGGATTATTGGGTTAAAACTAATTACGTTAATAAAATATAAGATCGACAGTTTAGAAATTCAAAGGCCAATTACTTCGTTCGAACCCATCTGACCATATTTTATTTTCTTGCTCAGATATTAATTACAACTTAATCATGGTTTTACTATAACTAATTTTACCTAATTATTAAATCTCGAATTATAGTTTATATTAAACTAATTAACTTTTAATAAGACAGGCTGATCCCTATTTCTTCATGGTTCATTTGTTCCCCTTTTCGCAATCACCAGACCTGCATCAAATCATGGTTTTAGTTAATACACCACATAATCACTAATCCCCTATACAAATTAAACTAATTATATATATTTTATGTAGGTTTGGATACTTAAAAGGTCCAACAGTTTTTATCTCACGCACCCATTCCTTTGTTTTACTTCAGAACCCTCGATCAACTTCCCTCATCGATGTGCCTCCTAGCGCGACTTGGAGGTAATCCATCATCACTGGTCGGTGCGCCTTACCCGGCTCGACGGTATCCCGTAGTATGGTTCACCTCGGTGACTCCCTTCGCCTCCAGCGGCCTTCGAATTGACGTTCCCTTTGGTTGAAACTCCGGTCAGCATGCTTCGCCACTGACGATCAGCACTGTCCATATCGTATCCCTTGTTGAGAGGAACAACGTTGTAGTTGACTGATTTTGCTATATGCTCATGGATTTAAGGGACATTGAGGAAGAAGGTGTGAACAAAGCTGCTGTACGTTTCTTTTGATGGTGTCTTACCTTTTGGTTGACCACACAATAAATTTTCTGACCGAATTTTAGGTTTACACAGATACATATATATAAGGGAATGTTTATTATTATTTAATTCGTTCCGCTGTGATATTCGTATTTATTCTGATTTTGTTCTGTTGTGATCTTCTTCTATTCTAACTTTCTTTCTCTCTATTTCTTACCCTCTAACTTCTTTCTACAAATGATCTGGTATGTTCGATACTCGAATAGTTGACATGGGTTATGTCGATTTTCGGGTCGAAAATTTCAGTTCGTTACATCGACATTAATATGTCCTTAGTATTCACGTGCCTAAACTCAAGTACCGAAAACCCAGAAAGTTAGAAGAAAGAAGTTAGAGGGTGAGAAATAAGAAAGAAAGAATGGTTAGAATAGAAGAAAAAGAAGAACATACATATCAGAATCAGCAAAGATCGGAAACTCATAGCTGAATGAGTAAAATATAATATATCAATACTCTCTACATAAGAGAAAACTGTATACATACATGAATGGATAATCAGAGTACACAATAAATCAACATATACAATCATAACAATTTGTCTACAAAATAACTAATAAATAAAACACACACATCGAAAATAAGTTAATACAGTAAATACGAGAATATGTGTCGACTCCAGCTCCTCTACTGCTGCTCTAAGAAAATCCAAGTAAAACGTGGAAAATATGCGTAATCTGACCTAGCCCATTTTGCGAAAAGCAAAATCCCATGAAGTGTCAGTCTGGGATACTAAACAGTGAGAAAAAACTCACATTACAAAAACTTGCTTAATTATTGGAAACCCTTTTTTCAAAAGAATGGAACTCTTGTAAGGCATGACCACTTATAAACATTACATGCGTTTTCCCTTATGATAATCAAAACACTTCTGTTATAAATCCGTTGATATTATAATAATGTCTAAATACAAATGCTTATCAATCCATCCCCGAAATTGTTACATTAATTAAATTTCAGCATAGTAGGTATACAACTAAAGCTGCAAAAGGCTCGTAATGGATTTTGGATTCTATACAATGACATGACACTGGGGTACTACCCAATGCATACCGAGGTCGCAAGAACATCTTGCACCCATGTTAACATAGAACCGACCTAATACTTAACTTGGTAGTACCAAATATGTCACCACTGTGGTTGCGATCAGCAACCAACATACAATAATTAAAAGGTCAATGATTTTAGATTGGTGATAACATACCCTAATGGGTGCTACCCGCATAGCCCTACTGCATCTCCTCTTATTTTAGTCATTTCGGGCAAATGAGGCTAAAGGATACTTTTTTACCTTTCACACATGGCACACTTTATCATTGAATGTTCATCGCTCTTTATTGACAATATACTGGAAAAATTCATCCATACAAGTTGTTCAAGAACAAAACAAAACGAAAGAATTACTTCTACAACTTCATAGATGAGTAGCAAGCAACCCTTGCACTCTTAATACTTTGTTTTTGGACAAACATACCTACAAATTCCAGTTCGAACTCAAAGTCGGTTCGAAGTGTTTTTGGATCCAGTTCTAATCCCGGTTCCTCGAATCAACACATTATAAGTTAAAAGGTAATTTATGTATAGTTAGTTCTCAATTATCAATCAAAAAATTACACTGAAGTACATCAACAGCACGAACCCTTTTAATTAGACCATGTATTAAAATCATTTCATCAATTGTTAAAAATCAATTCCATATACTCATCTCCATAGGATAAGTATACTCACAAAGCTCTTGTTTTCATTACTTTGAAAACCATAAACGTACACTTATCACTTTTGAATAAGCATACTCACAAAATCTAATTATTTTCACTACCTAGAAAATAGTACTATACACTTAACCAAATGGTATAAGTATTGTCACACATCACCTAGGTCAAGCAATATCATAATATACATTGTTTATTATAAAACCCAATAGTTCTATTTAATTTCTAAACATTGAAAATTAATTTTTATTACACCACTTATGGAAATAATAAATTTATTTCCAGCATTCCTCTTCGTTTTCAAACCAGTATCAACTCTTGGATAATAATGAAGTCGTTTCGTTAAGGTATTTTACTTAGTCTCAGGCCTTGACTCAGTAACATTCTTATCTTCAAGATAATTAGAAGTTTGCAAATGCCAAAGCGGATATTCAGTAAGTGTTAAAATAAGTTTCATTTACTATTCAATTCAAGTAAGGTTTGAAAACTCTTTCTGCATTTGAAAATCCCATTTTAATCATAATAACTTTTACTTAATTCAATTATTAAGTAAACCCTCGTTTTAAAGCCATCTCATTAGCTTTAATATCTCTTTTAAACCTTGTTTGTAAAACTTGGATTTATTATAAAATCCTTTATAAAATATCCTTTATAAATCTTATTACAAACTCGATTTCCTTTTCTTTATAAACTTCATAGCCTATAATTCTGGTTTATTTTAAAATTAAATCACTTAAAACTTAGCTTAAAATCAATTTAATTCATTTAAAAACTTTCTATGAATATCTACTTTTCATAAATTTCCATTTTGAAATCCAATATCAATTCTACATCGTTTTGCAAGTTCGACAAGACTGTTTATTAAAACTTGTTTAAAACAATTGAAAATCACTTATAAACACAATTAATTATAAAATAGGGTTTTATAACTTCAAAAAACTTAATCATAAAACTTGGTGAAGTTTTACAACTTGAAATCTCCCATTATAAAACAGGAATTTCGCTTCATAACTATTTTAAAATTTCCTTTACAAAATCCAACTATAAACATTGATCTATTTATAAAACCATTATTTTATATACCTTACATAAAATAAACCCTAAAAACTTGGTTTTGTTATAAAAATAAATTTTATAACTTCAAACTTAGTTAATTCACGTGACGACAAATCAACATCTTAAAAATATAGGGCAACAAATGCTGTTTATTTGTTAATAACACGTCACTGTTGAATTTAATTCAACAATCATCATCCAAACAGATTTTAATGTTACTTATGTTAGACAGTTCGTATGTGTGAAATATAAAAGCAAGTAACATTCAAAACATTAAGGGATCCTGTTGGATCCCTCAAACCTGTCCTCTGCATCACAGCTCATATATTAGTTTATATATGCATGTAAATTATATAATCTAATCTAATTCATTTATGATGAATCTTCCGCTTAAAGGCGGGTAGTGTGAAAGGTTATTCGTTCACATATAGGAATTATATATATCGACAACCATCAACAAAGCAATAAATCATCCAATCATCCAAACAAACAATTTATATGCTAACAACAGTGAATACTATTATATAAAATAACAACATTCACAGTATTAAAAAAAGCATGAGAGTTAACTCACCATCCATTCCAATCGGCATTTTTGGTCATTTCATCTAATTTTAAACTGACGTTTAAATTAGATAAAATTTGAACAGCTCCAAATCACACCAATCTAGTTCATACATGTAGTGTTCATAGATATGATTCAAACACAACTTGTTTCATCGCAATCCAAACTCGTATGAACTAGAAACAGCGTTCACAAGTTAATATAGGATTTAGAGATAATTAACTATATCTTCATTACTTTATTAATATAATCACCTAACTCCCTTCACACGTGGCATCTCCCTACCTTTTTTTGCCAATGTTTAAATACGTGTTTCCTTCCTCCTACAGAACTACTTCTGAACCCTTGAACGACATGTTTGACAACCTATATCCACTGACTCGACCATCAAACATGGTCACGACCACCACCACAAGACTTAGCATCTCCTCCCCTATCCGACAATCAGCACCTGACCGAGCTCGACACCCAACCACTGGTCATGAGCTATAGCTTGCTCACGAAACCCATACAGTAACTTGTGATACATTATTATGTTTAATACCTCCAAATTCTACCTATACATGCGCCTTGCCTCTGCGAGTGCCACGTCGTCGCTCCCTTCCTCGATCTTCGCCAACATCCCCGACAAGGGCCAACCCTAGTTATCTCCCCTTCACGGCATAAATGCGGGGACCCCCAAAACATGTTCGCACACTCCAAAAATTATGCCTGCATAAAGATCTACCAAAAACTAACTCAAAGATGCCAGCTTTGTAATTTTTAGACTTTTATTTCATTTGTTTTGATTCTTAAAAGGGTAGGGTTTCATGAACTAAATGAAAAGAAAGAGGTGGCTTGAAATGAATGAGAGAAATAAGTGAGGATTTAGGATAATATATAAGCAAGGGTTTATAATAAAATATTCACATGTATTTTACAACAAACGTTTATCACATGCACCATCACATAAAAGTTCCAATCGTCACAAAACTGGAACTCCTACAATGTTTTAATATTTTAGGCCTGATGAAACCGATTTCGTCAAATTCCAAGATTGTTTGCAAAAACGATATTTTTGATTCCAAACCATAAATCGATATGCGTTTATATCACACATGATCACACTACAACTCTAAATGACCCAAACCTCGAAATCTTACAAAAATTAATCATTATGGATTTTATAAATTTGGTTTCGTTGAAATCCGAGATCGTTTGAAAAATGACTTTTTACAAGTTAAATCAAATCGATAAAATATAAATCGATTTCAAAACACTCACACTCATTGATAATAAATTATTATTATTATTCTAATTCAAATATAATTTCACTCAGCTTATGAATTCCTCTCCCTCTCTCTTCCCTCCCTCTTTCCCCTCTTAGCCTCGCATGATATATCTGCTCACCAATCCTACTCCCTTGGCCCTCCTCATTTCTGGCCTAACTCTTTTTTAGCCTCCTGTAACGTGTGGGATTTTTGACCTAGAAAATCAACATAAATACACTGTCAATTTCTCGAGCATCGAAGATACCGGGACATTAGTAGAAGAATTTAGAGGATGAGATAGAAAAGATAGAACTAATAGAATAGAAGAAGAAGAAGAAGATCACAACTGAACAAAATCAGAGTAAACACGAAACTCACAGCGGAATAAATAAAATGTATTATATCACATAACTTTGAAATACAAATATGAATTTGTACTTACATATCATATCAGAGTATAACTCATATACATCACAGCGGAAATAATCTCTAAATAACTAATGGTGAAGTCTCCTGCTTCGAGCTCCTCCATATGTATCTGTAAAAACCTGAAACACTTGACTGCCCGTACAAATTTGGGCACCCAAGAGTTTAGGGAAAACAACAAAATAAACTCTGGGTCAGTCATGGGACTGGTGTGAGTAAATTCCAACCATACTGGTTTAACTTTGAAAATCCTTTTCAAACAAGAAGATAATAGTAAGACCAGCCCACACATAAACATGGACGGTTTTTACCTTACTATAATCCAAATTACTTTGATATCAAAACCAGTGATATTATGATAATGTCTAAACAAATAATTATACAAGTAGCAGAACGCTTGCATCTCACGTTCCACATATATATAGTATAAAATCATAAACCGCAGGGCACATATTGGAGATTGGATTTCAACAGACAAGGTATGGGAGCACCTTCTGAATAGTGTATTCTAGAGGGGATACACTCAGGGTTCAACAAGAACGTCTTGCAACCCGGCCACACATGACCGCTCACTCATTTAGCTTGAGTGTCGCAAATATATTGCCACCACGGTTGTAGGCCATCCAACCGTCAATCCGAAGATACAGAATCGAAAAGAAGTATAAATATGAATTTTCTCTAGATCAGTGACAATACACCTTGCTTGGGGATGACCCAACTAGCCATGCCGCCTAGCCCAACTTTTGTTACTTCCTGGTTGTGAGGCTAGAGGCTACGTCTGTCTTCAGAACATATGATCACCATTCACTTTGAATGTCACATCGTCAAATCCGTAATCACACATTGATTACACAAATGCACACTAGGTGTAGAATAAAGAGAAGTGACCTTCTCCCCACCAACTTGGTATATTCGTACAAATCAATGGCGTGACCGTTGGAAATACTCTGTCAGACACTCGTCCATACAAGTTGTCCTAGGACTGGACAAACAGAAAGTACCATTCGGGAACTGGACGACCCTTGCATTTAACTCCGTCTTCAATTAGCTTCAGCATATCTATTTCGTAGCACTTATGCCTATACGAAGTGGTTTCCGGATAATAAATCCAACCGGTCTCTCCGTATTGACAACGATGGTCAAACACTTCGATAGTCGGTTATTTAACTATCGAAGTAAAAACAACATCCATTCTAATGTATAACTAACGTCACACAACCACGGGCACTTTATATTCGACATTCATTTTTATTATTCGAATTCCCATATCTTAACGGATATTACTATACTCCCGATTTACCCTTTTTCACTCTTGGAAACATTTCCAGTTATTATAAAACCTTTATTCTTTCATATTCCAGAAAATATATGTTATCAGCGTTCGATCCATTATTTTCACATTCTTTATTTCTATACTTGGATAATCTACCCTATTTATATTGGAAAATATTTCCAATTTCCTTTTAACCTTTTAATCGGCCCCATGTTCACTTTTAAAACATTATTCCCTTTGAAATGGGGATACTATCCCTTCTTATAGAAATCTAAGCACCTTGATCATATAAATCTTTATTCACGTAATAATCTCCCTTATCTTGTTTACCGAAATCTCTTTCATACTTTTCACTCTTATTCCATTTTATAAACTCTGTCTCTAAGTCAACTTCTTATCAAATCGATATCAAGTTTATAACTAAATACTGATTTCTATCCTATCAACATTTATTTGTTTAAAACTAAATGTTCATCATTCTATCAGATTATAATCCCTAAAAATAGTTTATTTTTAATACTTTCGACATCGTCGGATTCTAGTTCCAAATCCTAACGGTTTAAATTCTAATCACATTTCGAATATCGAAATGCTATCATTGTTTTCTAACACGATTCTCCAATTTCTCTTTCTAAAACTGATTCTTATATTTTCTTACGACATCGTTATTTCTCACTTTCGAATAAGTGGATTTCAAACCAAACTGTTACATTTCCTAGGAGGTGCTGCTATATATAAAAGTCATGCTTAAGTCAAATCAACAGCAGTTAATTTGTTACTATAGTTCTAAACTTGTTATATGCTGTAATATTCTCCTTATAACTAATTACAGTCACACTTACCTTATCAACAACGTTATTTTATTGCTATAGTTCACTTGTCATACGCTGTAATATTCTTCTTATAACTAATTATAGTCACACTTACCTTATCAACAACGTTATTTTATTACTATAGTTCAACTTGTCATACGCTGTAATATTCTATGTTATAACTAGTCTCGACATTACAGTCACCCTTACCTTATCAACAGCGTTATTTTATCGTTATAGTTCAAACTTGTCATACGCTGTAATATTCTATGTTATAACTAGTCTCGACATAACAGTTACGCTTAAGCCTAATCAACAGCGTTTATTTTATCGCTATAGTTCTAAACTTGCATATGCTGCCATATTCCTTTTCTACTAATCTTAACATTTATCTCCGTCACAAACTGATATCATTCCTCGATAATAGTGAAGCCGTTCAAGTTGGGGTATTCTATTTACCTCTCAGACCTTGATCGACCACGTTCTTACCTTAGAACAGATATAAGTCTATATTCTAATCCTTTATTACTTATAATATTCATCAAATCGTATTTCCTTGTTTTTCTTTGGAATACGGTTCTATAACATCATATTCATCCTTTGAAATCTTCGTTGTTTATTATTATTTATTTTTAAACATTTACTCTTCGCTTTCATTTCATTCCATCGTTCTATTTATAACTTCTTAAATTAAACGGGTAACTAATCTCATTAATCTTGATTAGTTTATTTCCAAACTGTTTTCGTTAGATTAACTAAAATCCAATTAATCTGATAATCATTTTCCCAAATAACAGATGATTAAATCAACTTCATTCCATCAGTAAATTCTTTAACTGATTTGAATTACTTCTTAACATTAGATTAATATAATTAATCTAATAATATTTCTAAATTGTTTATCTTAAATATAATTATCCAAATATTTAATCATTGGATAATTTCTGCTTTATAAACTTATTTAAATATCAACAATTGTTTTTATTTATTTTATAAAAACTAACTATAAAATACTGGTTTATAATAGAACTTCTATCATAAATTTAAATCTTCTTTTTAATTATAAAAATATAATTTTTATAATTATCTTAGTTGATTTGCCTGATGGCCAATCAACTCCTTAACAAAACGATGGGTTTTACGGTCGGCTGTCACCACTTTCTAAATCGATATCGTTTATTTATTTATCGAAATAGATGTTGAATTTCCGTTCAACATCAATATTCACATGGGTTTTTAAATATAATTCGGGTTCATACAAAAGAAACAGTACATATAATTATCAAGGAATCCGGTTGGATTCCTCCAACTGGTTTCCGCATCCACAGATGTCAGTCAACACAATTTACACTAACTCTATACTAGGGGGTGTTCTAATCGATGGAAACAGTGCCCAACCGATGGTGTGTACATATGTAACGGTATATAATATTCAACCAAATTACTTGTAATCTACCTAATCGACCATCACACAGCATTCAAACAACATTAAAATATAATTATAAAAATAGATCAGAGTTAGTGATTTTACTCACCTTGGCGCGTTAACCGTTAAATAACGATTTGCGTCGGTACATTATTGCACGTTCAAGCCCGCTTACGCTTCTTTTCCCACAAATGGACTTCCTCTAGTGAACGATGACTCACCATTCATTTAGTCGGTCCATGACCTTACTTGTCACACACAGAAATGCCTCATTCCCATTTTCGAGCTTCAAGTTTCCTGTCATCTTCATGCTAAATCAACGTTCATACCATCGTCGGCCAATTTCCCTTCTATATATATATTTTAAACTGGGCTTTATCCACTCATTTCGGCCCGTCTGCATTTCATAACCATGAACGCTTTCAGCGTCTTCTGTCTCAAAACAATATCCGCTCCACGTCCTTTTCATCTGGTTCATCAAACTCAGAATCCATTTCACCATCGCTTCGTTTCCGTACTCAACAACGTCACGACCCCGGTGTGCCATTTGACTCAATTTCACCCACCTACTCCTTCATGTATATGTACCGTACCTGTTCCCAATTCTATTTGTTCACCAGTCCCCTTCCTCATTTGAAGGCTCCAGCTTCCCAATTCTTCAGACAATAAATCCCACACAAGAAACACTCCAACTCGCATGCTTAAATGCCCGGTATCTCCTCCACCGTGCTTCATTATTTTCAACTGCTCACCGCCTTTTCAATGCACCCACGTATTTCCTTGTCCCTCATTACCACGCACCCAGATTAATCGTCATGCATATATACTCACTACAGCATTCAGTCTTCACCATTTCATTATCATTACACCCCACACCTACCGTTGTAACCACACTCCTTCCATACTGTAACATGCTTTCCAGAGTACCATACAATCCACCGCCTTCTCATTTAAAGCCTCACCAACAGTACACTTCTTCTATCAATCCATTATAAGTGAACCCATTTCCAGAAAATATAACACAGAAGTTCCTCCATACCACTCGCCTAACTGTACGCCAGTCCCCTCCCAACGGAGTCGCCAACGTCCATCTCCCCGACAACCTTCCCATGCAACCGTCGCCACCAACTCTAGTGCGTCACCATCCAATTTCCAATCCGAAACCGAACACAACATCAAATAAAAACACGTAGCCACTTCCTCACCATGCATGGTATCTCCAGTGAAGTATCAACCGCAAGCCATGCAAAACTCTGAACCACGCCGAGGTGGCCAACGGGCCCTGCCTGACCCCACGCCATCAACCAACTCGCTGAAAACATCACCTCATCGACTCTTCTCTGACCAAGCCTCAACGCTGCACTATCCACTGTGTATAGTTTAGGAAAATGCGACAGTTTTTCCCATGAAGACGAACCAAACTCAGTTCATTCGAACCCTTTGCCACCCGAAGACTGGAAACCATCATCTCCGACCTCCGTAGGTCGAAAACCTCCTCACAGATGTCACGCCACACTGAACCACACCCATCTCCTCACGAAACATCATCCAACATCTCCAATCCAACCCTTCATCAGTGCGTTGTTTTTCCGCATCGCACCTTCAGCTCCTGTCCACCGAGTTGCACTCGAGCGTCCCTCTTCATTATCTTTTAATTTTAGATCTTAGATCTTGTTTTTTTTAGAAAAGAGACAGAAGAAAAGAGGCTTTAGGAAGAAGTATTGTTGTGGAGAGAAAATTATAGGGTGATGGGTTTATATAGAGGACACATATGTATATTATATTAAGGATCAGACGTGGTTTCTTGCTGAAATTTTGCCGTGAATTTAGAAATAGCGTAATGGTTTTCTCCCTTAGGTTCGTGTGTGCTTTACCACTAGGGGATGGCTTGCTAAATTTTCAGTGTACGTTTGTTTTGTTATGATTAGATATTTTAGGGTATCGGCTGTACGAAATTTTATCATTTTAGGGACCTCTATCGACCGAAATAAAAATACCGTTATAATGACCAACGCCCCACGATCCCAAAAATATAATAATATCGGTAGATCAACTTATATTTTGAAATCCCGAAATACCAATACAGGGTACACAGTACTCCCAATAAAAAGTTGCGTATTTAATTAATTAAAAGTTAAAGTAAAATTCTAAAAATTAAATTATCGCTGCGCCTCAAAAGAACCTTATCCCGATTTGCACCCGATATCAAGTTATATCAAATAAACCGTTACGGTCAATATACGATTTTACAGCGACTTTTTGAATATTTGATTTGGACATATCTTGCAATCGATACGCCGAAATCTTGATTTTTCACTTCTGTTAGAAAGATACAATTCAACAGATTCCAACGCTTCTTGTTTCGAAGAAATCCGATTTAAAACGAGTCCGGTACACTCAGTTGAAGTTCAGAACGTTAAATTACGAACTGCAGCGATATTACGGGCTCGATTATATTTAATATATATTTATATACGTTCGACTTCGGTTTAATTGAAATGTAAATTCACTTATATTCAGAATTCAATATTTAAACTGATTTAAATATTAAAATACGAACCGACAAAAATGCGGGACGTTACAGTCCTTCCCCCCTTAAAATAATTTCGTCCTCGAAATTGCTAAGATAGGGAAAATGCTACAATCTCTGTTGTAAACAGGTTAATTTTTTTTTTTTTTGCTTTACTTCATAATTTATGTTTCAACTGAACTAATTAATTCCAAATAAATATTAATTCCTTCTTATTTCGAATATTTTCAAAAATTCTGAAAATTTCCTAACAGCTTAAATTTTCAGAGAATCTCGCCTGTATCTCCTCTGCACGGCTCACTCGGTACTACAACAACATGCTACTCTGGGCCTTCTCCAATCCAAAAGAAAAACAAACAGCAAAGGGCTTGTCCAAACCGACTCATAAAAATCTCATACTCGTATATAAACGTGTACCTTCTCTGTTGGGCATTCAACTCTATTTCTGCCATCTGCTATCAAACCAGCATATATCCAAACATTTCCAACAGATCTCCAATCAATTTATTTTCCAATCCAATCATTCGCTTTTCTAAGCCGAATTTCTATTTCAACTCCAATTCCATTTACTGATTTATTTCTCAAATCGGTAATCTTCATCTCCAAATTCAGAATTCGATTCTTATTTTTCAAGAACCCATTCCTTTTAATAACTCGAATCTCTCGTATTTCTCTTTTAAAATTTCCATTTTGGATCATTCCAAATTCAGTTCAATTTTGTTTATCTTGGTTTAAGTTCCAGTTTTACCATTTGACTCCATAAGTTAAATTTTTATTTCAGAATTCAAATTCCTGGGATTTATTTCAAATCAGTTTGAAATCATATCTAATTCAAAACAATTGAATTTCTAACAACTTGTTTTTCTCACAATAATTCAAAACAAAATCTTTGGTAGTAATCCGTCACTTAGAACCTCGAAAATGAACACCGATGATGTCCGGATCACCATCGGAATTTATTTCCCAACCATCGAAGTGAGTTCAATACTGTATTAATTTCAAAAATCATTTTCAAACCCTTTCATTTTGAAATCACTTCAAAATATACTTCACAAGGTTTAGAGAACATTTCTAAATTCACCCAGGATCTTAAAATTCCATATATTTAATTCAAATTCAATTTCAACCCTATTTCTAGAGTTTTATTTCAGTTCTGGTTTTAAATTCAGATTCAGTTCATCTGATTTTGCATATTATACTTATATAATATTTCGATTGGTTATTTATATAACCAACACAATCTTATTTGATCATAATAACGATCAACACATCCAATATATACTAGATAATTCCAATATCTATGCTTTCTTTATATAAAAATATATTTTTGAGTAAAATTATTTTACCCTCTCCTCAAAACATACTGTGTCGAATCACTCTGTTCAAGAGTTTAGAAACACCTATCGACGCAGTTTACATTACTGTTTCGACCAGAATTCGTAAACCACTCGACTGACCAGTCAACACAAAATAAAACAGTTTTTATTTTAATTTACAATTACGCACTCATATATATACACTCAACTCCATCTGGAGTATTCCTAACTCCATCTATATTGAGTTACGCCACAGAGCCAAGGTAATCACTTAACTTTGTGCTCTGATACCAACTGTAACGTCTGGGATTTTCGACCCAGAAAATCAACATAAATACACTGTCAATTTCTCGAGCATCGAAAATACCGGGACATTAGTAGAAGAATTTAGAGGATGAGATAGAAAAGATAGAACTAATAGAATAGAAGAAGAAGAAGAAGATCACAACTGAACAAAATCAGAGTAAACACGAAACTCACAGCGGAATAAATAAAATGTATTATATCACATAACTTTGAAATAAAAATATGAATTTGTACTTACATATCATATCAGAGTATAACTCATATACATCACAGCGGAAATAATCTCTAAATAACTAATGGTGAAGTCTCCTGCTTCGAGCTCCTCCATATGTATCTGTAAAAACCTGAAACACTTGACTGCCCGTACAAATTTGGGCACCCAAGAGTTTAGGGAAAACAACAAAATAAACTCTGGGTCAGTCATGGGACTGGTGTGAGTAAATTCCAACCATACTGTTTAACTTTGAAAATCCTTTTCAAACAAGAAGATAATAGTAAGACCAGCCCACACATAAACATGGATGGTTTTTACCTTACTATAATCCAAATTACTTTGATATCAAAACCAGTGATATTATGATAATGTCTAAACAAATAATTATACAAGTAGCAGAACGCTTGCATCTCACGTTCCACATATATATAGTATAAAATCATAAACCGCAGGGCACTTATTGGAGATTGGATTTCAACAGACAAGGTATGGGAGCACCTTCTGAATAGTGTATTCTAGAGGGGATACACTCAGGGTTCAACAAGAACGTCTTGCAACCCGACCACACATGACCGCTCACTCATTTAGCTTGAGTGTCGCGAATATATTGCCACCACGGTTGTAGGCCATCCAACCGTCAATCCGAAGATACAGAATCGAAAAGAAGTATAAATATGAATTTTCTCTAGATCAGTGACAATACACCCTGCTTGGGGATGATCCAACTAGCCATGCCGCCTAGCCCAACTTTTGTTACTTCCTGGTTGTGAGGCTAGAGGCTATGTCTGTCTTCAGAACATATGATCACCATTCACTTTGAATGTCACATCGTCAAATCCGTAATCACACATTGGTTACACAAATGCACACTAGGTGTAGAATAAAGAGAAGTGACCTTCTACCCACCAACTTGGTATATTCGTACAAATCAACGGCGTGACCGTTGGAAATACTCTGTCAGACACTCGTCCATACAAGTTGTCCTAGGACTGGACAAACAGAAAGTACCATTCGGGAACTGGACGACCCTTGCATTTAACTCCGTCTTCAATTAGCTTCGGCATATCTATTTCGTAGCACTTATGCCTATACGGAGTGGTTTCCGGATAATAAATCCAACCGGTCTCTCCGTATTGACAACGATGGTCAAACACTTCGATAGTCGATTATTTAACTATCGAAGTGAAAACAACATCCATTCTAATGTATAACTAACGTCACACAACCACGGGCACTTTATATTCGACATTCATTTTTATTATTCGAATTCCCATATCTTAACGGATATTACTATACTCCCGATTTACCCTTTTTCACTCTTGGAAACATTTCCAGTTATTATAAAACCTTTATTCTTTCATATTCCAGAAAATATATGTTATCAGCGTTCGATCCATTATTTTCACATTCTTTATTTCTATACTTGGATAATCTACCCTATTTATATTGGAAAATATTTCCAATTTCCTTTTAACCTTTTAATCGGCCCCATGTTCACTTTTAAAACATTATTCCCTTTGAAATGGGAATACTATCCCTTCTTATAGAAATCTAAACACCTTGATCATATAAATCTTTATTCACGTAATAATCTCCCTTATCTTGTTTACCGAAATCTCTTTCATACTTTTCACTCTTATTCCATTTTATAAACTCTGTCTCTAAGTCAACTTCTTATCAAATCGATATCAAGTTTATAACTAAATACTGATTTCTATCCTATCAACATTTATTTGTTTAAAACTAAATGTTCATTATTCTATCAGATTATAATCCCTAAAAATAGTTTATTTTTAATACTTTCGACATCGTCGGATTCTAGTTCCAAATCCTAACGGTTTAAATTCTAATCACATTTCGAATATCGAAATGCTGTCATTGTTTTCTAACACGATTCTCCAATTTCTCTTTCTAAAACTGATTCTTATATTTTCTTACGACATCGTTATTTCTCCTTTCGAATAAGTGGATTTCAAACCAAACTGTTACATTTCCTAGGAGGTGCTGCTATATATAAAAGTCATGCTTAAGTCAAATCAACAGCAGTTAATTTGTTGCTATAGTTCTAAACTTGTTATATGCTGTAATATTCTCCTTATAACTAATTACAGTCACACTTACCTTATCAACAACGTTATTTTATTGCTATAGTTCACTTGTCATACGCTGTAATATTCTTCTTATAACTAATTACAGTCACACTTACCTTATCAACAACGCTATTTTATTGCTATAGTTCAACTTGTCATACGCTGTAATATTCTATGTTATAACTAGTCTCGACATTACAGTCACCCTTACCTTATCAACAGCGTTATTTTATCACTATAGTTCAAACTTGTCATACGCTGTAATATTCTATGTTATAACTAGTCTCGACATAACAGTTACGCTTAAGCTTAATCAACAGCGTTTATTTTATCGCTATAGTTCTAAACTTGCATATGCTGCCATATTCCTTTTCTACTAATCTTAACATTTATCTCCGTCACAAACTGATATCATTCCTCGATAATAGTGAAGCCGTTCAAGTTGGGGTATTCTATTTACCTCTCAGACCTTGATCGACCACGTTCTTACCTTAGAACAGATATAAGTCTGCATTCTAATCCTTTATTACTTATAATATTCATCAAATCGTATTTCGTTGTTTTTCTTTGGAATACGGTTCTATAACATCATATTCATCCTTTGAAATCTTCGTTGTTTATTATTATTTATTTTTAAACATTTACTCTTCGCTTTCATTTCATTCCATCGTTCTATTTATAACTTCTTAAATTAAACGGGTAACTAATCTCATTTATCTTGATTAGTTTATTTCCAAACTGTTTTCGTTAGATTAACTAAAATCCAATTAATCTGATAATCATTTTCCCAAATAACAGATGATTAAATCAACTTCATTCCATCAGTAAATTCTTTAACTGATTTGAATTACTTCTTAACATTAGATTAATATAATTAATCTAATAATATTTCTAAATTGTTTATCTTAAATATAATTATCCAAATATTTAATCATTGGATAATTTCTGCTTTATAAACTTATTTAAATATCAACAATTGTTTTTATTTATTTTATAAAAACGAACTCTAAAATACTGGTTTATAATAGAACTTCTATCATAAATTTAAATCTTCTTTTTAATTATAAAAATATAATTTTTATAATTATCTTAGTTGATTTGCCTGATGGCCAATCAACTCCTTAACAAAACGATGGGTTTTACGGTCGGCTGTCACCACTTTCTAAATCGATATCGTTTATTTATTTATCGAAATAGACGTTGAATTTCCGTTCAACATCAATATTCACATGGGGTTTTAAATATAATTCGGGTTCATACAAAACAAACAGTACATATAATTATCAAGGAATCCGGTTGGATTCCTCCAACTGGTTTCCGCATCCACAGATGTCAGTCAACACAATTTACACTAACTCTATACTAGGGGGTGTTCTAATCGATGGAAACAGTGCCCAACCAATGGTGTGTACATATGTAACAGTATATAATATTCAACCAAATTACTTGTAATCTACCTAATCGACCATCACACAGCATTCAAACAACATTAAAATATAATTATAAAAATAGATCAGAGTTAGTGATTTTACTCACCTTGGCGCGTTAACCGTTAAATAACGATTTGCGTCGGTACATTATTGCACGTTCAAGCCCGCTTACGCTTCTTTTCCCACAAATGGACTTCCTCTTGTGAACGATGACTCACCATTCATTTAGTCGGTCCATGACCTTACTTGTCACACACAGAAATGCCTCATTCCCATTTTCGAGCTTCAAGTTTCCTGTCATCTTCATGCTAAATCAACGTTCATACCATCGTCGGCCAATTTCCCTTCTATATATATATTTTAAACTGGGCTTTATCCACTCATTTCGGCCCGTCTGCATTTCATAACCATGAACGCTTTCAGCATCTTCTGTCTCAAAACAATATCCGCTCCACGTCCTTTTCATCTGGTTCATCAAACTCAGAATCCATTTCACCATCGCTTCGTTTCCGTACTCAACAACGTCACGACCCCGGTGTGCCACTTGACTCAATTTCGCCCACCTGCTCCTTCATGTATATGTACCGTACCTGTTCCCAATTCTATTTGTTCACCAGTCCCCTTCCTCATTTGAAGGCTCCAGCTTCCCAATTCTTCATACAGTAAATCCCACACAAGAAACACTCCAACTCGCATGCTTAAATGCCCGGTATCTCCTCCACCGTGCTTCATTATTTTCAACTGCTCACTGCCTTTTCCAAGCACCCACGTATTTCCTTGTCCCTCATTACCACGCACCCAGATTAATCGTCATGCATATATACTCACTACAGCATTCAGTCTTCACCATTTCATTATCATTACACCCCACACCTACCGTTGTAACCACACTCCTTCCATACTGTAACATGCTTTCCAGAGTACCATACACTTCACCGCCTTCTCATTCAAAGCCTCACCAACAGTACACTTCTTCTATCAATCCATTATAAGTGAACCCATTTCCAGAAAATATAACACAGAAGTTCCTCCATACCACTCGCCTAACTTTACGCCAGTCCCCTCCCACCGGAGTCGCCAACGTCCATCTCCCCGACAATCTTCCCATGCGACCGTCGCCACCAACTCTAGTGCGTCACCATCCAATTTCCGATCCGAAACCGAACACAACATCGAACAAAAACACGTAGCCACTTCCTCACCATGCATGGTATCTCCAGTGAAGTATCAACCGCAAGCCATGCAAAACTCTGAACCACGCCGAGGTGGCCAACGGGCCCTGCTTGACCCCACGCCATCAACCAACTCGCCGAAAACATCACCTCATCGACTCTTCTCTGACCAAGCCTCAACGCTGCACTATCCACTGTGTATAGTTTAGGAAAATGCGACAGTTTTTCCCATGAAGACGAACCAAACTCAGTTCATTCGAACCCCTTGCCACCCGAAGACTGGAAACCGTCATCTCCGACCCCCGCAGGTCGAAAACCTCCTCACAGATGTCACGCCACACTGAACCACACCCTTCTCCTCATGAAACAGCATCCAACATCTCCAATCCAACCCTTCATCAGTGCGTGGTTTTTCCGCATCGCACCTTCAGCTCCTGTCCACCGAGTTGCACTCGAGCGTCCCTCTTCATTATCTTTTAATTTTAGATCTTAGATCTTGTTTTTTTTAGAAAAGAGACAGAAGAAAAGAGGCTTTACGAAGAAGTATTGGTGTGGAGAGAAAATTATAGGGTGATGGGTTTATATAGAGGACACATATGTATATTATATTAAGGATCAGACGTGGTTGCTAGCTGAAATTTTGCCGTGAATTTAGGAATAGCGTAATGGTTTTCTCCCTTAGGTTCGTGTGTGCTTTACCACTAGGGGATGGCTTGCTAAATTTTCAGTGTACGTTTGTTTTGTTATGATTAGATATTTTAGGGTATCGACTGTACGAAATTTTATCATTTTAGGGACCTCTATCGACCGAAATAAAAATACCGTTATAATGACCAATGCCCCACGATCCCAAAAATATAATAATATCGGTAGATCAACTTATATTTTGAAATCCCGAAATACCAATACAGGGTACACAGTACTCCCAATAAAAAGTTGCGTATTTAATTAATTAAAAGTTACAGTAAAATTCTAAAAATTAAATTATCGCTGCACCTCAAAAGAACCTTATCCCGATTTGCACCCGATATTAAGTTATATCAAATAAACCGTTACGGTCAATATACGATTTTACAGCGACTTTTTGAATATTTGATTTGGACATATCTTGCAATCGATACGCCGAAATCTTGATTTTTCACTTCTGTTAGAAAGATACAATTCAACAGATTCCAACGCTTCTTGTTTCGAAGAAATCCGATTTAAAACGAGTCTGGTACACTCAGTTGAAGTTCAGAACGTTAAATTACGAACTGCAGCGATATTACGGGCTCGATTATATTTAATATATATTTATATACGTTCAACTTCGGTTTAATTGAAATGTAAATTCACTTATATTCAGAATTCAATATTTAAACTGATTTAAATATTAAAATACGAACCGACAAAAATGCGGGACGTTACACCTCCACATTCTTTTGGATTTCCTCAAGGTTTGCAGGATTATCCTTACTCTGGGCGTTATCACCAAACAAGGGTTTCTCGGTGTCTTCTTGCTATTAATTCCTGAATTATAGTGGTCGTCTTTTATCCTTCTCTAGGGTATGGAAATGTAAGTTTCCTCCTCACATACTCTTCTTTCAATGGTGCCTCATCAGAGCTTGTATTAATACCAGAGATAGATTATGTCGATTTCACGTTCCTACCTCCCCTATTTGTGCTCTTTTCTCATTGTAGAATGAAACATCTCATCACCTTTCCTAGAGTGTGACTTCACTTATAACATTTTCACAGCTCTCAGCTTCTCGGATTTATCCCTGAGATCTCTTCATTCTTCGACCATTGGCAATACAACCCCCCTAATACACTATTGGATAACTTTATATCTATTTATTGTTGGTGCATCTAGGAAGAGCGCAATACTGCTATATTTGGAAAACCTAGATGTTTCTTTGAAGGGCTATGCTGGTGTATCACAAATCTATTTTGTTCGTGTTTAGGTGTGGCTTACTTTGCTCCATTTAGATTAACCATTCACAATAAAGCTTAGTAGGACGAAGACCAGGGAAGCTCAAATGATGGATGGATTGCTGGGAGATTTTTTTGATGTGCTTGCTGATGTAGGTTTGCATTGTAGTTCCTTTTTTTGTACATATTTATGCTACGTCTATGCTACTTAAACTTTGGGATGGTACCTTAATCCCTAAGCCTATTATTTTGGCAGCCAAATTAAGCTTGTTGATCAGATATATTTTACTTTTACGGTATCTAATCGGCTGAATAGTCAATTGCCCTCCTATGGAGAAGGTCGACTGCCCTTCTGGTCGAGGATGTGAGGGAGGAAGCTATTATTAAGGGTTTTTATTTATTTTTGCTTGAACAAACTGTCCAAATTTAGTATAACTTATCCTATGGTCCAAAAACACTCTACCAACTATAAATAAACCCTCAGCCTCTCCCATAAAGCTACATTCACTCACTTCCAACAGGCCGTTTAGCTTCTTTGTTGAGAGTTGTGTTTAGGGAACCCTTATCCCAAGATAACTGTTAGTTCTTGAGTCGCTTAAGCGTGATGCTCACCCCATTTGAGGGAAGAGTAAATAATCTTTCGGGCTCTAAACTTTGATATCTAGGAAATGGTGAACTAACTCAGACTCGAGAAAGCTAAATAACACCATTTTCCCCTTAGTTCCACTTCCGTAGACCAATCTTCGGTGTTGACAAAAAAATATCATTAACATTTTGGCACTAGAAGGAGGGCTTGAACCTCCGGACTTGTGGTTAACCTTACCCCACATCTAATTGTGATGTTCCGTCCAAGGTTGGACTAGGCTTTAAAGAAGCAGAAATCATGAATAAGAATGTCTCTACGAGCAACTAGTGAGTTTCCCATGGTTATATCAAGCATTAATGGGTCATGGACATTCGAAAAGGTTAAGTTGGAAACCTTACACATTCGAGATAAAGAAGGAGATGTAGAGCCTTATGACCCTGATCATTGAATCATTAACCCTTTCCATTTGGGACCAACCCCGATCTTTGTGCTAAGCAATTCTACAACAGAAGAACATAATCCTTTTCTTCGTATCAAGGAAGCCATCCAAACGCAAGATAAAGGAACAATATTCGTGCAAAGGATTGAAAAAGGATCTGCTTATCCTATTGCAAAAGAGTCAAAAAGGAATACGCCTTTGTATCAAGGCATGGCTAAAGAAAGTTCAAGGACACAGAGGAAATAGTGGAATCGAGTGGTGAAAAGGCTAAGTTCCAACATCGAAAGAAAGGCTAAGAATCAAGAATACCAAAAGGTTGTTAGCTTACTACATCAATTGAGGGTATCTACTTCCTAACTAAGCATGAGTTAAACTTTTGGCCTTCATCAAAGAAGAAATCCAAGAACGAAACCAAGTTGGGAGGACCTTATTGCTACTACCATATGATGAATGGACATGAAACCAATCATTATAGAGTCTTAGAAGGAATGATTATCAACTTCTTAAGTGAAGGAATGCTACACAGATATGTAAAGAAAACATATCTAACTACAACAATAGATTCTTTGAGAAAAGGATTGTCTACCTAATTGTAGGGATGGAAACCCCCTCAAAAATTGAAATGTCCAAAAGTAGGTCAAATCAAAAATGGATAAAAACCCTTGTCACCGCCGAGTTGGTCAAGGCAAGGCACTCCCCGGAGGGGAGTGGTGTGTAAGAATTTCTCTGCGTCCGAATCAAAAAGGGCCAGGTTAAAGCATCAAAAGCGTAAGACTTCGACCCATACTAGAAATGATCATGACGAAGCATCTAATTAGCACGCCTTGCCTCTGCTTGTATAAGAGTTCCTTTCCTCTACTATGATCTAAGCAAGTCCTACGTCTGCTCGTAGAAGAGCACATTCTACCTCTGCTTATGTTCCGCATTACACGCAGAAGGGAACGCAAATCGCCTATGATGGTCAGGATAGGGAGGGGTGGAGTGTAAGCTTATATCACCACCTATGATGGCCACAGTAGAGCATCAAAAGAGTAAAAATTATTTCCTCATCTACATTGGCCCAGTTTAAGCATCTAAGATGTTATCATTCCCTATGATGGATTGGATAAGGTGCCTCTAGGAGAGAGGTTAGGTAAGTCCTTGGGCCCTGCTTGTGGATAAGCTAGCCAAGCTCACTGGACGCATAGGCCCAGAGAGTGGCCAACAAAGCACGTACATCCTCTGCTTTGACAATAAAAGCCCAGAGAGTGGCTCAAGAAGCACTTACATCCTCTTTTTAATAAATCCAACCTAAAAGGGGTAGCAAAACTAATGCCAGAAGTAGGTTTCTGGTCTCCAAATCTCTAATACCGGAATAAGGGATGGTTCGGGACTTCTATTAATACCAAAAGTGGATTTTTGGTCTTCAAATCTTTAATACCAGAATAAGGGTAGGTTCAATACTTTTATTATTACCAGCGGTGGATTTCTGATCAACATTCTTTAAATACCCGAATCTGGGTTAATTCGGGATTTCTATTAAAACACCAGAAGTAAGTTCCTGGTTCTTTATTAAGCAACACGAGTCTGGGTGGAACTAAAACTTCCATTATCACCAGAGGAGGGTTCCCGGGTTTCATCCTAAAATTTTGATTTAAGAATGTCGATTGAAGCTTCTAGGCATTGCTAGAAAAGGCGCTTTGAACATTTGTTAACACTCTCATTTGGATTATAAAGACTTAAAGTTTTGCTCCCAGAGAGGGATCAGCGAAACAAAACTTAAAAGAAAGAGTCCATTATTAGAGGGCTTTCAAACAAAGATAACCATCTTCCGCATTATTAAGTGAGATTTCTTAAACCTCTTATGTACAAATTGTTATTATTTCTATTCAATAGTAGCAATAAGTCTCATGACAAGTAAAACATGTTGTATATAACGGTGTTGTATACACAATTATATGATTTTTGTTTGATTATAACAAACAATAAAAATGAAATATTATATTTCAACATTCAAACAGTACAAATTATATGACTCCACTATTTGTACACATTCATAGATATCACACATGGTATTGCACTTGTATATAAACTGAATACGTTAGACAAATTTGTTTGAACACAATAAAAATAATATTTTATTTCAGTCAAATTTGTTTAATACAAACATCAATACATTTCTCTCATTACATACACAACTCCTCACCACAGAATCACTCAGTCACTCATTTCATATATACTTTCTTTCACTGTTTCATACATTCAGTTATACAGACATTAACTCATATACACATTTATATACTGTTCTTGTCTTCAATCTTCTGTCTTCACAGCGTCCTTCCGGTCAGTCCAGTCATCTACACCTGTCATACAGAAACACACACATGGTATCTGGAACAGAAATAATTTCATATTCTAGCTGATAGAATTTTTATTTTTAAAATTTTATTTGCCTCAGATTTCTGGTGTGTTACTCATCATTTTTCATGACCTGATCTGATTTATCAATTAATCTGACTGTGTCTAGATAGCTTGTGATATTTACAGTGATATACTGTAAATACCACAAGGCAGTCAGTGTATATACAAAATATTTTAGTGCAGTGACAAGTTTTTTTTCTGATGGCTGCATATACACACATGTATAGATATACACGTGTGCACTGTCGCGCCAATCAGTGTGCAGCTGAGGAGTAGCCACATGTACCATCTCGACTCAGTGCAACCATAATCAATGTGGTCGAGCACAGGTCAGACACAGTGCAACATGGTCAACATGGTCAACACATACAAAACAGAGTCGAGCCATGGCAAGGTTAAATAAGAAACAAGTTCAGCTACAAGTATGGCACAAGTGAAAATGTGGTTGAGACAGCTCAACACAATTGGTCGAGCCATACTAAGCATAACACAACATAAGTCAATGACCAACAAATGCATGAATCAAAACAGCAACAACAAGCCAGGATATATGCAACAGTCTTTCAAATGGATAAGAGCAAGTGCAAAATTTTCAGATGCTAGCAAACAAGTGATCCGCGTAAATGTCAATGTGTTTAGTATGATGCAGCAACTTCATGGCATGGTCGTTGACGCAGCATAGTATAACACTAGCAGTATGTACAAGTGGTGCATGCCCAGCAAGTAATGGTCAAGCAATATATATATATACAGCATTGTGATCAGCCATGCAAACATGTTAGTACAAGTTGCATACACATGGTGCAGTCAGAATACAAATGGCTAAACAAGCTCGAGGATATATAACTATGCAAGAGACAGGTGAACATTCATGTTGTACAAGTGCAACAAGTGTAGCAAGTTTTATATTGGTGCATAACCCAACATTTTCAAGCAATGTGGCCGAGCCATAGTGTTGTGCAGATAAAGATTAAACAGTGAACAGATGACTCAAACAGTTCAAGACATGGCAGATCCAAGGGTTGCAAAATAGATTTAACAACAAATGAATGGTGCAGCAATATAATAACTAATATAGGTTGAACATGCATGTCATGTTTCTGAAGCTCAACATGGTTCAGCAATGGATGCAACATACAAATCAGTTTAGTACACATGGTTCTTTCAGCCCAGAGCAAGGACAAAGGAGCAACAGTTTAATGGAAGTGAGACAACATGCATGGATGTATGTAAGCATAGAATATGTGCAAGTATACAAACCAAGCATAAATGGACATGGGCTCAACCACAAAGACTGGAGAACATGCTACATGTAAATGCTCACAAGAGACGATGTTACATATTAATGATCACATGAATGCATATGTGAATATACAGTGAATAAATGTTTTCAATCAACAGAGCATATATGAGGTGCAAATAAATATATGGCACGAGTGTTCAGGGTCGTGAAACTAATTTCCAGTTTTTTTCTCACTAATGGAGTTGTGCAAATCTATTTCAGAAATGTAGTAGCATACTTGGCAATTGCTTTTAATCAAGAAAATCATGGAGCAATATTTGGCAAGCAAATTTATTTTTGGACAGTTCAATTTGTGAATTCACAGAATAGCAAAAGGGAAATGTTTTAATTTTGGAAAATATCTATTAAGTCGAGTTATGGTTGACAAAAATCCTGTGTGATTTATTAAATCATGGCCACATTCATCCTAATCAGGGAAAAAATCAGCCAAAAGTCACAACAATGTCACAAGAACAAATTCATGGAAAGCAACCAATCATGGGTTCAATCTCGCATTTTTATATCAAGGAAACAAATAATTTCCAGATTCTTTTAGTTGACCAGATTCATTGAAGGGGACAAAATCTTGTCTAAATTCATTTCAGGAAATCACGCAAGAAAAAGAGGAAAAACAACAAATCAGATCGAGTCTGTATACGAAATCAGAGTGATTAGGATTTTCTTTTTTCTACCTTATAATTACACGGTATCATCACTGGCGAAAAATAATCATCTAGATCAAAAACTGAACTAATAATTTTCAAAGAGCACAAATCAAATCGATTTAGAATTTACTCACCAAGGTTTTCGCTTGCAAGATGATAGCCCAATCGTTGATAGAGAGTCGGAGCTACATAGAATCAAGATCATGCAGCAATCGAAGTTGATTTTGGAATTCCTCAAAAAAAAAACCTAGCTTTTTATCGCCACCGCCATTATATTTCACAATAGGAAAGAGATCGGGACAACTAAAATGAAGGGTGCACCACTAGGCCTGGCAAGGTTTTGATAAATGATTAGATTCTTTTAAAAAGGGGATAACCCTTATATTTTAACTCCTAAGATTTTTTTTCAAATTGTTTTTATTTTTGTATTTTTTAATTTGTGTTGTAAAACGATTCAAACAGTTTACTAGAGTCTGTAAAAACTAGGGCTACTGGTTACGGGGTTGTAATCAGGGGAAATCTGATCTAGGGGTTTAGATCAGTCTAGGGTTTTGAGCGTAGGGTTAGAATAGGAGCAGGGTTTGCGAGTGTACATGGTCTTGTATGCAGGATCCGTTCTATCACCAAGTAGAAACCATAGGAATGCAGTTGTAGGCAGGATTTTGCCGAAGCTGGGTATCTCTTGTGTCATATACTTTCTGCATTTCTATTTCTGCTATATTTTGTGATTTGTGAATATTTTAATATCTCGCGAAAATTTAGTAAACCATATTCACCCCCCTCTAGGGTTAATCTAGATCCAACAAGTGGTATCAGAGCCTGGTAATTGCATTAACCCTAGAATCATGGATCCAAGTTGTCAGTCTTCTGATAGTCAGTCCAGTGATATTCCAATTATTTTCAATGGAACAGATTTTTCAATTTTGAAATCAAAATTCGAATTATATTTATAATCTGTTAATTTTGAATATTGGGATATTATTGAAAATTTGGGAGATATGTTAGATAAGAAAAATAAAATTTTAAATGCTCGTGTTATGCATATTATTTATTCTTTTATTGGTAATGATCAACTAAAATTTATCTCTCATTGTTTAACTGCACAGGATATCTGGAGAACTCTCAGTGCACTGTATGGACAAAAATATGACAACTGCTCAAAACCCGAGAAGGACAACTCATATTCAGATTTATGTGTAACAGGCTATACAAATAAAATTCAGATGATTCAGATGATCGTGAATCAACAGATGATGAAACAGAAGATTTTTCATATGCAGATTTGGTTTATATGTGTACTGACTTAACTAAATTTGTTGATAAGCTCCAACGGAAAAACAAACTTCTGAAATCTGAAAATTGTGATTTGATTAACAAAAATAATATGTTGGAATTAAAACATGAAAACTCCGATTGTAAGAATTGTTTCAATTTGAAAAATGATTTAGCTCATCTTAATAAAAATCTTCAGAAATTTGAAAAAGAAATTATGGTTTTAAAACAAAATTAGGATGAGTTAATTCCTAAAAACAATGCTTTCCAAAAAGAGTTGGATAATCTAATTTCCAAACATAAAATTTTTGAAAATCAAAATTTACAGAAATCTGAAGTAGTTTCGAACGAGCTTAAAAAAGGAATTGCGAAATTCAAAGATTTTGACAAATCTGCATCTGAAAAAGAAGCTAAATTTGAGTCTGAGATTGCTGAATCTCAAGCCAAAATTAAATTGCTTAAAGATGAAAATTTGGTTTTGAAATCTGATTTTGAAAGATATAAGATCACTAAAAATCGTTGTTCAGATTTAATGAAAGAAAACGATGATCTTAAATCTAAAATTCAACAACCTAAAACAACATTGAATAAATTTTCAAATGGTTAAAAATCTTTATATATGTTGTTGAAAAATCAATTTTCATCGAGAAATCAATGTGGTCCTGGCTTTGGGAGAAATAATGTCTTTGAAAATCGAAATTCTAATGATTTAAAAAATTCTTCAAACTGCATTGGAATGAACCGATATGAAAATTCTAACTCCGGTAACCTCAAAGGATTTTTAAATCATAAATGTGATGTGAATTTGTTTTATAATAATCCATTTTGGATCCCAAAAAGAAAAAGAGTGAAACAGATTTGGGTTCCCAAGGGCTCAAAGGTAAATTCCAATGGATTATTATACAAACAGATTTGGGTACCAAAAGACGATAACCTAACTGTGAGTGATTTTACTAATTTGGTTAGACCACTCGATCCCCTAAACTGTTAGGTACAGAGGAGGCCGAGGAACTGCTGTGCAAAAACAAATGTGAAGCAAAGTTTTTTATATTTCTATATCATTCACAGTTCCTTTAGCCAGGATTTTTCTGAGTCAGAGATTCTGGTTTACATGGATTTCAGGTATAATCTTTGAACTCATCTTTGTAAATATATTTTTTGTGTATTCCTCATATTTCCCCTTCTGTTTTTTTAATCTGTCATTGTCATATCATTGTAATTCTTTCTTGTCCTTTCTTAACTTCCAATTGCAGTATTCATATTTTTTTGGAAATTTGCTTCATTTGTATAAAACTCTGATGTTTTTAATCATTTCCAGATTTTGAATTTATTTTTATAAATATCTGCAATTAATTTGAAGTTTGTTTTGTGACTCGCTGAATTCATAACAGTGTTGATGTATTCTTGTCATATCTTGGACACTGTTGATTCGAATTCTAAATTTTTTGAAGATCTGAAAGTTTTGTGGAATTTCACACACCTTTACTGTTTTGAGTTTCTTCAAATTCATTTTAGAAAAGCTTGAAATATTATACTCATTACAGCACTCTACTATTTATCAGTTGTGATAATTTCATCGATTTTTAGATTGGCTTGGAAATTTTGAATTATCTTGAATCATTGCTTACATCTTGATATTTACTGTTATTCACGACCATGTGGTTTAGATTTTTTGAGATCATTTGAAATATCTGATATTTTGAATCTCACACATCTCTTAGATCTGAAATTATTTGTTTTTTGTCATTGATTCATTGTATCTTATGTTTTACATTTGTTCAAGTGATTTCGAATAAACCATTATTTTTGGATCATGAAATATCTTTCAAACTTGATGTAAATATTCTGAAAAATTCTTTGGACTTGTCAGAAATAATTTGGAAAAATTATCTGAAAACCCGGTCTTGAAACCCACTGTTAATTCATGATTTTTTTTATTTAAATATTTGTTTGTTTAAAATCATTTGAAATTAATAATTTCCTGAATCTCACATCGTGAATTTAAAATTTATAATCTGGTGTGACTGATTCATTGAATCTCGATCTTTTCATATCCCTTCAAATGATTTAAAATAAACCATATATTTAATCTTGGATCATGAACCATTCTTTGACTGTTTGAAACATCTCCATGACAAGTCTGCTTTGAAAAAAGATTTTTGTGCTGGTCAGATATTGTTCTTGAAAATATTTTTTGGTGACTGCTTGTTTTGGTATCAAATATATACCATGCTCTGATAGATGAAATTATTTTGCTTGATTTGTTAACCATGTCCGCTTAGGCTTTGGATTAACATTATGTTGTCTGCAATATCCTTGTTTGTCTCCAGTGTCATTTTTAAAATCCTCATTAATAGAAACAACAAGTGGTATCAGGTTAGAAGTACTGATTTTTTTTTGTGTATATATATATATATATATATATTAATCCATCTTGACTTGTATAGTTTTGCATATCCCTCTTTTTATTGATTTTCAATTTTAAAGTTATTTATTGATTATACATTCAGAAATTGAAATCAATAACCAAACCAAACTGTATTTATAATTTATCAGAATTATTATCAGATTTTGAAATTGGGATGAATTGCGACTGCAGTATATTTCACAACAAGAGGAGATTTTATTTAGATTTTTTCATGATGGTTGAACATTTATTATAATTTTTGTTTGAACATTTCATATTTTATATTATTAAATCCGACTGACCAGAATTTCCTGTACACCTACAAATAGACTAGCATAGCCTAACCTCCAACTCATATTTTCTAAGACGACGCTAAGGCTCTGCCATTTTCTTTCTCCTCCAAATCTTTCATAAATTAGAATATTAGATTTTAGAAGTTCTGATCCAAGATTCAAAGACAAAGAATGTAAATCTACAGCATAGGTGTCTAGATTTCTTATGAATATGAGGTAAATCCTGTGGATTTGAATTATTTAGGTTTCTTTCTTTCCTTCTTCTGTTGCATCAGGTTTTGTGAATCCGTGGTTATCATAAAAATAGATTCAGTTAGAAAGACATAGGATAGCAGATATGAATCAAATTCAAGGATTAGAAAGCTGTCAAGTGAGTGGATTTAAAATTATACCTTTTGTTAATGGTATATTTATCGTTTGTATTCTCCGTAATTCATAACTTAATTAATAACTAGAATTTGTGGTAATTGTGTTGAATCCTACTTAAAATAAGTTGAGAACATTGTTGTTGTAGTTTGTTCAATTAGTTCTCTGTTTGGGTTAAGAATTATTATAATGCCAAAATGGTAAATTTGATGATAGCTATGCATACATTCTTGAGATCGCTATTCAATTATAAATTGGATATGTTGGAAAAAGGGAATTACACCGAATTATGGAATTAGTAGAAGAATTGATATACCTAACTTTGTATAGAAAATTTATAGTAACTGAAAATGGTAAATGAAAAATAGGAATTAACATCTAACTCAGAAAATAAAAGGGGAAAAGTTAGTTGTGGACCGAGCTAGTTGGATTTTGGGGAAATGATATATTTCCATAATGATAAAATTATCAAGAACATAGTTGTAGAAAAAGAAATGATAAATGGATTAGTGTGAAATAGGTGGTTCTTTTACCGTATTGCGCACTAATCAAATCAAATATACATGTATGTCCACAATGAAAATAAAAGGTTTAGCTTGCAACTACAAATCTTAAGTGACATACGTTATGGAAATTGATTTATACATCTTTCCTCTGACCAGTCTAATGAGGTATGTGAAATATTTTTCCGAAATAATCTGAATGTAAATGACGGTAATTAATGAAAGATTACAACAATAAAAGTTGGTTCATATTAAGAAATCTAAGAAGAAATGTGATGAACGGGGAATATAACCAATTATAAGTAATTATATAAATGAGAATGTAATATAATAGGTAGGCTTATCCTAGGGACATATGGAGTTATAACAAGGGTTATAATAAATGAAAGGAGAACTTATTAATAAACCTTAGTTAAGAAAACTAAGTTAGTAAGTAGACAACAACAAGAAGTTGTGATTACAGTGTAAGATAAGGTTATAATTAAATAAGAACAAATAAAGTAGGCTTATTATTAGTAAACTTATAACTTAGAAAATTAAGTCTAATAAATATAATAAATAAAAAGTGAAAGTCCATTCCGGTGGTGTGAGGCCAAATAAAGAAAATAAGCAATAATTGTGAGATAATGAACCTTGTAATTTGAATAAAAAGTGAACATGTGGATAATCAAGTTAATTAGCAACTTGATGAGATAAAGCAAGCGCGTGATTAGAAAATTAGACATACGATCTAATAACATGTTTACGTGATGCGCTTGGACCAGTTTGTACATCTAAAGTTGAAGAACCCAACAGGGTAGATCATCGTGGTGTCTGGAGACACGAGAGGAGCACAATCTGATTAATCTACGGAATTGGAGGGAAGTACGTGGCTTCTACGGGACGTGGTGGGGTACCCCGTGGTGGTTTTATCTGCGGTAAACGCTCATGTTGTACTCACAGGGGTTGAGTCTGTACGGTACTATCTGGTGAGTATACCTTAACTCCAATTGTAGTTTGATAGAAAGAAGGTTATGGCGTATGGCATTGGGTGATTTAGCGGGTTTCCTCGGGAGAGGCGGGTCAGGACCTAATACAGGATAGTAATTGTCGGATACATGTCATTGGTAGTCAGTGTGACATGGAAAGACTACTGCTAAACTTATAGACCATCGATTTTCACTATCAAGAATTCGAGATGTGGGTTGCGGGACAAGCCAAATTGGATTTTAGATTGGTTGATAGAGGCATGTCACTTAGCTCTTGATGTAGTCTTTCACTAGTTGAGGGGTGAACAAGGGTGGGGCCATAGCCACCGTGAAAATATAGACCATACTTGGATATCTGTATTGTAGGGTTAATGAAGCGACCTTTATAGATATTGAAAGCACCCAACCTTGTTTCATGCATTGGATGCAGCCCTATTACGGCACACGGGTTACAGTAGACAATATGTTTGTGTGAAGGTCTAGACGCACATACGAGGTGGTGTATTGTAGACAGTAGGTCATACTCTGTGTTGAGATGTGATTCGACTAAGGAGTTCGGATATGATGATCTATACGCTTACGTGGCATAGCGATGGTAGTTTTGTGCTATTTACGTGGCGTCATGATATAGATTTTCGTATGTGATTTTGCATAGGATTGATGTTGTATACGCGTCTGTGGTGTGATGGTGGAGACCATACGAGGAGGGTGCTATGGGGGGTACCTTGAGAAGTTGGGTTTAACAATATATATATTTTATTAGGTTTAATCTACCGGGGAGTAGATGGGTATGACATGAGTATAGAGCCTTGAGCGTTATTAACACAAATAACCTAATTATTAAGAAAACATAACTGAATAGTTTATGTTGTGTTATTTAAGAATGTATAACTTGTCCATTGACCAGAACTTTGTCTTCTGACCCCATCCTCATAGCATACTCGCAGATTAGGTTTATGGCAGAGATTTGATAGCCGTTAGACACTTTTTAGGTTGTGTCTTTGTTTCGGTAAGGCTATATTTGATTATTTTATTTTATCCATTTTGTCGTGAGATGTTTTATCGAGCTCTGATATATTTATTATCTCTGTCTTTTCTGTAGGATATCAGACAAGCCAACACGAACTTTGATAAATTGGGATTTTTGGAAAAAATATCGTTTGTCGAAATTCAGGCTGTTATAAAACATTAGAAATTTTAAGAACAATGTATGTCGGTGGTTGATGGATAAATAGATGGATGTAGATAATGGTTGGTAATAGTCATAACATTCTTCTAACCTTGGAAATTTCAAGGATGAAATCATTTAAGGAGGAGAGAATGTAACACCCCAAATTTTAATAAATAATAATTATATGAAGAAGATTAGTAAATCAAGTATAATTAAAATAATATTCATAATTGGGTAAAACGGATTTCACCATTGAGTTCTTTATGAAAGTTTGATTCAGATGGACTTTTAGTTTGTGTAAATCGGACTAAAAATGAACAAGTTATGACCAATGAAAATTTGAAGTTAAACTAAATAATTTAAATAATGAATCATAATAAAGCAACGGTAAGTAGATGACCCAGCCCATATATGGGTCGAACTCTGTGTCGACCCACATATAAGGTAAGTCGACCCACTTCGAGCCAACCCTGTGCCTGATCGATGATGCATGTTTGTAGGTAATTCTTTTCTGATGTATTACTGAGGTGTCTTCTATGGTTTATATTAAAAACCTAATATCATATGGCCTAAACTAACCTTCCACACCTGTAAATAGACTACCAATCTTCACTTCTTCCCCACACCAATTCTTCTTTACCTTCTTAGCCTCCACTCCGTTATGCTCTGGAAAAAATGAAAAAAGGGAAAAGTCAAGGTGTTGTCAAATTATAGATTTGAAAGGATATTCGTCTTCTTTTTCAAAGGCCTTTTTCTGGATCTACAACAATTCTCTGTGAATTCTATGTTATTTTTAGATGAGCAATCTAAATAAAAAGGAATATGACAGTAAAATAGATTTGATCTGAAAGTTTTACAATTATAATGTTTATAAGTTTATCTTGTACATGTTATTGTTCATTTTGTTTATTATGTATTACTAGTTCCTTTTTGGTTGTTATTTATTTATAAGTAAATTCTTCTTCTTTATCCCTTTCTTTATCATTATTTTATTTACAGCCTTGTAATGTCTATTTATTCATTTCATTTATTTCAGAGGCAAGATCTATTTCCCCTTTTCCATTGTTTTTGCACTGAGCCTAGACCAACAAGAGCTTAAGCCTTTATCGTTTAATTTGCATAAAAATTGGAATATTATGAAAGAATTTTAAAAAGGTGGATTTTGGGAATATTGAGAATTGGTAAATTATGGACTGTAAATTGGGATAAATTCTAATGGAAGAATATGCAAACTTGTGAATTGGAATAAGTTGTATTTAATTATACATTAAGTAATATGCTATTAGAAAACATATATATTGGAATAAATATACTTAATTGCACATTAAGTAACCTATAACTTGTAACTGTTAAACATTTGAGCAGTGATGCATTGGACCTGTCTAACTTGGGGAAGGGTTGTATAAAAAAGATTACATTTAACTAGAAATGTTCATTACAACCTAGAAATATAACACGAGATTATATTGAGATTATTAATAAACTTAAACATGCTAAGTTAAACCCGTCTGCTTAATAAGTTAAGGAGTCCATTCGGGTAAAATACAATAGGGCTCGTAGAAATCCTAGTTAACTTGGGGACCAAGTCTAAGGGTCACTTGTGTCAAATAATTGCTTGCTTGTCTGGAACCCTTATCAATCAGTTTCCCTGTTATTACCATCTGAGTCTCGCACTACGTAGAGGCTAGGGACGCTTTATCGATCGTGACTGTAAGAGGTTCAAAATGAGGTGGGTTTGGTGGAAACATGAGAATGCATTGTTCCGAACAGGGAAGAAAACACATTGTAACGCCTATGATTAAAGCTGTGTCTTTTTAGTTGACGAGTTGGGGACTGATAACCAAGAATGTCGTAGCTGACACAGGTTATTTACATAATGTTTAAGAAGCCGATCACTAGGTAGAAATTAGGTAAAACCTAATTTTGACATTCTAATAATTGGTGCAAAAATTCTGCGGATATGAATGAGAAGCTTATCTTGTTTCGTGTTTTCTATTTACTGTGTTTTCATGTCCATTATTATTTATCTGTCTGAATACTTCTTTATCTTATGCTGATGCTAAAAATCACTGGAACTCGCTGGACTTATGTCTGACCTAGTTTGTTTTTCTCTCTTTTCCATCACTCCAGGTTTTCAGGGCGGAGAATCGCAGCAGTGGATTTTGATCTTTTGACTCAGCTTAGGCTTGGACCATTTCTTACTTCATGTATTGCTTCAGCACTTGCTTTATGTCTATTGTAATGACTTATGAGGGAGATGACTTTTGTGGTGTTATTCTTATACTCTGATATTTTTCTTTTGCACGATACAGTTTATTTTATGATAATGATTCCATGGTATTTTGAGTGTAATGTTGTGATTAATTTATTAATAAATGTTTTAAAAGGATTCCGATGTGTTTTACATTATGTCTTATGAATTTTATCCTCTCTGTGGTCACTTTGTAACTATTGCACTTCACAAAACTTAATGCATCCTCTTATGGGTGACATTAAGGGATGTAGGGTGCCCCACTGGATTTAGAGTAAATCTGAACCATTATGAAATTCTGGTGTGTTATTTTCTTTTACTGCTTTTTATTAATTATTATATGCATTCGTGTTTGAACCTGTGATCATATATCTGTGATTTGTATATTATTCTGAATTACACAAAAAGATTTCAACAAATTTATAAAATCCACAAAACAGTATTCACCCTCTCTGGTGTTTAATTTGCCTAAAGATCCTTAATACGCATTCCCCAACACCTTCGGACTTCGACAAATGGTCCCTTTGTGGGATTGTTTTCTAAATCAAAATCCATGTTTTGAAAGCCCTTAGACCCTTTGTCTAAATAGACATGCTTTCTTAATCTATTTTTCCATAAACTACTTCCTTAGGTATTGAAGGAGCCATTAAGGAAGTTACTTAAATCCAAATGTTTTGAGGTTTCACCTCTACGACTATCAGTGTTGGTAATGATAACGAGGAGATCTTTTATTCAAATGTTTTCTACAAAGGAAATAAAGGCTCTGCCTCTATTGCCTATCGTCATTATGGGACGATAGGCATCACTTGTTCTTGTTGATAAGGGAAGCTGAAAGGGTTACATTTTTTTGGAAAAGCCTAAGTATGGAATTTGGATCCATTAAGGGAGCCTAAAGGGATGGGAAAACGACAAAATTGTTGTGCTCACCATTGAGTAAAGTGCTCTCTAATTGGAACTATTGAAATACTTATGTGTTTAGTTGTTGGACATTGCTTAGACGTTGCATATGTGTGTGACACATTGAAGGGTGTAATGGCTAGAAAATCAAGTAACAACGACTAAAGTAAATCAAAGATAATTATAACCAATATGTTACTTAACACTGTATAAAGGATTAGGAAGAAGCTTTCGATTTCATGTTAGATAGTGGGTAACTAGCGAAGCAGGGGATAGGAACCGAAAAAGGAAGCTGGTTCTATGTTATTGGAAAATGACCCCACAAAGCACGGTATGGGAATTAGGTATAGAATATGGTGTCATCTTTATTTCTTAGAAAATCGGCTCTCTGAGAAAGCTCGGTACAAAATTTGAGGAATAAGGAAATGATGAACAAAATTGTAGAAATTGTTAAGATAATTGGTCAATGTAAACGGGGATGGGAATCCATTATGTGTTGTGTGTTATAAATGTTACTGTTAAATGTGAATTAACAATTCTAGTGCAGGAGCATAGGGTTAGCCTGGTTTTGAATTGTGATTCTAACGACGAGAAAACCCGTTCCACTAAGAGGTGTGGTATCATTAGATATCAATAGTGTTGGGCAGTTGTATTATTATTTACATCAATTTTTTTGACGGACCCATAGTTTTTGCGTTTCCCTTAAACTTTCTAGTACTCAATTGGGTAGACTGAGGTTTAAGGTTTTTCGGGTACTTCGTCGAATAAGCTTGCGAAGGCTAGACAGATGTTGTAGCTATTTAGAAGTTCCATAGCTTTTATTTTGTCTATTTGGATGTATGTACTTTGCTCATATGTTGATCTCAGAGCATACTTTGTAATAATTTATATTTTCTCTAAATGAGTTATGCGAAGGGTTGTATGAATGAATTATCCAAGTCAATGAATCTTTTGTGAAAATTTCATACTCATGTGTTATATGATACTACAGTTGATTAACATCTAATTTTCCATCATCAAAAGTTGATCTAGATATGACTATAACATATATAGCATTTATCTTATAGTATGGAGAAAGGGGTGTTACACTAACTTTTTCAAAGACAAATCATCCAAATAGCTTGCAAAGCAATGCCTACAAAGAAAAGAATTCTAAAGAGAAGCAGAGATGCATCCAAAATAGTTTTCAAAGCCTTTCCCTTTGGAGCATGGATAATTGTAGCAATCTGTTTAAAGGAAAACAAAGTCATTCCAAAATCAAAATATGAATCAAAAGCCTTTGAAGCCACATTAACTTTGAAGCAAGAAGTCATACAGCAAAGTTCATTTGGGAATAAGGTCTTCGAAATCAATAATTTTGAAGTCAAAGCGTTTGAACCAATGTCCTTTGAAGCGGGAAACCATTAAGCCAGATCATCATACCAACCCAAGGAATCAAAGCCGTTCATCTTTCGCCTGCTCGAAGCAATTTACCTCTTGGTCAAAGCAGAATAAAGCGCATGTTTGAGATCTTCCCTCTATAAATAAGGGTAAGGTAGGGTAGTACTAAGAAAGGGTCTGATTATTTCATTCTCTTGAGTCTCTATGTTCTTTCTTTCAAAACCATTAATTAATTTAGGGAAAATTCTATCGAATCCAATCATGAGTTTATACCTATAAATTTGGATGAACCTTTAATTGACATAGTATATGCATCATGATTATGACACTTTGTATCGACTTAGTGTATGAATGAATAAGAATTGTATAACTATGAATAGTCCTTACTTATTACATATGAAAACTTTGTGACTTTGGAATTGGCATATCTTTGGGTATATGAAATGATTTGAATCCTTCTGAAGCAAATTGAACTAATTCATTTTAGACAATCTTCAACCTACTTCAACCGTATTCATATTTTCATCTTTCTGGGCTTCGAATCGAAGTACCTACGGAGGCTTGGCAATGACTAAACTATCAAATTAACACATTCAAAGTATCCCTATGGTTAGAACCTAACTTTCTGACCTTCCAAGCAGTTTAATAGGCTTTGAACATGCTTATTTTCCTTCTAAAGCAATCATCCAGGCTTAGAACTTACTTTTTAGAAAAATCAAGCCAACATATTTGTTTCGAAAAAATAAACTTGGCTTCAAGCCGATCATGGACTTCACAAACTCGACCTCATAAAGGGCATTTAGATGTTACAACATTTTTAATATGACACCATCAATTGAGTGATAATCTAATCTTGTATTGATAGAGGGCCGCAGATTGACCCTCAAATACATTTATCCAAAGGGATACCAATTGGAAGATTGTCCTTTAAATTGTCATGGTATGAAATCCTAACTCTAATAAATGTCGTACATAAGAAGTTATGCCTAACTATACTAAAGCGTGGCATACAAATATTTCAATTATTTTCGTATTTTTTATGACCTGTAGACATTATTAAAACATCACTATATTTTGATATAAACGTTTTGATTATTGTAAGCTTGAAATCCATATATGTTTATGCGATGCACGATCATAGCAGATATCTTGTAGGGGCCATTTGGCTAAAGTCCATATTGAGTTTCAAAATTGGAAAAACATCATTGCCAAAAACAGTATGTAAAGTAAGTCCATAAAATTAAGTTAACTAGTAATTCTATAAATTTACTTAATTATTCAGTGAATACTTGCCACTGTTCTAGATCTAGAAAACATCGTCCAAGATCTACTTTTGGGAATCCTACCAAAGTGAAATGCAAATCCCACTGTAAATCTCCTTTTGATTATATCGCCAGAGATATTGCAATATCAAATGATATATCGACCGAGAAGAGATACTTAAATATCGTCCGATATCTTTGTTTTTCTAGTTAAAAGTTAAATCCGTGCCTGAACCACAACAATAATTAAAAAAACTCAAATCTAGCCATGATAATCTCTTGCTATTTAATATTTTGCATCTTTAATGATCATACTGTATGTTCATATATGTTCTACCATGTTTATGATTGTCATATTCATCTTTTTTACATATGTGTTACCTATGAAATTATGTATTCTATGTTCTATTTATGAAGAACTTTTTAATATTTTGGATTTTTATGGTTTATATTTAACAATAATTCATGTTCATGGACCGTATTTTGTAAGCACTAATCTACTTGCATTGTATTACGTTTTTATTTTAAACATATTACGATTTACAGTATGAACGAGCTTTCGTAAATTAAGAATAATGAAGTAGTCTTCCAACTCAAGTTTAAGTTACTATATTTATAATACATTCATAAAAACAAGTATGTAAGAATAACATTTTTTAACATATTATGCATACCGAGATTATTCTGATATGAACTTTCAGACTCAAGATGAAAATCCGAGATGAACCCTCGAGTTAGACCCACCTCATCCAAGATCTCCCCTGATACGAGATCAATATCTAAAATTCCTGAGACAACATGACCAATATCTGAAATTTAAAAACCTTGATACTTGCAGATATTTATGTAATTATATACAAAATTTGTGGAAATCTCCATGATCACTCAACAAAAATTTGCAAAAATTTCCATTTATTATTCACTAAAAAATGATGGAAATTTCCACAAATGTTTGAAAATATTATGGAAATTTCCACAATTGTTCACCAAAAAATTTGTGGAAATATCCATAATTATTCACAAAATAATTGCAGACATGTATGTAATTTTTTGATATAATTGCATAAATGTTAGCAATTATTTAGTGAATAATTTCATAATCACCTAAACCTAATATTCACAAATATTATTTGAAACATTTTAATGTCATAAACTAATTTTTTATTATTTGAATCTTATCACGTTGATATTTCAAACAAATCCAGGGGTTATTTTAGAATAATGTTCGGATCAGACCAAGCATTTTTTATTATTTGAATCTTATCATCTTGATATTTCAAAAAAATCCAGGGGTTATTTTAGAATAATGTTCGGATCAGCCCAAGCATTTATTTGAATCTTATCTTGTTGATATTTCAAATAAACCCAGGGTTTATTTTAGAATAATGTTCGGACCAGACCAAGCATTTTTTCTTGTTGGCTTTAGATTCTTTAGAACTTAGAAATGAAGTAGCAAGCCCCCAACATACTTTAATATCCTCTTAAATTTTCTTGCTGTGTGATGTTTGGTCCTCTACATATGTAAAAAAAATAAATATCCAAGACGGACAAGAGTTCACTGTTGTACTTCAATATATATGTATTACAATATAAATTCTTTGTTTTGTAAAGAGTGATGTTATATTATATTCACATGTTATTCAACGTGTTTTGTGATATTCTATTTCTTTCTTCTTCTTTCTCCTTAATGGATTGTCTTTGGATGACTAAATAATGTACTCATGAATACTGATAATGTATTATTTATCGTTATTAGTGGTAAAAAGGCAGTGTGTTTCATGTCTAGATTCATTGTAGTGTATTAAACAAATTGATAGGTGTAAACATACCAAAGCACAACTATCGGAAATTAACTCATAGGAAAACTTTAAGATTGAAATACTAATATTATCCTCTTCCACCCAAATGTAAGCGTAGTTTTCTGCATTTAAAAAGCCTATGTAGCAAAGCCTTATCTTTAGACTACACTCAATTATCTTCAAAATACCTACCATTTTTTGTCGTAAAAACAAGAAAATTTTGCCATAGTTCGTTCCAAGCTCGATTTAAAACTCGTAAATCTACATATGACGACGGTACCTTCTTTCAAAGAACAAATTTATTATTGAACCTTGATATAATAAAGATTTAGGTTATGCCATCATTTAAAAAGACTTTAGTTAAAGGACAAGGTTAACCCCTTTTATAATTTGGAAAGATGTAAAGGTGTGACCCAGAATGAGGTTTAACTATATGACTAGCCAAAATGTGAATGGCCCTTTATTATATATCGGATGGATTGTGCTACAACAACCGGGTTTGCAGCATCAAGGATAAAATAAACTACTATTGTATAGGAGAAATTCATGGAGAGTTATTAATTAATGCATGTAATCAAGCCTGTACTATGTCAATTGAGTAAACAACCCACTGAATAAGTATAACCCATTTTAGATGTCTGAATTTGTAGATACGTTAGTAAGAACCTAAATTTTGATTAATATGATAATTATTTGAAAACAATTCAAATTCAAATATTTATTTGTCTAAAAATTTGTTGTATAAGCCTTACGAAACAGCTGCTTATCTACTCTTTAGTTCTCCTTTTACTTTTTTATTAGCTACTTCCGCAATCTCCAGGTTAAGCTTTCCTAAATATCAAAATCCTAAGACGTTAAAGAACACGCATAAGCTAGTTTGGACCAAACGTAACTTTTGGACAAAAATAGTTTAAAAAATAAGAGCAATTTTGGTGTAAATTGGAAAGTAAAAGGAAAAGGCGGTGTTTTCATGATCCAAGCACGTCCCAACTTCGAATAACTGATAGATCACTATGGCTTTGTACAAAATCAGACCTCAATCGTAAATGAATCCAAACCAGGCTTTCAAACCACAAATTCGACCATACATTATAATAGTTAATCCACGGTTTTTTATTTTTTTCTTACTTTCTCATTCTACTATTTTGTCTTACTCTTACCGTTTGTATTAATTTGAAGAAAATAATAAATTCAAATACAAGAATTGTCATCATTTTAAAACTTTACCACATGCTCATCCTCTTAATCTTTCTCCATTTTTCTATTTTCTCCCAAATCGTTGTAAAAATTATCGTTAATATACACGCTCTACTCTATGCATATTGTAATTATGTTGATGCAATTATGCACTATAATAGCACATAAATTCAGTTGCAAAAATTTAAGAACACCCACTACTCATATATGTACCTTTTTTAGTATTATTACATAAAACCAGTTAAATGTGTAAATATTAAAAAAAAAAATTAATGGTTTGATTGACTACAATGGGCAGAGCAGTTCTCTATTAGCGAGTCGTCACCTGAACTTCTTGCTTGAGAGTTTCTAAGAACATTCGATGAGCTGAACATATGACCACCATATTTGAGTCAAGCTCCATATCGATCAGATTATGGATGTTCTTTCTGTTGGGACTCTCGAGGGAATTTAATCGATTGTTGATAATTGATTGGTCTATGACAATTGCAGCGTCTCGCATGCTACTTTATTCCTGATTGATCGGTATGGATGTTTAGGCAAGTTGGTGAGTCATATTTTTCAATTGATTTGTTGGATTTTCATTTTTTGTTAAGTAAAGTGGAGTGCTTGGGTCACAACATCTCAAGTAAGATACTACTATGGGTCATACATGATTTTGAATAGTTTGGAAGTTAGAGCTGACCCATGAGAGTGCAGATTTCTTGTTTCGAACAACAATGAAAGACTGATAGAACTCACTTGGTTGTGTGGATGGTTTAGGTACTTTGTATTTCCTAATGGAAGGTTGTCGCATTTGAAACGACCCAAACTTCCCGGTGAAGGAAAGCACGGATTGAGTTGAGAACACGACAAATCAGAACACAATCAGAAGAACATTTCATTATTTATTACAACAATTCAATCAGAATACAAGAATATACAGAGTATGAATTAATATTGTACATCAGAGAAATATCAGAGATTTTAAATTACAATACCGCAGCGGAAAAATAATACAAAACACAACTGAACGAGAAATACAGATACAAAGCTTTCTGAATATCATTCCAGCTGTAAACCAGGATCCTGCGAATATAAATCAGCAAAACCAAAACTACAAGCTGCCCGTGTGGAAAATAGGGGCACCCAGAGTTTAGGTTAAAATAATAAACTCCAGGTCAGTCATGTGACTGGTGTGAGAACTAAAACAGTTATTTAAAACTATACTTTAAAAGAGAGTAATTCAAGGGACTACGCCGTATAACATGGAATGGGTTTCCTCCTAAGAATACCAGTGCATATAAATAAACAGCGCAATTCTTTTTGGAAAAATGAAGCTATTATAAGACCCAGGTCCCATCACACAATGCAACGCAAGCCGGAGGATAGGGTTTTTCCTTATAATAGCCAAATAATGCATGATATGTTTAAAACAAATTATTTTGATACTATTATAGTGTAAAGTGTATGAAAACAACATCAAATATAAATGTATCAATCATGGGCGGCATGGGTACCATCTATCATGTCGCTAATACTAGGTTCTACAATCAAAACCGAAATGTCACGTATTGGAAATTGGATTTCCATCATGAGTCAAGGCCAGGGATGGATCCTCACCGCTTCGAGACACTACTAGCAGATGTCTCAGGACCACACATTCTGGGTAAACCTTGGATCTTCAGGGCCAATCCTTCGTTACGTTTGAGGATTAGTTATTCCTGAACACACATTTCTCGGTCCTAACGGACCATCCATCGGCTCCGAAGAGACCGATATATCCGAGGCGCCTCACAATCCAACAACCAAAAAAATAAAATGTCAGGGCTAGCAAAACGCTGACACCACCCATAACTAGATAGAAATGTCTTGCCCTCCCTACAGTCACGATCCCGTTTTTGACTCATACCGAGGTGTGAGGCTCGCGAATCAACGTTATACACAAAGCTACGCTGTATTAAAGCCATGTTTTGATCATCAACCACAAGACTGTGCTTTTCAACAAAAGCCTTGATCATTTGCATCTCAACATGCCACACAGGCAGTTCATGCCATGCGACTGGTATCTATCGATATATAACCACTGAGCTCGTACGTCTCAGAGAAGGGCGTTAAGCAAGAGAATAAATTCTCCGCCGCCAAACAGATATATATTTAAAAGAAATCAATCAACATAGAATAAAATCCAGTGTCAGACACACAATCCATTTACAAGTCCGTTATGGGTCTGAACGAAATCGGAGGCACCTTATACCTCGCATATCCATTGATCTCCAAATACGTCTGGACGATCACCAACTATTTCCCTCCTCTTGGGTGTACAGCCCAATCAAAATCACCAGTAATCGTTCAAACAATGTGAAGACCTCCAATCTTCAACCACCTTCTTCATCTTCGACTTATCATCAAATCAATTATTTAGAATGGGATAGACCCGGTCTTTCTGAATAACTCGCGTATAAAATAAACAAGTCCTATAAAAACACAACATAAGCCTCATTCCAGTTCTGAATATTCTTTTGTTTAAATATTCACATCTTTAGGGATTTGTTCCCATTAATTTTATCAAAAATAAATTCTTTGAAATTTATTCTTTAATCTTCCTTTGGATATCATTTCAAACCATATTACGGTTTTCCAAACTAGTCGGGATTAACAAACCATACCGAAGTAATCATTTTTATTTTTCCAATCCCAACCTATTCATCCCATAGAGCAGAACTGTTATTACCCTGTAACTAGCACCACAATGTTATTGGTAAATTTAATTACCATTTTCCGATCAAATCTAATTAAAGATTTAACTATCACTAGGAGAAAAACTGGCGATACTCCACTCTCGATCATTTTCCAAATTTGATGATTTAAATTATCAATTCACATTTCAATCTAATTAAAGATTCATTAAAACGCCACTTGGTTTTAATCTTTCCAAAAAACAATATTAATGATTATTTAACTGTGGAAACACAAACATGCCGCATCGACAATCTACACCGTACTATTGATTTCTGCCGATATATAGCCTTTGAGCTCGTACGTCTCAAAGAAGGGCGTTAAGCAAGAGAATAAATTCTCCGCCGCCAAATAGAGATATTAAGCAGAGATCAACCATACAGTTCGAAATACAACCACAGACATGTAATCCTGTCTTTTACTGGGTTAAAGAACTAATGTCATTTAAAACACAGTTCACGATAAACCCAAATCCATTCCATTAATTATGGAATCTTTACGGAAAAACAAATCAATATATATAATCGATATCAATTTCCGTATCTGACTAATAATATAACTAGAATAATGGCAAAGCCTTTTAAATTCCATATGTATTAACAGTCTTCCTCCACAGAATCTCATTTCGATTATTATCAAATTGAATTCCATTCAATTCCAATTTAATATATTAAATTGGAAAACGTTACTTTGGAAAATCCCATTAAATCTTTATAAAAAGATCTATAAATTCCAAATCATATTTCATTGTAAATCGAGTTAAAGAACGAATGTCATTAAAAACACAGTTCACAATAAATCCAATTCACATTCCATTTATTATCGGGTCAAAGAACAAGTGTTGTTTAAAACACCATTCACGATAAACCCAAAAATAATCGATTCCCCTTTTTATTCCAGTTAAATATTAATTAATTGGTATATTTCATTAAATCTAAATAAAAAGATTTAATCTTTTCTCAACTGGGTTTAAGAACTATGTTAATGAAGACACCATTCCCGACAAACCCAAATCCCATTTGATATTAAATACAAGGCTCTGAATAGAAAATATATCGGCATATATTCAATATCAAATTTTGAAATCAACAAATATCGTATTGGAATAATGATATATATATATATATATCTTTCAAATTCCTCCACAATATCCGTATAATCACGGAATCCAATATCAAAATATTTCGAAGATAATTTAGATTCAAATCCATTCCAATTCATATATTGAAAATTCTGGTTATTTTTGAAACCATTTCAAATTCAATTTATTTATTTTAAAAATAATTGAATTATAATTCTAGTTCAAAACTAGTTCATTTCGATAAAAATATATTTTTATCTTTTCAAATATGGAATTTTTTTACATCCTAATTCTTCACAAATCACTTCTTATGATTCTACACAAATTATTGCTATTTTTAATAATTTTATCAAGGCCCGCACAGTCGATTTCCACAAATGGCCATCAAATAGCACTTGCAGCGACCTTTTCCAAATTTGATTTGGACATAATTCCAAATCCAACCGTTAGATTTCTAATTTCTCATATTCGTTAGAAAGCTCTTTTCGATACGAACCCAACGGTTCCGGTTTTAGGAGAATTCGACGGCCGGATCTCACGTAATGTCCGTTCGAAGTCAATGGTCAAAATTCACGAACTACCGCGACACGGCGCGTTCTATTCAGGCCATTATATATATAACATATATATATTATATATATTTCGTCAATTTTCTTTTAAATCGTATTTTATAAATCATTTTAAATTCGTTTTCAAAACGATTTATACTTCATATTCAATTTCAAATCAAAATTGAATATTCCATATCATCGATATATAAATGATAATATTTTCAAAACATTATATGTTGAAATCAATTCCTTTTCGATATTCATTATAAAAATGAATAAAATCGATATAAATATCGTTCACGTCAAAATGGCGTCAATCTAATCAACACGGCTTTATATATTTAAATATATTCGTGTCCATCCCAAATCGGACATCAAAATCATATTTTGATCTTTTACTGAATATTATTTGAAAATATTCGTTATTTTAAAATATTCGTTATTTTAAAATATTTATTCTTTTCTGAACTGGAATCAGACACAGTCAATTACCAGATAATTTGATTTATATGGATTTCATACAGCACACGTACACAACAGCAATCACACACAGTCAACCATCATCCAAAGTGCATTTTACACTACATAAGCATCAAATATAAATATTCAACGCTTATAACAGTCTGTCAACCAATCGATTGACATACAGCTAATTATTGGGATTAGTTTATGTCATATATCACCCTAATACCCGTGTGGGGTTCCAATCAACAAATAATGAATTTTATTTGTGAAGTTGGGCGATGTGTAAAATTTATCATCCCAATCAATATCAGTCAAATGTGTGTACATAAACAAATCATCCGATTTGTTTATAAATATTTATTTCATTTTATATACACATTAAAAAAATTATATTTTTAACTATAAAATATTTATTTCACATCACACAATCAACTTTCACAACAAATCAATCAAACATACAAGTCATCCATGGTCTGTGGACGACGGATGTCGGGTGCTGCTAAGCATCGTCTGCATCCTAGTATATATTTCAAACTAGAAAATAAAATTAAAAGTGAGGAGTTCTCACCTTTGAGTTCCACTCCACCTGTTTTATTTTTGAACTTCTGAACCATTTGGATTTGTTTGAAATTCCAATACAGTCCTTACCACACTGTTCATAATAAAAATTATACTTTTATTGCTTCATTCCAATGAATAAAAATCACATTTTTATTTCTACTTCATATATTTTTACGACGCTTCTTTCTATATAAAAATTATATTTTTATATTCCTACATCTTATATAAAGATCGAATTATTATTTTGACGCTATAAAAATCACATTTTTATCTCAATATATATATAATAAAAATCAGATTTTTATTTCACTGCATATATAAAAATTATATTTTTATATTCTCTATTATATAAAAGTTCTATTTTCAATCCGTTGCTCATAAAAAAATCGATTTTTTTTATTTCTCTACAACATATATAAAAATTATATTTTTATATTCTCTGTCTTATAAAAATCATATTTTTATAATCTCTACTATATAAAAATCATATTTCTATCATCTCAATAATATAAAAATCATAATTTTATTATCTCTGTAATATAAAAACCTCGCCTTTTCTCATTAAAAAAACTCGTCCTTTCTCATTAAAAAATCTTCCACCTTTTCTACATTAATGATCTTACCTTTATTCATATAAAAATTCCATCTTTTCTGTAATTATAAAAAAAATAAAAATCATATCCTTATTTACATAAACATCTCAGCTTTCTAAAACTAATTACATTCAAATAATAAGTAAATAAAAAAATTCACCTTAAATTTGATTTCTACTGAGAAGTGGGGGCCACATTGGTCAGTGGCGGTCAGAGGAGGTTCGAGAGGAGTCGCAAGCGGTGCGGGGTGCCTCAGGTGGTAGGCGGCGGCGGTCTCCAGGCAGTGGCGGCGGATTGGTGGCTTTCGAAGTAGATTGGGGGTGTTTGAGAGGAGAGAGCGAGCGCGAGAGGAGGGAGGGGGCTCGAGAGGAGGGAGGAGGCAGGGGAAGAAGGAGAATTGGAGGGGGGAGCGTCGTTGGTGGCGCCACCGCTGGAGGCGTGCGGCGACGGCTTCCTCCTCCCTCGTCGCTTTTTTTAATTTTAAAATGAACGGGGGAGGGGGGTTGACTGTAAATAGAGGGAGAGAGAGGGAATGGAAATATATATAATTAATAAATTTTATTTTCAAAAAGCAATTTTTTATTTCGAACTCGAAATCGATCCCACCGACTGTCGTCCCTAGCCGATTCCCCCAATTCCAAACACAATGGGATATGTCACGTAGGCCAATTTGATTGTTTCGATCTGTTTCCGTCAAAATCAAAATATAAATCTATATATTGAATTTGAATGCACATTTCAATTTACCAAGGCCACATATGGACTCTAAAAATTCCCGAAAAATATTTTCTAGCTTTGTATTAACGATACGGTTCTAACAAAACTAATTTCATCAAATTCCGAGACCGTTTGAAAAATGGCCATTTTCTGGTCGATCGAAATTGACTAAAACTATTAAAACACGTTTTACTTAGCCACGCTCACATATTGATTCGAAAAATTATGAATTTTGGAATCTAGCAATAATTCGACATTCTGGATCCAACAAAAGTGGTTTCGTCGAAAACAGAGGTCATTTGCAAAATTTCCATTTATAAAGGCTCAAAATCCATAGCGACTATTCTGAAATTTCAACTGGGCATAACTTTTTATTCCCGCTATGAAATTTTGATTTTTCAGATTCTTTGGAAAGATATTTTCAATTAGATTCCAATATTTTTGGTTTCGCTAAAATCCGGTTTTTTTTGAATCTTGTACATTCATTTGAAATTTGAAATCGAATTTTCAAACTATCGCGCAATTTTCAATTCCTTTTATAATTAAAAATAAATAATTATATTCTAACGTCGATTCAAACAAGTATATACGTTCTAATTCTATTCAAAATAAATTTCTCGTCGTTATTATTTAAAATAAATCATTTTAAATATCAAAATTCATTAAAATGGCCAAAATAAAAATTTTAAATTGGTTCGGATTTCCGGGTTGTTACAATTTCCCCACTTAAAATCTTTTCTTCCCCGAAAAGGAACGAAGGCAAAAGTTGTTTAACAAACCAACTCTAGTTTCATTATCTTCGTTATGGCTTAAGTTCTTCAACTTTTCAGTTTCTAAGAACTTTTCAAATTCTTCAAAAATTTGGCTAACACCCTAAAATTTCGAAAAATTTCGCCATAACCTTCCCTGCACGGGAGCACAGGGAAAATCCCGAAATCGCCATACAGGCCATTCCAATCCAAAAAGAAAAAGAAACAGCCAAGCGGCTAGCCAGTCGGCTCATAAAATCATCCAAAACCCAAGAAATACAATAAACATGTACCTATTTGTCGGGCAAACAATTTTATTTCTCTGCTCTATCCTCCTAGCAGTGACATGTACAATGTATATACATGCATGCATGCAATTGCAAATAATTTTCAATATAGTTCAATATTTGGTTCAATTTGGCCTAAATGGTTAAAAATATCAAACCAATAATCAAACAACACAATCATCAATCAATTAGTTGATTAGTTTTTTAAACAAATAATTTTAATACATATATTCAAAAATCACATTTTTGATGCCAAATCACCACAATAAGCCCTATCTAGTTTTGGTTCTCACACCAGTCTAATGGAAATATATAGAAATCCCACTTTCGAAACTCGAACACAAACACTGATGATGATATATCAATCATCAATATCATCTCCAGGCGATTATAGTGTGATTCTATATCTATCCAGTATATTGAAACTCCGAAAACACGTTTGCAAGGCGTATATGCAAAAATTTTATAAATTGGATTGTCCAAATTCAATACAAATAAATATTCAAATACGTTGAATAAGGTTTAAATTTTCAAAACAATATTTGTTTTCATTTTAAAAATATACCCTTCACACTCGTTCTAGGATACTACTGATCCTATCTCTAACGAGTCATTCTCATTGGATGTTACTAATCCAATTTCTGATGAATTCATTCGTATGGTTCTAACGTGTCTCATTCTCGAGCTCTGTAAACCAGAGCTCTGATACCAGCAGAAACGACCCGAACTACCCCGTGAAGGAAAGCATGGATTGAGTTATGAACACGACAAATCAGAACACAAACAGAAGAACATTTCATTGTTTATTACAACAATTCCATCAGAATACAAGAATATAAAGAGTATGAATTAATATTATACATTAGAGATTTTAAATTACAATACTACAACGGAAAAATAATACAAAACACAACTGAATGAGATATACAGATACAGAGCTTTCCGAATATCATTCCAGTTGTAAACCAGGATCCTGCGAATATAAATCTGCAAAACTACTAGCTGCCCGTGTGGAAAATAGGGGCACCCAGAGTTTAGGTTAAAACAATAAACTCTAGGTCAGTCATGTGACTGGTGTGAAAACTAAAACAGTTATTTAAAACTATACTTTAAAAGAGAGTAATTCAAGGGACCATGCCGTATAACATGGAAAGGGTTTCCTCCCAAGAATACCAGTGCATATAAATAAACAACGCAATGCTTTATGGAAAAATGAAGCTATTATAAGACCCAGGTCCCATCACACAATGCAACGCAAGCCAAAGGATAGGGTTTTCCCTTATAGTAGCTAAATAATGCTTGATACATTTAAAACAAATTATTTTGATACTATTATAGTGTAAAGTGTATGAAAACAACTTCAAATATAAATGTACCAATCATAGGCGGCATGGGTACCATCTATCATGTGGCCAATACTAGGTTCTACAATCAAAATCGAAATGTCACGTATTGGAAATTGGATTTCCGTCATGAGTCTAGGCCACGGATGGCTCCTCACCGCTTCGAGACACTCTAGCAGATGTCTCAGGACTACACACTCTAGGTAACCCTTGGATCTTCAGGGCCGATCCTCCGTTACGTTTGAGGATTAGTTATTCCTGAACACACGTTCCTCGGTCTTAACGGACCATCCATCAGCTCCGAAGAGACTGATATATTCGAGGCGCCTCGCAATCCAACAACCACAAAAGTAAAATGTCAGGGCTAGTAAAATGTTGACACCACCCATAAATAGATAGAAACGTCGTGCACTCCCTGTAGTCACGATCCCATTTTTGACTCATACCGAGGTGTGAGGCTCGCGAATCAACGTTGTACACAAAGCTACGCTGTATTAAAGCCGTGCTTTGATCATCAACCGCAAGACTCTGCTTTTCAATAAAAGCCCTGATCATTTGCATCTCAGCATGCCACACAGGCAGTTCATGCCATGCGACCGATATCTATCGATATATAACCTCTGAGCTCGTACGTCTCAGAGAAGGGCGTTACGCAAGAGAATAAATATCCACCGCCAAACAGATATATATTTAATAGAAATCAATCAAAACAGAATAAAATCCATTGCCAGACACACAATCCATTTAAAAGTCTGTTCTGGGTCTGAACAAAACCGGAGGCACCTTATACCTCGCATATCCATTGATCTCCAAATACGTCTGGACGATCACCAACTATTTCCCTCCTCTTGGGTGTACAACCCAATCAAGATCACCAGTAATCTTTCAAATGATGTGAAGACCTCTGGTCTTCAACCACCTTCTTCATCTTTGACTTATCATCGAATCAGTTATTCAGAATGGGATAGACCCGGTCTTTCTGAATAACTCGTGTATAAAATAAACAAGTGCTATAAAAACACAACATAGGCCTCATTCCAATTCTGAATATTCTTTTGTTTAAATATTCACATATTTAGGGATTTGTTCCCATTAATTTTATCAAAGATAAATTCTTTAAAATTTATTCTTTAATCTTCCTTTGGATTTCATTTCAAACCATTTTACTGTTTCCCAAACTAGTCAGGATTAATGAACCATACCGAATTTTATTTCCCAATCCTAACCTATTCGCCCCATGGAGCAGAACTATTATTACCCCCATAACTAACACCACAGTGTTATCGGTAAATTTGATTACCATTTTCCGATCAAATCTAATTAAAGATATAACTATCGCTAGGAGCAAAACTGAGGATACTCCACTCTCGATCATTTTCCAAATTTGATGATTTAAATTATCAATTCACATTTCAATCTAATTAAAGATTCATTAAAACGCCACTTGGTTTTAATCTTTCCAAAAATCAATATTAATGATTATTTAACTATGGAAACACAAACATGCCGCATCGACAATCTACACCGTACTATTGATTTCTGCCGATATATAACCTCTGAGCTCGTACGTCTCAGAGAAGGGCGTTAAGCAAGAGAATAAGTTCTCCGCCGCCAAAAAGATATATATTAAGCAGAGATCAACCATACAGTTCGAAATACAACCACAAACATGTAATCCTGTCTTTTACTGGGTTAAAGAACTAATGTCATTTAAAACACAGTTCACGACAAACCCAAATCCATTCCATTGATTATGGTATCTTCACGGAAAAACAAATCAATATATATAATCGATATCAATTTCCGTATCCGACCAATAATATAATTGGAATAACGACAAAGTCTTTTAAATTCCATATATATTTACAGTCTTCCTCCACAAAATCTCATTTCGATTATTATCAAATCGAATTCCATTCAATTCCAATTTAATATATTAAATTGAAAAACGTTACTTTGGAAAATCCCATTAAATCTTTATAAAAAGATCTATAAATTCCAAATCATATTTCATTGTAAATCGTTTTAAAGAATGAATGTCATTAAAAACACAGTTCACGATAAACCCAATTCACATTCCATTTATTATCGGGTCAAAGAACAAGTGTTGTTTAAAACACCGTTCACGATAAACCCAGAAATAATCGATTGCCCTATTTATTCAAATTAAATATTAATTAATTGGTATATTTCATTAAATCTAAATAAAAAGATTTAATCTTTTCTCAACTGGGTTTAAGAACAGTGTTAATGAAGAAACCATTCACGACAAACCCAAATCCGATTTGATATTAAATACAAGGCTCTGAATAGAAAATATATCGGCTTATATTCAATATCAAATTCTGAAATCAACAAATATCATATTGGAATAACGATATATATGTCTTCCAAATTCCTCCACAATATCCATATAATCACAGAATCCAATATCGAAATATTCCGAAGATAATTTCGATTCAAATCCATTCCAATTCATATATTGGAAATTCTGGTTATTTTTGAAACCATTTCAAATCCAATTTATTTATTTTAAAAATAATCGAATTATAATTCTAGTTCAAAACTAGTTCATTTCGATAAGAATATATTTTTGTCTTTTCAAATATGGATTTTTTTCATCGTAATTCTTTCCAAATCACTTCTTATGATTTTACACAAATTATTGCTATTTTAAATAATTTTATCAAGGCCCGCACAATCAATTTCCATAAACGTCCATTGAACTGCACTTGCACACAGTCAACCATCATCCAAAGTGCATTTTACACTGCATAAGCATCAAATATAAATATTCAACGCTTATAACAGTCTGTCAACCAATCGATTGACATACAGCTAATTATTGGGATTAGTTTATGTCATATATCACCCCAATACCCGTATGAGGTTTCAATCAACAAATAATGAATTTTATTTGTGCAGTTGGGCGATGTGTAAAATTTATCATCCCAATCAATATCAGTCAAATGTGTGTACATTAACAAATCATCCGATTTGTTTATAAATATTTATTTCATTTTATATATACGTTAAAAAATTATATTTTTAACTATAAAATATTTATTTCACATCACACAATCAACTTTCACAACAAATCAATCAAACATACAAGTCATCCATGGTCTGTGGACGACGGGTGTCGGGTGCTGCTAAGCACCGTCTGCATCATAGTATATATTTCAAACTAGAAAATAAAATTAAAAGTGAGGAGTTCTCACCTTTGGTTTCCACTGTGCCAGTTTTACTTCTGAACTTCTGAGCCGTTTGGATTTGTTTGAATGTAGTCATTACCACGCTGCTCATAATAAAAATTATACTTTTATTACTTCATTCCAATAAATAAAAATCACATTTTTATTTCTACTTCACATATTTTTACTATGCTTCTTTCTATATAAAAATTATATTTTTATATTCCTACTTCTTATATAAAGATCGAATTTTTATTTCGACGCTATGAAAATCACATTTTAATCTCAACATATGTATAATAAAAATCAGATTTTTATTTCGCTACATATATATAAAAAAAATTATATTCTCTATTATATAAAAATTCTATTTTCAATCCGCTACTCATATAAAAATCGAATTTTTTTATCTCGCTACAACATATATAAAAATTGTATTTTTATTTTCTCTGTCTTATAAAAATCATATTTTTATAATCTCTACTATATAAAAATCATATTTTTATTATCTCTATAATATAAAAACCTTGCCTTTTCTCATTAAAAAACCTCGCCTTTTCTCATTAAAAAAACTTCCATCTTTTCTACATTAAAGATCTTACCTTTATTCATATAAAAATTTCATCTTTTCTATAATTATAAAAAAATAAAAATCATTTCCTTATTTACATAAACATCTCAGCTTTCTAAAACTAGTTACATTCAAATAATAAGTAAATAAACAAAAATTCACCTTAAAATCGATTTCTACTGAGGAGTGGGGGACACATTGGTCAGTGGCGGTCAGAGGAGGTTCGGGAGGAGTCGCAGGCGGTGTGGGATGGCTCAGGTGGTAGGCGGCGGTCTCCAGGCAGTGGCGGCGGATTGGTGGCTTTCGAAGTCGATTGGTGGTGTTTGAGAGGAGAGAGCGAGCACGAGAGGAGGGAGGGGGCTCGAGAGGAGAGAGGAGGCAGGGGAAGAAGAAGAATTGTAGAGGGGGCGTCGTTGGTGGCGCCGCCGCTGGGGGCGTGCGGCGACGGCTTCCTCCCCCCCTCTCGCTTTTTTTTGTTTTTTTGATTTTAAAATGAACGGGGGAGGGAGTTAACTGTAAATAGAGGGAGAGAGAGGGAATGGAAATATATATAATTAATTAATTTTATTTTCAAAAAGCAATTTTTTATTTCGAACTCGAAATCGAACCCATCGACTGCCGTCCCTAGCTAATTCCCCTCATTTCGAACACAATGGGATATGTCACGTAGGCCAATTTGATCGTTTCGATCTGTTTCCATCAAAATCAAAATATAAATCTATATATTGAATCTGAATGCACATTTCAATTTACCAGGGCCACATACGGACTTTAAAAATTCCTGAAAAATATTTTCTAGCTTCATATTGATGATACGGTTCTAACAAAACTAATTTCGCCACGTTCACATATTGATTCGAAAAATTATGAATTTTGGAATCTAACAATAATTCGATATTGCGGATCCAACAATAGTGGTTTCGTCGAAAATAGAGGTCGTTTGCAAAATTTCCATTTTTAAGGGCTCAAAATTCCATAGTGACTATTCTGAAATTTCAATTGGACATAACTTTTTATTCCCGCTATGAAATTTTGATTTTTCAGATTCGTTGGAAAGATATTTCCAATTAGATTCTAATATTTTTGGTTTCGCTAAAATCCGGTTTATTTTGAATCTTGTACATTCATTTGAAATTTGAAATCGAATTTTCAAACTACCGTGCCATTTTTAATTCCTTTTATAATAAAAAATAAATAATTATATTCTAACGTCGATTCAAACAAATATATACGTTCTAATTCTATTCAAAATAAATTTCTCGTCGTTATTATTTAAAATAAATCATTTTAAATATTCAAAATTCATTAAAATGGACCCAAAAAAAATTAAATTGGTTCGGATTTCCGAGTTGTTACAGCATTTTAGTCAATAACCAAAACTGCACGAGAATGAGTATTCGACTCATGATTCAGAGTCGATAGCGATAGAATTCGGTTTTGAGAGTTGGAAGCACTATTATTTAGCGAAGGAGCTAGAGTTCTTTAGTGATGTTGTATCAATGGAGTTTCTCTTCTTCATGAGGTATTTTGACCTTTGCCAACAGCAGCGTTTGAAATTCTCGACCTCGTACGACTTTGAAATTTCTTACATGTGCGCATAGGAATTGTAGTCTCTTGTGAGTGTCAAGCTGGAAATGTTTCAGCTCGGAAGCGATATTCTTTTAGTGAATGTTGCTTTTGTGTATTACTGGGTATAATTCTATAACTCGAAGTGATTTGGAACAAATTCTACCACGATGGTTGGTTCCAAATAAAAGATGTGCTATTTTTCCTTGGTGTCGTTGGAAGGGGCTGGTTGCACATTCATTTTCTATTGAATGCAATGTGGGCTAGATATAACTGAATGGAAAGAAATGAATAGTTTTCCATTACTATTTGAGATTCCCAAATGGATGGTAGAATAGATGAAGAGTTATATACGAATTGAATTTAACATTGGATGTCTCAGATTAGTATCCAGCATGCTAGGGCAGGCATTGATGTTATTTCGATGATTGCTATTTTTTCCATGCGGGTTTGGTTGTTGATGTTTGATAGGACTATTTATGATTGTATGATTGTTAGACAAGTAGGATAACTATATCGTTGTATCGCTCATTTATCTGAGATGAACTGCATATATAACTTGACATGCTCATTTTAGGTAAACTCGATTTATTTAACGTGCTTATTTTCCCTTGTCGCAATTTCCACTATTGTATCTAATGCTTTTTATTAAGTACATCCCTTGGTACATAAAAGTAAGATTAGATTTGTTTGGATGCTTATTCATTTTTATTTGCATCTAAATGTTAAACTTTCTTGAAAGAGGTTTGTAGTAGAAGTAGAATTGTAGTTTTAGCTATTTGGTGTATTTTGGAGACTTTATGCTCCGATATGGGTAGCTAATTTTGGGTTTTAGTTTTATTTTATTGGTTTGGCCTTACATGGCAAGTTGTGATTTTTCCATATTAAGCCGTGCAAGGGAGGTTCTACCAAAATTTTCTATGCATTCGGCCGTAGTTAGAAATAAATTCAATAAACGATGCTAAGTTGAATTGCCTTCCATCATGTGAGTTCACTTCTATTTTTTCTTATTTGTTTGTTTGGAAAATTAGTGCAAAACTTAGGTGATTGGCTTGGCCACATCAATCCTGGATCGTATGGTGGTTGTACTTAGGGATAAGAATATTGGAACCATTCCAAATTCCAAGTCTATTTCTTTTGTTATGAAAGCTTAATGGTTGTCGTTAAGTATGCTAGGTGAGCGATTATTGTAACACCCCGTATTTTATATAAATAACAAGTGAAAAATTCGATAAACTATGATTTCAGATTTTAGCCTCGAAACATACACCATTGTGTTCGTGGCAATTTCCTTTGTCATGATTGCTTTTAATGGTTGTCGTTGAGTACGCTGGGTGAGCTATTAATGAATTGATAATTAAAAGATTGTATGTATATATATGCACATAAATTCGAAATTTAAATTTAAAGATGAGTAATAAATGGAAAATAATAATTCAAATGAGTTATATAAAGAAATAGCTTAAACATTATTATATAATGTTAACCAAAAATTAAAAAGGCAGAAATGCACATTCAGACCCAGGAGATGGGTCAACCTAAGCTTCACATAAGTCGACCCATGTGTCGATCATAGGGTTGGCCTACCTTTATAATGAACCCACCCGGGCAGATCTGCTTTGGTCCATGATGTGTTTATCTAGTTTATACGGCTCGAATTTTATATTATCTAATACGATGGACTAGAATTTCCTATACACCTATAAATAGACTAGTAGGCTTAGCTTTCAACTTATATTTTCTAAGATGCTGCCAAGGCTCTAACATTTTCTTTCCTCTCCAAATCTTTCAAAAATTAGAAAAAAATAGCTTTAGGAAATTCTGATTCAAGATTTGAAGAAAAAGAATGTAAATCTACAACATATGTGCTAATATTTCTAATCAAACTGAGGTAAGTCCAATGAATCTGATTTATTTAGGTTTCTTTACTTCTTTCCCTCTTCTTTTAGCATCGGATTTGTAAATCCGTGGTTGTTTAATTACTAGATTTAGTTAGGAAGACCGCGGAATCACATATCTGAATCAGATTCAAGGATTGGAAAGCTGTCAGGTGAGTGGATTTAGAATTATACCTTTTTAGTATGGTATATTTACCGTTTAAGTTCCCCATTATTCTTAACATGTTAATTAACTGTAAATTGTGGTAATTGTGATATAATTTATTTTCAATAATGTTAAGAATATTATTGTTGTATAGATCTATTCTATGAACCTTTTAATTGCTTAAATTGTAAATCAAATTACAGTGAAATTGGAAATACTGGAAAAAGAATAGATGTTCCAAATTTGTATGGAAAATTTACAGTGATTTGAAAAAGGTAAATAACATCTAACTAAAAAAATAAAAATGGGAAAATTAATAGTAGACTGGGTTAGATGAATTTCGGAAAATTGATACATTCCCATAACGATAAAATTACTAAGAACGTAGTTGCAAGAAAAGAAAGGAAAAAGGGATTAGTGTGGAATAGAGATTCTTTTACCATATTGCACACTAATCAAATAAAAAAAATATGTATGTCCACGACAAAAATAAAAGAAATAGCATGCAACTACGGATCCGGATTCACGTGTGTTATGGAAATAGATCTTTATATCTTTCCACAAATCGATCCAACGAGGTGTGCAAAATATTTTCCTAAAATAATGAGAATATACAAGACGGTAAATAATTGAATGTTATAATAGTAAAAGTTTGGTTAATGTTAAAGAACCAAGGAAAATGTGACGAACAGGGAATATAACTTGTTATATTTAATTGTATGAATGAGAATGTAATATAATAGGTAGGCTCGTCCTAGGGACAAGTGGAATTATAACATGGGTTATAATAAATAAAAAATGAAAAATTATTAATAAACCTGAGTTAAGAGAACTAAGTTAATAAGTAAACAACAACAAGTTGTGATGATAGTGTAAGACAAAGTCATGAATAAATAAGGAATAAAGTAGACTTATAAAATGAAATAAGTTGTACTTAGTTGTATACTAAGTAGACATGTCATAAGAAAACATGAGAACTAAGAAAAGATTTGCTTAATTATACAATAAGTAAAACATGTTGTTGAACTTGTAAACATGTAATTGGATAGTAAATGACATGGTAATAAAATAAAAGATTGTAGATTACTTTCGTTAATTACAATCTAGGAAATGACATTTTATGGGCTTATTAATGAACTTAAAACATGATTAAGTTAAACATATGCGATTAATAGGCGAGAAGGGTCCATTGCTCAGGGATATAAGAGACTCAGAGAAACCTTGTAACTTAAATAGAAAGGGAATATTTGGGTAATCAAGTTGATTAGTAATCTAATAAGATAAAGCAAGCACCTAATTTAAAAGTATCAAACATAGGGTCTAATAACACGTTTGCATGATGCGCTCGGACCAGTCCGCATGTACGAAGGTGAAGAACCAAACGGGGTAGATCATCGTGGTATTTGGAGATACGAGAGGTGCACGTACATTTGATTATTCTACTTGATATTTTTCTTGATTGCTCTGTGGGTCAAGAGGGAAGCACGCGGCTTCCGAGGTATGTGGTAGGGTACTCCGTGGTGTTCCACTATTGTGGGGTATGCTCAAGCTGTACTCATAGAGGTTGAGTTTGCGCGAAGTATACCTTGGCTACAATTGTAGGCTTGACAGTCAAAAGGCTGTGGCAGATGGCATTGGGTGATTCGGCAATTGCCTCGGTAAGAGTTTGGGTCAGGACTAATGCTGGACAGTAATCGTTGGGTACTTGTCATCAGTAGTCAATGGGATGCTGAAATACTAGAGCTAAACCAAGAGATCATCGATCTTTAACTATCGATACGTTGGTCGAGGGACACGCCAAATTGGATGTTAGATTGTTTGCTAGGGGAACATCTCTTAGCTCTTGATGTAGTCTTCCACTAGTTGAGGGGGAGGGGTGGGGTGGAACCATAACCACCATGAAAATGCAGTACAAACTTGAATATCCTTATTGTAGGCCTCATGAGGTAGACCTTTACAAATATAGAAAGCTCTCGACCGAGTTCTGTGTATTCAAATGCAGCCTTATTAAATGATTAGTGTACAGTAGGTAGTACGTTCATATGAGGGTCTAGATACAAGCATTGGATGGTGTTCGTAGACGGGAGGACATTACTTTATGTTGAGGCTTGATTCGACCATGGAGTTTGGATATGACGATCCGTACGTTGGTGTGGTATAGCGATGATGGTTCTATGCGGTAACATGGCATAATGATTTGGATTTCTGTATGTCGTTTGGTGTAGGGTATGCTTTTGTGGCATGACAGTGGAGACCGTGCGAGGAGGCTACTATGGGGAGTACCTTGGTATGTTGGGGTAGATACATATATACTATATTAGGTTAATCTACTAGGAAGTAGATGGTACGACGTGAGCGTAAACCCTTGAGTGTTGTTAACCCAAACAACCTAATAAATAAGAAATCATAACTAAACGGTATATGTAGGGTTATTTCAGAATGTACAGTTTGTTTAGTTACCAGAACATTGCATTCTGACTCCTCTTCATAACACACTGACAAGTTAGGTTTGTGGCAAAGATATGATAGCATTGGATACTCGTTAAATTGTATTATTACTTCAGTAAGGCTATATTTGGTTATATTATATTTTTTTCCATTCCGCTGTGAGATGTTCACTGAGCTTTGATATTTTTATTATCTCTGTCTTTTCTGCAAGATACTAGACCAGACGACTCAAGCTTTGATGGATTGGAATTTTTGAAAAAAAAATTCGATATTCAAAATTCGAGTTGTTACGTCTGGTATCAGAGCTTAGGTTTAGGATTCCTATGTAGATAGTGAGTGAACATGTTTATATTTTAAAAAATATGAATATATTATATATATACACCTAGATCTATAAAGGAACCCACTAAATACGAAGAGCGACTTATGCTAAGAATTGGGATATCGGTTATGTATACTAAAGAATAGTTATGGAAATTTAAGGATAAGAGACCCCCCGGGTAGTTTGGGTGAAAATTATATAATGTGTTTTGTAATGGAAAAAGATCCCATACGTTAGTATTTGAAATGTTAATATTTTGGGTTAGTAGGTTTGGTAGTTGAGCCTTATAAACTAGGAAAGAGTAGAAAAGGAAATAGGTTAGGAAAATGTATTGGAGAGAAATGACTTTGTGGGAATATTTAGGTAAGTCTAAATAAGTTAAAAACCCACTTTGAGTCTAGCCCCATGGTTAACTTTTAAGAACTTGAAATTTTAAAAGCTTTTGGTGATAGTTTGTGGCATTTTTCAAGTTTTAACCTTAAAAGTCTACAATTTTAAAGTATGTATGGACCAAATTTTACAGAAATTTTTTTTGAAATAAAAAGAGATATTTTGATGTTTGAAAAAAATGTAAGTAACATATTTGAAAAGTATATATTCGGTTTTGAGGAAAATGGAGTATATTTTGGAAACGGATATTTCTTATGAAACTTTTGCCTAAATAAATTCTTTCAAAAAAAAAGTGTACTTAATAGAGCATGTATAGCTCGCTAATTTTCAAAATATAAAGTATGAAAGGATTTAATAGAAAAACAAAGGAAAGATTGCATTTTTGTCAAAAACCAAAATTTTCACTAAGGAAAATTTTGAAAATCTCTCTCTTCTTTTGATAATAAATTTTTGACAATTGTTATGATATAAAATTTTTGTGGGTAAACAAAACACGTTATAAAATTTTAGAATTGAGTAGATGTTGGGGATAAATTTAGAAACTAACACTTTGTTGTAAGTAATTGAACTAGCATAGTAAATATGAGCTGTTGTGAAATCAATTGAGAAATTATTGTCCTTGTCTACTCTTGTTTTTATGATTTGAAAAAAGGGAAGTATTGCATTTTTATGAGATGTCATATTTTTATGGTTTGGAAAAAATAAATTTTAATGAAGGAAAAATAAAGTTTTGAAGCTTCTAGTTTTTGAACGGAAAATGAAACGATGAAGGAAAACAAAGTTTTTAAAATCATGGAGTAGGTAAAGATTAGTACCTAGGAAAGGAAGGGAAAATTTTTGAGGCTATAAAGAGGATAGCAAGAACTATTTTGGAATAATAGTAAATTCCCATAGAGTGCATAAGCACTATAAAGCCTAGGTTGTTGTTCGGAAAAGAATTTTAGTATAGAGCAAGGACTAGTTGTGACAAGTAAATGGGAGAGGGCAAGCGAGTTATTTTGATCGTGTGGTTTGAACTTTTCTCTGTAAATGGAGACGTGGTCCTAGGATTCTTTGCCCTTGGTAGTTGTTAATGCAAAAATGGCACTAACACCTCGGAAAGTGTAAGCACACCTTCAACAATGTAGATCTAAAGTATGTGAAACCAAAAACACAAAAAAGTATGTAAAAAGACAGAGATTTATAGTGGTTCAGCCTAGATCTGACCTATGTCCACTTTGAAGAGAGCTTTCATTATCACTTTCAATGTTACAAGGTACATGATTTCTATAACTTTGCTTATTTTCTCTCTTAACAATGATTCTTTCTATTTTCTTCTCTTTAATATCTTGATTCTCTCGATTTCGCAATGGAAATGGCAAGATCTCTATGATTGCAACAATTATTGGAGTAGATCTTCAACAATTTGAGCACTTAGACGATCTTTGACGAATCCATGGTGATTGATATGTTGAATCGAAGCTTGAAAGAGGTTTAATGGAGGTTTGAATGATTTGGAGTTGTTGAGAAATTAGTTTGTCAGCACTTCGTCGTTGGAAAATTCCATCCCTTTAATGGTGGAAATGCGGGGGTATTTATAGGAGTGAAAGTGAGGTGGTGTAGTTCAGAAATGTGTGTGCCGGCCCTTAGGTCGCTCAGACGACCTGCTATCCCAGGCCGTGACCAACCTTATTTCTGTCGTGCTCTTCAAGAAACAGTCCTAGACTCGAACGACCCGCCTGTATAGGTCGTGTGTGACCTAACTAAGGATGACCTGAATGTCAGAGATCCGCTTGTATTGCTTAAAAACGACCTAGTCTGATGCGCACGTATGCGACCTGAATTAAACATATGTGCAATGATCTGAGGCCCTGACGACCTGGAGACAAGTTTAGAAGCCAAGGATCTGATCTGCTAGCGACCAAACTCCACACGACATTGGAGCCAGCCAAAGAGCCAACAACCTGACTCGAAGTTCATGAACCGACCTGATCATTGAACGATTCGACCTAACATTTGTAGAAACCACCAATGATCTAAGCCATGTTTTTCATGGGCTAACATTTGCCCCTCGAATTTTGTGTTATTGAACATAATACAAGGCATCTCTTTGACAGGTCGTTGGTCCATTTATATGAAGAAACAATATGCGCATATAACACTAGGTCGTTTTGGGCTTTTTAAATAAATCGGGCTTGGCCCACTTATATTTCACACGCCTTTATATCATCTTTCAGGCCGCTGCTTTTTCACTTTATCTCCTTCTACCGAAAAAGCTTGTTAATGGTGGACAGTTTTCTTCTAAAAAGAAATTATCCATCTCACCATCAGTTATCTCCATCGCCGATCAACTTCTGCACAATCGTTGGTTGAATCTAGGCCATCGTCGGTTGTCAGAGTCGCCGTCGCTGATCAGATTTCCATTGTAGCTTCTTGTCAAAGCTTCGAGTGTTTCAAGATCCAATTGTTGTCTCTTTCAAACCCGATTCAATCTCAATCGCAATCGATTCTTCAAATCTAAATTGCCTCGTTATCGTTGATCTTCTCAAGAGCTATTACATCAAATTCTGATCGCCTTCGACCATTGTCAACAGCTTAAGTGATGTAACCCCTCTTTTTTGCTTTTGTCGAATTAGTTTATGAGGTTTTAGGGTTTTTCCAAATTGATTTAGGAATTTGCACTATGAATTTAGGGATTGGTGACGATTAGATTTGTTAGTAGTAGTCGACTTTGATTGATGATTGGTTATGTATAAATATGAATCAACCAATATCATATATTACTTGTAGACCTTGTATTCAAACCATATTTTTCCTTGATTTTAATAATGATGTTCATTGTTGGATAATTTTTGTGTCGTTGCGTATTCCCAGCAGCTTGTGATCAAACTTGAGTTCAACATTCCGATGTCTGTATTTGTCGTTTTGAATCTTTGAGCTATTTTCGCAAATTTCATGTGAATTTTAGTTAGAAACCCATATATACAACTTTGCAATTCGATATTCTTGGCATTTGTTGTGGGTTAAACTATAATTATTCTTGCATGACGTGTTTATTGTTCAAATTTGAATTCGGAACTTGAATGTTTGTTGATCACTGCCCTCTGTTCGAATCAACTTAGTACAGTTCAAATATCCTCGATGCTTGAACTTGCTTGAATCAGCACGACATGTTCTGTAGATTGTTGCTTTTGCACTTGAATGCTTTTCAGTAGCTTTAAGATTAAGGTCAAAAACTAGATTTCACTTTAAGGTCGTTAGAACGACTTGTATTTCCATGTGGTTATGCGACCTGTATCAGCATTCAAGTGGGCGACCCAACCTCCTAGATCGTTGATCAATATAAGTTTTCAGACCATCGAGACATCCTATGCCCTCAGAGCGCTGAAACAACCCAAGCCTTCATCCTGTTGAGACGACCCAAGCCTCAGACCGTTGACACAATCCAAAAGCTTTTGAAGTAGGATGACGACTTGACTTCTTTGGGTCGTTGACCGACCTGTCTTCTAGGTTGTTGAGCGACCTAATAGTTAGATCATTGAGCAACTTGTTTTTTGTGACTTAAAGCACTCGAGCATCATAGATTCTGATCACTTCACAATTATAACTTGAGAACTGCATGCCTATACACCATGTTTCATGCCTTATGACAACAACAAGTACTTGTATATTTTGGAATTATACATCGCCATCGATCTCCCATTTCGATAACGGATTAGTTGATAAAGCACATCACAATGAATTTTCTCGACCTAAACTATATGGTGCATATATACAAGAATATTTCGTACAACAATTAATGACTTGTTGGATTTTACCTATATACGACACTTCAGTTTATGTTAGTAGCGATACCTGAAATCAACTAATTGACATTTGCCAGACTGTGGATTTCGAGTGCCACTTTAATATAACTTGTATAATTATGCACGAAACTTCACTGTTAGGAAATGCGTACCTCTGATTTGTTTATAAATAAGATTGTTTGCGTAGAATGACTACGAAACAACAAGCTTGCCTTCAAACTAAAGGGACATCTTCTTCTACACAAGTTTATATTTCTACATCAGCATCTGGGGCTATAACAACTGTGGTTCTTGGACCGGTACCCCATCAACTATTCCCTATTCTCCGTCACCTTAGTGCCCCGCCGTTAGAGAGACATACTACCACGATCAATTAGACTCTTTTTATACAATTGTGCGATCAATATGGTATCCCTAAGACTGATGCAATATTGTCGAGGGATAATGTATTCGCTGATCAGTCACCTAGTGGATATGTAACTGTTAACCGGCAATTGTTGATGAGCAGTGTCATTCCCCCTTTTAATCCTTTTCTAGAGAAGTACCTGAATCACATGGTTATCTCTCCTTTCCAACTTCATCCAAATGGCTACATCATTTTGTTAGAACTTTACATGCTTTTCATACAAGTGAAGGAACGTTAGCCTACGTTTCAGGACATCTGCTACCTATGCTTGTTTAAGAAGAAAGACACTCTATCTATCATTCATGTTGAGGGTACATGAAACCGGAAGATCGTACTTGACTTGTCAGAGAGTGCTTTGGGATTTTTGACTCAATTTTTCTTCGTGCGCTATCCCGGGACCTTTCGCGGAAATTGGACAGAAGGAGGTGAGCATAATTATCTAGAGCTCTTCTCATTTGATTCCCTTTAAGTCTTGATTACTGAAATTTTCTTTCTTGTTTATAGTCGTTCCAGCTCCAGTCAAGGATAATAAAGATTCTGCCCCTCACAAGGTTATTTACGAAGCTTTAAAAGTCATTGGTATTACAGACAGAGGTAGAAAATACTTAATAAGAGAATATTTTCTTCGTAAATATGGAATGCTCCACCCTTCATGGAAACATCCTTCCAAAGGAGCACCTTCCACACCTTAGTCTACGCCAATAGCATCAGATGTTGGTGCTTCTGGAGAGGGCAGTTCATTAAAGAGTAAGGTTGACGAATCCTTATTAAAGAAATGTTCAGACCCTGTGAGCGGTACTATAACACCTTCTCAACCACAATCACCTTCAATTGAAGAGGAGGGCTTGTACACCGCAAAGGCAAAGGCCTTATGAAGATTACCGAACAAGTTGAGGAGGGTGAGATCACTCCTGGAGATGATTTGAATGCTGAGAAAATTATTGAGGGTCCCATTACTGTGGATACTCAATAAGAAAGTTTTACATATATTTTCAAGAGCTTGAGTTATCTTAACACTTCAAGAGATCTTGCCTCAAGTAATGCTGTGACTTCGGAACTTGCAGCCGTAGTTACTAAATCGACAACTGAGATGGCTTTTGCTCAAACCCCTCTATTGTGGAGAACATTTTCTAAGATAGGGCCTATGTTATCTTTGGCTACAAAGAGCGGTTCATTATTAGATGCACGTTTAGACCACACATCACACGCACTCTAAGTTTTTGTTTCTTTGCATGCACCCTATACTTTGCCCGAGCACGTTTTCCCATTTTTCCTTATTTCAGATCCAACAATGAGTTGGCAATATATGAAAAGCTTTAAGCATAAAACCAGCTCTTATATTCCAAGATATTACATGTAGACTCAATATCAGCAGCCTCAATATCAACATGACTTCATAAAGATCAAGAAGAAGAGGAGATGGAGGAAGGATCGAGAGGCCCTAAATCTGCAGGAGATAGACAATCGGGGTCGAGGTTCTTACGGTGATTGATACAATGAATGTTATGGCGATCGCTATGATGATCGTCATTAGCAAAGCAGATGAGAAAAAGAGGAAAGCCGAAGAAAAGAGAGTGGGATGACCAGATGAAAGATTATGGCAAAGTTGATCCTCAGAAGTGGTGTAGATTGGATAAAGATTCAGCCCCTACTACTCATACCACTTCTGGCTACCTACCCCTTGCTGCTCCATCTGTTACCCATACTCCGACTGATATTCATACGATCATCAATATGCCACGCTATGCTCCTAAGCCTGCACCCACCAAGCTTGCTCAACGATTCAAAATTGGTGTTTGAAGGGAGTTTTCTACGATCTCGACATACATCCATTTGATACAAAGGAAGTGCTTAAAAAACTCGATGTAGTGAAGAGCATCATTGAAAAGCAGAAGGGTGTGATGAAAGATATAGCTAATAAGCAGTTGGATGAAGTTAAGGATATAGTTGATAAGCTACATTTGTTGTACATACTAGCTGATGATCTCCAGCGAGTCAATAGGTGTAACCTTGAGCAAATAGCTACCTTGGAAAATGACAAGGTCAAGTGGGCCATGGTTCTTCAGTCTCGGGATTCCAATATTGCATCTCTTACTCAAAGGAATACAGAGATGGAAGCCAAGAATCTAAGGCTTAAGGAAGAACTTGGTGCTGCTAAGTTGTGAGAAACTGCATTGAAAACGCAAGTCAAAGTGCTCAGTCCGCCCAAAAGATTGTTGAAACCCAATTAGCTGTGGAGGAGCAAGCTTTTGCAACTTATCAACTGGACAATGCCAGTCTTCATGAGAAGAACACTGCTCAAGCACTGGCTTTTTTTGCGCTAAAAGCTAAAGAAAAGCCTTGAGCATGAGAAGGATCAAGCTTTGGCTGGCAAAGCGTTTACTGGTGTCGAGGCTAATGCCAATGCTATTTTATTCAGATTTTATGTTTTCAATTTTATGAGCCGAGGCATCTTGTGCTACTTAGGAGATGAATTTCCCATTACTCTGGCCGAGGTCTGGGAATCGGTGCTTGTTTAGGTTGGAGATACTTATACTGAAGAATATCTCTTACAGAATCTTTTAGATGAGGAATCTCACGAATCTTTGGCTAATGGGAAGAAAGCACTCATGAAAGAGCAGGGTTTACTGGATGAAGCCGGATCCTCTAGGCAACAAGCCCTAGATGTAACCATGTAACAACCCGTAAAATGCGAGCCAGTTTGAAATTTTTATTTTGGCCATTTTAGCGAATTTTGATTATTTAAAATGAATTATTTTAAATAATATCGACGAAAAATTTATTTTGAATAGAATTCGACGTATATATTATATACGTCGTCGTTAGAATATATAATAATTATATATAATTATAAATAGAATTGAAAATGGCGCAGTAGTTCGAAAATTCGATTTCTAATTTCAAATGAATATACAGAATTCAATATAAGTCAGAATTGAACGAAACAAGAAATATTTGAATCTGTATAACTATATCTTTGTAACGAAGTTAACAAACTGAGATTTCATCTTAGAAATGATAAGATATGTCCAGTTTAAAATTAGAAATAGTCGCTGTGGAATTTATATATATTTTTATATATATAAGGCCCTTAAAAATAGCAATTTTGCAAACGACCTCGGATTTCGACGAAACCAGTTTTGTTGGGTCCGTGATGTTAAGTTATTGCTAGATTCCAAATTTCATAATTTTTCGAATCAATATGTGAGCGTGGCGAAGGAAAACGCGTTTGACCAGTTTCAGTTGATTTTAATCGACTGAAAAATGGCCATTTTTCAAATGGTCTCAGAATTCGACGAAACTAGTTTTGATAGGACCGTATCGTCAATACGAAGCTAGAAAATATTTTTATAGAATTTTTCTAGTTAGTATGTGACCCCGGTAATTTGAAATGTACGTTTAAAATTCAATATAGTGATTTAAATGTAAATTTAACGGAAACTGATTGAAAAAGTCAAATCAGCTTGTGATACATATCCCATTGTGTTCGGAATGGGGGTAAAACGCTAAGGGCAACAGTCGTTGGGCCTCGATTGGTGTTCGAATGTAAAGTCAACTTTAAAAAAAAAAAATATATTAAATTATATATATATATATATTTATTCCTTCCTCTTTCCCTCTTATCTCTCCTCCTCCCCCGTTCATTCTTCAAACCGGATCTGAAACGAAAAAAAAAAAACTCGAATCCCTAATCGATCAACCCGACTCCGCCCCATTCAGACCCGCCGCCATCTCCCTTACCCATCCCCCTCTCACGCTTCTCTCTCCCTCGCGGTTTATACACCCGAACACCACCGCTTCGCGCGAGCTTTCACAATCAATGGGGCAGCCGAGTTCGACGACGTTGCTGCCATGGAGGGGCGAGGCGCAGGTGCCCCATTCGCCGACTTCCGATGGGGGTCTGGCAAAGCACAACGGCGGCGCAACCTAACCCTAGGTGGCGGCTTCAACTCGACGCTGTCCAGATCTTTAACAGTAAAAGGTTTAGTATTCTTTTTATTGTTTTTATTTTACTTATACATTATAAATGAAATCAGTTTATAAAATAAAATCAGTTTTTTTTTATATATATAAATTCAAGATTGTTTCATATAAGAATATATGATTTGCTTATATACGAAAATGTGATTTGCTTATATATGAAAAATATGATTTTACTTATACAAAAGTATAGATCTCTATATGATGAAAAAAAAAATGATTTTTAACTAGCTAAAGATATGGTTTTTATTATAAAAGGAGGAAGTAGGAAAGATTTTTATTCAATTAAAAAAATAGGATTTTTATATGTTGAAAGTCGAAATAAAAAAATAGAATTTTTATATATTGAACTTCGATAGAAAAGTAGAATTTTTATATATTGAACTTCGATAGAAAAGTAGAATTTTTATATATTGAACTTCGATAGAAAAATAGGATTTTTATATGTTGAAAGTCGAAATAAAAATAGGATTTTTATATGTTGAAAGTCGAAATAAAAATAGGATTTTTATATGTTGAAAGTCGAAATAAAAATAGGATTTTTATATGTTGAAAGTCGAAATAAAAAATAGGATTTTTATATATAGAACTTCGAAATAAAAATAGGATTTTTATATATAGAACTTCGAAAGAAAAATATGATTTTTATATATAGAACTTCGAAAGAAAAATTAGATTTTGATATATTGAATGGCGTAGAAAAAATTCGATTTTTAAATATTGAGTAGCAAAGTAAAAATTCGATTTTTACATATGTAGTGAAAGCGGACAACGAAAGCGACAAAAGGCGAGTTGGCGAAGATTTCCTGCATTGGAAGTGCCGTGGAGCTAGGATAGCTATCGGTGAGAATTTCTCACCTTTCAATTTCTTTTCTAGTTTTATATATATACTAGGATGCAGACGGTGCTTAGAAGCACCCGACACCCGTCCACAGACCATGGACTTGTTTGTTTGGTTACGTAGATTAGTTGGATTATTTGATTGAATTTGAATTGTGTGGTGAGATGAATTGATTTGATTGATGTGTGAATGGCGTGGGCCTTCACTAGACCGGGGATAAGGCTAGGCCTCGTCCCGTTTCTAGTATCGTGCCGTTATGCCGCCGAAATTTTCTAAAATGTGTTAGAAAAATAAAAATATCATTTTATTTTAAGAATGAACTGAATAGAAATCCATATGTTGGAATAAAATGTTTTATCGTTAAAAATATAATTTTTAACGTGAAGTGAATAAAATAGAATATTCATTTACAAACCAGACGGTTTGTTTATGTACACCTATTTGAATGACATTGATTGGGACGATAAATTTTACACATCGCCCAACTGCACGAATAAAATATTTGTTTGATTGTTTGAAACCCCACACGGGTGTTGGGATGAAATTTGCAGTTCACTCATCCTGATTGATTAAATATGTCGATCGATTGATTGACAGGCTGTTATAAGCGTTGAATATCTATATTTGATGCTTTTACAGTGTAGTGCACTTTGGTTGATGGTTGATTATTTTCAATGTTATTATATACATGTGTTGTATGAAAATCCATATAATTAACTTTATATGGTGATTGATTGGGCCTCATTCCAATTTGAAAAATAAAGAATATTATAAAATAAAAGTTCATGTGTTGACAGTACTCATCCTTTGAGATTGGTCATGTGTTGAACGAAATATTTTGATAATAACAACTAATTTGAAAAAGAAATATTTGAAATAGAATATTTGAAATTAGAAATATATGAAGCCGTGTTGATTAGATTGACGCCATTTTGACGTGAACGATATTTATATCGATTTTATTCATTTTAAAATGAATATCGAATTGAATTGAAAACGATTTCGAAATGAATTGAATTGAAAACGATTTCGAAATGAATTGAATTGAAATCGATTTCGAAATGAATTGAATTGAAAACGATTTCGAAATGAATTGAATTGAAAACGATTTCGAAATGAATTGAATTGAAAACGATTTCGAAATGAATTGAATTGAAAACGATTTCGAAATGAATTGAATTGAAAACGATTTCGAAATGAATTGAATTGAAAACGATTTCGAAATGAATTGAATTGAACACGATTTCGAAATGAATTCAAATTGAATTGAAATTTGAATTGAATAGAAATGAATTTTAAAACGAATCTATAAAGAAGAATTCAATTGTGATTTGAATTGAAAAGGAAGTTGAAAATGTTTTTGAAACGAATTCAAAACTATTTATATAATTCGTTTTAAATAGAAATCGACGAAGTATATATTATATATATTATATATATAATATAATGGCCTGAATAGAACGCGCCGCGCCGCGGCAGTTCGTGAATTTCGACCATTTATTTCAAACGGACATTACGGGAGATCCGACCGTCGGATTCTCCTAAAACCGGAACCGTTGGGTTCGTATCGAAAAGAGCTTTCTAACGAATGTGATAAATTAGAAATCTAACGGTTGGATTTGGAATTATGTCCAAATCAAATTTGAAAAAGGTCGCTATAAGTGCAGTTCGATGGCCATTAATGGAAATCGACTGTACGGGCCTTGATAAAATTATTAAAAATAGTAATAATTTGTGTAAAATCATAAGAAATGATTTGTGAAGATTTGGGATGAAAAACTCCATATTTGAAAAGATAAAAATAGATTTTTATCGAAATGAACTAGTTTTGAACTAGAATTATAATTCTATTTATTTTTAAATAAATAAATTGAATTTGAAAAGGGTTTTGAAAATAACCAGAATATCCAATGATTGCATTGGAGGGGATTTGAATCGAAATTGTCTTCGGAATATTTCGATGTTGGAATTCGTGATTATACAGGTGTTGTTATGGAAATTTGAAAGATATATATTTATATCGTTATTTCCAATACGGCATTTGTTAGTCGTAGAATTCGATATTGAATATAAGCCGATATATTTTCTATTCAGAGCCTTGTATTGAATATCGAATGTGATTTGGGTTTGTCGTGAATGGTGACTTCACTAACACTGTTCTTGAACCCAGTTGAGAAGAGATTAAATCTTTTTATTTAGATTTAATGAAGTGTACCAATTAAATAATATTTAATTGGAATTGAATCGATATTGATTTTTGGGTTTATCGTGGACAGTGTTTTAAATAACACTCGTTCTTTAACCCGATGATTAATGAATGTGATTTTGGGTTTATCGTGAACCGTGTTTTTAAATGACACTGATTCTTTAACCCATTCAAAGATTAAAACTAAGTGGAGTTTTAATGAATCTTTAATTAGATTGAAATAATCGAAATGGAGTATCACCAGTTTTTCTCCAGGCGTTAGTTAAATCTTTAATTAGATTTGAACGCGAAATGGTAATTGAAGTTACCGATAACACTGTGGTGTTAGATATGAAGTATTACCAGTTTTACTTCATGGGATGAATAGGTTGGGATTGGGAAATGAAAACAAATGATTACTTCGGTAAGGTTCGCTAATCCCGACTAGTTTGAATTGATATTCAAAAATAGATTAAAGAATAAATTCAAGAATTTATCTTTGATAAAATTAATGGGAACCTTTCCCTATGAATGTGAAATTTAGAAATTGACTGTCGGTTAGCCAAACAGAATGGTTTTCTGGATATTGATCTGATGTTGGTTTCGGCCTTCGGGGTTAATATTTGGGGGAATTATTCTCTTGATTAATTTACGGTTAGTGACTAATGAATTGGAATGAGGCGTATGTTGTGTTTGTGTAACACTTTTATAATATATACGCGAGTTATTCGGAAAGACCGGGTTTATCCCATTCTGAATAACTGATACGACGATAAGTCGAAGATGAAGACGATGGTCGAAGACCGGAGGTCTTCACGTCGTTTGGGTAATTACTGATGATCTTGATTGGGCTGTACACCCAAGAAGATGGAAACAGTTAGTGATCGTCCAGACGTACTTGGAGATCGATGGATATGCGGGGTACTAGGTGCCTCCGGTTTCGTTCAGACCCAGGACGGACTTGTAAATGGACGGTGTGTCTGACATCGGATTTCATTCTGTGTGACTGATATCGGTTGCATAGGATGGTTTGCCTGTGTGGCATGCTAAGATGCAAATGATCAAGGCTTCTGTTGAAAAGCAAAGTCTTGTGGTTGATGATCAAAGCACGGCCTTTGTGGCGTAGCTTTGTGTAACGTTTACCTCGCGTGTTTCACACCCGGTATGAACCAAAAACGGGAGACGGACCTCAGGGAGGGCATGCGTTTCTTTCTAGTTAGAAGTGGCGTCAGTGGTTTTACACGCCCTGACGAGTTTGACTTATGTGGTTGTTGCTGTTGCGAGGCGCCTCGGATTGATCGGTCGTTCTCGAACCGATGGAGTCATTTGTTGGCTCATTGACACCCCAAAGGGTGGGGAAACGCAGTGTTCAGGCATTTTAATCCACATCGGTGGACCGGCCCTATCGCTCCAAGGGTCACTCGAGCTCTGATCCTGAGACACGGACTAGAGCGTCTCGAATCGGTTGAGGACTATCTTTTGCCTCGGTTCATAGACGGAAATCCAATTTCCAAATACGTGACATTTGCGGTTTTAATTGTAATCCTATATATGGCGACATAGTGGGATGGGGCGCTCATGCCGCCTATGATTGATACTTATGATTTGAAGTTGTTTTATACACTATGCACTTAATATAGTATCAAATGATTTGTTTTAAACGTATCAAGCATTCTTGGCTATTATAAGGTAAAAACCCTATCCTCCGGCTTGCGTTGCATTGTGTGATGGGACCTGGGTCTTATAATAGCTTCATTTTTCTTTATTTAGCATTGCGCCGTTTGTTTTATGCACTGGTATTCTTGGGAGGAAACCCGTTCCGTGTTATACGGCGTGGTCCCTTGATTTACCTAATTTTAAAAATAAAGATTAATAACTGTTTTAGTTCTCACACCAGTCCCATGACTGACCTGGAGTTTATTGTTTTAACCTAAACTCTGGGTGCCCTTATTTTGACACGGGCAGCTAGTAGTTTCGGTTTTGCAGATTTATATTCACAGGATCCTGGTTTACAGCTGGAACGATATCCGGAAAGCTTTGTATCCGTATATCTCTTCTAGTTGTGTATTGTATTATTTCCGCTGCTATGTATTTAAATGTAATTTAAATCTCTGATATTTCTGTGTAATATTCATTTATACTCTGTATATTCTTGTAATCTGATGCATTGTTGTAATATACAATGAAATGTTCTTCTGTATGCGTTCTGTTTTGTCCTGTTCTCAAACGATAGGGCGTTTCGAACGGCCTGGATCGGTTTAGCGACTGGTTCGGACCGAGCGAAATTCCTTGTCGTCACAGTTGGTATCAGAGCTTTGGTTTACAAAGCTAGAGAACAAGGCACATTAGAACCATACGAAAGAATTCATCAGATATTGGATTAGTAATATCCAACGAGAATGACTCGTTAGAGATGGGATCAGTGGTATCCTAGAACGAGTGTGAAGAGTATATTTTTAAAATGAAAACAAGTTTTGTTTTGAAAATTTAAATCAATTATTTGTATTTGATTATTTATTTATATTGATTTGGACAATCCGATATATAAAGATTTTGCATATGCGTCTTGCAAACGTGTATTCGAAGTTTTAATATATTGGATAGATATAGAATCATACTCTAGTTGCCCGGAGATAATTCTGGTGATGGGGCACTGTCGCCAGTATTTATTTTCGAGCGACGAAAGTGAGATTTCTATATATTTCCTATTGACTGGTGTGAGAACCAAAATTAGATAGGGCCTATTGTTGTGATTTGGCATCAAAAATCTGATTTTTGACTATATATCAAAGTTATGAATTTGAAACTCTAATTCACTAATTGATTGATGTTTGTGTTGTTTGTTTAGTTGTTTGCTAATTTTTAGCCATTTAGCCTAATTGAATCAAATATTGAATTGTATTGAAAATTGGTCGCATTTGTTAGCATATGCATATATATCATTGAACAGGTCATAGCAAGGAGGCTAGAGCAGAGAATAAAATTTGTTTGCCCGACAAATAGGTACATGTTTACTACATAATTTACTGTTTTGTTTGGGTGATGATGATTTTATGAGCCTATTGGCTAGCCGCTTGGCTTTTTCTTTTTCTTTTTGAGATCTGAAGGACCGGGGAAGCTATTTGAAATTCCCCGATGCTCCCGGTGCAGGGGAGGTTATGGCGAAATTTTTCAAAAATTTAGGGTGTTAGCCAAATTTTTGAAATTTTGAAAATTCTCAGAAACTGAAAAGTTGGAGAATGAAAGCCAGATCGAACGTAGAGTTGATTAATCAAACCACTTTCGACTTTGTTCCTTTTCGGGGACGAAAAGTTTTAAGTGGGGGAGATTGTAACAACCCGTAAAATGCGAGCCAGTTTGAAATTTTTATTTTGGCCATTTTAGCGAATTTTGATTATTTAAAATGAATTATTTTAAATAATATCGACGAAAAATTTATTTTGAATAGAATTCGACGTATATATTATATACGTCGTCGTTAGAATATATAATAATTATATATAATTATAAATAGAATTGAAAATGGCGCAGTAGTTCGAAAATTCGATTTCTAATGTCAAATGAATATACAGAATTCAATATAAGTCAGAATTGAACGAAACAAGAAATATTTGAATCTGTATAACTATATCTTTGTAACGAAGTTAACAAACTGAGATTTCATCTTAGAAATGATAAGATATGTCCAGTTTAAAATTAGAAATAGTCGCTGTGGAATTTATATATATTTTTATATATATAAGGCCCTTAAAAATAGCAATTTTGCAAACGACCTCGGATTTCGACGAAACCAGTTTTGTTGGGTCCGTGATGTTAAGTTATTGCTAGATTCCAAATTTCATAATTTTTCGAATCAATATGTGAGCGTGGCGAAGGAAAACGCGTTTGACCAGTTTCAGTTGATTTTAATCGACTGAAAAATGGCCATTTTTCAAATGGTCTCAGAATTCGACGAAACTAGTTTTGATAGGACCGTATCGTCAATACGAAGCTAGAAAATATTTTTATAGAATTTTTCTAGTTAGTATGTGACCCCGGTAATTTGAAATGTACGTTTAAAATTCAATATAGTGATTTAAATGTAAATTTAACGGAAACTGATTGAAAAAGTCAAATCAGCTTGTGATACATATCCTATTGTGTTCGGAATGGGGGTAAAACGCTAAGGGCAACAGTCGTTGGGCCTCGATTGGTGTTCGAATGTAAAGTCAACTTTTAAAAAAAAAAATATTAAATTATATATATATATATATATTTTTATTCCTTCCTCTTTCCCTCTTATCTCTCCTCCTCCCCCGTTCATTCTTCAAACCGGATCTGAAACGAAAAAAAAAAAAACTCGAATCCCTAATCGATCAACCCGACTCCGCCCCATTCAGACCCGCCGCCATCTCCCTTACCCATCCCCCTCTCACGCTTCTCTCTCCCTCGCGGTTTATACACCCGAACACCACCGCTTCGTGCGAGCTTTCACAATCAATGGGGCAGCCGAGTTCGACGACGTTGCCGCCATGGAGGGGAGAGGCGCAGGTGCCCCATTCGCCGACTTCCGATGGGGGTCTGGCAAAGCACAACGGCGGCGCAACCTAACCCTAGGTGGCGGCTTCAACTCGACGCTGTCCAGATCTTTAACAGTAAAAGGTTTAGTATTCTTTTTATTGTTTTTATTTTACTTATACATTATAAATGAAATCAGTTTATAAAATAAAATTAGTTTTTTTTTATATATATAAATTCAAGATTGTTTCATATAAGAATATATGATTTGCTTATATACGAAAATGTGATTTGCTTATATATGAAAAATATGATTTTACTTATACAAAAGTATAGATCTCTATATGATGAAAAAAAAATGATTTTTAACTAGCTAAAGATATGGTTTTTATTATAAAAGGAGGAAGTAGGAAAGATTTTTATTCAATTAAAAAATTAGGATTTTTATATGTTGAAAGTCGAAATAAAAAATAGAATTTTTATATATTGAACTTCGATAGAAAAGTAGAATTTTTATATATTGAACTTCGATAGAAAAATAGGATTTTTATATGTTGAAAGTCGAAATAAAAATAGGATTTTTATATGTTGAAAGTCGAAATAAAAATAGGATTTTTATATGTTGAAAGTCGAAATAAAAATAGGATTTTTATATGTTGAAAGTCGAAATAAAAAATAGGATTTTTATATATAGAACTTCGAAATAAAAATAGGATTTTTATATATAGAACTTCGAAAGAAAAATATGATTTTTATATATAGAACTTCGAAAGAAAAATTAGATTTTGATATATTGAATGGCGTAGAAAAAATTCGATTTTTAAATATTGAGTAGCAAAGTAAAAATTCGATTTTTACATATGTAGTGAAAGCGGACAACGAAAGCGACAAAAGGCGAGTTGGCGAAGATTTCCTGCATTGGAAGTGCCGTGGAGCTAGGATAGCTATCGGTGAGAATTTCTCACCTTTCATTTTCTTTTCTAGTTTTATATATATACTAGGATGCAGACGGTGCTTAGAAGCACCCGACACCCGTCCACAGACCATGGACTTGTTTGTTTGGTTGCGTAGATTAGTTGGATTATTTGATTGAATTTGAATTGTGTGGTGAGATGAATTGATTTGATTGATGTGTGAATGGCGTGGGCCTTCACTAGACCGGGGATAAGGCTAGGCCTCGTCCCGTTTCTAGTATCGTGCCGTTATGCCGCCGAAATTTTCTAAAATGTGTTAGAAAAATAAAAATATCATTTTATTTTAAGAATGAACTGAATAGAAATCCATATGTTGGAATAAAATGTTTTATCGTTAAAAATATAATTTTTAACGTGAAGTGAATAAAATAGAATATTCATTTACAAACCAGACGGTTTGTTTATGTACACCTATTTGAATGACATTGATTGGGACGATAAATTTTACACATCGCCCAACTGCACGAATAAAATATTTGTTTGATTGTTTGAAACCCCACACGGGTGTTGGGATGAAATTTGCAGTTCACTCATCCTGATTGATTAAATATGTCGATCGATTGATTGACAGGCTGTTATAAGCGTTGAATATCTATATTTGATGCTTTTACAGTGTAGTGCACTTTGGTTGATGGTTGATTATTTTCAATGTTATTATATACATGTGTTGTATGAAAATCCATATAATTAACTTTATATGGTGATTGATTGGGCCTCATTCCAATTTGAAAAATAAAGAATATTATAAAATAAAAGTTCATGTGTTGACAGTACTCATCCTTTGAGATTGGTCATGTGTTGAACGAAATATTTTGATAATAACAACTAATTTGAAAAAGAAATATTTGAAATAGAATATTTGAAATTAGAAATATATGAAGCCGTGTTGATTAGATTGACGCCATTTTGACGTGAACGATATTTATATCGATTTTATTCATTTTAAAATGAATATCGAATTGAATTGAAAACGATTTCGAAATGAATTGAATTGAAAACGATTTCGAAATGAATTGAATTGAAATCGATTTCGAAATGAATTGAATTGAAAACGATTTCGAAATGAATTGAATTGAAAACGATTTCGAAATGAATTGAATTGAAAACGATTTCGAAATGAATTGAATTGAAAACGATTTCGAAATGAATTGAATTGAAAACGATTTCGAAATGAATTGAATTGAAAACGATTTCGAAATGAATTGAATTGAACACGATTTCGAAATGAATTCAAATTGAATTGAAATTTGAATTGAATAGAAATGAATTTTAAAACGAATCTATAAAGAAGAATTCAATTGTGATTTGAATTGAAAAGGAAGTTGAAAATGTTTTTGAAACGAATTCAAAACTATTTATATAATTCGTTTTAAATAGAAATCGACGAAGTATATATTATATATATTATATATATAATATAATGGCCTGAATAGAACGCGCCGCGCCGCGGCAGTTCGTGAATTTCGACCATTTATTTCAAACGGACATTACGGGAGATCCGACCGTCGGATTCTCCTAAAACCGGAACCGTTGGGTTCGTATCGAAAAGAGCTTTCTAACGAATGTGATAAATTAGAAATCTAACGGTTGGATTTGGAATTATGTCCAAATCAAATTTGAAAAAGGTCGCTATAAGTGCAGTTCGATGGCCATTAATGGAAATCGACTGTACGGGCCTTGATAAAATTATTAAAAATAGTAATAATTTGTGTAAAATCATAAGAAATGATTTGTGAAGATTTGGGATGAAAAACTCCATATTTGAAAAGATAAAAATAGATTTTTATCGAAATGAACTAGTTTTGAACTAGAATTATAATTCTATTTATTTTTAAATAAATAAATTGAATTTGAAAAGGGTTTTGAAAATAACCAGAATATCCAATGATTGCATTGGAGGGGATTTGAATCGAAATTGTCTTCGGAATATTTCGATGTTGGAATTCGTGATTATACAGGTGTTGTTATGGAAATTTGAAAGATATATATTTATATCGTTATTTCCAATACGGCATTTGTTAGTCGTAGAATTCGATATTGAATATAAGCCGATATATTTTCTATTCAGAGCCTTGTATTGAATATCGAATGTGATTTGGGTTTGTCGTGAATGGTGACTTCACTAACACTGTTCTTGAACCCAGTTGAGAAGAGATTAAATCTTTTTATTTAGATTTAATGAAGTGTACCAATTAAATAATATTTAATTGGAATTGAATCGATATTGATTTTTGGGTTTATCGTGGACAGTGTTTTAAATAACACTCGTTCTTTAACCCGATGATTAATGAATGTGATTTTGGGTTTATCGTGAACCGTGTTTTTAAATGACACTGATTCTTTAACCCATTCAAAGATTAAAACTAAGTGGAGTTTTAATGAATCTTTAATTAGATTGAAATAATCGAAATGGAGTATCACCAGTTTTTCTCCAGGCGTTAGTTAAATCTTTAATTAGATTTGAACGCGAAATGGTAATTGAAGTTACCGATAACACTGTGGTGTTAGATATGAAGTATTACCAGTTTTACTTCATGGGATGAATAGGTTGGGATTGGGAAATGAAAACAAATGATTACTTCGGTAAGGTTCGCTAATCCCGACTAGTTTGAATTGATATTCAAAAATAGATTAAAGAATAAATTCAAGAATTTATCTTTGATAAAATTAATGGGAACCTTTCCCTATGAATGTGAAATTTAGAAATTGACTGTCGGTTAGCCAAACAGAATGGTTTTCTGGATATTGATCTGATGTTGGTTTCGGCCTTCGGGGTTAATATTTGGGGGAATTATTCTCTTGATTAATTTACGGTTAGTGACTAATGAATTGGAATGAGGCGTATGTTGTGTTTGTGTAACACTTTTATAATATATACGCGAGTTATTCGGAAAGACCGGGTTTATCCCATTCTGAATAACTGATACGACGATAAGTCGAAGATGAAGACGATGGTCGAAGACCGGAGGTCTTCACGTCGTTTGGGTAATTACTGATGATCTTGATTGGGCTGTACACCCAAGAAGATGGAAACAGTTAGTGATCGTCCAGACGTACTTGGAGATCGATGGATATGCGGGGTACTAGGTGCCTCCGGTTTCGTTCAGACCCAGGACGGACTTGTAAATGGACGGTGTGTCTGACATCGGATTTCATTCTGTGTGACTGATATCGGTTGCATAGGATGGTTTGCCTGTGTGGCATGCTAAGATGCAAATGATCAAGGCTTCTGTTGAAAAGCAAAGTCTTGTGGTTGATGATCAAAGCACGGCCTTTGTGGCGTAGCTTTGTGTAACGTTTACCTCGCGTGTTTCACACCCGGTATGAACCAAAAACGGGAGACGGACCTCAGGGAGGGCATGCGTTTCTTTCTAGTTAGAAGTGGCGTCAGTGGTTTTACACGCCCTGACGAGTTTGACTTATGTGGTTGTTGCTGTTGCGAGGCGCCTCGGATTGATCGGTCGTTCTCGAACCGATGGAGTCATTTGTTGGCTCATTGACACCCCAAAGGGTAGGGAAACGCAGTGTTCAGGCATTTTAATCCACATCGGTGGACCGGCCCTATCGCTCCAAGGGTCACTCGAGCTCTGATCCTGAGACACGGACTAGAGCGTCTCGAATCGGTTGAGGACTATCTTTTGTCTCGGTTCATAGACGGAAATCCAATTTCCAAATACGTGACATTTGCGGTTTTAATTGTAATCCTATATATGGCGACATAGTGGGATGGGGCGCTCATGCCGCCTATGATTGATACTTATGATTTGAAGTTGTTTTATACACTATGCACTTAATATAGTATCAAATGATTTGTTTTAAACGTATCAAGCATTCTTGGCTATTATAAGGTAAAAACCCTATCCTCCGGCTTGCGTTGCATTGTGTGATGGGACCTGGGTCTTATAATAGCTTCATTTTTCTTTATTTAGCATTGCGCCGTTTGTTTTATGCACTGGTATTCTTGGGAGGAAACCCGTTCCGTGTTATACGGCGTGGTCCCTTGATTTACCTAATTTTAAAAATAAAGATTAATAACTGTTTTAGTTCTCACACCAGTCCCATGACTGACCTGGAGTTTATTGTTTTAACCTAAACTCTGGGTGCCCTTATTTTGACACGGGCAGCTAGTAGTTTCGGTTTTGCAGATTTATATTCACAGGATCCTGGTTTACAGCTGGAACGATATCCGGAAAGCTTTGTATCCGTATATCTCTTCTAGTTGTGTATTGTATTATTTCCGCTGCTATGTATTTAAATGTAATTTAAATCTCTGATATTTCTGTGTAATATTCATTTATACTCTGTATATTCTTGTAATCTGATGCATTGTTGTAATATACAATGAAATGTTCTTCTGTATGCGTTCTGTTTTGTCCTGTTCTCAAACGATAGGGCGTTTCGAACGGCCTGGATCGGTTTAGCGACTGGTTCGGACCGAGCGAAATTCCTTGCCGTCACAGTACTACTACTACCCACACCGATTCTGTTAACATTGAGGTCTCCAATTCTCATACATTTATCGTACCTCCCACTGATCCTTCAACAGTACACGAGGAAAGGAAAGAAATTGTTGAAGAGCATGCTACTAAGGAGCATGTAGAAGATGGAAAAGGCAACGATGACAACCCAGATAACTATGAAGTTGAGCACAAAAGTCTTCATGCCACAGCTAAAACCGAGATCGACCAAATCGTGTTGGACTTGGATAGTCTTTGTACTTCACCTAGGTATACTGCATTCCATGTTCACTGTTCATTTGTATTAGGCTTGATCTCATCAAAGCCTCCTCCTGCTGGAGCCGACACAACGGCAACTAAAGCCACTATGACTGATTCAATCTTGGTGTCCACTACTGCTTCCCCGCTTATCACTCATCTTCCAGCAAATGTGTCTTTAATAACCGCTTCCACTCCTGCTTTGCAGCCTAGGTCATAGGACATGAAGATTTGTGCAATCGCCGATTTGGATGACATTGACTACATTCCTGGTGGTAAAGCAGAAGATCTTAATGATATTAATGAAAGCCCGGAAAAGAATACCAAAGGCAAGCGAAAGAAGAAGACTAAGTATCCATCTTCGAAGCACAAAGGAAACGTTCTTCTCCCAAAAAGGAGGACTTGTCATTCTACCTTCTCCTGAGAGTCCCCTTAATGGTACAAAATCCGAGGATGAAAGTCGACTTGCTGATACACCTCCTCCTTCTTCCGCCCAAGTTAATAAACAATCTTTGAGGTCTAGCGACTCCAAGAACGAGAAAAAGAAAAATTAGTGCTTATAGTTGTTTTAGTCCACTTCCTGTAGATTCTTTTCGTGTATTTCATTTAGACCGGGTGTTTATGCAAGTACCGGCCCTTGCATATGATCTTATGTTATTTTGTACTTGAGATTTGTGTTGATGTTGTGAAGTTGTTTCTACATTTTCTATACTTTAGCCATTAGCTGTTAGTCGTGTTGTACTTTTGTATTTCTTCTTTACAGCTTATAAGTCTTAAGTTTGACAAGACATTGTGATGAGCTTGTGGTATGCCTTATGAGCATTATCCTATCCCAATGTGATGGTGTTGCCCCGATACCATAAGTTGATCACAAGTCACCAAAGACAAATGCATTCAACTTTGCCAAGTTCCTTTAACTAGATCGGCATACTAGAAGCTTGATGATTCTTTAAGAGGCTTGGCTTCATTGATTGGTATCAATCTTCTTCTTGGAGATGTTATCGATATGTGTGCCCCTACCTGGGAGGTTTTTAACCTTCACTGTGGGAAGGTTGCTTTAACCTACACGAAAGGCTTCGATAACTCAACATTGCTCTGCTCCTACTGATTGGTGTTTGACATCGAAGACTTCATTGAATGCCTGCAAAGAGGTCGTTTATAATTTAACCAGTCTGCTCTCATTGACCGAATCAGCATCGGAGACTCCACTGATGTAACACCTTGTAATTTTAAAGAATACTATAATGATAAACTAAAAAATACTTAATTGAATATTGGGAATTAAGTAAAATGGACTGCACCATTGCGTTCGTTTCGGAATTCTGCTTAAGATAGACTCCGAGTTTGCATGAAATGGACATCGTATAAAGAAGTTATTAAGCCTAGAAGTTTGTATACGCACATGAGAATTACATATATGCAAACATATCAAAGTATTCAAAAAAAGAAAAATCAAAACAGCAAAGAGGGAAGGCAAGAAGTGGAACCGAACCATTCTAAGGGTCGACCCCGGTGTCGACTCAGGGTGTTTTGGGTCGACACAGTAAATGGGGGGTCGACCCCTATACGGATCTGGGTAGATTCTTGTTTCAAACATGGACTGATTTCTTGGCTTGGTTCGTTGGATTTAGGCTATAAGTAGGACTCCATTTCTATTGTTTTTACACACCAAAAATAATGGAGACAATGAGATGTTGCCCCAGCTTAGATTGAATTAGCCTATTTCCTTCAACAACGGCTTATATGCATTTAACAATTTCTTCTACAGCTTCAGCCTAATTGTTCTCTATTCTTTAGATCCAGTATCTGTGAGTTCATGTTATTTTTAGATATAATCATTTAAAAAGTAATTCTGATATGTTTATAAATCTGGATCTAAACATATGCCTAATCAGTCTTATTATTACATGTTCGCCAGATCTGTTCTTATATGCCTATTTATGTTCATCAAATCTGTTCTTATATGGCCATTTCTGCTATTATATTCCCATTTCTATTACTTTTGGTTTTATGCCTACTCTGTTCTTCTATCTCTCATTCTCTTTTTATTTTTATTGCTAGGCTACCTTCGAGCCTAGGCCGATATCGCTGAAATATGCGTACGAACGTAATTGGTTTAAATTGGGAATGATTGGAAATGTTAATTTTAGGGAATAACTTGTACTTTCAACCACGATTGGAATTTGGGGGCATAAACTATATTGTGAAATTGGACTAAAAATTGGGGCATGATTTATAATGTAAATTATGACTTGTGGTTCAGGACATATAAATATGTAGGCTTAATTTAAATTAAGTGAAGCACGTTAATGGAACTGCAAAGAATCTGTAAAGCTTGTTTAATCCATTGAAATTGAATATTGTTATTCGAAAACCTATATTGAACCCGAGTATGGCCTAAATAGGATTATTAGGTCATAAAGATTGTTAACACAATTACGGTATTTAAGAAATTGGAAATAACGGCACGGGGACACGAGGTTAAGTCCAACTTGTGGTAGAAGCCTGCACGGAACCGCCTGGCAAATCTAGCATCCACAAGTGGCCAACTTAGTGTGGGGGGTCCAGTACACTAATATATAACGAGGAATGATAATAACCTATTATGAATAAACCCGAATGGGAAAAGGAAAGATAATAAGTAGGCTTGTCCTAGGGACAAGTAGTAATTATAACTTAGGTTATAATAAACGATAGAAGAAGGGGACAACTTATGAAATAAGATAAGTTGTACGTAATTATAAATTAAGTAATCTATAAATCTGGAAACCCATTAAATCTGTGGGGTTAAGTAAACCCATTAAATCTATGGGGTTAAGTAAATCTGTTAAATTTGTGGGGTTAAGTAAACATGTTAAATCTGTGGGGTAATGTAATAACCCGGAAATTCTGAACTAGTTTAAAATTTTTATTTTGGCAATTTTAGTGAATTTCGAATATTTAAAATAGATTATTTTAAATAAAAACGACCAGAAATTTATTTTGAATATATTTAGGACGTATATATTATACGCGTCGTCGTTAGAATATAAATAATTATATATAATTATAAATAGAATTGGAAATGGCGCGGTAGTTCGATAATTCGATTTCAAACTTCAATTGAATGTACCGGGTGCAAAACAATCCGGATTTTAGTGAAACCAAAAATAATAGGATCTATTTGATAATATCTTTCTAACAAATCCGAAAAATCGAAATTTCATAGCGGGAATCAAAAGATATGTCCAGTTGAAAATTCTGAATAGTCGCTATGGAATTCAGGCCCTTAAAAATGGGAATTTTGCAACCGACCTCGGATTTCGATGAAACCACTTTTGTTGGGTCCGTAGTGTCAAATTATTGCTAGGTTTCAAATTTCATAATTTTTCGAATCAATATGTGAGCGTGGCAAAGGAAAACGCGTTTGACCAGTTTTAGTTGATTTTAATCGACTGGAAAATGGCCATTTTTCCAACGGTCTCAGAATTCGACAAAACTAGTTTTGTTAGGACCGTATCGTCAATACAAAGCTGGAAAATATTTTTCTGCAATTTATAGAGTTCGTATGTTACCCCAGTAAATTGAAATGCGCGTTCAAATTCAATATATAGAGTTATATGTTGATTTTGACGAAAACTGATCGAAACAGTCGAATCAGCCTACGGTACATATCCCATTGTGTTCGGAATGGGGGTAAAACGCTATGGGCGGCAGGCGGTGGGCCTCGTTTTGAGGTCGAAAATAAAAGTTGCTTTTAGGTGGAAAATAAAATAATTAAAATAATTAAAAATTAATGTTCTCTCTCCCTCTCCTTAAATCACTCTGCCCCCCCCCCCCCTTTTCTGAAATCATTTTCGATTGGAAAAAAAAAGAGAAAAAGAAAATGGCAGAGCGACTTCGCGCTCCTTAGTAGGCCGCCCACCCACCATCGCCGTCGGCCTCCATCATGCCGCACCCCCTCTGACCGACCCCTTCCAGCCTCGCGCGAGCTTCCCCATCTCGAAGACGAAGACCGCGACGCCCCAATCGAAGAAGGCCGAAGCCCTTCACCGCCGTCGCTTGGATGGCCAGCACCACCGTGAGCTTCTGGCGATCCTCCCCGACGCCAGCGAACGCCCAAACCCCCCCTCCCCCTCCCTCAGTCGCGAATCGAAGACGCAGCACCCCAATCCAGGAAATTAGCGGAGAAAGGTAATTTTTCTTCTTTAATTTAAAATCTGAAATTTATTTATTATAAAATCTGAAATTTATTTGATTCAAAGTGTTTGAGTACAAAGATTGGATTTTTATATTTTTAAAGTATTAAAAATATAATCTTTACTATATAGAAGTGGTAGAAATATGATTTTTATATTTTTAAAGAATTAAAAATATGATTTTTATATTTTTAAAGTATTAAAAATATAATCTTTACTATATAGAAGTGGTAGAAATATTATTTTTGTTTATGTAGAGAATTAGAAATATCATCTATATATGTGTAGAAAAATAAAAATGTGATTTTTATAATGATATTTTTGAAAAGGCGAAATCTTTATTTTTGAAAAGGCGAAATCTTTATATGAAGAATGGCGTGATAAAAATATAATCTTTACTATATGAACATCGATGTGAAAATATAATTTTTATCTATATAGTAGCGGTATAAAAATTCGATTTTTATATATTGAATAGCGAAGTAAAAATTCGATTTTTATATATTGAATAGCATAGTAAAAATTCGATTTTTATATATTGAATAGCAATATAAAAATGTGATTTTTATATATATAGTGGCTACGGGCAACGAAAGCGACAAAAGATGAGAACGATGAAGCTTTCTATCAAAGAAGAGTCATGGTATTGGATAGCTATTGGTGAGAATTTCTCACCTTTCAATTTCTTTTTCTAGTTATATATATATACTAGGATGCAGACGGTGCTTAGTAGCACCCGGCACAATCGTCCACAGACCATGGACTTGTTTGTTTGATTGCAAAAAAAAATAGTTAGATTATTTGATTGAAATTTGAGTTGTTTGGTGAAATGGAATGGATTGATTGATGTGTGAATGGCGTGGGCCTTCACTAGACCGGGGATAAGGCTAGGCCTCGTCCCGTTTTTAGTATCGTGCCGTTATGCCGCCGAAATTTTCTAAAACAAGTTAGAAAAATAAAAATATCATTTTATTTAAAGAATGAACTGAATAGAAATTCATGTGTTGAAATAAAATGTTTTATCGTTAAAAATATAATTTTTAACGTGAAGTGAATAAAATAAAATATTCATTTACAAACCGGACGGTTTGTTTATGTACACCTATTTGAAGGACATTGATTGGACGATAAATTTTACACATCGGCCAACTACACAAATAAAATCTGTGTTTGATTGTTTGAAACCCCACACGGGTGTTGGGATGAAATTTGAAGTTCACTCATCCTGATTGATTAAATATGTCGATCGATTGATTGACAGGCTGTTATAAGCGTTAGATATCTATATTTGATGCTTATACAGTGTAGTGCACTTTGGATGATGGTTGATTATTTATCGTTGCTATTATATGCATGTGTGGTATGGAATCCATATAGTTAACGCTATATGGTGATTGATTGGGCCTCATTCCAATTTAGAAAATAAAGAATATTATAAAATAAAGGTTCATATGTTGACTGTACTCATTCGTGAGATTAGTCATGTGTTGAACGAAATATTTTAACAATAAAATTTATATCTTTATCACTATAAAATAAAGGTTCATGTGTTGACTGTACTCATCCGTTGAGATTAGTCATGTGTTGAACGAAATAATTTAACAAAAATAGTCACACGTGGACAGTACTCATTCGTTGAGATTAGTCGTGTGTTGACAAAAATAAATATTCATTTGTTGAATAGAATGAAGGAATATATGAAGCCGTGTTGATTAGATTAACGCCATTTTGACGTGAACGATATTTATATCGATTTTATTCATTTCGAAATGAATTGAATATAAAACGATTTCGAAATGAATTGAATATAAAACGATTTCGAAATGAATTGAATATAAAACGATTTCGAAATGAATTGAATATAAAACGATTTCGAAATGAATTGAATATATAACCAATTTGATTTCAATTGAATAGGAAATCAAAATGAATTTGATTCAAATAGAAAACGAAATGAATTTGATTCAAATAGAAAACCAATTTGAATTGAATCGAATAGAAAACCAATCTGAATTGAATCGAATAGAAAACTAATTTGAATCGTATTGAAAACGAATTCGAATTGAATTTAAAATGAATTGAAATGAATTCAAATTGAATTGAAATTTGAATTGAATAGAAATGAATTTTAAAACGAATTTATAAGGGAAAAATTCAATTTTGATTTGAATTGAAATGGAAGTTGAAATTGTTTTTGAAACAAATTTAAAACTATTTATAAAATTCGTTTTAAATAGTAATCGACGAAATATATATTATATATAATATAATGGCCTGAATAGAACGCGCCGCGGCAGTTTGTGAATTTCGACCATTTATTTCAAACGGACATTACGGGAGATCCGACCGTCGGATTCTCCTAAAACCGGAACCGTTGGGTTCGTATCGAAAAGAACTTTCTAACGAATATTAGAAATTTAAAATCTAACGGTTGGATTTGGAGATACGTCCAAATCAAATTCGAAAAAGGTCGCTGTAAGTGCAATTCGATGGCCATTGTTGGAAATCGATTGTACGGGCCTTAATAAAATTATTAAAAATATCAATAATTTGTGTAAAATCATAATAAATGATTTGGGAAAAATTGGGATGAAAAACTCCATATTTGAAAAGATAAAAATAGATTTTTATCGAAATGAACTAATTTTGAACTAAATTTAAAACCCAATTATTTTTAAATAAATAAATTAGATTTAAAAAGGGGTTTTAAATAATCAGAATTTCTAATATATTTGATTGGATTTGAAATGGGTTTATCGTGAACGGTGTTTTAAATAACACTATTTCTTTAACCCGATAATAAATAGAATGTGATTTGGGTTTGTCGTGAACTGTGTTTTAAATAACACCTAGTTCTTTAACCCAGTAAAAGGAGTTTTAACGAATCTGCAATTAGGTTGAAATGTGAATCTCTAATCTAAATTATCAAATTTATAAATGAGCAAGAATGGAGTATTACCAGTTTTGCTCCAAAGCGATAGTTAAATCTTTAATTAGATTTGAACGTGAAATGGTAATTAATTTTACCGATAACACCGTAGTATTAGATATGGAGTATTACTAGTTTTGCTTCATGGGATGAATAGGTTGGGATTGGGAAATGAAATAAATAATTACTTCGGTGTGGTTCGCTAATCTCGACTAGTTTAGAAAACCATAATCTGGTTTGAAATGACATCCAAAGGATGATTAAAGGATAAATTTTAAAGAATTTATCTTGGATAAAATTAATGGGAACCTTTCCCTAAAAATGTGATTTTATGAATAAAAGAATATTCTGAATTGCAATGAGGCGTATGTTGTGTTTGTGTAACATTTGTTTTTAATATACGCGGGTTGTTCGGAAAGTCCGGGTTTATACCCATTCTGAATAACCGATTCGACGATAAGTCGAAGATGAAGACGGTGGTCGAAGACCGGAAGTCTTCACATCGTTTGGATTATTACCGACGATCCTGATTGGGCTGTACACCCAAGAGGATGGAAATAGTTGGTGGTCGTCCAGACGTACTTGGAGATGGATGGATATGCGAGGAAAGTGCCTCCGGTTTCGTTCAAACCCAGAACGGACTTGTAAATGGATTGTGTGTCTGACATTGGATTTTATTCTGTGTTGATTGATTTCTATTAAATATACATCTGTTTGGCAGCGGAGAATTTATTCTTTTGCTTAACGCCCTTCTCTGAGACGTACGAGCTCAGAAGTTGTATATCGATGGACATCAGTCGCATGGCATGAATTGCCTGTGTGGCACGCTAAGATGCAATGATCAAGGCTTCTGTTGAAAAGCAAAGTCTTGTGGTTGATGATCAAAGCACGGCCTACGTGGCGTAGCTTTGTGTATAGCGTGGACTCGCGAGCCTCACACCTCGGTATGAGTCAAAAACGGGATAAGGACCCAAGGAGTGCATGACGTTTCTTTCTAGCTATAGTGGTGTCAGTGACTTACCAGCCCTGACATTTATATACTTTTCACCTATGTGGTTGTTGGAATGCGAGGCGCCTCGATTATAGGTCTGTAAGGACCGGGAAACGTGTGTTCAGGAATTGCTAATCCTCTAACGTAAGTGAGGACCAGCCTTGGAGGATCCAGGGTTGCCCAGAGTGCGTAACCCTGAGGCATTTGCTAGAGTGTCTCGAACGCGGAGAGGAGCTTGCCCCTTGCCTCGACTCATGACGGAAATCCAATTTCCAATACGTGTATTTCGGCTTTATTTGTAGAGCCTAGTTTGGCGACATAGTGGGATGGGGCACTCATGCCGTCTATGATTTATATTTATGATTGAAATTGTTTTGACACTATACACTTATTATAGTATCAAATGATTTGTTTTAAACGTATCAAGCATGTTTGGATGTTATAAGGTAAAACCCTATCCTCCGGCTTGCGTTGCATTGTGTGATGGGACCTGGGTCTTATAATAGCTTCATTTTTCGAAAAAGCATTGCGCTGTTTATTCTATATGCACTAGTATTCTTGGGAGGAAACCCGTTCCGTGTTATACGGCGTGGTCCCTTGAATTACTCTCTTTTAAAATAAAGTTTTAAATAACTGTTTTAGTTCTCACACCGGTCACATGACTGATCTGGAGTTTATTGTTTTAACCTAAACTCTGGGTGCCCCTATTTTCCGCACGGGCAGCTAGTAGTTTTGGTATTGCAGATTTATATTCATAGGATCCTGGTTTACAGCTAGAATGATATCCGGAAATCTCTGTATCCGTATATCACCTTCAGTTGTGCTTTGTATTATTTTCCGCTGTTATGTAATTTATTGTAATCTCTGATATTTTTTTAATGTAATTTATTCATTTATACTCTGTATATTCTTGTATTCTGATGGAATTGTTGTAATAGCAATGAAATGTTCTTCCGTCTGGGTTCTGATTTGTCCTGTTCTCAAACGATCAGGGGTTTCGAACGGTCTAGATCGGTTTAACGACTGATTCAGATCGAGCGAAATTCCAGGCCGTCACAGGTTAAGTAAACATGTTAAATTTGTGGGGGCTATACGAACATATTAATCAAGAAAACTTAACCTGTTAAATCTGTTAGGGTTATATGGAACCGTTAACTTGTAAAGTTTAACGTGTAAATCTGTAGGGGGTTATGCGAATCTGTTAAATATGTTAGGCATAACCTGTCAAAATCCTAGTTAATTGGGGACACAAGATCTTTAAGGGTGGGCTTGTGTCATATGTTGTGTGGGACCTGTATTAGTCAGCAATCCATTCTAGTATTAAAGGGGGACCCCGGACTAGGTAGGGGTCAAGGCACACTTACTGAGCTGATTGTAAGAGGTTCATCTAGGAGGAGGTGTTTACTGGCGCGTTCCAACGGACTCATGTGTGTGCATGAGTACGGGTTGCTCTGGGAAAATAAGTCACTGTAGCACCAGTAAATAGGTTTGTGTCCTTCTGTAGGTTGCCACTTTAGGAAGTAATACACCCTACTGTAGGGCCGACACTATTTATGGGATAGGGAGCCGATCGATTGGGGGGTAGTAATTAGGGTACGTCTAGTCCTGTCTGTTTCTGTGGTGTACCTGTATTTCTACTTGGTTAACACCCGTATTTCTGTTTAGGTACCGGTTAATTCTGTTTAGGGTTAAACCCGCTACTAGAGTACACCTACACTACCATCACATTTTGTTGGGATCATCTTGTTTCTGTTATACTAGTATTGGTGCAGAGAAAAGTACTTAATAAGCACAATATATCCAGTTCTTTTATCTTGTTATACCTGCCTTATACTATTAACTTTCTCATTCAATTTATGTGCCTGTCATGATGCTTTTACTTGTTTATATGCTAAAATTAACTGGACTCGCCAGACTTTATGTCTAACCCATTTTGTTTCCTTTTCTCTCTCTTCCTTTCCCCCCTATGTTCTCAGGGTGGGAATACTCAGGCTTGATTTGGATGCTCTCTTTCATTCCGCTTGGAGCTGCTTAGAAGTATCGCTTTGATTTCCTGTCTTCTCTGATATGACTATATTTACGGGAAACTATGCTTCTTTTATTACTGTACTCTGATGATTTTAGTACAAGACAGATTTTTTAAGTTGATGTAATGGGTTTTCTGTATTTCAGACTAATGATGCAGCTATGTTTTGGACCACGATGTTTTATGTTTAATAAACTTTTAAATTCGGCTATTATTTTATATCTATCTTATAATGTTTCTATTTCTATTTACCTATAACGCTTCACGAAACTTAATGCATTCTGATAAAGAGTGATATTAACGAACGTGGGTGTCACAATTGAGCTCACCTCTACCGTGGAGAGGGAACCTTCACGATCGACGCGAGGGTCAATGCGACGGATTTCTGCCTTTACTACGCAAAGGGATTTCCGAGCCTCTACTATGGAGAGGTGGACCTTCACCATCAACGCAAAGGTCGATGCAAAGGAGTTTAGTTGTTGCGCTGTTTTGGAAGGCAAACATCACTCTTTATGTCGGATGTTCTTAACTATGGTAAGCAATCGCAGTCAGACCGATAGGTTTCCTTGGCAGAACTTTATAGGGTTTGCGTCATTTCATAGGGAGAACATCAGTCTCTGTGTCGAATGCCCTTAACTATAGTAAGTGATCGCAGCAGGACTGAGAGATCATGGCCCCTTGGGCGGAACTTGCAATTTCTAGTTTAGGCTCCGTATATGCTTGTAGAACTTTTCGCCACTTGACTCTTAACAACTCTTTCCATTCATTCTTCAAGGCGGTGCTTTTCATTGTTGCATTTGTGCATATTGACGTTGCACGCGACGCTTGATTTGGTGTAATTGGGGTCATCGTGTTCGGTTAGACTTTGAGTAAGCAAGCGTTTTTCGAATAGCCTACAATTAAAAAAAATCGTCTTTTAGCAAATTTTAAATTTACGAAAATTTTGCAAGTAAGAGATTTACTCAGCCAGGCATTCTTTTATCTATGAAGCTAGTGTTTAGTTCAATACTTGTATAAATATTTATAGACTTTTTACAAGAGATTTGAACATAGCATCAAGTAAAATATCAGCAAAGATGAATGTTGTTTCAGGCCCTCGGAATTGGAATGCCATCAACAGTGGTCAGTTTGAAAGTGTCTTCCAGCAGCTTTTGACTGATGATGTATGGACTTTCCCAGTTTGGCCCGAAGACTATGGTTGTTGTCTTGACTCTCTTTCGGAAAAGATCCCAGACTTTGAAGATTCGTTGTCTAATTTTGGAGTTGAAATGCCTGGCAATCCTTCATTGATGAGCCGCAAATCTGAGTTTACCTCATCTTGCCTTTCTTCAAGTTGATCAAGAACTTAAGGTTGTAGCTTTTCATTCTTAGCTTGGTCAAAATGGATTTTGCGGTGTGTAGGGACTTCTAGCTCCACCGAAATCATTGTCTCTGAACCAAATGCCAACGAGAAAGGAGTATGCCCAGTAGCAGATTTACGGGACGTACTGTGCGCCCATAGTGCAAGTGGCTTCTTGATGGTTTATTTGACGATCTTGTTCACAACTTCTACTTGCTCATTTTCCTGTAGATGGGTCACTACAGCAAAGCTTTTTATGATCTTGTATTTGATGTAGAAGTCTTTAAACTCTTCACTCTCAACTTGTGTCCCATTGTCTTTGATTATCTTGTATAGCACACCGAACCTGCAAATGATATTCTTCAGCACAAAGTTGATCACCTTTTTTGAGGTGATAGTAGCCAGTGGCTCTACTTCAGGCCATTTGGTGAAGTAATCAACATATACAATGGCGTATTTGAAACTGGACTTGGCGGTAGGTAATGCCCAATTAGATTAATACCCTAGACAGCCAATGGCCATGGACTGACCATTTGAGTCAATTCAGTATATGGTGCTCTAGGGATCTTCGCGAACCTTTGGCATCTGTCACACTTCCTAGTATAAGTTGCAAAGTCCTTGTTCACATCAGGCCAAAAGCAATCGTATCACAGTATTTTGTTGGCTAGTGTCTGACCACTAGTATGACCTCCATACTCTCCATCATGCAGTTCAGCCAAGATTGCTTTAGATTCCTCCTCAGTAACACAGTGGATCAAAGGCATAGAAAAGCCTTGTCTATACAATCAACCATTCTGAAGGAGATACATGGGAGTATTTCTGAGTAGTTTCCTTCGCTTTTTCTGATCGTTTGGGAGCACACCTCTAAGGAGATAATTTTTGATTGGAGTCATCCATGAATCAGGCTCTGATGTAGTTTCCATGGTCCATCGTTATCATAAGTGCTGGAATTTGAAATAACTTCAACTAGCACTAATCCCAATAGCCGTACATCTCCTGTATATGAGAGCTTTATGAGTGAGTCAACCTTCAAGTTTTCTTCTCGAGGAATGTGCGAGATAGTGTAGTTGTCGAAGTAATTAAGTAGCTCCCAAGCCTTGGATAAGTAAGCTGGCAAAATTCCTCTCTTAGCTTGGAACTCTCTTTTAACTTGACATACCACTGACTATGAATTACTAAAAATGTGCAAGGCTTTCAACTGCAGCTCTTTTGAAATTCTCAATCTAGCAATCATGATTTCATATTCTGCTTCATAATTTGTTGATGAGAATTCTAGTCTCAAGGCTTAGCATAGAGAACGTCCTTCAGGAGTATCTAGCACTGCTCCTGCCCCTAAGCATTATTCGTTCATAACGCTATCAACAAATAGTTTCCATCGAGTAACGACTTCGACGGTCTCTTCTTTCTCATCACCCCTATCCTTAAACTTAACAATGAAGTCTGCTAAAGCCTGTCCATTGATTGCCTTCATGGATGGTAAGTTGTAACAACCCGCATTTTATGTATCAGAAGATCGTAAAATATTTTTATTTTATACCCTGAGGTTTAAATCATTCTCATATTTTAATATGTTGCTTATGGGGATGTTAGTTGTTTTACCATTCACTAAGACTATTGTCTGACTCAAGGTTTTATGTTTCCTCTTATTACCTTAGGCTGTTCATCTGGTTGTGGATAGGCAGGCTTGGTAGCAGGTGATAGGTGATTAGTGAGGATGATGCTGTTGTGCAAAGGCGAGCAGGAGGCTGATATATTACTTTTACTACTATATAGTATTTCTGTTTGAGATGCTCTATGAGTGTTGTAGTGAGGCATTATGTACATACTTGACATATCCTATGATGTTGGGATAATTTTTCAGGATATTGTGAAAGTTTGAAAAGTTTGTTATATGTTGCTTCAATACTATTACCTGTTGTATATGTTCTATTATATTTTATCCTTGCGCTGTGAGTTTTACGATAGGTTTCGATGTTGTATACCTACTATGATGATCGTCCATTGCTGCCTGGCACACCTTCCAGTGCATTATTCCTCTTGTTTAGTGTGGGGATTTTGGGTGGTCGTCACATTTGGTATCAAAGCTCTGGTTAATGATTTTAGCCAAAGTTCGAAGACGTAATTACATATGAGAGACATACTTGTAGATTTCAGTTAGATGCTTACTATATATATTAGCATATATATTAGTAGTGGTTGTTTTCTTTTAGAAATTTTTCTTAGAAGTGGCTAATTATTCTAAATTGCAGATTTAGAATGAGTAGATGACCATCAAGACACGCTGCTAGGGGAGCTAATACTGGAGGGGGAAATGGCGGTGAACCAGACTACCCTACCATGTTTGAAGCCATGATGGAGGCATTCATGTGAAAGGTCCCCACTCCAGTGGCAGCTACGGTAGACGTAGGAGTTCAGTTGCCTAAGGTTGTGGATTTTGCAAAGCTATGCAAATATTATACATCTCTAGGAGGGAAACCATTCAAAGGAAATGAGCCAGCTGAAGAGGTTCAGAAGTGGATGGATTCTTATGTTCGTATTTTTGGAGACTTGTGTTTGGATGATGCAATTAAGAGAAAGCTTGCGTCAAGGCAGCTGCAAGGCAGAGCCATGGAATGGTGGAATTCAGTTACACTCGAGACTCCAGAGGAAGAGATTTCATGGGAGCAATTCCATGCTAAGTTTAAGGAAAAGTTTATCTCCATAGCTCGGAAATCTTCTCTATTCAAGAAGTTCGTAGAGGTGAAACAGGATTTCACCAATTGAGGGCGGCGAAGGATAGTGTGCCAAAGACTTCTTTTAGGACACCATCCGGTTTCTTCGAATGGTTAGTGATGCCATTCGGGTTGACTAATGCGCCAGCGTATTTCGTAGAACTTATGAATAGAATATTCAGAGATCAGCTGAACAAGTTTGTACTTGTGTTCATTGATGATATTCTGGTTTACTCTCGAAACGAGCAAGAACACAAGACGCACTTGAGAGTTGAGTTGGAAATATTGCGAAAGCATCAGCTGAGAGCTAATTTTTTAAAGTGTCACTCCTGAAAGAGTGAAGCGAGGTCCTTAGGTCATGTAGTTTCTGGAAATGGGATAGTGGTTGACCCCACTAAAGTAGCAGCAATCGAGTACCAGGATAGACCTAAGAATGTGACGGATGTGAGAAGTTTCCTTAGGTTGGCTGGTTATTAACGACGGTTTATCAAGGATTTCTCCAAAGTAGCTACATCGTTAACAGGATTGATGAAAAAGAACCAAGTGTTCACATGAGACGCAATGTGTGAACATGCGTTCGGAATCCTGAAAGAGAGACTGACGAGTGCTCCTGTGTTAACCATTCCAAGTGGGGATGAAGAGATGATTGTGTATACCGATGCATGTGGTACTGGACTTGGAGCAGTGCTAATGCAAAAGGATAAGATTGTGGCTTACGCGTGCTGACAGCTGAAGACACATGAGAGAAATCACCCAGCTCATGATTTAGAGTTGACGACTATTGTGTTTGCTCTCAAGATGTAAAGACATTACCTATTAGGAGTTCGATTCGAATTGTTCACGGATCACAAGTCATTGAAGCATCTTTACGCCAAAAAGGAATTAAATCTTCAGCAGCAACGATGGTTAGAATTTCTGGCGTCATATGATTTTGGTATAGCCTATACTCCTAGCAAAGGTAACGCAGGTGCAGATGCGTTGAGTCGAAGACACGCAAGTTTGGGTGCGATGTTTTCGGGATGGAAGAGCCTCGAGTATTTGACAAGGTTTGATTTCAGGCCAAGTTGCGAGTTGGAACCTGAAATGTTGGCAAGCTTATCGATAAGACCCACTCTTATAGAAAGGATTGGCGAAAGCCAAAAGCAAGATATAAAGCTTGTCGAGTTTATCCAGAAGTTGGAACTAGAAGATAAAGAGTTCGAAGTCGATTGAGAAGGTTGGCTTCGAAATCAAGGGCGATTAGTTGTTCCTGATATTGAGGGAGTGAGAGATGAGGTTCTGAGGGAATGTCATCACTCAAAGTTGATGATTCATCCCGATGGTAATAAGAAGTATCAGGACATGAAGTGAGTCTACTACTGGGAGGGGATGAAGCGAGAAATTGGAAAGTTCATTTCCAAATGTGTGAACAGTCAGTTGGTAAAAGCTAAACAAAAGAAGTCGAGTGGTTTGCTTCAGCTGTTAGAAGTTCCTGCATGGAAGTGGGAGTGGATATCAATGGATTTTATTGATGGACTACCTAGGACCAGGGCAGGAAACGAAGGAATTTGGGTCATCGTGGATCGCTTGACTAAAAGTGCATGGTTCATTCCTACCAAGTCGACAAGGACGGCGTCAAAATTGGCTGAACTTTATGTGAAATGGATAGTTCGATTCCATGGTATTCCTAAGAGCATAGTGAGTGACGGAGATCCATTATTTAGAAGTGGATTTTGGAAGAGTTTACAAGAAGCTTTGGGAACCAAGTTGTGTTTAAGTACGGCTTACCATCCCCAAACTGATGTTCAAACCAAGAGGGACAACCTGTTGTATATAACATAGTTGTATACACAATTATATGATTTTTGTTTGATGATAACAACCAAATAAATATTATTTTAAATGTGTTTGTTACTGTACTGTTCTATATATACATCACAGACAGGAATATAATATTTATATTTGAATAGAATACGACTGCACAGACATTCATACAGTATTTTATTTAAATATAAATATTATATTTCAAACATTCAAACAATACAAATTATATGACTCCACTATTTGTACACATTCACAGATATTACACATGATATTGTACTTGTATATAAACTGAATATGTTAGACAAATTTGTTTGAATACAATAAAATAATATTTTATTTCAAACAAAATTTGTTTATTACAAATATCAGTACAATTCTCTCTACAACACACATACAGTTACTCTGTCATATATACACACATTTTCACTTTCATAAACAGACACTTTTACTGACACTGTTTCATTCACTGTCTTTAGTCTTCTGTCTTCACAGCTCTCTGTCAGTCCAGTCATCATCTTTTTACCTGTCACAATGAAACACGCATAGAGTACACTGTAATAGAATTTAAACTGAATATATGCGAATATAAATTTTATTTTAAAAAAAAAATTATTTGCCTCAGATTTTTGGTGTGTTTCTCATCATTTTTCATGACTTGATCTGATCTGTGTCTAGTCAGTTTGTATAAGTACATTACAGTGACATGAAATCTTGTCTGATGGCTGAATGTACACACGTGTGTAGATATACACGTGTGCACTGCCTCGCCAATCAGCGTGCAACTGAGGAGTAGCCACATGGACCATCTCGACCCAGTGCAACAGACAAGCCATATATGGATGAGCATCTTGAAAGCAAGACATATATACATACATATATATATATACACATATATGTGCATATATACATATATGTAAACATGCAGCATAATCATGTGTTGAGTACATGTCAATGTGGTGGACTGGATATATCAACTAACACAACAGCAAACCATTTCAGTAGGCACAGACAAAAGTCCACATGGCTCAACATGAATGGCCAAGCAAAATCAAACACAACAATGCAGCATGATCAAAATAGATCAACATAAATGGAGCATATGGTGGAGGATGTAATAAAATATTTTGCAAGGTGCAGTATACATGGTACAAATGCTACACTATATGGTTCAGCACAAGTATGATCAACATAAACAAATGAAGGCAGATTGATTTCAATAACATGCCAACAAAACCAAATTCAACAAGTTCAAAGGTGTCATGAGTGTACTAAATCAAGTATTCAAACAACAAAAGTGAACATAGTGGACATGGTGTAACTGTGGTTCAGAATGACATAAATATATAGTTACAAGTGCACTTTTCAAAACAGTAAGCCAAAACCAGTTTGGCTCAGCATAACCAAGTCCATAGGTGCATGAACATACAAATTTGGCTACAGCATGTCCAGGTTCGAGAAAGTATCAGAAAGTAAGCAGAACTGGTGTGCACATGGACATAACTACACAAAGTAACATGGAGTAAAACTTGGTGGTGAATGAAGACAAGACAACCCAACAGCATGCATAATGCAATAGCAGTTTACAAGAAGGATCAAGTGCAACTAAACAAATCTGGATGCAAACAGATGAAACAGCATTTCTGAATGTACACAGTCAGTATGAGTCAATGATCTGGATTCACTTTTGGAATGTTTAAAATTCAGTTTTTGGCAATACCATTTCCAGGCAACAAATCAGGGACAAAAGACAAAGAGGAATACATGATTTTCAGGTCTACATGCAGATATAGATTGCAGCAGTTTAATGAAACAGCAAAGTAACAATTTCAAGTTTTAGCAAGGAAATTAAAGCACTAAAATAGTTCAAGCAAATGTGGCATTATCAATGGACAAATGTACGCAAGTATAAATACACATCCATGCAAGGCTGTGAAAGATCACAAAGTATTTTTTCGTTGACAAATGATAAAATCAACGTGCAAGAATTTTTCTAGAAATGAATTATTTTTTCGTTGACAAATGATAAAATCAATGTGCAAGAATTCTTTCTAGAAATGAAAATAGCCGAGTAATCAATCAGAAAATGGACAGAGTGTTTTTGGGGAAAGTGAAATTATCTGGAACCAAAAATGGCAAAAAGAATTATTCTTTCCAGGAATTCATAGATTATTCATTTTTTTTCATAGAATCAATTTCAAGAAAAATACACGCAATGGTAAATTGGAAAACAAATAGTTTGTTTCTAGTTTTTGTTCAATTTGTTTCGAGCAAGTATTTTTTCATTGACAAATGATAAAATCAACGTGCAAGAATTCTTTCTAGAAATGAAAATAACCGAGTAATCAATCAGAAAATGGACAGAGTGTTTTTGGGGAAAGTGAAATTATCTGGAACCAAAAATGGCAAGAAGAATTATTCTTTCCAGGAATTCACAGATTATTCATTTTTTTTAGAGAATCAATTTCAAGAAAAACACACGCAATGGTAAATTGGAAAACAAATAGTTTGTTTCCAGTTTTTGTTCAATTTGTTTCAAGAAAGATTTTACTTCCAGAAATTAAGATATTCTAAAGGCGCAACAATTCAAAATCAAAAACATTTCTGGAATCATTCATGTATATCAAGCAAGTATTTAAACAGAGGTCTGAAATCATAAAGGAGCCAATCATGCAACTCATTAGTTCGAGCAAACCAAATAGGGAAGTCCATGAAAACCATTCAAGTTTTTTTTAAATCAAAGCCGATGAATTTCAAATTCAAGGGGGGTAATCAGTTTTGGAGGCTAGAATCATGTCCAGATTCATTACATCAATTAAAGCCACAAAGCAGAACAGGAAATCGCAAAAATCAAGGAACAACCAGGCCAAGTCATACGAGGAAATTAGATTTTTAGGATTTTTATAATCCTATTTTAACACCTATCATCACAGGCAATTTGAAGATCAAAACCAAGAATAACAATTTCAAGCAGAAAATCAATCAAAATTACTCACACAGTTTCGATCGAGAAAGTGAAAGCAAGTTCAAATCGAAGCATCAGAGATCGAGCAAGATCCAAATCGTAGACAAAGCAAGCTGCAGTATCTCGCGCATCAGAGAACTAAATTTCATCAAGCATGGCTTTGATTTGGGGAAAATAAGAGAAACCCTAGCCGCCATTTCAATTTCAGAAGGAAGTGGAAGGCGACATCTTTTTATCAAGGAGACAATGCAAAAGAAATGGGCCGACCAAGTTTAAAAAAGGGGATGACCCTTTATTATTTAAACTCCTAGGGTTTCAATTTAGTTTCATTTTTCTTTTATTTTTGTGTTGTTTTTTTAATTTGTATTGTAACCATCTGAACAATTTTCTAGAGTCTGCAAAATTCTAGGGGATTCAGGTATGGATTATCTGACAGTTTACTAGTGTCTGTAAAACTAGGGATAATCTAGTCTAGTGGATATAGACCAGTCTAGGGTTTTGAGTGTAGGATTAGTACAAGAGCAGGGAGTGCGAATTTACATGGTCTTGTAAGCAGGATCCGTTCTATCACCTAGTAGAAACCTCAGGAATGCAGCAGTAGGCAGGATTTTGCAGAAGCTAGGTATATCTTGTGTCATTTACTTTCTGCATTTCTGTTTCTGCTATATTCTGTGATCTGTTTATTATAATATATATCCCGTTAGATTTTTAATTCAGCTAAAAACTATGATAAACCCTATTTATCCCCTCTTGGGTTAATCTAGATCCAACAAGCGGTATTAGAGCTTGGTTTTCTTTAACCCTAGAATTATGGATCCTAGTTGTCAGTCTTTTGAGAATCAGTCCAGTCGTATTCCATTTATTTTCAATGGTACAGATTTTTTAAATTGGAAATTAGAAATGGAATTTTATTTAAAATATGTTGATATTAAATGTTGGGATATTGTTATTAATGGTTATGATATGGTCAAAAGGAATGATATTGGATTTAATTCTCGTGCTATTCACACTTTGTATTCTTATATTGATGATGTCCAATATAACCTCATTTCTCATTGCTTGACATCACAGGAAATATGGAATTTTCTCGATACGAAGTATGGAAAGATTGACAATGGCAGTTCAAAGCCCAAAATGGTCAACTTAGATTCAGATCTATGCTCAGGAGAAGAAACAAATGAAAATTCAAGTAGATCAGATGATGGAGTCTCAACAGACAATGAGACTGAAAGCTTCTCATATGAAGAATTGGTTTATATGTGTACTGGTTTAACAAAAATCGTTGATAAACTCCATCGTAAAAACAAATCTTTAAAATCTAAAAATCACAAGTAAAATAGAAATATCAACTGTTTGGAATTTACAAATGTTATGAAATTAGAAAATTATGACTGTGAAAGTTGTTTGAAATTGAAAGCTGATCTCGTTCATCTCAATAAAAATATTCAATGGCTTAAAGAGGAAATTTTGATTTTATAAGATAACGAGGTTGAGCTAAAAGATTCAAACAATTCTTTGCAAAAAAAATTTAATAATTTTAAGGCCATCAAAAATTCCAAACATGAAATTATTGAAAAAGAAAGCTTATTGAAAAGTGATTTAATTTTAAACAAGCTTAGAAATTTCAAGAAACTTGAATTTGAAAAACAAATTAAATTTGAATCTGAAATGTTTGAGTCCAAGACCAAAATCAAACTTCTTGAAAATGAAAATTTGTTTTTGAAACAAAATGATACTGAAAGGAGGAAGATCAGCATTAATCGTTGTTCAAATCTGATAAAAGAAAATTCCAATCTTAAATCCAAAATTCAACGATTAGAATCAACTTTGGATAAATTTTCTAATGGAAAAAATCGTTGAATATGCTATTACAAAACCAATTTTCGGTTGGTCATAAACGAGGTCTTGGTTTTGGAAAAACAAGTGGTTTTGAAAAAGTGAATTCTTGTGATTTTAAAAATCCTTCAAACTACTTTGAAAATAATCATTTTGAAAATTTAAACTCTTATAATTTCAAAGGATTTTTTAATCACAAACGAAATAAGATTTTGTTTGATAACAATCTGTTTAATCCTTTTTGGACCCCAAAAAGAAATAAAGTGAATAAAATAGATTTGAATGGATTATTATACAAACAGGTTTGGGTACCAAAACGTACGAATATAACTGTGAGTGGCTTTACTACTTTTGTTAGACCACTCAATCCTCTTAACAGTTAGTACCGAAGGAGGCTGAGGAACTGCATAGTTAAAATTGGATTCAAACTGCTACATATCACAGAATCATTCACAGTTCCTTAGCCACATCTGTTGAGTTAGAGATTCATTTGCTTACATCGATTTCAGTCATCTTTGTAAATATTCTCAGTTTTTATTTTCTTCTTTTATTCCTCCTTCTACCCCCTCTGTTTATTTACTTTATCTTTTCTGCTTTGATTTGACACTGCCATATTTTTTTTTGTTTTTTCTTCTCGGAGCTTCACTAAATTCAAATTGCAGAATTCATATTTTTTTGGAAATTCACTTTAGAACTCTGATGTTTTAATCTTTTCCAGATCTAGAATTTAAATTTGTAAAAATCTGCAATTGTTTTGAAGTTTATTTTCTGTTTTCTGAATTCATAACAGTGTTGATGTATTCTTGTCATATCTTGAACATTGTTGATTTGAATTCTATACTTTTTGAAGGTTTGAAAGTTTAATGGAATTTTACACACCTCTGCTGTTTTTGAGTTTCTTCTAATTCATTTTAGAAAGGCTTGAAATAATATTCTCATTACAGAACACCAATATTTATTAGTTGTGATAATTTCATTATTTTTCAGATTGGCCTGGATATATTGAATTTTTCTGTTACAGTGATACATGTAAAAGCTCATCTTATATTCATGATCATCATGGTTGAAATTTGTTTGTTTGAAATCGTCTGAAATTATTGATATTTTGAATATCACACACCTCCTAAATATGAAATTATCAACCTTGTGTAACCGACTCATTATATCTCAAACCTGACATTGATTCAAGTGATTTCGAATAAATTATTTTTAATTTTTTTTGTATCATGAATACCTCTCAAACTTGATGTAAATGATCTGAATTATCTTTGGGCATGTCAGAAATAATTTGGAAAAATTCTTTGAAAATCTGGTCTTGAAACTCACTGTTATTTCATGATTATTTGATTTGAATATATGTTTGTTTTAAATCATTTGAAATTATTGATTTATTGAATCACACACATATCTTGAATCTGAAATTTACATTCTGGTGTGACTGATTCACTGAATCTTGAGAGTTTCATATTTCTCAAGTGATTTCAAATAAACGGTATATTTATTCATTAGATCATGAATCATATTATGTGACCGTCATCTTGACAAGACTGATTCGAATCTAATTTTTGTGCTGCTCAGATATTGTTCTTGAAAATATTTTTTGGTGACTGCTTGTTTTGGTATCAAATTCATACCATGCTCTGATAGATGAAATTAATTTGCTTGATTTATTAACCGTATCTGCTTAGGATTTGTGATTTTATTGTCTGAGATATCTTTGTTCTTCTCCAGTGTCATTTTTAAAATCCTTATGTATAGAGACATCAAGTGGTATCAGTTTAGAAGTGCTGAATATTTTTTGTATATATTTTTTGTCTTATACATATCTCTCTAAATTCCTCTTGTAGTTGATTTTCAATTTTAAATTATTTATTTTTTATTCATTCAGAAATTGGAATCATTATCCAATTTGTGCTGTATTTATAATTCATCAAAATTATTATCAGATTTTGAAATTTTGATGAATTATGACTGCAGTATATTTCACAACAAGAGGAGATTTTATCTGGATTTTCATGATGGTTGAATATTTATTATAATATCTTTGAACTGGCAATTATTTCATGAGCATCTTCATTATCTATCATCCTTCTACCATCCATTACGATTTTATATAAATATGGAGAGTTAATATTTTTTTAGAAAATCTTTTTTGAATAAACAGTGGAATTATTTGTGATAGAAATGGACTTTATTTTTATTTAGAACTAGTGATAATTGAAAGATTTTCAATGATCCCAGTACAGTCGAGCATATTTCATAATATAATTAATTTAGAAATTTATTTCACAGTCCATTTCTGTACCTACCACATTTCTATCATTCATATTGTTTTTATATATTGAGGATGTTTTCATTTTGAAATTGAAAATAACAAAAGTAAAATATTCATAAGTGTGTCTCTTACCTCATTTAAAAATCCAAACTCTGGTCATGCATGGTTATGAGATTACTTATATTTAAGTTGCAACTGATCTCATTTAAAAATTCAAGATCTGGTTATGCGTTGTAAGTAGGCTCTTAAATAAAAAGAAAAAGGAATAATATGCTAAATAAACTTTTATATGAAATCCTCCTTGGTGTTTAAAAACCAGCCTATCAATCCATCTTTCTAATTTGTGAAATGTGCAAATATCTTATGACGTATATGATTTGTTGATTGATAACTATTGGGATTTGAAATTATTTGATTTTGTCACTTAAGTTGAAATTATAATTATAGTCCAAATCCATCACTATTTTTTGTGCTTAATTTTTTTTAAAATTTTATTGGAAAATAATTGGAAATATTTTTTTTGAAACTCTCTCCATTATATATAAAATTCATCGTAAATCCGTTATTCTCTATAATGTGAAATATGCCACCTATTCTCGGAATATTATGATTTTTGTTTGACTGATTGAGATTTATGATGACTGTTCATCCTCTTATACTGAATTATATTTTTAATCAATTTTCATCTATATTTTTAAATTCTGAATAGTTTTGATGATAACAGAAGGGGGAGAATGGACTGAGATTTTGATTTACGAGTGAATATTTTATAAATATTTTAATTTTTAAAATTCATTCAATTTACGTTCATTCACTCATGCATAGTTATAGGGGGAGTTTCTGTTGTAGGGGAGCTTTCAAATAGGGGGAGTTCAGTTCTTCACACTCAAACACATTTATTGGGTTCAAAATCTTAATATTTGTTTGTCATCATCAAAAGGGGGAGATTGTTGTATATAACGTAGTTGTATACACAATTATATGATTTTGTTTGATGATAACAACCAAATAAATATTATTTTAAATGTGTTTGTTATTGTACTGTTCTATATATACATCACAGACAGGATTATAATATTTATATTTAAAAAGAATACGACTGTACAAACATTCATACAGTATTTTATTTAAATATAAATATTATATTTCAAACATCCAAACAGTACAAATTATATGACTCCACTATTTGTACACATTCACAGATATTACACATGATATTGTACTTGTATATAAACTGAATATGTTAGACAAATTTTTTTGAACACAATAAAATAATATTTTATTTCAAACAAAATTTGTTTATTACAAATATCAGAACAATTCTTTCTACAACACTCATATAGTCACTCTGTCATATATGTATACATTTTCACTTTCATATATAGACACATTTACCGACACTGTTTCATTCACTGTCTTTAGTCTTCTGTCTTCACAGCTCTCAGTTAGTCCAGTCATCATCTTCTAACCTGCCACAATGAAACACACACAGTATATTGCAATAGAATTTAAATTGAATATATGCAATATAATTTTATTTTTTAAAAAAATTATTTGCCTCAGATTTCTGGTGTGTTTCTCATCATTTTTCATGACTTGATCTGATCTATGTCTAGTCAGTTTGTATATGTATAGTACAGGGACATGAAATCTTGTCTAATGGCTGCATGTACACACGTGTATAGATATACACGTGTGCACTGCCTCGCCAATCAGCGTGCAACTGAGGAGTAGCCACATGGACCATCTCGACTCAGTGCAATAGACAAGCCATACATGGATGAGCATCTCGAAAGCAAGACATATATACATACACATATATATATATATACACATATATGTGTATATATACATATATGTACACATGCAGCATAATCATGTGTCGAGCACATGTCGATGTGGTGGACTGGATATATCAACTAACACAACATCCAACCATTTCAGTAGGCACAGACAAAAGTCCACACGGCTCAACATAAATGGCCAAGCAAAATCAAACACAACAATGTAGCATGATCAAAACAGATCAACATAAATGGACCATATGGTGGAGGATGTAATAAAATATTTTGCAAGGTGCAGTAAACATGAATGGATAGTGTACAAATGCTACACTGCATGGTTCAGCACAAGTATGATCAACACAAACAAATGAAGGCAGACTGATTTCAATGACATGCCAACAAAACCAAATTCAGCAAGTTCAAAGGTGTCCTGAATGTATTAAATCAAGTATTCAAACAACAAAAGTGAACATAGTGGACATGGTGTAACTATGGTTTAAAATGACATAAATATATAGTTGCAAGTGCACTTTTCAAAACAGTAAGCCAAAACCAGTTTGGCTCAGCATAACCAAGTCCATAGGTGCATGAACATGCAAATTTGGCTACATCATATCAAGGTTCGAGCAAGTATCAAAAAGCAAGCAGAACTGGTGTTCACATGGACATAACTACACAAAGTAACATGGAGTAAAACTTGGTGGTGAATGCAGACAAGACATCCCAACAACATGCATGATGCAATATTAGTATATGAAGGATCAAGTGCAACTGAACAAAACTGGATGCAAAAAGATGAAATAGCATTTCGGAAAGTGCGCAGTCAGCATGAATCGGTGATCTGGATTCACTTTTGGGAAGTTTTTAAATCAGTTTTTGGCAATACCATTTCCAGGCAATAAATCAGGGACAAAAATCAAAGAGGAATACATGATTTTCAGGTCAACATGCAAATATAGATTGGCAGCAGTTTGATGAAACAACAAAGTTACAATTTCAAGTTTTATCAAGGAAATTAAAGCATTAAAACAGTTCAAGCAAAAGTGGCATTATCAGTGGATAAATGTATGCAAGTATAAATACACATCCATGCAAGGCTGTGAAAGTTCACAAAGTATTTTTTAATTGACAAATGATAAAATCAACATGTAAGAATTATTTCCAAAAATGAAAATGGACGAGTAATCAATCAGAAAATGGACATAGTGTTTTTGGGGAAAGTGAAATTATCTGGAACCAAAAATGGCAAGAATAATTCCAGGAATTCATAGATTATCCATATTTTTTCAGAGAATCAATTTCAAGAAAAACACACGCAATGGTAAATTGGAAAAAAAATAGTTTGTTTCCAGTTTTTTTGTTCAATTTGTTTCAAGCAAGTTTTTACTTCCAGAAATTAAGATATTCCAAAGGGGCAACAATTAGAAATCAAAAACATTTCTGGAATCATTCATGTATATTAAGCAAGTATTTAAACAGAGGTCTGAAATCATAAAGGAGCCAATCACGCAACTCATTAGTTCGAGCAAACCAAATAGGGAAGTCCATGAAAATCATTCAAGTTTTTTTTTTAAATCAAAGCCGATGCATTTCTAATTCAAGGAGGGAAATCTGTTTTGGAGGCCAGAATTGTGTCCATATTCATTACATCAATCAAAGCCACAAACCAGAATAGAAAACCGCAAAAATCAAGGAACAACCAAGCTAAGTCATACGAGGAAATCAGATTTTTAGGATTTCTATAATCCTATTTTAACACCTGTCATCACAGGCAATTTGAAGATCGAAACCAAGCATAACAATTTCAAGCAGAAAATCAATCAAAATTACTCACACAGTTTCGATCGAGAAAGTGAGAGCAAGTCCAAAACGAGGCATTAAAGATCGAGCAAGATCCAAATCTTAGACGAAGCAAGCTGCAGTATCTCGAGCATCAGAGAACTAAATTTCATAGAGCATGGCTTTGATTTTGGTAAAATAGGAGAAACCCTAGCCTCCATTTCAATTTCAGAAGGAAGTGGAAGGCAACATCTTTTTATCAAGGGGACAATGCAAAAGAAATGGGCCGGCCAAGTTTAAAAAGGGGATGACCCTTTATTTTTTAAACTCCTAGGGTTTCTATTTAGTTTCATTTTGCTTTTATTTTTATGTTGTTTTTTTAAATTTGTATTGTAACCGTATGAACAGTTTTCTGGAATCTGCAAAATTCTAGGGGATTTAGGTAGGGATTATCTGACAGTTTACTAGTGTCTATAAAACTAGCGATAATCTGGTCTACTAGATATAGACCATTCTAGGGTTTTCAGTGTAGGGTTAGTACAGGAGCAGGGATTGCGAGTTTACATGGTCTTGTAAGCGGGATCTGTTCTATCATCTAGTAGAAACCTTAGGAATGCAGCAGTAGGCAAGATTTTGCCAAAGCTGGGTATATCTTGTGTCATTTACTTTCTGCATTTCTGTTTCTGCTATATTATGTGATCTGTTTATTATTATATATATCCCGTTAGATTTTTAATTCAACTAAAAATTGTGATAAACCCTATTCATCCCCCCTCTAAGGTTAATCTAAATCCAACACAACCATGTTTTGGAAGATCTCCTAAGATCTTGTGTGTTGGAATTTAGGGGATCATGGGAAGACCATCTACATCTAGTTGACTTTGCATATAATAATAGCTACTAGTCTAGCATTGGGATGGCACCATATGAGGCGTTTTATGGGAGGCCGTGTAACTCTCCGGCATGTTGGTTAGAAACTGGAGATAAGTTAATACTTGGGCCTGAAATGATTAGAGTGACCTCTGATTGTATTGAGATGGTTCGACAACGAATGAAGGCAACCCAAGATCATCAAAAGAGTTATGCTGATAAACGTCGAAAGGATTTGGAATTCGATGTTGGTGATATGGTTTTCGTGAAGATTTCACCATTGAAGCATGTGGTTCGATTCGGAAACAAAGGGAAGTTAGCTCCTAGGTTTGTTGGACCATTTCCGATAGTCAAGCAAATTAGAAAGCTTGCATATAGATGGGAGTTACCGGAGAAGCTGTCGAAAATGCATAATGTTTTCCATGTGTCGTTTCTACGGAAGTTCGTGCATGATTCGAATGTAGTGGTATCTCCAGAGCAGTACGATGACCTAGAAGTACAAACCCCAGTGGCAAGACCTCGTAAGCCCCTTCGTGTTGTGGGGAAGGACACGAAACAGCTTAGGAGGAAGATTGTTAGGCTAGTCAAGGTATAGTGGAGTGAAGATAGAGATGATTGTACATGGGAGACGAAAGGGAGCATGAGAGCGACTCATCCAGAACTATTCATCCGTACGACCCTTTGATATCGTATCATCGTTGTATCTTGTTGTTCGATAGAATTCAACATGCTAGGATAAGGCTATGGATGCATGGCTTGATGGTTGCTAGTTTGGATGATAGAATTGGCTTTTCATGGATGATAGGCATGTAGAATCGTTCTAGTTGCTTGTGTTTGCCTGGAATTTCGGGGGCGGAATTCTTAAAGGGGCAAGAATGTAACAGCCTGCATTTTACGTATCGGAAGATCGTAAAATATTTTTATTTTATTCCCTGAGGATTGAATTATTCTCATAATTTAATATGTTTCTTATTCGGATGTGAGACATATCCATAATTTTTACCAATTTTGTTTGTGACCATTTTGCCCCTATCAGTCTTATATTGAGCATAACTTTTGACTCAGGTCGAATCATAGGGTGAGACATGTGCCATTGGAAAGGAATTGATGGTTGCCTTTCCGTAGAGTGGTTACATTAAAGATTTGACTCAGCGGTTTAGGAGGAATCGCTGTCATAAGTTTTTTCAGTTGGCTGTTCAGGTTTGAGAGCCACAATGGGCTGATTTGGGATGGCTTATTTGTGGGCTAGAAGAAGGGTATAAATAGGGGTGGGAGGTATGAGAAATGTTTTAGTTTCTCTATTCTCTCATAAGGTGGCCTATGTTCCTCCTTCCTCTGACACCTTTCCACCATTAAAAATCAAAATCCAAGAAGGGAATCATAGATCTACACCATTGAAGGCTAGATATACATCAATTGAAGAGGGAATTCATCAAATCAAGAGGTTTAGTTCTAATTGCTTACTATCCGGAATCTTATTGCATTGATTTTTTCTTTTTTGGGAGAATCGGTGAGTGATTTCCATCTCTCACATGGATTCAATGAAATATATGAGTGTTTGATCATGTTTTACATCATATTCAAGTGTTTTACCATAATCTAAACCATTATAAATCCATTTTCATATGAATCACCATAGGATCCAATTTAGTAAGTTTAAGCTGGTAATTTCTACGCTATTCCATACGATTATGCAAGTTAGATCTATAATTTTGTTCATATTTATATTTATGGTGATTTTGGTGAATTTCACATAATTATAGATTAAATTACCAAATTGGTGATGTTATTGGTTTCATAACATGCTTATGGTTGTATTTGTTGAGTTGGTTTTGTCGATTGTATCGATTGGCGAAGTTTTGGTCGAAATTGGAGTTGCATTAGAGTGTTGCAGGTTTTGGGTCGCACGTAGGGGGGTCAGTCGCCCCAAAGGTGCAAATTTCTTGGGTAACAAGCCAGTAAGTGGGACGAATGAGCCAGGAGGGTCGGTCGCGCAAAAATTTGGCTCGAGCAAGCATTGGTATGGAGCCGTTCGGCCAAAGCAGAAATAGAAGGGTCGGTCGAGCGAGCCAAGGGAAGTGAGGGTCGGTCTGAAAGTATGTCTTGGAAAACAAGTCAGATCCAGTCGATCGCTCCTAACTGGATCGGTCGAACATGCAGCAGTGAATCGGTCGAGCAGGGTACTGGCCGGGCATTTTCTTGTGGTCATGGCTTGGGTCGAGCACCCTATAAGTAGAATACACCTTGGGTCGGTCGCACCATGTTGGGTTGAGAAAAGGAGGGTTGGTCGCACCATGTTGCGTCGATCGAGCAAGACAAGGTCCGTCAAGCCAGGGTTCGGTCCCATAGGGTCAATTTCTGAAAATTTTATTTTTCGGGTAAGAAAAAAAAAGGTCTGAAAAAAATATTTTTCAAGGGCAAGCCCTCGAACCCTAGCCGCAGCGCAGTAATGTAATTTGGCTCGGTGATGGTGTGACTTCAAAGTGTCAAAGAGGAAGGTTCGAAGTATTGAAATGTGTTCGTTGATTGGTGTAGAACAGCGAATGAGGTGACAACTCAAAGGTCATGAGTTGATGAATAGTGGTTGCTCAAGAATGTTGCTTGAGCTATGAAGAGTCATCGGGTTGGATGACTAGAGATGTGAAGGCCGAGAGATTATCGTTGTCCTAAGATCTAGCAGGCTCGAATCATGGGGATACTAGAGACGTCTAAAAAGCCGATTGTAGATCGAGTACCCTGGGTATTGTTGAAAGGCCTAGTTGTCAAGGTTGGACTTACATACGTATCGTTGAAAGGCGTATGGAGTTTATGCTAGAATTGGGGTTACCAATAGCCCATGGCATATGGCAAGGTTAGCCGTCATACGATTAACGATGGTTTCAAAGTAGGATTAGCGGTGATAGCCAGGGTCAGCCATGGATGATTGGTTGTTCTGTTTGTACAGTCTCATGTAGGTTATCCAACGTCAAAGGAGATGTTCCTTGGGTGCTTGTCTGATATTGGCTTAGGCCGCTAGAGCTAGTGCTTGAGGGATGTTGAATTCGATTAAGATGCTTTACATGAAATATATATAATCTGGATGTTATGAGTGCTTCACCATGATTGAATGGGTGTTCTGGTTTCCATGGATGAATGGTTGAATTGTTTATTGTAAAGGCTATCACTGTCTGATGTAGGGAAGATAGGGTTGAGTTCTTCTCTGGTGTTGTGGGTAGATTAGTATGTTTATCTGTCCATTCTCATATACTTTATTGTTGAAGTTTGTTAGCTGTTTTATCGCTGACTAAGACTGTTGTCTGACTTAAGGTTTTATGTTTCCTCTTCTTACCTTGGGTTGTTCATCCGGTTGTGGATGGGCTGACTAGGTAGCAGGTGACATGTGATTAGTGAGGACGATGCTGTTGTACCAAGGCAAGCAGGAGGTTGGCATATTACTTCTACTACTATATAGTGTTTCTGTTTTCGCTGTTTAAGATGCTCTATGAGTGTTGTAGTGAGGCTTTATGTACATACTTGACATTTCCTAATGATGTTGGGATAATCTTTCAGGATGTTGTGAAAGTTTGAAAAGTTTGCTATATGATGCTTCACTAATATTACAAGTTGTAAATGTTCAGTTATATTTTATCCTTGTGCTGTGAGTTTTACGACAGGTTCCAATGTTGTTTACCTACTCTGATGATCGTCCATAGCTGCTTGGCACGCCTTCCAACGCATTATTCCTCTTATTTAGTGTGGGGGTAATGGCCGATCGTCGCATAAGTGATATTGTATTGGCTAAGCTCGATGTTCCACTTTAATAACCTTCCCGAAGTCTCCGGACGAAACAAGACTTACTTTAGAGGCCGATCTGTGAGAACCATGATAGGGTGATGTAACAGCCCGCATTTTACGTATCGGAAGATCGTAAAATATTTTTATTTTATTCCCTGAGGGTTGGATCATTCTCATCTTTTGATATATTGCTTATGGGGATGTGTGACATGTCCATAATTTTTACCAATTTTGTTTGTGACTGTTTTGCCCCTGTCAGTCTTGTACTGGGCATAACTTTTGACTCAGGTCAAATCAGAGGGTGAGATCTGTGCCATTGGAAAGGAATTGATGATTCCCTTTCCGTAGAGTGGTTACATTAAGGATTTGGTTCAGCGGTTTGGGAGAAATCGCTGTTTTAAGGTTTTTCAGTTGGCTGTTCAGGTTTTGGAAGGCTAATGGGCTGATTTGGAGAAGGCCCATTAGAGGGTAGGTGGAGACTATAAATAGGGGGTAAGGGATATGGAGAAAGGTTGGCATTTTCCATTCTCTTATGGGGAGGCTTTGATCTCCTTCTTCCTCTAACACCTTTCCACCATTAAAATTCCAAATCCAAGGGGGAAATCGAAGATCTATACCATTCAAGGCTAGATCAACATCGTTTCAAGGGCGAATTCATCGGATCTAAGGGTTTTGTGCAAGTTGCTTGCTGATCGGAATCATATTTCATTGTTTTTGCATCGATTTGAAGAATTGGTGAGTGATTTACATCTCTCATTCGGATTCATGCAAGTATATGGGTTTTAGGATGTTAATTTCATCATTTCCATGTTATTTTCCTTAGATCCACACCATGCTAAGTCCATTTTATATATGAATCACCTTAGGATCTGATCTAGATAATTTAAATGGTTAATTTTATGGTTTTTCTCAAGATTATGCAAGTTAGATCCGTTTTTATGTTCATATGATTCACTTATCATGTTTTGGGAAATTTATGTGTTTTGATGGAAATTGTTAGATTGATGATATTGTTGGTTGCATAACATGTTTGTGATTGCGTTTGGATGAATCAGATAAGCTGGTTTCGTCGGATTCGTCGTTTGGCGAATTTTTTGTCCAAATCGGAGTCGAATTGGAGATGTGCAGGTTTCTGGTCGTCCTGGAGTTGGTCGGGTCGGTCTGGAATGAGGTGGTCGGTCATAGTATGGCTTGGGAAGCAAGTCAGGGAGCTGGTCGGTTTAAGCTGGTCAGTCCAGAAGGAGCAGAAGTGTTTCTGGTCGGTTTCAGATGGTGGCATTCTGGTTGGTTTCAGATGGTGGCATTCTGGTTGGTTTTTACTGGAAGCAAATCCTGGTCGCTCTGAAGGAGCTGGTCGGTCAGGTGGAGCAAAATCTGGTCGGTCTTGACGGGGTCGATCCAAAGCTGGTCGGTCCCAAGGAGGTCGAGTCGATCCAAAGCTGCAAGGAGGTCGAGTCGATCCAAAGCTGCATGGAGGCGGGTCGTTCTGGAGTAATGCTGGTCGATTTTGACTGGTCGTTCTGGAGCAATTCTGGTCGGTTTTGACTGGGTCTTGGAGCTGGTCGATTTGATCGGTCCAGAAGGCTGAGGAAGGAGTCTGGTCGGCTCAGGAGGGTCCTGGTCGGTCCAGGAGGAGCAAAGGGAGGTCTGGTCGGTCCAAGGGGTCTGATCGGTCTAGAAGTACCGGAAGAGGTCTGGTCGGTCCAGAATGGGTCTGGTCGGCATTTCTAGTGGAAATTTCTGATCGGACACTTCTAGTGATGACGTAACTTCGAGGTGGTTCAAGTAGGAAGGCTCGAAGTGGTGAATGTGTTCGTTGATCAAGGTGGAACAACGAATGCGGAGACAACTCAAAGGTCGTGAGTTGGTGGATAATGGCTGCTCGAGAAGGTTGCTTGAGCTATGAAACATCGTCAAGGTTGGACGATTAGAGATGCGAAGGCCGAGAAGTCATCGTGTCGTAAGTTCTAGCAGGCTCAAAGCAGGGGTACGATGGGTATCGTTGAAAGGCCCAAAAGACCGGTTGTTGGTCGAGTACCCTGGGTCTTTCTGGTTGGGGAAAGGCCTAGTGTCAAGGTTGGACATTACCAAGGTTGGGCATATGGAGTTCATGCTAGAACTGGGGTTATCATTAGCCCTTGACATATGGCAAGGTTGGCCGTCATACGATAATGATGGTTTCGAAGCAGGATTGGCGGTGATAGCCTGTCGGTTATGGATGATTGTTTTTTCTGTTTGTACTATCTCACATATATTATCCAAAGTCGAGGGAGATGTTCTTTGAGTGCTTAAGTGATATTGGTTTAGGCCTCTGGCGAGGGTACTTGAGGAATGTTAAACTCGATTAGGGTTGTCTGTGTGGGACTTATATAATCTGGATGTTATGTGTGTTCTCTATGATTGAATGGGTGTTCTGGTTTCTATGGATGAATGGTTGAAATGCTTGGTGTAAAGGCTATCACTGTCCGATGTGGGGAAGATAAGGTTGAGTTCTTCTCTGGTGATGTGGGTAGATAAGTTGTTCATTTACCCATTCTCATATGCTTTCTTGTTGAAGTTTGTTAGTTGTATTATCGCTCACTAATACTATTGTCTGACTCAAGGTTTTATGTCTCCTCTTGTTACCTTGGGCTGTTCATCCGGTTGTGGATGGGCAGACTAAGTAGCAGGTTACAGGTAATGGAGCTTAGTGATACGAGAAAGCTGAGCGATGACGAGCAGGAGGCTAGCGTACCAGTTTTATTCTATCTAGTATTTCTGTTTCCGCTGTTTGTGTTGCTTGAGAGTTGTAGTGAGGCCTTATGTACAAACTTGGATATCAGTTGGATAATCTTTCTGGATGTTGAAAGAGTTTCAAAAGTTTGCTATATGATACCTCATTACTATCACCTGTTGTATATGTTCTATTATATTTTATCCTTACGCTGTGAGTTCTACGACAGGTTTCGATGTGTTCACTTACTATGATGATCGTCCATAGCAGCCTGGCACGCCTTTCAGCGCATTATTCCTCTTGTTTAGTGCGGGAGTTATGGGCGGTCGTCACATTTGGTATCAGAGCTCTGGTCAACGATTTTGGCCAAAGTTCAAAGACGTAATTGCGTATGAGGGACGTATTTGTAGATTTCAGTTGGATGTTACTATATATATTAGCATATATAGTAGTAGCGGTTGTATTCTTTTAGCAGTTTTTCTTGGAAGTGGCTAATTATTCTAGATTGCAGATTTAGAATGAGTAGACGACCATCAAGACACGCTGCTAGGGGAGTTAATACTGGAGGGGGAAATGGTGGTGAACCAGATTACCCGGCCATGTTTGAAGCCATGGCAGAAGCAATTATGCGAAGGGTACCCGCTCCAGTGGCGGCTACGGTAGATGTAGGTGTGCGAGTTCCTAGGGTAGATTTTGCAAAGATGTGCAAGGACTTTACATCTCTAGGAGGGAAACCATTCAAGGGAACTGAGCCAGCTGAAGAGGTTCAGAGGTGGATGGCCAAAAGAAACCCAAGAGTGAGGTGCTTTGCTTTAACTGCCAACAGAAGGGTCATTATTCAAATGAGTGCAAGAATCCCAAAGCTGAGAAGAAGTGCTTCAAGTGTGGAAATCCTGGGCATGAGAAGAAAGATTGTCCAGAATCAGCTAAGGGCAAGCAGATTGTGAAGGCATATGCTTTGGAAGTCGTGCCATCTTCTTCAAGAGCTCCTACTGCAGAGGAGAAGGGAAAGGGTGTTGTGGTGCAAGGTACTTTTTCCGTCAACGGTGTTTCAGTTCGAGTGTTGTTTGATACTGGAGCATCACATTCATTCATCTGCAATGAGCTTGTGTGTCGCTTGGGTTTGGAACCCGAGATTTGTGATAGACCATTGATCGTGACTAATCCAGTTGGGGGTTCGTCCAGTTTGTGCATGATTTGCCGTGGTCTTGTATTATCGAGTCATGGTTGCTCTTTTATGTGTGATTGTTTTGTTCTTAACTTCGCTGGGTATGGGATCATCTTGGGCATGGATTGGCTCAAGAAGTATGCGGCAAGGGTGAATTGCGAGAAGCTAGAGGTGAGGGTCTGGGATGTGGAAGGGCGAAAGGTGTTGATTAGATGTAAGCGCGAAGACGGGGTCTTCGTGAGTTATCTATATTCGCTTGGGATTCCACAGGAAGACCTATCATCAGTGCTGATCGTTAATGAGTATGTAGATATCTTTGACGAGGTCAAAGGGTTGCCGCCGCATCGCGAGATCGAGTTTAGGATCAATTTGGTCGAGGGTGCGAGACCAATTGTTATGCCACTTAGGCGGATGGCGCCTAAGGAACAGCGAGAGTGGGAGGTGCAAGTTAGAGACCTTTTGGGAAAAGGTTTCATTTGGAGAAGTGTTTCCGAGTGGGGTGCACCAGTCGTGTTTCCAACTAAAGCAGATGGCTCGTTAAGTGTGGACTATCGTGAGCTGAACAAGGTCACTAAGAAGAACAAGTATCCGTTGCCAAGGATTGATGACTTGTTCGATCAGCTTCACGAAGCCAAAGTGTTTTCTCAGATGGATTTGGCAACGGGATTTCACCAGTTGAGAGTAGCTAAGGATAGTGTGCCAAAGACTGCTTTTAGGACACCGTCCGAATTTTTCGAGTGGTTGGTGATGCCATTCGGGTTGACTAACGCGCCCGCGTATTTTATGGATCTTATGAATAGAGTGTTCAGTGATCAGTTGAATAAGTTCGTGCTTGTGTTCGTGGATGATATACTGGTTTACTCCAGAAATGTGGAAGAACATAAGACGCACTTGAGAGTTGTGTTAGAGATCTTGCGAAAGCATCAACTTAAAGCTAAGTTCTCAAAGTGCCACTTCTAGAAGGATAAAGTGAGGTTCTTAGGTCATGTTGTTTCTGGAAAAGGTATAGCTGTCGACCCTGCTAAAGTTGCAGCAATCCAGGACTGGGATAGACCTAAGAATGCAACGGATGTTCGGAGTTTCCTTGGGTTGGCTTGTTATTACCGAAGGTTTATCAAGGATTTCTCCAAGATAGCTGCACCATTAACAGGATTGACGAAAAAGAACCAAGTGTTCACATGGGATGTGAAGTGTGAACAAGCATTCGGAATCTTGAAGGATAAGGTAGTGGCTTACGCAAGTCGACAGCTAAAGGCGCATGAGAGAAAATATCCAACTCATGATTTGGAGTTGGCAGCGATTGTGTTTGCTCTGAAGATATGGAGACATTACCTGTTGGGAGTACGATTCGAGTTGTTTACGGATCACAAGTCGTTGAAGTATCTTTTCTCCCAAAAGGATTTGAATCTTCGTCAGTAACGATGGTTAGAGTTTCCGGCATCGTATGATTTTGGGATAGCCTATACTCCTGGCAAAGGCAATGCAGTTGCAGATGCATTGAGTCGAAGACACGCAAGTTTGGGAGCGATGTTTACGGAATGGAAGGGCCTCGAGTATTTGGCAAGGTTCGATTTCAGGCCAAGGTGTGAGTTGGAACCTGAAATATTGGCAAGCTTGTCGATAAGGCCTACTCTTATCGAAAGGATTGGCGAGGGCCAAAAGAAAGATGCGAAGCTTGTCGAGTCCATTCAGAAACTGAAATCAGAGGATAAGGAGTTCGAGGTCGACCGAGAAGGCTGGCTTCGAAAGCAAGGACGATTAGTTGTTCCTGATGTCGACGGATTGAGGGATGAGGTTCTGAGAGAATGTCATCACTCGAAGCTAACGATTCATCCCGGTAGTAATAAAATGTATCAGGACATGAAGCGAGTCTACTACTGGGAAGGGATGAAAAGAGATATTGGAAAATTCATTTCCAAGTGTATGAACTGTCAGTTAGTGAAAGCTGAACAGAAGAAGCCGAGTGGTTTACTTCAGCCATTAGAGGTTCCTACGTGGAAGTGGGAGCATATATCGATGGATTTTATCGATGGACTACCTAGAACTAGGGCAGGGAATGAAGGGATTTGGGTCATTGTGGATCGTTTGACCAAAAGTGCAAGATTTATTCCTGTCAAGTCGACCAGGACAGCATCAAAATTGGCTGAGCTTTATGTGAAATGGATAGTTCGATTCCATGGTGTCCCAAAGAGTATAGTAAGTGACTGGGATCCATTGTTCACGAGTGGATTTTGGAAAAGTTTGCAAGAAGCTTTGGGAACCGAGTTGTGCTTAAGTACGGCATACCATCCCCAAACTGATGGTCAGACCGAGAGAGTCAACCGAGTTTTAGAAGATCTCCTGAGGGCTTGTGTGTTAGACTTCGGAGGATCATGGGAGGACCATCTGCATTTAGTCGAATTTGCATATAATAATAGCTACCAGTAGAGTATTGGGATGGCACCATATGAGGCGTTGTATGGAAGGCCATGCAATTCTCCATCTTGTTGGTTAGAAACTGAAGATAAGTTGATACTTGGGCCTGAGATGATAAGAGAAACCTCGGATTGTATCGAGATAATTCGGCAACGAATGAAGGAGGCCCAAGATCGGCAAAAGAGTTACGCCGATAAGCGTCGTAAGGATTTAGAATTCGACGTAGGTGATATGGTTTTTGTGAAGATTTCACCGTTAAAGCATATGGTTCGATTCGGAAGTAAAGGGAAGTTGGCTCCTAGGTTTGTTGGACCATTTCCGATAGTCGAGCGAATAGGAAAACTCGCATATAGGTTGGAGTTACCCGAGAAGATGTCGAGTGTGCATAATGTTTTCCATGTGTCGTTTCTATGAAAGTTTGTGCACGACTCGAATGTGGTGGTATCTCCAGAACAGTATGAAGATTTAGAAGTTGAGACAGCAGTTGCGAAAACCTCGTAAGCCACTTCGTGTTGTGGGGAATGACACGAAACAGCTTAGGAGGAAGAAGGTTAAGATAGTCAAGGTACAATGGAGTGAAGATGGCGACGATTGTACATGGGAGACGGAAGAGAGCATGAAGGCAACTCATCCAGAACTTTTCATCGGTAGGACCCTTTGATTGTATCATCGTTATATCGTTGTATCTTGTTGTTGTTTGATAGAATTCCGCGTGCTAGGATAAGGCTATGGATGTATGGCTTGATGGTTGTTAGTTTGGATGATAGGATTGGCTTCTCATGAATGATAAGCATGCGGAATTGTTGTGGTTGCTTGTGTTTGCTTGGAATTTCGGGGGCGAAATTCTTAAGGGGGGGAGAATGTAACAGCCCGCATTTTACGTATCGGAAGATCGTAAAATATTTTTATTTTATTCCCTGAGGGTTGGATCATTCTCATCTTTTGATATGTTGCTTATGGGGATGTGTGACATGTCCATAATTTTTACCGATTTTGTTTGTGACCGTTTTGCCCCTGTCAGTCTTGTACTGGGCATAACTTTTGACTCAGGTCGAATCAGAGGGTGAGACCTGTGCCATTGGAAAGGAATTGATGATTCCCTTTCCGTAGAGTGGTTACATTAAGGATTTGGTTCAGCGGTTTGGGAGAAATCGCTGTTTTAAGGTTTTTCAGTTGGCTGTTCAGGTTTTGGAAGGCTAATGGGCTGATTTGGAGAAGGCCCATTAGAGGGTAGGTGGAGACTATAAATAGGGGGTAAGGGATATGGAGAAAGGTTGGCATTTTCCATTCTCTTATGGGGAGGCTTTGATCTCCTTCTTCCTCTAACACCTTTCCACCATTAAAATTCCAAATCCAAGGGGGAAATCGAAGATCTATACCATTCAAGGCTAGATCAACATCGTTTCACGGGCGAATTCATCGGATCTAAGGGTTTTGTGCAAGTTGCTTGCTGATCGGAATCATATTTCATTGTTTTTGCATCGATTTGAAGAATTGGTGAGTGATTTACATCTCTCATTCGGATTCATGCAAGTATATGGGTTTTAGGATGTTAATTTCATCATTTACATGTTATTTTCCTTAGATCCACACCATGCTAAGTCCATTTTATATATGAATCACCTTAGGATCTGATCTAGATAATTTAAATGGTTAATTTTATGGTTTTTCTCAAGATTATGCAAGTTAGATCCGTTTTTATGTTCATATGATTCACTTATCATGTTTTGGGAAATTTATGTGTTTTGATGGAAATTGTTAGATTGATGATATTGTTGGTTGCATAACATGTTTGTGATTGCGTTTGGATGAATCGGATAAGTTGGTTTCGTCGGATTCGTCGTTTGGCGAAGTTTTTGTCGAAATCGGAGTCGAATTGGAGATGCGCAGGTTTCTGGTCGTCCTGGAGTTGGTCGGTTTAAGCTGGTCGGTCCAGAAGGAGCAGAAGTGTTTCTGGTCGGTTTCAGATGGTGGCATTCTGGTCGGTTTCAGATGGTGGCATTCTGGTTGGTTTTTACTGGAAGCAAATCCTGGTCGCTCTGAAGGAGCTGGTCGGTCAGGTGGAGCAAAATCTGGTCGGTCTTGACGGGGTCGATCCAAAGCTGGTCGGTCCCAAGGAGGTCGAGTCGATCCAAAGCTGCAAGGAGGTCGAGTCGATCCAAAGCTGCATGGAGGCGGGTCGTTCTGGAGCAATGCTGGTCGGTTTTGACTAGTCGTTCTGGAGCAATTCTGGTCGGTTTTGACTGGGTCTTGGAGCTGGTCGGTTTGATCGGTCCAGAAGGCTGAGGAGGGAGTCTGGTCGGCTCAGGAGGGTCCTGGTCGGTCCAGGAGGAGCAAAGGGAGGTCTGGTCGGTCCAAGAGGTCTGATCGGTCTAGAAGTACCGGAAGAGGTCTGGTCGGTCCAGAATGGGTCTGGTCGGCATTTCTAGTGGAAATTTCTGATCGGACACTTCTAGTGATTACGTAACTTCGAGGTGGTTCAAGTAGGAAGGCTCGAAGTGGTGAATGTGTTCGTTGATCAAGGTGGAACAACGAATGCGGAGACAACTCAAAGGTCGTGAGTTGGTGGATAATGGCTGCTCGAGAAGGTTGCTTGAGCTATGAAACATCGTCAAGGTTGGACGAATAGAGATGCGAAGGCCGAGAAGTCATCGTTGTCGTAAGTTCTAGCAGGCTCAAAGCAGGGGTACGATGAGTATCGTTGAAAGGCCCAAAAGACCGGTTGTTGGTCGAGTACCCTGGGTCTTTCTGGTTGGGGAAAGGCCTAGTGTCAAGGTTGGACATTGCCAAAGTTGGGCATATGGAGTTCATGCTAGAACTGGGGTTATCATTAGCCCTTGACATATGGCAAGGTTGGCCGTCATACGATAATGATGGTTTCGAAGCAGGATTGGCGGTGATAGCCAGAGTTGGTTATGGATGATTGTTTGTTCTGTTTGTACTATCTCACATAGAATATCCAAAGTCGAGGGAGATGTTCTTTGAGTGCTTAAGTGATATTGGTTTAGGCCTCTGGCGAGGGTACTTGAGGAATGTTAAACTCGATTAGGGTTGTCTGTGTGGGACTTATATAATCTGGATGTTATGTGTGTTCTCTATGATTGAATGGGTGTTCTGGTTTCTATGGATGAATGGTTGAAATGCTTGGTGTAAAGGCTATCACTGTCCGATGTGGGGAAGATAAGGTTGAGTTCTTCTCTGGTGATGTGGGTAGATAAGTTGTTCATTTACCCATTCTCATATGCTTTCTTATTGAAGTTTGTTAGCTGTATTATCGCTCACTAAGACTATTGTCTGACTCAAGGTTTTATGTCTCCTCTTATTACCTTGGGCTGTTCATCCGGTTGTGGATGGGCAGACTAAGTAGCAGGTTACAGGTTATGGAGCTTAGTGATACGAGGAAGCTGAGCGATGACGAGCAGGAGGCTAGCGTACCAGTTTTATTCTATCTAGTATTTCTGTTTCCGCTGTTTGAGTTGCTTGAGAGTTGTAGTGAGGCCTTATGTACAAACTTGGATATCAGTTGGATAATCTTTCTGGATGTTGAAAGAGTTTCAAAAGTTTGCTATATGATACCTCATTACTATCACCTGTTGTATATGTTCTATTATATTTTATCCTTGCGCTGTGAGTTCTACGACAGGTTTCGATGTGTTCACTTACTATGATCATCGTCCATAGCAGCCTGGCACGCCTTTCAGCGCATTATTCCTCTTGTTTAGTGCGGGGGTTATGGGCGGTCGTCACAGGTGAGCATGGAAGTATAGCCTTAACTTTTATAAGGCGATCAGCAGATAGTATGGAAGTTTTTTCAACATTAGATAATTTAGCTTTTCCCCAGGAAGCCTCTTGCTTATAGTATATCGGCCTTTGAACTTTTGAATCCTCTTTGACCAATGCAGCGCTCAATACGTGGGCTGAAATTGCCAGATATAAAAATAGATCTTCTCCATCTCTAGGCTTTGATAACAATGGTGGCAATTCCATATGCTTGGTTAACTCTTTAAAAGCAGTTTGACATTCCGGAGTCCATTGGAAGTCTTTCCTTTCTTTTCTCAGAGCATCGAAAAGTGGAATGCGCTACTATAGCCTTAGAAATGAAGCAGCTTAAGGTAGCAACTTTCAAGTTCAAACTTTTCAGCTCTTTCTTCGTTTTGGGAGCTCGCATCTCTTGCAAAGCAGAAATCTGTGTAGGGTTAGCTTCATGCCCTAGACATAAACTATAAACCCAAGAAACTTCCCTGACGCAACCCCAAACGAACATTTGAGAGGATTGAGTTTCGTGCCGTATTTTCTCAGAATATTGAATATCTCGGTTCAAATTATCTAAGTGGCCATCAGCTCTTTTGGACTTCACTAGCATGTCGTCTACGTAAACCTCTATAGTCTTGCCTATTTGAGATTTGAACATCGAGTTGACAAGTCATTGGTAAGTCGCACTGGCATTCTTTAACCCAAACGGCATTGCTCTATAACCGTATAAGCCAACGTTTGTAATAAATCTTGTATTTTCTTAATCAGGCTCATGCATCATGGTCTGATTATAGCTCGAGTATATCATGCATGAAAGATAGGAGTTCATGCCCCGCTGTTGCATCAACAAGCTAGTCAATTCTAGGCAGCGATAAACTTTCCTTAGGACACGCTTTATTAAGATCACACTACTACAAAATATGTCTGTTGCATCGCCTTATTTGCTTCGGTTGTGCTTATAACCGAAGCAAATAGTATCATTTGCTTCTGTTACCTTAACAACCGAAGCGGATGCACTGAAGCAATAATATAAGTTGATCCGGTTTTGCTCATAACCGAAGCAAATAGTATCATTTGCTTCGGTCAATTTATCAACCGAAGCAAATGCACCGAAGCAAATGCACCGAAGCAAATAGTGTTATTTGCACCAGTACTTAGAAATCAAAGCAAATGCACTGAACCAAATAATATTATATGCTTCGGTTTGTTAAGAACTAAAGCAGATGCAGTGAAGCAATTGCAACTATTGTAATTAAAGAAAATGTGCATATCAATAACCATAAACAACAACATACATATGTCATTATTTATAGTCGATTATAATTAGTGATCATAAAGAAATAATTTATTACGAATGATTATTATATAATCAATAATTAGTTTTATATTTAATAATTTATTATGCCTAATAATAAATAATTAGCATATCACAGTTAACATTTATTAATTACATTTAATAATTAATAAATGGTATCAAATAATTAACAATATCTAGTAGTTAATGTTTAACATTAAATATTTAATTAATAAGCAATATATATAATAAATTTTTTTTGATAATTAAACCTAGAAAATTATAATTAATATTAAAAATATATATTTAATAAGTAATAAATAAATTAATAACTAATAAAAATTAATTAAAAACTAATAGCCAATAATTAATGTTTAACAGTATATATTTAATTAGTAAGTTTAATAATTAAGAAGTAAAGTCTATATTTAATAATTACCTTTTAATAATACTAATTAAGACTAGTATTTAATAAAACTTAATAAAATTTAGTGCTTATAAAATGATATTTGGTATAATAATTAATTTTAAATAATTATTTGTTAATAATGACTAATATTTTATAAATTATAAATTAATGAGAAACATATTTAGTAGTTTGTAGTTAATAAGAAACATAAATAATTGAGATGTAACATTTATCATAATATTTAAATTATACTAAATAACTATATTTAATATTTTAAAATTGAAATTAATTGTAAATAATTTCTATTTAATAGTTAATTATTTATCTTATTGTAATCATTAATGAATTATAATAAGTAAACCGTAAAAATTAATGTTAATAGTTTGTAATTACAAAATAATCAATAAATTATAATTAATAATTATCGATAAATAATTCATAATTAATAACTGTTATAAATAGTTGATAAAGATTATTTTATGTTATAATTTATTGTATTCACTTATTAATAATTTGTAGACTATAATTAATATTAATTAATTACATTTAATATCGTATAAATAATCGTCAATATTTAATAATTGATGTTTAGTATTTAGTAACTAACAAGAAATATTTTATATTTATTAATTAATAATTACTACAAAATAATTACTACTAAATAATTAATTTTTGAAAGTTACTTCGTAATTAAGACTAATACTTAATAATAATAATAATAATACGTAATACTTAATAATATTAATATAATTATTAATAATTATTAAATTACCGTTAATATTTATTAATTACATTTAATAATTAATAAACTATAGCTAACTATTATTGTTTAAGATTTAATATTTAATATTTAATTAATAGCTAATATTTAATTATTAAGATGTAATACATAGTTATTAATTTCTTGTTGTTATTAATTAATAGTAACTGCGTTGGTATACTGGCATCATCCGCTAGTTCGAATGTTATAATCTGAGATAAACGGTGCCTTGGGCCTCTAGATACAAGAGTCAAAGCCAATACGGGCATCAAAAAATTTAATTAATCCACCAGTTATAATTAGGTTTTCACACTTTTCATTCCGCCGCCTCCTTTCTTTGCTTATTCTTCATTTTTTTTATTCTTACTTTGAAATCAGTTACTAAGAATAATTCCATATTGTAATGTAATTTGGTGTCTATTTTAGCAGCCTAATCTTGTAATGTCGATCTGAAGGAGCCGAGATCTGAAGCGTTGATTCTTTCTATTGTTCACAACGGTGTGAAAAATAGTGCAAAATGGGGGTTGGATCTCAAGTTCCGTCCGCTACCGATGGTGTAACTAAAGCAGCCGTCGCCATCGATTGGAGATGAAGTTTTGATTGTTCTGTTTGCTCCTGATGGTATGTTTATCTTTTCCGTTATATGTTTACGTGTATGTATAAATTTTGATTTTTAACTCAAATGCAAAAACAATTTGATGCATTTAAACAAAGGTTTCGATGACGTATATCTTTGCTAATGGATTTTGGGTCTATCAATTTTTGGGTGCAAAATTCCTCATGCTTCTGGGCTTATAAAAATACATCTTGAAATGTATTTGCAAGTTCCAATAAATACCAGTTTTTGATAGTTCCAGATCAAGAGTTATTATATATCATGGTCTGTTCTGATGGTAGTGGAATGTGGAAAAGTGTGAACGTAGCTGAAGTAATGTCGATTATGATGTACTTTTGATTGTAAATCCATCTTTTGTCGATGTTATGGTTATCAAGTATTGGTTTGTTTATTTAGTTCCTTTCTAACAGTACAATACAGTGAATTGATGGTTTTTGAAATGCTTGAGATTGGTTTCTAACTTTTATTGTGGACCAACTGTTGTGGTTATATAATCAAATTGTTATTCATAATAACACTGGCGTCTTTTCATTATCCTAAATTATATCCATACGTTAACTTCTCTGTGTCTATTAGGTTCCATTATCGTGTTCATTGTTCATTTTTAGTAGTGTCTAGTGTATTTTGTAAAGTATACGTCTCAAAATTGGAAGTTTAAAGTATGCATTATTTCACGTATGACTTTAGTTTTAGAGATATACGGATGCGGTTCAATAGGTGGAAAGGTGTTAAACATTCAAGTATGTAGTTTTCAACATTATGAATTTTTAGGTATGCGCTGTCTTCAAGAATGCTGGAGTTCTTACGTATGTAAAATCTTGTGCATATGGATTTCAAAAATGTACAACTCTTATTATACCAGCTTTGCATTCTAGAATATCCTTGGATTATATATGTACCACGTTTTCATTAATACTGAGATACATATAAATATGAGCTACCAAATATACATTAATTCTTAAATATAAAATTTCTTCGACATTTGTTAAGGTTCCGATATACAAAGTTTCAGGCATAACTGGTCTCCTGATACATCTAGTCTTGTATTAAATGTACGAATATTATAAACCCATTAGAATTTCAAGTGTCCATAATTTTTCTTATGTAAAGTTTGTCATATGTATATTCTTAGAACATTAGTTTTGATTTGGAGCGCATATGACTTAAGTATAATTTAACTTTAGAATGCCCATGAGGTTTAAACATGTATAAATATTAAATCTGTTTGATTTCAAATGGGCCAAGTTCTAAAATGTATATTAAATTGTAATGTAATGTAATGATATTTGGAATGCATGCAGGGATATGGAAAAATAAGTTTAAATTATAAAGGCGCACATTTCAACTACTACCATACGTAATACTTTAAGTTGCAAGGAATAAATAAGCTTCAGACAAAGGCATTAGTGTAAAATGATTTGTTTAAGCATGTTTGCCTTCGCTGTTTTTTTGACATTGTTAAGCATTATCTTTATCAAGGGTTTGAGAAATAATTTTTTTGCAGATGAGAGAGGCTTAGTATAATAAATCTAAAATGGTTTGTTTTCTGCTTGTCTATGTTTGTGTTGATTTTAACACTGATAGGATTGGTAATTTTTTTTGTTTATTGCACTTGTTTCCCGCAAATAGTAAATGCATTTATGTTTTATTTACTTTGTGTTATAAATCAGTATTAGTATAGGAAGACATTCTTGGAAGATAGTTTGTTATCCTCATTTTTGCAAATGGTTTTCTTCCTACAGGAAATGCTTGATTAACTTTGTTATGTGACATTAGTTGTATTATTTTAGTAGCTTTGGTTTTGGATAAAATAATAATTCATTCCTTTTTATTTGTTTTATGTTACAGGAGCATTTGGTTTTGGAACATGCACCAAGCTTGAGTAAGAGAGTTGCCGATGCATTTTGTTTCATACCCTTAATTTATTTTTCTATTTTTAGCAAATAACGATTTTTGATACTACAATTAGTCTTATTTCACTTTGTTATACTATTTAGTTTTATTTCGTTGTGTAACATTGACATTTAGTTAGAATTCCAATGTTTTGTATATATATTGCAGTCAGGTTTAGTGTTATTGTTGTGCTTACTTTGCTTGCTGTTCTGATTATAAATGCAATTTGATGTTGTTTCAGGTTTTAATTAAAATCTAAAGCAGTATTTTTTACTTTAGCCCCTTTTTTGCTTTGGTTGTTTGGAGCAACCGAAGCAAAATATTGGCCATTTGCTTCCCCGTTGAACGGAAGCAACAAGTGTATACCTGTTGCATCTTCTGCATTTGCTTCCGTTATTGAACTGAAGCAACGTGGGGTAAAAAACCGAAGAAAAATATATTATTTGTTTCGGTTGTTTGTCTGAAGCAACAAATTTTGGTCTGTTGCGTCTTCTGCAGTTGCTTCGATTCCAAAACAGAAGCAACATGGGGTAAATAACCGAAGCAACTAATCTGTTTTGTAGTAGTGTCAGAATAATTGATGCATTGCCACTTTCCGTTGGGCTTTTACACAAGTATAGGATTCAACATTTAGTCAGGACATGTTGACTCTCGTATAATGTGATTCTCCATAAGTCTATCTACTTCTTCGTTGAGAGTCGTTGACCTCTTTGGCACTGAATCCAACTTTTCTGTTTAACTGGAGTGATGCTTGGGTCGATATTGAGTGCATGAACTGGCACTTCGGGGGATATGCCACACATGTCAAAATGACTCCAAGAAAACATGTGAAGACTAGCTTGAGAAACATAATCAATTCTGACTGCAATCTCTGGCACAATTGAGACCCCATCTTGAGCACTCTATCTTTATCTTTAGGATGCACAGATATGGGAATGGTGATCTTAGCTGGTGTCTCTTTTTCATCCCCTGCACTGATCTTATGAGGATCCATTTCTTTGTAAGCCCTGCTATGTTCCCCATTGCAGGGACTGCACCCTAATTGCTAGAAGGCAGGCTCTTGAATGCGGAGGGGAGCCTCCACATTCTTTTCCATGTCTTTCTTTTTAGCCTCGCGTAGTTCTATAAGGTAGCATTCTCTTGTGATTTCCTGATCCCCCCTAACTACTCCGACATCATTTTCAGTTAGGAACTTCATAGTTAGGCTCCATGGTGCCAAAGCAATTCTGAACTCAACAAGAGCGGGCCTACCTAAGAATGCTTTGTAGGCAGACAATTCATCAACTATTACAAAAATTTGCTTCGAGATGGCCAGTTTATCTCCCTCTCCCAGCTCGACCAACTAATTGATGGTTCCAATAAGCTGCTTGGGTTCCCCCGTGAACCCTAGGATTTTGGTTTGGCATGCTTGGTCATCTTTCATCGATAGCTTCATTTGATTGAATGTGTTATGGAATAGGACTTTTCATGAGGCGTCGCAGTCCACAAGCACCCTCTTGATTGTCGATGGACCTATTCGAACAGTTACAATCATGGGATCAAGAGAGGGCATTATCATGTCGTCAACATCCTTTTCTTTGAAGATGATATCCTCAAAAGTGACCTTTTATTGTTTAGCTGGAACTGTGTTACTTAGAATCAAGCATTTTTCTTCTTTCGGTACGTACTTCAAGGCTCCAGCATATTGTTCAATATCTCCCCAACTTCTTCTGACTGGGTGAGGACTTTGGATATTGTGTTAATCACAGGTTGTGGATTTCTCTGCATCGGAGCTCTAGTACTCTGACCTGACTGATCAGCAGATGCACCTTTCCCCTACTGGAGAAGAGTTTGGAGCTTGAGGCTTCTTTACATATTACCGAAGTCGATTTTTCCTAATCAGCTCCTTGATCAATATCTTTAAGTGCTTACGCTCGTTGGTATCATGTCCGGGCTGATTATGAAATCGAAAAAACTTTCCCGACTTAGCTGCTTGATCGCCTATCCTCGTCTGCTTCGGTTCTGCATACTCTTTGGAATCCTTCGTTGCAAAGTAGACGTTTTCAGGGGTGTCTTTCAAAGGTGTCAGTTCTGATGCGTTGAAAATGCGAACTTTCTTATTACCATTACCCTTGTTGCCTTTTCCATCGTTGGGACGCTTTTGCCCCTGATTATTCTTCTGATTGAATTGAGTATCAGCATTCCTTGGAGCTTCGACAATGTTGCTACTACCAACAATATGATTAGGAGTAGGATCATTATCTACCATAATGCATTCTTCGGAATTTTTATAGAATTTCTCTAGCGTATTCGGTTCTTTCATCACTATCCATCAACCAAATTCACTTGTTTTGTCTATAGCACTGATTAGAGACATAAGAATCATACGGGGCTCTGAATTCCCTACTTCGGATAAATCAACATTGAATCGGTTGAGAAAAGCTTTGATAGATTCCCTTGGATTTTGTTCCATCGATGTTAGTGATATAATATTTTTTTTCTTTTGTAGCTCGCAGCCTGAACTTCTATTTGAACTTCCTAGTTAAGTCAGCAAATTGGTCCATGGACTTAGGCGGCAGCTTCGTAAATCACAGCGATGCCACCCCTTCTAGATAAAGAGGGAAATATAAGCACTTGATCTCATCCGTCGCCTTAGCCACATTAATATGTCATTCATACTTATACAAAAATAAGTTCGGATCGGAAGCTCCGTTGTAGGGAGGCAAAGTAGGATGAGTGAACTTTTCGAGAATTCTGCTTTGCAAATCCTTTTAGTGAATGGATTTTTGCTAGGAGAATCATCCCATTCCCTTTCGCTATTATTGCGATCCATGCTATCCTTCATGATTTGCTTGATCATGTTCGAGATATACTCCTCTTTGTTGTGTTATTCCGTAGGGTGGATCTCAGTCCCTTTGTCGGATGCTTGTCTTGGCAAGCGATCTTGGTTAGAGGATCGAGTTCTTTTACCTCCACTATGGGGAGGTGCCTACTTGAAGGGACTTGCAACCATTTTGGTATTTCGATCAGAATGATTTTTAGCTTTGGGATTTGAATCTTCAACATAAGATTCATCTTTATCACTTGCCCAACCAACAAGATCTTCCATATCATCATTGCGATTATGATTGGAAGCCGAAGAATCTGCATTCTCCCCAAGGTCAACATGGTCTCTTTGAAGAGGTGCGGGATTGTCTTGCATGGTAATGAGAGCAGTTATCTTGTCCATTAGAGCCTGATTAAAAGCTTCCATTTGTTGAATCAAGTTGGAAACAACAACATCCAACTCGTATTTGGTTAACCAGTTCTCCTATTGAACTTTGAACAACTTCAAGGCGGTTAGTTTGCGGCATAGCTTCATTAGCAACATTATTAGAGCCTCCTCTAACAGACTTACTTCCAGTCTTTTTTGGTGGAGCCATTATCTATGTCAAGCTGTTGAACTTTGAAGAAAGTCCTTCAATGGGCCTGGATTTTAGATTTAGCGAATATATCATAAAAGCAGGCTTCAAACTTTGACTTTCACCATAAGACACTTGATCTTAGGATGTGGATGTGCCTCCACGGTGGCTGCCAAAAATGTTAATGCGAAAAATGGCTCTAACACCCCTGAAAGTGTAAGTACACCTTCAGCAATGTAGATCTAAAGTATGGGAAACCATAAATACAAAAAAGCAAGTAAAAAGACAGAGATTTATAGTCGTTCGACCTAGATCTGCCAAACGTCCACTTTGAATAGCTTTCATTATCACTTTCAATGTTACAAGGTACACGATTTCTATAACTTTGCTCATATTCTATCCTAACAATGATTCTTTCTATTTTTTTCTCTTTAATATCTTGATTCTCTTGATTTCTCTATGGAAATGGGTAGATATCTATGATTGCAATGATAGTTGGAGTAGATCTTCAACAATTTGAGCACTTAGACGATCATTGATGAATCCATGGTAATTGAGATATTGAATCGAAGCTTGAAAGAGGTTTAATGGAGGTTTGAATGACTTTGAGTTGTTGAGAAATGAGTTTGGCAACACTTCGTCATTGGAAAATTCCCTCCCTTTCATGGTGGAAATATGGGGGTATTTATAGGAGTGGAAGTGAGGTGGTATGGTTCAGAAATGTGTGTGCATGCCCTTAGGTCAATCGGACGACCAACTATCCCAGGACGTGACTGACCTTACTTCTGTCATGTTCTTCAAGAAACATTCCCAGACTTGAATGACCTGCCTGTATAGGTCGTGTGTGACCTAAATAAGGACGACCTGAATGCGAGTGACCCGCTTGTATTGCTTGCAAACGACCTAGTCTGATGTGCACGTATGCAACCTAAAGTAAACATATATGCAACGATCTAAGGCCTTGATAACCTGGGGACGAGTTTAGAAGCTAACGACCTGATCAACTAGTGACCCAACTCCACACGACATAAGAGTGAGCCAAAGAACCAACGACCCAACTCAAAGTTCATGAAACCGACCTGATCACTAAATGATCCGACCTAAAATTCTTGGAAATGACCCAAGATCTAAGCCACGTTTTTCATGGCTTAATAGTAGTAGCTGTGAAGTGTGCTAGTTTTCCTATTTTAGATTCGAACAAATTAGAAGACTTATTTAAAAATCAAACTTATATAGGTGGATTAAGTTAAGTAAGATAAGGAAAAAGGTGATGACATAACTAAAAGAAAACAGACAATAATGACAGCTGCAAAAGTAAAGCAACAAATATGACAATTGAGAGAAGTGGAAAATTTCATGAAATAGAAAACCTATAACAAAGAAAATTTTCTTATGTAAAATGTGCTTGGATAGGGAGATAGGAAATATTTATATAATAGTGGCATAAAATCCAAGTACAAGTAGAAAAGGAACATAAAAGAAAAACGGAAGATGTGAAGTTTTTTGGTTTTCTACCTTTTTGTAACATAAGAAATTGAATTCAGAAAATTAGAATTTTCTATAATTCTCAAAATTTAAAGTTGATTGGTAGGGTTTAGATGCAAAAATTGAATGAAATACGCTTTAGCTATGTAAGAGTGTAGGAAAATTAGATGAAAAAGTATTTTGATTTTCAAAATATTGCATTCATATAAAAATTGCCAGTATATTTAGGATGTGTGCATCATGTTTTCAAAAATATTTTCAAGAAAAAATTGCATTTATACAAGATGTACCGATTAGGTATTCGTTTTGTTCATATATTATTATGTTGCATTATACTTCGCACAAGTGCACAGATGGTTGAAAAATTGGATGTACACATAATGGTTGCAATTTATATGTGGAAGAACGTCACTCCATCCTTATAAAATTTAGAGGAAATTTCCTAAGTAGGGGAGAATGTAACACCCCATATTTTATATAAATAAAAGTGAAAATATCGATAAATTGATTTCAGAATTTAGCCTCGAAACATACATCATTGTGTTCGTGGCAATTTTCTGATTCGTTTTGATATATGACTTGACCAAAATGGACCCCGTACGGGAATGTTATTATCGAATTAATAAATAAAATATTGTATGTGTATATGTGCGTACAAATCCGAAATTTTAATTTAAAGATGAGTTATAACTGGAAAATAATAACTCAAATAAGTTATATAAAGAAATAAATTAAATGTTATTGTATAACGTCAATAAGAAATTAAAAGCAGTAGAAATACGCATTCAGACCCAGGAGATGGGTCGACCCAGGATTCACATAGGTTGACCCATGTGTCGACTATAGGGTCAACCCACCTCTAAGGTGGGTCGGCACAGTGGTTGACCCACCCGGGACATATCTTCTCTGGTCTGTGACGTGTTTTTCTGGTTTATACGGCTTGGATTTTATATTATCGAATCCAATGGACCAGAATTGCCTGTACACTTATGAATAAACAAGCAGGGCTCAGCTTTCAACTCATATTTTCTGAGACACTACCAAGGCACTGCCATTTTCTTTTCTCTCCAAATCTTTCAGAGATTAGAAAAAAATTAGCTACAGTAAATTCTGAATCAAGATTTGAAGCCAAAGAACGTAAATCTACAACATAAGTATTCAGATTTCTGATTAACGTGAGCTAAGTTAAGTCCTATGAATATAATTTATATAGGTTTTTTCCTTCTTTCCCTCTTCTTTTAGTATCAGATTTGTAAATCCATGATTGTTTAATTGCCAGATCCAGTTAGGAAGACCACAAGATCGCAAATCTGAATCAAATTCAAGGATTGGAAAGCTGTCATGTGATTGTATTTAAAATTATACCTTTCAGATAATGGTATATTTACCATTTACGTTCCTCGTTATTCTTAACATGTTAATTAACTGTAAATTATGGTAATTGCGATACAATTTATTTTCAGTTATGTTAAGAATATTACTATTGTACAAATCTATCCTACAAACTTATTAATTGGATATATTGTAAATCAAATTACAGTGAAATCAGAATAATGGAAAAAGAATAGATTGCCTAATTTGTATAGAAAATTTATGGTGATTTCAAAAAGGTAAATAACATCTAACTCAAAAAATAAAAATAGGAAAATTAGTAGTAGACTGGGTTATATGGATTTGCAAAAAATTGATACATTCCCATAACGGTAAAATTACTAACAACGAGTTGCTAGAAAAGAAAGAAAAAAGGGATTAGAATGGAATAGGTATTCCTTTACCGTATTGCACACACTAATCAAATAAAAAGAGATATATGTATGTCTACGACGAAAATAAAAGAAATAGCTTGCAACTACAAATCTTGATTTATGCGCGTTATGGAAATGGACCTGTGTATTAACTAATCAATCTAATGAGGTATGTGAAATATTTTCCTGAAATAATGAGAAAATAAAAGATGGCAAATAATTGAATGTGACAATAGTAAAAGTTTGGTTAATGTTAAAGAACTAAGGAAAATGTGATGAACGGGGAATATAACCTGTTATAATTAATTATATGAATGTGAGTGTAATATAATAGGTAGTCTTGTCATAGGGAGAAGTGGAATTATAACATGGGTTGTAATAAATGAAAAGGAAAACCTATTAATAAACCTTAGTTAGGAGAACTAAGTTAATAACAAAAAGTTGTGATGATAGTGTAAGATCAAAGTTATGATTAAATACGAAGGAATAAAGTAGACTTATGGAATGAAATAAGTTGTACTTAACTGTATATTAATTAGACATGTCATAACAATACATGAGAACTAGAAAAATATACACTAAATTATACATTAAGTAAAACATGTTAGTGAACTTGTAAACATGTAATTGGATAGTAAATGACATAGTAATACTGTAAAAAGATTGGAGATTAGTTTCGTTAATTACAATCTTGGTAATGACATGTTATGGGCTTATTAATGAACTTAAAACATGATTAAGTTAAACCCGTGCGATGAATAGGCGAGAAGGATCCATTCCTCGGGATATAAGTGGTTAGGGAAACCTTGTAACTTAAATAAAGGGGAATATTTGGGTAATCAACTTAATTAGTAATCTAATAAGATAACGCAAGTGCTTGATTAAAAAGGATTAGATATAGGGTCTAATAACACATTTGTGTAATGTGTTCGAACCAGCCTGCACGTGCGAAGGTGAAGAACCCAATGGGGTAGATCATCGTGGTGTTTTAAGACATGAGAGGAGCACGTCCATGTGATTATTCTGCTTGATATTCTGCATGATTGCTTTGTACGACTAGAGGGAAGAACACAGCTTTCGAGGGACATGGTTGGGTACTCCGAGGTGGTCCTCTTTTGCGGTCCATGCTCAAGCTGTACACGTAGAAGTTGGGTCTGCACGATACCACCCAATGATTATACCTTGACTACGACTGTAGACTTTCTAGTTAGAAGGCTGTGTAGGATGGCGTTGGGTGTTTCGACGATTGCCTCGGGAGAAGGCTAGGTCAGGTTCAATACAGGATAGTAATGGTCAGGTACCTATTATCGGTAGTCAGTGGGATGTGGAAAGACTAGAGATGAACCAAGAGACAATCGATCTTTCACTTTCGACACACTGGTTGAGAGCATGCCAAATTGGATGTTAGATTGTTTGCTAGGGGCACATTACTTAACTCTTGATGCATTCTTCACTAGTTGAGGAAGGGGCCAGGGTGAGGCCATAGCCACCATGAAAATGTAGATCATACTTGGATATCTGTATTGTAGGCCACATGTGACGGACTTTTACTGATATCGAAAGCTCCCGACCAAGTTCTGTGCATTCAGATGCAGACCTATTATGGGACTCGGTGTATAGTAGGCATTACTTTTTGTTGAGGCATGATTCGACCGAGGAGTTTGGGATATGACAATCCGTACTTTGACGTGGTGTAGTGATGACGGTTTTGTACGATAATATGGTGTAGTGATTTGGATTTCCGTATGTCGTTCGGCGTAGCATATGCTTCTATGGCATGACAGTGGATACCGTGTGAGGAGGGTACTATGGGGAGTACCTTGATATTTTCCGGGTAGCTACATATATACTATATTAGGTTATTCTACTAGGAAGTAGACGGGTACGGCGTGAGTATAGACCCTTGAGTGCAGTTAACCCAAACATCCTAATAAATAAGAAAACATAATTGAATGGTATACATAGGGTTATTTCAAAATGTATAATTTGTCCAATCACAAAACTTTGTGTTCTGACCACCTCCTTATAACACACTCCCAGGTTAGGTTTGTGGCAGAGATATGATTGCTTTGGATACTAGTTAGACAATATTATTACTTCGATAAGGCTATATTTTACCCATTCCGCTGTGAGATGTTTCCTAAGATATGATGTATTTATTATCTTTTTCTTTTTTTACAAGATACTAGACAAGCTGACTCGAGCTTCGAAACATGGGATTTTTCAAAAAAAAACCGGTCTGTTGAATTTCGGGTTGTTACAATTATCTTATTTCATCACTTGATCAAGAGTATTAGGTTATGTTGTTTGTCCTTGAGGATTTCGAGAAGGAAATCCTTTAAGGAGAGAAGAATCTAACTATCTATATTTTTTACGATTGGGTATTTAAATATTGATAGTTAATTATTCGATTGACAATTTCAAAATGGGATTTTTCATAAATCCGGACTAGACACTAGATTCATTATGTTCGGATGGTTCGTTATTTGAAGCATAAGAATATTAATTGCTATATTTTGAGTCCGTACCAGTTGGCGGTCGTAACGATCTCGATATACATGTAAATTGTTGATCCGGAGGCATGGTGTCGGATTGCGACAAAACTTATATTCCTACAATCATAGTAATGAGTTATTGCTCGTATCAAGTTTCGCAGCAATTGGATGTTTCGTATCAAGATAAAAATATCTTTTATCTTTTAAACTTGGAGTATTTCATCTAAAATCATTTTAATATTTTCGTGTCCATCTAAAATCGGACAACAAATCATATTTTGATTCTTCTCTGATTATTATATCAAATATTTGTTCATATTCTAAATCGGAATGCGACTCAATCAATTACCATATAATTTCGATTATATGGATTTCGCACATCGCACGTATTTGAAAATAGTGATAATCAACTATTAAGCATTCAATTCACATCCAGAGTGCATCTACAACAGTATAAGCATCAAATAATTAAATGACGCTTTCTACGGCCTGTCAATCAATTGATTAACTTACAACTAAATACAAGGGAAATGTGTGAAGTTATTATCATCCCTAGACCTGTGTGGTGTTTTCAATCAACATCAAATGATTATTATTTGCATACTTGGGCGATGTGTAAAATTATCATCTTAATACCTGTGTGGGGTTTTCATCCCAATCCATGTGAACTTATTAAATATTTTCACAGTTTAATATAATGATAACCATACAACTGTAAACATCCATCAATCAACAAAAAAAATATTGCAATCACAGACAAACAACAAATATTCAGTTATAAAAATAAAACTATACAAACATTTTGAGTGAGAGAGTTCTCACCTTAGTTTCCACTCCGTCAGTCTTTAATTGACGGTTCTAGTATCGTTAAATAATGATAAACGTTTGGTTGCTTATTTCAGACTTTTTCTCCGCCAAGAATTGCCACGAGCTCCAAATCACTCCAGATCACTCCAAATCAGTTTCATTACAAAGCTCTCATCGATACAGTTCCAACGGATCCTGTTAACTTGAATTCCGACAATGTGTGCAAAAGTTATGATCATTTTAAAATTTTAATTATTTTGCCCCTCTGACAGACGTCTGTTGCTTCAGTTCAAATATCTGAGCTGAAGCAAATAATTATTTCCTTCCAGAGAGCTTTGACAAACATTTCGGTTTAGACGTCTGAACTGAAGCAAATAATTTTTTGCCTTGCCGTAAGCTTTGACAGATGTCTGAACTGACGTAAATGCAAGATTTTGCCTATGTAATGACGTGCAATCAGTTCTCAAATGAGCTCACATTAATGTTGACGGGTTACAATGTTTTCTAAGTGAGAATGAAGCCTCTTTAACTCACCGAAACCGCTCAAGAACACATGAACAACCGTATATAAATAAGATTGCGATGATTTTGATTATGAACTCCAAAACGACTAAATTCTCTAACCAAAGCAGTCAGATGCGATACAAGCGAACTGTGAAGTCTTAGAACTTTCCAGTGCGACAACGGAGCTTCACAATATCGTGAAATCAACTAGTAGCTTATGGATTAGATTGTGTGGACAATTCTAGTCATAATTTTCAATTCAGTGAAATACAAACACATGAAATCGGCTAAGTGTATAATTATCTAACCAATTCATACGAGTGTGCAAACCCAAATGAACACTAAACTACTCTTTTACAAGCCAATAGCTTGTGGCATAGATGTGCATTCATGAAGAACTCACAAAGAACTCACTATTGATGGTTAGAACCAATAAATCCATCTAATAGTTAGCTAGTACAATCTCTCTTCGATAAAAACACTAGAATCAATAACCTATTATCATATGAACGTATTTTCTAAGAATTAGGTTATAGGAATTATGATGAATTAAAGAGGAAACAAGATAGAAAGATGGACATGAGCTTACCTAAGATTTTTCCTTTGATTTGCACACGATATGGGCTTGAATTGGATTCCTAAGATCAAGCTAGGCTTAGGGAATCTCTATTTCCGTTTCTTTTCCCCGTTTCAGTTTTGTTTGAAGGGTTAGAATGGAATGAAGAGGAGAGGGATGATGGAGCACTTAAGTGAGTGGGCTAGGTTTAGCCAACCAAGACCCAACCAAGATGTCAAATCTCCAAAGCTCGGAAAATATTGAAGTTTATAGTTTTCGAGCGCGTAAACAATATTTTGAACTCGATGGAAGTGGTTCGAGTCCAAACTCGTCTACATGCAACAAGTGATATATTGGTCATACATCCAATGAAAGAGACCAAATTTCTCTAACTCAAAAGGTATCGATGTTTATAGCCTTCGAACGCATAAACGTCATTCTGAACCCAATGGAAGTGATTTTGTTGAAAACAGAGGTCGTTTGCAAAATGGTGATTTTTAAGGGCCATATATATATATAATGTTAGTATACATACATATATATATATATATATATATATATTCCATAGCGATTATTCTAAATTTTAATTTAAACATAACTAACAATTTATAAAGTGAAATCTCAATTTCTTACATTCGTTAGAAAATTACATTTCAAAATATTCCAACATTTCTTATTTTATCAAATTCTAATTGATATCGAATTCAATACATTCTTTCGAAGTTAAAAATCAATTTTTCAAACTACCACGCCATTTCGAGTTCGTTTTAATTAAACTTTAAATTTATACATTCTAACTTCGATTAAAAAATTCTTAAGTCCTTTATCTTCAAATAATTCGTCTAAAATATTTAATTTCTATGAAAATCAATTAAAAATAAATTTAAATTGGTTCCAAAAATATGGGTTGTTACGATTTAGGTCCATTCCGGGTTGGTTAATATGTTTGGTATCGGAGCATAGGTTATCAGGTTATGGGGAAATACACGTATGAGAGATGTATTTGTAATTTAAAAAGGTATTCCAAACTTTATATATGTGCTTTACCCCCCAAAACTTACGCAATTATACTGGGCAACCTGATCTTTCTTTCTTTTGGGTTTGGATATTCTCGTAGGAAGGCCACTAAAGGGATTTTCCATTTTCAAATAGTAGAAATTGCCGACAATCAGCCCGAGCAGGGATACACGGAAATGTCTCTTTTCTTGCTAGAATAGTTCCAATAGTATCTTTGGACCAATGAACAAGTCCTTAATTTCCTTCGCCTTTGCAAAGATTTCATAAGTTTAGGAGGCAAGACATTTCGGGAAACTGAGAATTTCGTAGAAGCTAAAGCAAGGATCTTCGAGTGTGATAGGATCTTTGGATGGGAAGATCTACTTAAGCATAGGGTAGTAGCCTAACATTTGAAGTGGTGGCAATGGAGTGGTGGTGTAACAACCTGGAAAATCAGAACCAATTTAAAAAATTTATTGTAGAAATTTTAATGGATTTTAAATATTTTAAATGACTTATTTTAAAAAATAACAATTAAAAATTTATTTAAATCGAAGTTAAAACGAATATATTTATTTTAATTATAAAAGGAATTAGAAATAGCGCGGCAGTTTGAAATTTGAATTCGAACTTTGACTGAATGTATAGGATTCAAAATAAATCAGATCTTAGTGAAACCAAAAGTATTAGAATCTATTTAAAAATATCTTTCCAATGAATCTGAAAAATTGAAATTTCATAGCAGGAATCAAAAGTTGTGTCCAGTTTAAAATTCAAGAATATTCGCTATAAAATTTATACATATATTTTAATATTAAAAATGGCCATTTTTCAAACAGTCTTCAAATTCGACGAAATTAATTTTGTTAGGGCTGTATCGTCAAAATATAGCTAGAAATAATTTTTCTGTAATTTTTAAAGTCAATACATGGCCCCGGTAAATTAAAATGTACGATTAAATTTAACAATTAAAGGATTTATCTTTTAAATTAAATAAAATGGGCTGAGACGATCAAACGGGCTGACGGGACCTAGTCCATTGTGTCCGGAATAGGGGTATTTGGCTAGGGGCAACACTCGCTGGATTGGATTTGGAGTAAATATAAGTTAGCGGGCTTTTTTGTAATAAAAAAGGATTAAATAATTATTATATTATAAATACATTACAAAATATCCAAACCCTTCAGGGACTTCTTCTCCCTCGATCTCCCAATCCCCGTAATATCTTCCCAAACTCCAAACACCAAATTGAAGACCTCTTCAAGCTCAACAAACTAAATGGGCATGATCTTCTAATTGTTAATAGATTGAGAGAATTTCTGACATGAAGGTGCCGACTTTAGTGGATGTTTTGAAGCTCGATGGACCACCGAGTTCACCTGGACGACGCGCAGGGGAAGAGCAGAGGTAGGGTGACGATGCGGTTAGGTCTGATCAACGTCTGGTGCTTCGACATGAGGTGCGATTTAGGTCGAAGAAAGGGAGCATACAAGTTTCCTCGGGGCAGAAAGGAACGAAGGGTTATAGACTTAAACGATGGATTAGGTAAATGGAAAGGTGATTAAACAATTAAAATAACATTAATTAGTTTACTAATTCAATTAAATTGTTCTAAAGGTTAAATCCTTGTAACTTGTTCAAACTGTAACGAAATCAAACGATTTCAAAAGCGTTGAGATCGTGGTGGAAAATACTACAACATGGAGCAGTCTTAAAATGGTTTTGGAACTGATTGCAAATTCAGAAGGGATAAATACCAATGTGAGATTTATCGATTTTTAAAATAAATATATATACTTGAATTGATTCTGTTCATATTGTGGTATGAATTGGACTGAAATTTTGAGTGTTTGATTGTGGTTGCAACTATAATGAATTGTGATTGTGGTGAAATCAATTAGTAGTGAAAAGGAAAATTTGTTCATGTTTTAAAAATAAAACATGTTAACATTAGCAATTTCATTTTTAATGAAAATATAGAATATGTGAAAGTATTCATGTTTTAGAAATAAACATATGTTTGCATTTAAATTCTCATTTTTAATGTAATACATAAAACTAGGAAAATACTCATGTTTTAGGAATAAAAACATGTTTACATTAAAAACCATATTTTTAATATAATGAGTTGAATTATAAAAATTTTCATGTTAAATAAAAAAAACATGTTTACATTAAAATTCACATTTTTAATGTAATGTAAGAAAATAGAAAATATACTGTTTTGAATATAAAAACATGTTTAAAAGAAAAATCTCATTTTTAATGTCATGACTGAAATTAGTAAAATATTCATGTTTTAAATTAAAAACATGTTAACATTAAAAATCTTATTTTTAATGACAAGAATGATTTATTAGAAAATTGTTCATGTTAGAACAAAAGTGTTAAACATTAAAAAATTCCATTTTTAATGTAAAAACGATTCATTTAGAAAACATGTTATGTATATAAAATGTTATTCATTTAGAAAACATGTTATGTATATAAAATGTTATTCATTTAGAAAACATGTTATGTATATAAAATGTTATTCATTTAGAAAACATGTTATGTATATAAAATGTTATTCATTTAGAAAACATGTTATGTAGATAAAAACGTTATTCATTTAGGATAATGTTACGTAAATAAAAATGTTATTTCTAGAAAAATATTTCATTGGAGAAAAAAAATATCATTTTGGTTAGAACACGTTACATGATAAAAACATCATTCATGTTAGATTAAAATTATCATTTTAGTCAAAATGTTGTATTAGATTAAAAATGCCATTTAGTTATAAAATGTTGCATTAGATTAAAATTGCGATTTAGTAAAAAAAAGTTATATTAGATTAAAAATAACATTTTTGTTATGAAGTGCTATATTACAACAAAATTTGTCATTAATGTAATATTAGAACAAAATTTGTCATTTATGTTATGTTAAAAAACAAATTTGTCATTAGTGTTATGTTAGAGCCATGCCATGTTAGAATAAAGATATCATTTTGTTTTAAAATGTCATGTTAGAAATACAATAACATTTCTGTTATGAAATGTTGCATTAGAAATAAAATGTCATTTTTGTTATAAAATGTTATGTTAGGTAAAAATGTCATTATATTAGTAATGTCATGTTAAAGAAAAATGTCATTAATTAGAAATGTCATGTTAGTTAAAATATCATTTTCATTAGAAATGTCATGTTAGATTGAAAATAACATTTTGATTAGAAAATGTCTAGTGAAACAAAATATTCATTTTTGTTATATAGAAAAAAGTAAAACAAAATATTCATACTTGTGTCAAAACAAATATCATTTTTTTTGAAATATATTTATGTCAAAACAAAATTTCATTTTTGTTATATTATATTTGTGTCACATAAAAATATCATTTTTATGTTGAACTATAATTGTCATATAAAAACATTTTTATGTTGAATTAGAATTGTCAACAACATAATAATATCATTTTTATTTGTGATGATGAATTAAAATTGTTGATAACATAAAAATATACTTCTTATGTGTTATGTTTACATTGAATTTATAAACAAATAAAAGTAGTCATTTGTTATGTTAAGGATAGAAATTTGTGTGCAAATAAATTTACTGTAACAACCCGTATTTTCAATAACCTATTATAACGTAAGTCGAGGCAGAATTTAATTTATAAATCTGAATCAAGGGAAACGGGCTATGCCATTGCGTTCGTCTCGGAAAAATACGCGAAATAGAGTCCGAGTTTTCGAAAATCGGAGTCCGTATGACCCGATTAAGGCCCAACGAAGTTTTCAGAAAAATTCAAAGTAAAAACATATTTCAAATTCAAGTTTGAATTTGAAAATTAGGTCAGATTGGGCCAGGCGGGAAAATTCCCGCTAGAGCACCCAAGTCGACAGCCCTGTCGACTTGGGAGTCGACTTGGTTGGACCCAAGTCGACAGCCCTGTCGACTTGGCTGTCGACTTGGTTCAGCCGGGCAGTTTTGCCTGGTGCACCATCTTGGAGTTGTGTTGAGTTTGGGGGCCAGATTTGGTTTTGAGGGCTGAGATTGGAACTAGGGTTTAATACTAAGGCTAAAACTAATCCTAATCTCTATAAATAAGCCCCTAACCTAACCCTAAATCATCATTATTCATTCAAGTAACTAAACTATGGCAAAATCAATCCTCTCATGGCCTCCACTCTCTTCCTAAAATTTCTAAATTATTTCTATGAGAGATTTTCCATGCATACAAGCGTTTTCAAGCTTGTATGAGCATCATTAGCTTGCATTCAAGTCAAGTTTCCATATTTACATCATAAAGCAAGGGTTTTGATCATTTTGGCTCAAGGGATTTTCTATTAGAGCTTGCATTTTGGGTCTATTTGATTGCATAAGAGCTTTGTCATATTTTTGTGTCTTCATAAGTATTGTAAGCCCTTTTCTACTTTCATATTTAAACCCTAAAGTTAAATGAATGATGCAAGTTTGGTTGATCATTATGATATGCAAGTTTACTATGATGTGTTATGCAAGTCTATCATGTTATGCTATGCAAGTTTGCCATGTTATGATATGCAAGTTTATCATGTTATGTTATGCAAGTATGCCATGTTATGATATGCAAGTTTATCATGTTATGTTATGCAAGTATGCCATGCTATGATATGCAAGTTTACCATGTTATGCTATGCAAGTTTGCCATGTTGTGATATGCAAGTTTATCAAGTTGTGTTATGCAAGTTTGGGTTGATCATTTTGTTCATGTTACCATGTTATGCAAGCTTATCTTGGGCTTATGAGCTTAAAGCTTCAAGCTTTATGCTAAAGGTTGCATTTTGACAACATGTAAGTTATCATATCCCTTATGATAACTTGCATGTGAGGCTAAATGCGAACTTATGGCAACCTCTACATGTCATTTATCACCATGTATCACTTATATGCTAAGTTTGGTTTTATGCATACTTTTGAGGCCTAATGATGCAATATGCAAGTATATGAACATATGTACATTTCATATGCCACCATGTTAAACTTGTGGCTTCAACACCTTTATGTCATGATTATGCCAAGTTCCCTCTTTCTATCCTTTATGCGCTATTGCGATATGTAAGCGATGGGATTGCGTTTGGGGTTGGGTAAACTTAAAAGACATAAAAACATAAGATTGGGAATTTACCTATTAAGTTAGGTCTACCCATTGGGAATTTACCTATTAAGTTAGGTCTACCCAAATTCTTGAAAACTTGTAACATGTTTTGGAAACATGATGGACATGACACTTAGAAAATATAAGTGTGACCAACTCGAGGTTGGGTTGAGTTTGTAGCGTAAACCTACCCGGAACCGACCGACTTAACTAGTTGCTACAAACAATAGGACCCAATGTGAGAAGTTGGTCATGTTGTACCTTGAACCCGAGGTTAGACCAAGTTGTGGTGTAAAGCTACCCGGAACCGACCGACTTAACTAGTAACCACAACAAGGTCTAATGTGAGAGGTTAAGGCACATTAAATTAATTAATGCCTCATGATTAGGGTTAAGTCATGGTCCACTTAATACTTAACCAATTTGGGCTTGGTATATTAATCAGGGTTAAGTCGTGAACTCATCGTTACACTTAACCAAGTTAATCCATGATTAGTAAAAGGGTTAAACCGTACTTAACCCACTAGAAAATCCTAGCAATGGGGGTCCACTCCAGCAGTAATCCCAAGTTCGTATCATTAAGACCTTAGGGACTAGGCTAGGGTGGGGGCACAATTACTGGACTTGAGGTAAGAGACCAAAAACGACGGTAGAATGGTACGCCGGTGTAGTTCCGGGCGGACTATGGTCGTGCACATAGTCCGAAGCCGGGGAAAACATGCACGGGTACCAGTAGATCGAGACTGTGCACTTATGTTTATGGTGTCCAGGGGTTGACACCCTAGGGCTTGATACACCCGACGGGAGACCCTACACAGTCTGACTACAATTATGTTTGGGCCGTATTGACACCAACACGTGACGAGTTAGGCTTATAGGGAGCCGATCGACTAGACGTTTGGTTGGACCGCGTATTAGGGTCATTTCATGTTATTGGGCCAAAGCTTGGGCCAAGGGATCAATACATGTTTATTCAAGTCATGTTAGTTTGCTAGTACACCTGTGGTGCAAAACCTTAAACCTGATTATGCGATGACACCTTTATCTACCTTGTTAGTTAATCATCATGCTAGTATGTTGTTATCCTTATGTTCATCCCTGCTTCTCATGTCAGTTAACTTTATCAGTTTACATTGATTGTAGTAGGGCTTACTCAGTCTTTTTGACTGGCCTGTTTTCCTTTCGCCTCTTTTCTTCCGTTCCCCCCCCCCCCAGGTTCTCAGGGTGGGAATATTGGAACTTAGCTTGGATTTCTGATCACTTGCTTGTGGGATTTTAGCTCATGTACGGTCTTGACATGAAGCTAGCTATGGTTATCACTTATTTTGGGGATAGTACTTATGTATTTCAGTTTTTCAGTGATGTTGTTTTTATCTAGACTTGTGTATTTGGAAAGTTGACATTATGTGTACCAGACTTGTTTTGAAATAGTTTGAAATCTTCCGCTGTTTTACTTATCTTATTTACTCTGTTTACATATATACATATGTTCTTGTTCTGCCTTGATATATCATTATGCATGTTTACCCGATTCAAACGCCCCTCCAAAGTCAGAGTGCTTGCAAGAGCCACCCTGGCGGAGGTGGGGTGTTACATTTGGTATCACAGCATATGGTTTACGAGAAGGAACAAAAAGGTTTTTAGAAAACTGTTGGAAAACTATTTTCAAAACCAAGTATAAAGTATTTTCCAAAGAAAAGTCTAGTTTATTTTAAAGGCTATTCCCCAAAAAGCCATTAGCAAAATTCCTTCGTTTTTCTCCATTCTGAATCTATCTTTTTCTTCGTTTTCAGTATGGCCAATAACTTTGCCATTCCGGAGGGAGTACACGTACCTGTTTGGTATAGGAGACTTTTGGAGGCTAGGGCGACCGAAGCCGGCCCCGCCGATGTTCCTCCTCCTCCTCCGGTGGTTAATGTTCCTCCTCCTCCTGTCGCTGAGGTTCCTCTTCCTCCTCCCCCTCAGCATCCACAAGAGGATTTCGCGGAGATTTGCAAAGACTTTAAGGCGATGGGTTGCAAGAATTTCATTGGAACCGAGACTTATGTAGAGGCAAGGAATTGGTTGAAAGAAACCGAAGATCTTTTTGCCTTCTTTGATATAGATGACCGTAGGAAGGTTTTATTAGCAGTGTGGTTGCTAAAGGAAGAAGCTGCACGTTGGTGGGTGGTCACCACCGCTATTAGGCCAATTGAGACTTGGGATGACTTTCGGGGAAAGTTTGGACTAAGGTTCCTATCACTGAAGCAAGGGGACATGACTATTAGGGAATACATAGATAAGTTTAATCAACTGGCTCGGGTCGGTTTAGACTTGGTTAACACAGCTCAGAAGAAGGCCCTATACTTTGCTCTAGGATTAAACGAGCCATTACATGGTTTAGCCATGTCTCATATACCCTTGGGGACAACTTTTGAGAGTTTGGTGAATATGGCCCTACTCAATGAAGAGAATAGGAGTGACAAGAAAGAGATCAAGATGAATGATACTCAAGCCAAGAAGACTGATTCCCAGTGGAAAGGAAATCAGGGTAATCCAAGTGGTTAGAGCAGTCAAGGCAATCAGAACAAGAACAAGAACAAGAACAAGAGTCAAGGCAACAAGGGGAACAACAACAAGGGCAAGAACAACAAGGGGAAGTGCCATTATTGCGGTTCAGTTGGGCATCTTATTAAGGATTGTAGGAAGAGAAAATGGAAGAGTGGTGAATGCTTTCATTGTGGTGAGTTTGGACATTTCAGCAAAGATTGCCCGAAGAAGCAAGGGCAAGGTCAGACTCAGTGTGCAAACCATCTGGAGGGCGAATTCATCCCCTCAACATCGTTCTTCCAGCTCATGATCGAGGTAGTGTTTCTGTTAAAAGTCTTGTTTACATTTCTGATTTTCCTGTTCGTACTTTTTTGATTCTGGTGCATCGCATAGCTTTATTTCATCTGATCTAGTTGAAAGTTTACACCTAAGTACTAGTCTAGTTAATGATCCCGTGTGTGTTTCAAATCCAATTGGGGTTTCCGCCCATTTGTCTATTATCTACGTGGATTTGAAAATCTCTATCTTGAGTGTAGAGTTCTCGTGTGATGCTTATATTCTCGGTTTCATGGGGTATGGGTTGATTTTGGGCATGGATCGATTGTCCAGTTTTGGAGCCATCCTTGATTTTTGAGCATAAAGTTGTGAGGCTCATGACTCGCCTCGGTAATACCCTAAAAATTTCTAGTAACCCTATGGGTCCCGTCATGTTGTGTTATCTTGAATCCCTCAACTCGTCTATCGATAGTTTGCAATCGGTGAGGGTGGTCCGAGAATATCCTGATATCTTGGGTGAAGTGAAGGGGGGGTTACCCCTAAGCGAGAGATTGATTTCCGCATTTATCTGGTTGATAATGCCAAGATAGTTTTGTGGCCGGTTAGGCACATGGCCCCGCAAGATGAGAGTTAAGAAAGCAAGTCAAGGAGTTGCTTGAGAAGAACTTCATTAGACGAAGTATATCTGAATGGGGAGCGCCTGTAGTATTTACTACCAAGGCAGATGGTTCTCTTCGACTTTGTGTTGATTATCGTGAGTTAAACAAAGAGAATAGACAACCATTACCAAGGATCGATGATTTGTTTGATCAGCTTGTAGGAACATCTGTTTTCTCTTGATCTTGCTACTGGATTCCATCAGCACAGAGTAGCTGAGGATAGTATAGACAAAAACTGCGTTCAGAACTCCAGATGGATTCTTAGAATGGCTGGTCATGCCATTCAGTTTGACTAATGCACCCGCCTACTTCGTGGACTTGATGAGTAGGGTGCCTAGGGAGTTCCTGAACAAGTTTGTGGTAGTCTTTGTAGAAGATATCCTGACTTTCTTAAAGAACGAGGAAGAACATGCTAGACATCTCAAGGAGGTGATGGATACGCTTAGAGCGCATCAGTTGAAAGCCAAGTCCTCCAAATGTCATTTTAGAGAAAAAGGAGTTAGATTTCTTGGGCACATAGTTTCTAAGCAAGGCTTAGTGGCGGATTCTGCTAAAGTGGTCGCGGTTCAAGACCAGAAAGCTTCGACGAGGACAATTGAAGTAAGAAGTTCTCTCAGTTTAATTAGTTAGTTAGCATCCCTTGAGCTTAGACCTACCCTTCTGGATCAAGTAGGGACTTCACAGAAAGAAGACCCGCAGTTAGTCGAGATCATGGACAAGTTGATTCGAGGCGAGATGGTAAGTCACCTCGCCATAGATAACAAGGGATGGCTAAGACGCGATGAGAGAAAGAAGGTTCTTGAAGATGCACATCATCCGAGGAAGTGGCCGAGTTTGTCCCAAGGTGCATGTTGTGCCAACAGATTAAGGCCGAGTCATAAAAAGCCCGGTGGGCTATTACATCCATTGGAGGTCCCCGCAATGGAAGTAGTAAAGCGTCACGAAGGATTTCGTGGATGGACTGCCTAGGTCAAGGAAAGAGAATATGAGCATGTGGGTCATAGTAGGTAGACTCACGAAGAGTGCTCATTTCACTTCGGTAAAGAGCGAAAGGACTGTATCATAGCTAGCGACAGTTTACTTTCAAGAAATAAAGCGGTTGCACGAGGTTCCCTAAAGTATAGTTAGTAACCATGACTCAATCTTTACCAGCCAGTTTTGAGATAGTCTACGGGAAGTCATGGGCAAACGGCTGAATCTAAGGACGTCCTATCATTCACAGGCAGATGGTTCATTTCGTTCAAGCATGAGTTATAGAAAATTACGTTAGTAAGAGCAATTGGCAACGTAGATTGGTATTTTCAAGAAAAGTTCTGCTGTGTGGAATACTTTATGGTAAGTAAACGAGATCCAGGATTCACTAGTGAATTTTGGAGAGCTTGCGTGAAATCATGAGGTCATAGTTATGTTTAAGCCAAGAATGATAGAAGAGTAAGTGAAAGAGGAAGACGAGAGGCGACAATGAAATGGGTTCCAACTCATATTTGGAAACAAGAGTTAAGAAGCCAAGAAATCATGAGGTAAAAGACGGTCAAAGCACAGTGGAGTTAAGCTCAAGGAAACGTGACTTAGAAGACTGAATGCTAGATACGCACATCATATCTCTTTCTAAGAATATATCCTTGATCCTTGTTTTCCGGTGGAACTTACTCGCAGGTTATCTTTTTACGTATATCCTCTCGGTCCCATTCTCGGTCCTATTACTGTCGGGAGGTATGACTTATTTGCTAGTAATACATGTCAGAGTTTGAAGGGGTCCGTTAGGTTGACTAAACCTTTTGGGCTTTTATAGAATATGGGTTGGGTTAGGAAGGGATTTCTTGTAATCCAAAAGGAGTATATCTTGCTTATCTTCCCGATCTCTTTGTAGCATATCTTTCTTTCGCTGTCTATATCGTGTTAATCTTGTCATGAGAACCTTAGGTAGAAACCCTTTGGATGAAACATGTGTTTGAAACATGTTATGCTTGGTGGTTGCAAGTGGTTGCAAGTGTTTGCAAGTGGTTACTCGTGGATGCATTATACACATTAGGCACTAGATCGGCTCACACACTCCTCATATTGCATATGCATGAGTGTTTATGCTTATTCATGGATGAAATTTTTTTTGTGCTATCACATGGACTTTGCATATGGATGTATGTTATGTGCACACATATAGATGTTATACATTATGTTAGGAATTGCATACATATGGATTCATTTCACTAACATAATTTGCATTGATGATATTTGCATTAGATAAGTACATATACACACACCTTTGCATATGTTCATACAACATTTAGAATCTTGTAAGGACAATGATTGCTCGTGGATGATGTTTTGAGTAGATGGATGTTGGATGGTAGGATATGTTCTTCCTAACTTAGAGATTTCGGGGACGAAATCCTTTAAGGAGGGGAGAATGTAACAACCCGTATTTTCAATAACCTGTTATAACGTAAGTCGAGGCAGAATTTAATTTATAAATTTGAATCAAGGGAAACGGGCTATGCCATTGCGTTCGTCACGAAAAAATACGCGAAATAGAGTCCGAGTTTTCGAAAATCGGAGTCCGTATGACCCGATTAAGGCCCAACGAAGTTTTCAGAAAAATTCAAAGTAAAAACAGATTTCAAATTCAAGTTTGAATTTGAAAATTAGGTCAGATTGGGCCAGGCAGGAAAATTCCCGCCAGAGCACCCAAGTCGACAGCCCTGTCGACTTGGGAGTCGACTTGGTTGGACCCAAGTCGACAGCCCTGTCGACTTGGCTGTCGACTTGGTTCAGCCGGGCAGTTTTGCCTGGTGCACCATCTTGGAGTTGTGTTGAGTTTGGGGGCCAGATTCGGTTTTGAGGGCTGAGATTGGAACTAGGGTTTAATCCTAAGGCTAAAACTAATCCTAATCTCTATAAATAAGCCCTTAACCTAACCCTAAATCATCATTATTCATTCAAGTAACTAAACTATGGCAAAATCAATCCTCTCATGGCCTCCACTCTCTTCATAAAATTTCTAAATTATTTCTATGAGAGATTTTCCATGCATATAAGCGTTTTCAAGCTTGTATGAGCATCATTAGCTTGCATTCAAGTCAAGTTTCCATATTTACATCATAAAGCAAGGGTTTTGATCATTTTGGCTCAAGGGATTTTCTATTAGAGCTTGCATTTTGGGTCTATTTGATTGCATAAGGGCTTTGTCATATTTTTTTGTCTTCATAAGTATTGTAAGCCCTTTTCTACTTTCATATTTAAACCCTAAAGTTAAATGAATGATGCAAGTTTGGTTGATCATTATGATATGCAAGTTTACTATGATGTGTTATGCAAGTCTATCATGTTATGCTACGCAAGTTTGTCATGTTATGATATGCAAGTTTATCATGTTATGTTATGCAAGTATGCCATGTTATGATATGCAAGTTTATCATGTTATGTTATGCAAGTATGCAATGCTATGATATGCAAGTTTACCATGTTATGCTATGCAAGTTTGCCATGTTGTGATATGCAAGTTTATCAAGTTGTGTTATGCAAGTTTGGGTTGATCATTTTGTTCATGTTACCATGTTATGCAAGCTTATCTTGGGCTTATGTGCTTAAAGCTTCAAGCTTTATGCTAAAGGTTGCATTTTGGCAACATGTAAGTTATCATATCCGTTATGATAACTTGCATGTGAGGCTAAATGCGAACTTATGGCAACCTCTACATGTCATTTATCACCATGTATCACTTATATGCTAAGTTTGGTTTTATGCATACTTTTGAGGCCTAATGATGCAATATGCAAGTATATGAACATATGTACATTTCATATGCCACCATGTTAAACTTGTGGCTTCAACACCTTTATGTCATGATTATGCCAAGTTCCCTCTTTCTATCCTTTATGCGCTATTGCGATATGTAAGCGATGGGATTGCGTTTGGGGTTGGGTAAACTTAAAAGACATAAAAACATAAGATTGGGAATTTACCTATTAAGTTAGGTCTACCCATTGGGAATTTACCTATTAAGTTAGGTCTACCCAAATTCTTGAAAACTTGTAACATGTTTTGGAAACATGATGGACATGACACTTAGAAAATATAAGTGTGACCAACTCGAGGTTGGGTTGAGTTTGTAGCGTAAACCTACCCGGAACCGACCGGCTTAACTAGTTGCTACAAACAATAGGACCCAATGTGAGAAGTTGGTCATGTTGTACCTTGAACCCGAGGTTAGACCAAGTTGTGGTGTAAAGCTACCCGGAACCGACCGGCTTAACTAGTAACCACAACAAGGTCTAATGTGAGAGGTTAAGGCACATTAAATTAATTAATGCCTCATGATTAGGGTTAAGTCATGGTCCACTTAATACTTAACCAATTTGGGCTTGGTATATTAATCAGGGTTAAGTCGTGAACTCATCGTTAAACTTAACCAAGTTAATCCATGATTAGTAAAAGGGTTAAACCGTACTTAACCCACTAGAAAATCCTAGCAATGGGGGTCCACTCCAGCAGTAATCCCAATTTCGTATCATTAAGACCCTAGGGACTAGGCTAGGGTGGGGGGCACAATTACTGGACTTGAGGTAAGAGACCAAAAACGACGGCAGAATGGTACGCCGGTGTAGTTCCGGGCGGACTATGGTCGTGCACATAGTCCGAAGCCGGGGAAAACATGCACGGGTACCAGTAGATCGAGACTGTGCACTTATGTTTATGGTGTCCAGGGGTTGACACCCTAGGGCTTGATACACCCGACAGGAGACCCTGCACAGTCTGACTACAATTATGTTTGGGCCGTATTGACACCAACACGTGACGAGTTAGGCTTATAGGGAGCCGATCGACTAGACCGTTTGGTTGGACCGCGTATTAGGGTCATTTCATGTTATTGGGCCAAAGCTTGGGCCAAGGGATCAATACATGTTTATTGAAGTCATGTTAGTTTGCTAGTACACCTGTGGTGCAAAACCTTAAACCTGATTATGCAATGACACCTTTATCTACCTTGTTAGTTAATCATCATGCTAGCATGTTGTTATCCTTATGTTCATCCCTGCTTCTCATGTCAGTTAACTTTATAAGTTTACATTGATTGTAGTAGGGCTTATTCAGTCTTTTTGACTGACCTGTTTTCCTTTCGCCTCTTTTCTTCCGTTTCCCCCCCCCCCCTCCGTTCTCAGGGTGGGAATATTGGAGCTTAGCTTGGATTTCTGATCACTTGCTTGTGGGATTTTAGCTCATGTACGGTCTTGACATGAAGCTAGCTATGGTTATCACTTATTTTGGGGATAGTACTTATGTATTTCAGTTTTTCAGTGATGTTGTTTTTATCTAGACTTGTGTATTTGGAAAGTTGACATTATGTGTACCAGACTTGTTTTGAAATAGTTTGAAATCTTCCGCTGTTTTACTTATCTTATTTACTCTGTTTACATATATACATATGTTCTTGTTCTGCCTTGATATATCATTATGCATGTTTACCCGATTCAAACGCCCCTCCAAAGTCAGAGTGCTTGCAAGAGCCACCCTGGCGGAGGTGGGGTGTTACATTTACATTTTTTTTATTTGTCACGATAAGGATAGAAATTTGTATATAATTAAAAATGACGTTTTTATTTGTCATTTTTAAATAGAACTAACTGTACGCAAATAGAAACATTTCCTTTTATTTGCCATGTTGAGATTAGAAATATATGCAAATAAAATATCCCTTTTTTATTTGTCATTAAAGAGCATAGAAAATGTTATGGAAATAAAACATTTTTTTTATTTGCCCTTAGAAAAATAAAGAATGTTATGTTAATTAAAAATATAATTTTGTCAGGATCATGTTATGTTATTTAAAAGTGTCATTTATTTAGATAATGACATGTTAGAATAAAATTGTCATTTTAGTTAAAAATGTCATTTTATTAGATAATGTCATTTATGTTAGAGTATAAAAATGTCATTTATTTAGAATAATTTTTGTGAATTAAATTTTTTACCTTTATCTTGTTAGACAAGAATAGAAACAATTGCTTGTTAGAGTATATGTTCTATTGAAATTAAATTATAAATATTTATTTATAATTTAATAGTGAAAATTGGTTAAATAGAAATTAATTCAAACTGAATTATTATTGGTTAAATCTATTAACCAATGATTGATTTATATAAATTGTTGTTGTTTGGAAACCCCACACGGGTATCAGGATGATATTTGACATACACTTGTCCCAATATTTAATTAGTTGTCAATCGATGAATTGACAGTCTGTGATGAGCGTTATTTATTTATTCTAATGCTCATATAGTTATAAACTTCAATTTAGATGTGAATGGATTGTTTGACGATTGTTTATCATTATCGTTGAATATATGCAATGTTTGAAATCCATATAACTAAATTTATATGGTAATTGATTGAGTCGCATTCCGATTCAGAATAAGGAACATTTTTAAAAAGAATATTTTAGCATAAAGAATATTTTAAAATAAAGAATATTTCAAAATCAAGAGTGTTTTAAAATAAATTTAGTGAAGAGTAAATTATGATTTTTATGTCCATCTTCGGAAGGACACAAAACTAAAAATATATGAAGCCGTGTTAAGTAGCAAACATCATTTTAACCCGAACGGGTCTATCGATCGATTTTATTCATTTTATAAAAAATAGCAGTGATTCTAAAATATAATATTTTGAAAATATTAATATTTTAATATGATATAAATATAGAATATTCAATTTTGATTTAAAACTAAAAATCATTTTAAAATAAATTAATTTTATTAAATATGTTTTAAAAGGAAATCTACGATATAAAATATATATAAATATATATTTAATGGCCTGAATAGAACGCGCCGCGTAGTGATTGTTCGTGAATTTCGACCATTAACTTTAAATTGACGTATCGGGTGATCCAACCGTCGGATTCTCCTAAAACTAGAACTGTTGGATTTGTATCGAAAAGAGCTTTCCAATGATTATAAGAGTTTTGAAATCTAACAGTCGGATTTGGAATTATGTCCAAATCAAATTTGAAAAAGGTCGCTATGTACGTAGTTCGGTGGCCGTTATTGGAAACCGCCTGTAAGGGCCTTAATAAAATTATAAAGAAAATATGGAGAAATTATATAAAATTATAATTAATAATTTGGAAAGATTTTTAGATGAAAAATTCCATATTTGAAAAGATAAAATATATCTTTATTGAAATGAACTAGTTATTAACTAGGATAAATCTTTAAATTAAAGATTTAATGAAGCTTTCCAATTAATTAATGTTAAATTGGTTCCAATTAATTAATATTAAATTGGAATTAAATAAAATAAATTGGAATTAAATAAAATAAATTGGAATTAAATAAAATAAATTGGATTTTTGGGTTTGTCATGAATGGTGTCTTCAATAACACTGTTCTTAGACCCCGTATGAAAAGAATAAATCTTTTAATTAAGATTATTAGAGCTGCCAATTATATTTAGTAATTGGAATAAAATGAAATGTGAATTGGGTTTATCGTGAACTGTGTTTTTAACGACATTTGTTCTTTAACCCGATTTACATTGAAAATATAATTTTGAATTTATAAATCTTTTATTAAGATTTTAATGGGAGTATTCCAAAGTAAAGTTTTCCAATTTAATATTAAAATTGGAATTGAATGGAAATTCGATTTAATAATAATTGAGGTGAGCTTCTGTAAAAGAAGACCGTTAATATATATGGAATTTAAAAGGCTTTGCCGTTATTCCATTTATATTATTAGTCTGATACGGAAATTTATATTGATTATATATTGATTTGATTTCTGTGAAATTTCCATATTTAATGGAAGATAATTTTGGGTTTATCGTGAATTGTGTTCTAAATGAACTGGTTCTTTAACCCCGTTAAGGACAAGATAAATTTCTTAAAGTTGAATAATCATTTAGTAATGATTTTTGATATTAAAACCAAATTGGAGTTTTAATGAATCTCTAAACAGAAGATTAAATGATAAATTTAAAGAATCTATCTTCAATAAAATTAATGGGAACCTTTCCCTAATAATATGAATATTTATTTATAAGTAATATTCTGAATTGGAATGAGGCGTTTGATGTGTTTATGTAGCACTTTATTATTGATTATAAAATACGCGAGTTATCCAGAAAGACCGGGTTTAACCCATTCTGAATAATTACTACGACGATTAAAAGTCGAAGATGAAGACGGTGGTTGAAGCCCGAAGATCTTCACATCGTTTGGATGATTACTGATGTCTTGATTGGAAGGCGTCCCAAGACAAGGTAATAAGTAGTGATCGTCCAGATGTACTTGGAGATCGATCGGATAGGCGAGCACCTCTCTCCTTTATTGGACACATGGGATGAGGAATAAGGTGTCACAGGTTTCATTCAGACCTAGTTAGGACTCGTAAATGGTTGGTATGTCTGACGTTGTATTCCTTTATGCTATATTCGTTGATCTCTGCTAAATATATATCTGTTTGGTAGCGGAGAATTTATTCTCTCGCATAACACCCTTCTCTGAGACTACGAGCTTAGAGATTATATATTGGCAAAAGTCAATGGTATGGTATGGATTGACAATGTGACAGGCTAAGTGCAATTGATCAAGGCTTGTGTTGAAAAGCAGAGCCTTGTGGTTGATGATCAAAGCACAGCTTTATTTAGCATAGCTTTGTGTAGCGATACTTTGCGAGCCTCACACACCGGCATGAACCAAAAACGGGAGAAGGACCCTAGGTAGGACATGCGTTTCTTTCTAGCTAGAAATGGTGTCAGGGTTTTTACAAGGCCCGACATTTTTACTTATGTGGATGATGGATTGCAAGGCGCCTCGGTTATTTGAGTCCCTAGTGGCTCTATTTACGCCCTATACGGCGGGGAGACGTATTGTTCAGGCATTACTAATCCACTAACATATTTGTGGACCGACCCTGGCGCTCCGGGTGCAATTGTAACTGAGTCCTGAGGCACGGGCTACAGTGTCTCGAATTCAGTATGGACGATCCCTTGCCTTGGTTCATGATGGAAATTCAACTTTCAATATGACACCATACGGTTTTGATTGTATAACTAGTAGGAGACAAGTATATAGTAGCTATGCCATCTATGATTGATATACTATGATTGAAATGTTTTTGAAAACATATATACACTATAATAATAATATCAACTCTGATTTATCGTATAAAACATTTTGGACCATTACAAGGTAAAACTCTATCCTCCGGTTTGCGTTGCATCGTGTGATGGGACTTGAGTCTTATAATGGTTTCAAAGCATTGCGTTATTTAACGATTTACTTTACTTCTTGCAATGGTAATCCAATGGAGTAAACCCATTCCGCGTTAGCGGCGTGGTCCTGTGATTAGCCTTATTATTATTAGATAGGTTAGGTAAGAATTCTCATACCAGTCCCATGACTGACTCGTAGTATGTTTCACTTTGCAAACTCGGGTGTCCTCTTTTCCACAGGGGCAGTCGAGTGGCTTGTTTTGTTGATATCTATTTATTAGGTAGGATTCTGGATTGAAGCTTAAAGCTATGGCCAGAGCAATGATAGTCTTCCGCTGTATTATATTAAGTTTATTGTAAATTTATCTTCCGCTTTGTTATCATTTATTCGATGTACTATGATATTCTGTACTCTGATGTAACATTATTTTGATGTTTATAAAAGTCTTCTGTTATTTGTTCTGATGTGTTGTAAGCTCCAAGTTAGCGTATTCAGGTTTCTAAACGGTCTTAGTCGATTTTGCGAACAATTAGGTCTGGTTAAAATCTGAATCATTACAGGTGGAATCTTATTTCATAAGAGAATATAGGCAGATTTTTCACTTAAGCAGAGTTTTCACTTAAGAAGAGTTTAGGACTCGTTTTGAGGTCAAGTTCCTAAGTAATGTTGAGAAGAGTATGTAGCTAGAGGAGTTTATCCATTTGAAGCAGGATGATTTGGATTTAAAAGAGTGTGTGGTGAAATATACTGAATTATCTAAGTTAGGTAGGAGGCTAGTGGATGCCCATATAGATAAAGCCCTTAGGTTAGTTAAAGGATTGAATTCCCCATTGAGGAGATGCTTTTGGCCCAAGTTATGTTTGGGGCTACGTTCAAAAGCGTTGTTGAGGCGACTCTTTTTTATTCCACCGAGAATGTTGAGGAGGTTAAGACTGACAAAGGGGAAGGTACTTCTAGCAATGGAAAGAACAAGAAAAAGAATTTTTGGCACAAGAAGAAGAAAGGCAAATTCAAGAGAGAAGCTAAAAACACTATTATATGTTATAAGAAAGGGCATGAAGCGAAGGACAGCAGGGTGAATTTAGCAAAGGCAGAGTTCAAAGGAATATGTTTTAACTGTCAAACACTTTGTAAGGAACTGCCCTATGCCGAGGGTTGTGCAGAGTGGTTAAAATTATGCCTTGAAAGTAGTGTCCATTCGTAGTGATCCCCCAGGGATGAAGGACAACCTTCATTGGAAGGTATAATTTCTATCTTAGGTATTTCATTGTATACCTTATTTGATTCTGGAGCCACCCACTCATTTATTGCAAGGAAGATTGTTGATTCTTTGAAAAAAATCCCTTATCTTTTGCTTGCCACTCGATAGAGGTGTCTAATACTATCGGAGGTACTATGCAACTTTCTGTTATTTGTAAAGACCTAGTAAAGGACATCGGGGATGTCTACTACTTTGTGATGTGTATATGCTTGAATTTGAGGCATATGGACTTATTTTAGCTATGGGCTGGTAATCAGTTTATGAGGTCATCCTTAATTGTGATAGAAGAGTGGTTTGTTTAAGAAGCCGTAGAGGCCACAACATTAGAATTCCTTATAAGACAGAGACTAAAGATTGTAATGACCCATATTTTTACGGTATTATAAATAACTTATTTAATTATTTAAATGATGGTTTGGTAATTTAAAATGACCAGAATTAAATAACATTGAATATTTAATTAAAATATATAATAAAACAATATATTAAATTTCTGAAATAGTCGGAAATAGTGGAATTCGTGATATTGTGTGAATTGGATCATTTATAATATATAATTCAGTATATAGTTGAATTATAATAACGAATATATAATTTAAACGACAGTTGAACATATAATTATATTATAATTATAATTGAGCTCGAAATTGCGCGGTAGTTCGTAATTTGGCGATTCGAACTTTAAACGAATATACAGAATCCATTTTAAATCGGATTTCCGTGAAATAATAAACATTCGGAGCTGGTGAAGTATATTTTTATAATGGAAGAGAAAAATCAAGATTTCGTCGTGCAGATTGTGAGTTGTGTCCAAATCAAATTTTCAAAAAGTCGCTATGGAATTCCTTTATAATTTATAACGATTTATTTATATTATAAATGGATTTTCAATATAAATTGAATATCGATTTAACATGGGATTTTTAAATATCAAGTTATAAATTCTAATATGTATATTTTAGAGCTATATGATATCGTATGTGAATATATATATATATATATGATAATATTAATTTATTAATATTTAATTTTATTATTTTTAAATATATTTTGATTTAAATGGGTTCATTTAGGGATTTAAAAATATCCAGTTTTGCAGACGACCACCGTTTTCGATGAAACTAATTTTGTTGGATCCGGAATATTAAATTATTATTAGATTTCAATTTTCGTGATTTTTGGAGTCAGTATGTGGTCGTATGGGATTTTAATGTTAAATACAGTCGATAATTTGAATTTAAAAATATGCTGTGTGAGTAAACGAACTCGGAATTCGACGAAACAAGTTTTGTTTAGTCCGTAATGTCAAAATGTAGTTGTATGTCCATTTTCATCGAAATTGGATATCATGTGTGATCATAGGGATTTTTAAACGACGAATACATATAGCGACTGATATTAAATCAATATAAAATTGAATATAAAAATATTTCTCCTACACTCTAAATACCTGAAACTATTTCTAACCCTAATTCAATTCTCCTATAGTCAGACAATGCGCCATTACCTCAGAGAAAATATAAACAGTAAATTCTTGAGTTTGGAAAATCAAAACAATTCCAAAATAATCCAATAAATCATATCACTTGTATAAATGGATTCATGAAGCCTCCCTCTTCAATCTGATGTGCTTTTTGTAGCGTCCGATCCAACTTGCTGGAATACACGCGTGAGCAGAAGTGCCTAGGCAACGATTCCCTGCAAGTTCGAGGCAACGTTGGTGCGAATAGATGTCATATTTAGGCTGAGGAGGTTGAATAGGAGGGTTTGTCAAAGTTTGGGGAGGATCGTGTGTATAAATGTCATGGGTACTCCTGTAATGGGCGGTGGTAACCTGGAAACCGTGGCATTTCAATGAATTCGAGTTGAAATGGGTTGCGATGAGATGGAAGGGAGCGAAGTGAGGGACATTCTGGTGGATTTTGCGTGATTATACAACGGAGGGAAGAACGAGAATTTGGGAAAGAAAGAAATCGAATTGGAAAAGCAAGCAGGAGATCCCGTGGTTTATTTCTGGAGGAAGAAGAGATAGAAGCGGGCGGATTTTTATTTGTTTGGGCCAGATTGGAAAGAAGGGGTAAGGCCCGGATTGAATTTAATTCAACTTGAAATTTTAAAATAAATAGTGTATTAATTTGTAACGTCTATAATTTATCCATCCGTTATCGAAATTCAGCGCAACTGGATATATTACTACCGTATGGACGGTGGCTACACAATGGAATAGACTAGGAGTGAGTTGGAGCTTGTTACAATTTATAGCGAAATAAATTGTCTGATCTGAATCAACAACAATTATCGTTATTTAACGATGATCGTCCAATGTGAGTAAATCTCACTAACTCTGCCAGTTTATAATTTTATAAACGTAATCTAATATTGATAAATAATGGTTGATTATTGTGTGATGAATGTTTGGTTGAATTGCTGATGTATTGGTTAAAATTATAGATAACGATATATATATATATGTAGATCGTTAATCAATTATTGATTTTGTTTATCAGAATATTGCATGTTGAAATGAAATTGATGTTAATTATATTGTTTAACATCTGTGGATGCAGGGAAATAGGTTGGAGGGATCCAACTGGATTCCTCAATATTTAAAATACTATATATATATATAGTGATATACGATGTGATATGTAACATATGATTGATTGTGATGACACTGGCCTTGTATTTTGATATTTTAAATACCATAAGAAATACTAGAATGTGAAAAGGAAATATTTATAAAATCAAAGAATTTTATAAAAGAAAATATTTATAAAATCAAATAATTTTATAAAAGGTATATTAATATAGAAAATAAATAGAAGTTGAAAGGAATATTTATTTAGAAAGTAAACAGAATTATAAAAGGAATATTTGTTTAGAAAATAAATGGGATTATAAAAGGAAATTGACGAGATATAAGAGAATTATGAGAAGATTGTTTAAAGTTGATATTAAATAGAAATCGGTTTTAACAAATAGATTGAGAAGATTAATTTATTAATAATTTTTTATGAATTAAATAAAATATTTATCATTTGATCATTTGATAAACGAAATATATAAGACTGAATTTATAAAGAGAAGTAAAAATCTGTTTTAATACCGATATTTTAAATGGAATTTGAGAAGCATTCATAAAGGTGATTATAAATAGGATTACAAGTATTAGAAGAATAAAATGAGATTTTATATGAATAATTCAATAATTTGAAGTATAAATAGAAATTGTATTTGGGATATTGTTTTTAAATACGAAATCATACTGTTTTGATTGCAAAGAAGAAATATTATTCTCATTTAATGTGAATAAAGGATTTAAATAAATATTTTGTAGATAAAAATATTTATAAAGGAATTTGGGGTTTGAATAAGGAATTTAAATGAAATTACTGAAATTAGAAACTGACTGGAAATTAGTTGAGTTGAATGACTTTCTGGGTATCGATCTGATGTTGGTTTTGGCCTTCGGGGTTTATATCTGGGAACTACTAGTTTACAATTAGAGACTGACAGAGGTGGGAAGAAATTGATGCGTGAATAAAAAATGGAAACGTTTTCCAAGGTTAATAACGTATATTTTCTAATTTTAGAAAATAAGGAACTTATGAATATATGTAAACGATAAATGGGAAATTGGGAAATGAAATGATGATTGATTGGTAAGATTTCCATTTGGGAATACGACGTTGTTTGTACACATGTTTTCCTTTGATAGTTAAATCACCGACCATCAAAGATTTTGATCATTTCCGTTGTCAATACAGAGAGACCGGAATCAGATATATTATCTGAAAACCACTCTGTATGGCATTAGCGTTGCGAATAAAATATGATGAAGAAAATTAAAGACGGAGTTATGCAAGGGCTATTCAGTATATCCTAGGTAGAAATTGCCTAAGATGGATTTACAGAATAGTACCTTCGATCTATGTCTGACGAAGTATATTTAATAGATCGCGTATGTTGATCTCTTCAAATGTATTTACGTTTGGTGGCGGAGGAATTCGTTTCTCTTAGCTGTATACTTGTGGTATTTTTGGGGAAATCAATTTGTGATTTTGTAGGTATGATGATGTGACATTCAAAGTAAATAAAGGTGTGATCTGTATGCTATAGCCTCTAGCCTCACAACCACGAAATGGTATAAAATCGGGTAGGTCACATGGCTTAGTGGTTAGCTTCCAATTAGGGTGTATTGTCACCTAATCTAGAGAAATTCCATTTACTTCTATAATATATTTCGATGTTGTCCGTTTTGGAAAACAGTTGCTGATCCCAACCTTTGGTGACAATACATTCGGTACACTCAAGTAAAATAAGTGACCAGTCATATTTAGCCTGGGTTGCAAGATGTTCTTGTTGAACCCGGTGTATTCCACTCTAGAGATACACTGTCAGATGGTAGTCCCATACCTTGCCAGTTGGAATTCATTAACCAATAAGCTCTAGCAGTTTTTTATTATATGTTATGTATGTGGAACATGAGATGAAAGCGTTCTGCTAGATGATTATTATATTGTGGTTGATAGACACTATTATAATATTCAAAGAGTTTTGATATAAAGACTATCATTTCTTTCAAAAGGATTTTTGAATGATTAATCAAGTGTTTTGGATTCTCATGAGCGAAAATCCCGTTCTGTGTTATACGGTGTGGTCCTATGAGATATCGTTTATTTTATCAAACTGTTTTAAATTGTTTACTCGTACCAGTCCCATGACGGACACGGAGTTTGTTTTGTTTTGTTTTCCCTAAACTCTTGGGTGCCCAAATTTGTACGGGCAGTCAAGTAGTTAGGATTTTACAGATATACCGAGAGCTTGGAGCAGGAGGCTTAAGGATTTTGTAGCTATTTTTTATTTCCGCTATGATGTAAGTGTTGTACTCTAATATATAAACACAGATTTGTGTTTCAAAGTTATGTTGTATACTATATTTTATTCGTTCCGCTGTGAGATTGTGTTACTATGATGTTGCTGTATATTCTTCTTCTATTCTAATTTTCTATCTTATTTATTCTCACTCTCTAACTTCTTTCATTAACTATCCGATATTTCCGATGTTTGATATTCGACATTGGGTTATATGTCGATTACTAGGATCGCGAATCTCCCGGGTCGTTACAGTGGTATTAGAGCTGAAGGTTAAGTGAATTACCTTGGCTCTGTGGCGTGACGCAGTAGAGTTGGGGTTAGTAATACTCCAGATTGAGTTGAGTGTATATATACAAGAGAACGTATTTGTAGATTTTATAAAAATTGTTTTATATTGTGGAGATTTAATGGTTGATTTGTTCATAAGGTCTGGCCGATTAGTTTGATCCACTGTATCGGTAGGAGTTTCTGAACACTCGAATATGATGAACCGACATGGTATGTTTTGAAAAAAGGTAAATGAAATAATTTTACCTAAATTATATTTTGATATAAAAGAATGATTGATATTTGAAATATTAAGAATATTGGATGTGTTGGTCATTATGTTAATCGAGTAAGATTATAATAGAAATGGTTATATATATAACCAATTGAAATTCGTATAAGTGTTATGAACTGAACTGAATCTGAATTGAAATTTAAAACCCCAGAAATTTGGAAAAAGTGTTGTAAATGGAATCAAATTAAGTATAAGAGAGATTTAAAATCCTGGGAGATTTTAGAAATGTTTTCCAAGCATTGGGAATTGTATTTTGAAATAGATTTCAAAATGGAAGCATTTAGAAATGGTTTTAAAAAGTGATATAGTATTGAACTCACTTCGATAGCTGGGAAATAACCCTGATGATGAATCGCGACATCAATAATGTTCATTTTTGAGTTGCTAAGTGATGGATTACTAACAAAGATTTTGTTTTTGAATTGTTTTGTGAAAAGCAAGTTGTTTCGAATCCTAAAGGGGATATCTGGTTTTAGAAAAGCTAAATTGTTTGAAAATCCCTAGGGAAGATTTTTTAAATTAAAAGAAATTAAATTAGAATTTGTACAATAAAATAGAAATAGAAATTTAATTGAACTAGTTAAGTGGAAAATGAATTGAGATAGAAAAATATCGAATTCGATTGGATTAGTGACAATCCGAAATGGATTGGGAATGGTAAGTTAAGAGTTGAAATTAAAAATGAAATCTGATTTAAGAACAGAATTCAGCTTGGGTATAACTGTATAATTGACATGACGTTGGTATATGCAGAGTTGGTAACAAATGGAAAGGATATATCGATATACCCGACAAAAGGTACTGGTTTATCTTATATATGGGTTTGAGATTTTGATGAGCCAAATTGGCAAGCTGTTTGGCTGTTTGATTTTCTTTTGTGTTGAAGAAGGCCTAGAGAGGCGAGTTGGAGTTTGAGCTATTGACCAGTACAAAGGAGGTGCTTGCGAAATTTTTCGAAAAGTTAAGGCATTAGAAAATTTTCGTTAGTAGGAATGAATAAATATTTAATTAAAACTAAATTGGTTCGGTTGAAACTGAAGTTAAGAAGTGAATAAATAAATTTTACCTAGTTAATAGGGTTTGTTTTCTACCTTAGAAATTTCTAGGACGAAATTATTTTAAGGGGGGAAGAATGTAATGACCCGTATTTTTCCGGTATTATAAATAATTTATTTAATTATTTAAATAATGGTTTGGTAATTTAAAATAACCGAAATTAAATAATATTGAATATTTAATTAAAATAAATCATAGAACAATATATTTAATTTTCGAAATAGTCGGAAATAGTGGAATTCACAATATTGTGTGAATTGGATCATTTATAATATATAATTCAGTATAGAGTTGAATTATAATAACGAATATATTATTTAAACGACAGTTGAACGTATAATTACATTATAATTATAATCGAGCTCGAAATGACCGGGAGTTCGTAATTTGGCGATTTGAACTTTAAACGAATATACAGAATCCCTTTTAAATCGGATTTCTGTGAAACAAGAAACATTCGGAGCTGGTGAAGTATATTTTTCTAATAGAAGAGAAAAATCGAGATTTCGTCGTGCAGATTGTGAGTTGTGTCCAAATCAAATTTTCGAAAAGTCGCTTTGGAATTCCTTTATAATTTATAACGATTTATTTATATTATAAATGGATTTTCAATATAAATTGAATATTGATTTAATCTGGGATTTTTAAATATCGAGTTATAAATTCTAATATGTATATTTTAGAGCTGTATGATATCGTATGTGAATATATATACATACGATAATATTAATTTATTAATATTTAGTTTAATTATTTTTAAATATATTAATATTTAAATGGTTTTACTTAGGGATTTAAAAATAGAAAGTTTTGCAAACGACCTCCGTCTTCGACGATACTAATTTTGTTGGATCCGGAATATTAAATTATTGTTAGATTTCAATTTTTATGATTTTGGGAGTCAGTATGTGGCCTTACTGGATTTTAATGTGAAATACAGTCAATAATTTGACTTTAAAATACGCTGTGTGAGTAAACGAACTCGGAATTCGACGAATCAAGTTTCGTTTGGTCCGCAATGTCAAAATGTCATTGTATATCCATTTTCATCAAAATTGGATATCGTGTGTGATCGTAGGGGTTTTAAACGACGAATACATTTAGCGACTGATATTAAATCAATATAAAATTGAATATAAAAATATTTCTCCTACACAATAAATACCAGGAACTATTTCTAACCCTAATTCAATTCTTCCATAGTCAAACAATGCGTCGTTACCTCAGAGAAAATATAAACAGTAAATTCTTGAGTTTGGAAAAACAAAACAATTCCAATATAATCCTATAAACTATATCACTTGTATAAATGGATTCATGAAGCCTCCCTCTTCAATCTGATGTGCTTTTTGTAGTGTCCGATCCAACTTGCTAGAATATACGCGTGAGCAACAGTTCCTAAGGCATGATTCCCTGCGAGTTCGAGGCAACGTTGGTGTGAATGGAGGTCATATTCGGGCTGAGGAGGTTGAATAGGTGGGTTTGTCAAACTTTGGGGAGGATCGTTGTGTATTAGTGTCATGGGTACTCCTGTAATGAGCGGTGGTAACCTGGAAACCGCGACCTTTCAATGAACTCGAGTTGAAAGGGGCTGCAATGAGATAGAAGGGAGCGAAGTTAGGGACATTCTGGTGGATTTTGCGTGATTTTACAATAGAGGGAAGAACGAGAATTTGGGAGAGAAAGAAATCGAATTGGAAAAGAAAGCAAGAGATTTCGTGGTCTATTTCTGGAGGCAGAAGAGATAGAGGTGGGAGGATTTTTATTTGTTTGGGCCGGGTTGGAAAGAAGGGGTAAGGCCCGGATTGAATTTAATTCAACTTGAAATTTTAAAATAAATAGTGTATTAATTTGTAACGTCTATAATTTATCCATCCGTTATCGAAATTCAGCACAACTGGATCCGTTAGGATTGTATGGACGGTGGCTACACAATGGAACTGACTGGGAGTGAATTGGAGCTCGTTACAATTTATAACAAAATAAATTGTCTGATCTAAATCAATGACAATTATCATTATTTAACGATGATCATCCAATATGAGTAAATCTCACTAACTCTTCCAGTTTATAATTTTATAAACGTAATCTAATATTGATAAATAATGGTTGATTGTTGTGTGATGATTGTTTGGTTGAATTGCTGAATTATTGGTTAAAATTATAGATACCGATATATATATATATATATATATATATATATATATATACAGACCGTTAATCAAATATTGATTCTGTTTACCAGAATATTTCATGTTGAAATGAAATTGATGTTAATTATATTGTTTAACAGCTGTGGATGCATTGAAACAGGTTGGAGGGATCCAGCTGGATTCCTCAATTTTTAAAATACTATTTTTGTATATATTGTGATATATGATGTGATATGTAACATGTGATTGATTGTGATGACACTGGTCTTGTATTTTGATATTTTAAATACCATAAGAAATACCGGAATGTGAAAAGGAAATATTTATAAAATCAAAGAATTTTATAAAAGAAAATATTTATAAAGTCAAAGAATTTTATAAAAGGAATATTAATATAGAAAATAAATAGAAGTATAAAAGGAATATTTATTTAGAAAGTATATAGAATTATAAAAGGAATATTTGTTTAAAAAATAAATGGGATTATAAAAGGAAATTGACGAGATATAAGAGAATTATGAGAAAATTGTTTAAAGTGGATATCAAATAGAAATCTGTTTTGACAAATAGATTGATAAGATTAATTTATAAATAATGTTTTATAAATTAAATAAAATATTTATCATTTGATAAACGGAATATATAAGACTGAATTTATATAGAGAAGTAAAAAATTAGTTTTAACACCGATACTTTAAATGGAATTTGAACAGCATTTATAAAGGTGATTATAAATAGGATTTTAAGTGTTAGAAGAATAAAATGAGATTTTATATGAATAGTTCTATAATTTGAAGTATAAATAGAAACTGGATTTGGGATATTGTTTTTAAATATGAAATCAAACTGTTTTGATTGCAAAGAAGAAATATTATTCACATTTAATGTGAATAAAGGATTTAAATAAATATTTTGCAGATAAAAATATTTATAAAGGAATTTGGGGTTTGTATTAGGAATTTAAATGGTACTACTGAAATTAAAAACTGACAAATTAGTTGAGTTGAGTGGCTTTCTGGGTATCGATCTGATGTTGGTTTCGGCCTTTGCGGTTTATATTTGGGAAGTTGTTCTCTTACTAGTTTATAGTTAGAGACTGGTAGAGGTGGGAAGATATTGATGCGTGAACCAGAAATGGAAACGTTTTCCAAGTAACGTATATTTTCCAATTTTATAAAATAAGGAACTTATGAATATATGAAAACGATAAATGGGAAATGAAATGATGATTGATCGATAAGATTTCCATTTGGGAATCGACTGTTGTTTGTTGACATGTTTCCCTTTGATAGTTACATCTCCCACTATAAAAGATTTTCACCATTTCCGTTGTCAATACGGAGAGACCGGGATTAGATATATTATCTGAAAACCACTCCATATGGCATGAGCATTGCGAATCAAATATGATGAAGATAATTGAAGACGGAGTTATGCAAGGGCTGTTCAGTAAATCCTAGGTAGAAATTGCCTAAGATGGATTTACATAATAGTACCTTCGGTCTGTCCAGTCCCAGGATGACCAGTATGGAAGAATGTCTGACGAAGTATATCTAATAGATCGCGTAAGTTAATCTCTTCAAACGTATTTAGGTTTGGTGGCGGAGGAATTCGTTTCTCTTTGCTATGTAACTATGGTATTTTTAGGGAAATCAATTTGTGATTTGGCGGGTACGATGATGTGACATTCAAAGTAAATAATGGAGTGATCTGTACGTTATAGCCTCTAGCCTCACAACCAGGAAATGGTATAAAATTGGGTAGGTCGCATGGCTAAGTGGTTAGCTGCCAATTAGGGTGTATTGTCACCTGATCTAGAGAAATTCCATTTACTTCTATAATCTATCTCGATGTTGTCCCTTTTGGGAAACGGTTGCTGATCCCAACCGTTGGTGATAATACATTCGGCACACTTAAGCAAAATGAGTGACCGGTCGTGTTTAGCCTGGGTTGCAAGATGTTATTGCTGAACCCGGTGTATTCCTCTCTAGAGAAACATTGTCAGAAGGTGGTCCCATACCTTGCCAGTTGGAATTCATTAACCAATAAGCTCCCGTGGTTTTTGATTATATGTTATGTATGTGGATCATGAGATGAAAGCGTTCTGCAAGATGATTACTATATTGTGGTTGATAGACACTATTATAATATCCAAAGAGTTTTGATATAAAGATTATCGTTTTTTTCAAAAGGATTTTTGAATGCTTGAATCAAGTGTTTTGGATTCTCATGAGGGAAAAACCCGTTCCGTGTTATACGACATGGTCTTATGAGATATCGCTTATTTTATCAAACTGTTTTAAATTGTTTACTCATACCAGTCCCATGACTGACCCGAAGTTTATTTTGTTTTGTTTTCCCTAAACTCTTGGGTGGCCAAATTTGTACAGGCAGTCAAGTAGTCAGGATTTTACAGATATACCGAGAGCTTGGAGCAGGTGCTTTAGGATTTTATAGCCATTTTTTATTTCCGCTGTGATGTAAGTGCTGTACTCTAATATATAAATATAGATTTGTGTTTCAAAATTATTTTGTATACTATATTTTATTCGTTCCGCTGTGAGATCTGTGTTACTCTGATGTTGTTGTATGTTCTTCTTCTATTCTAATTTTCTATCTTATCTATTCTCACCCTCTAACTTCTTTCATTAACTATCTGGTATTTCCAATGCTTGATAGTCGACATTGGGTTATATGTCGATTACCAGGATCGCGAATCCTCCGGGTTGTTACAGTGGTATCAGAGTTGAAGGTTAAGTGAATTACCTTGACTCTGTGGCGTAACTCAGTAGAGATGCGGTTAGTAATACTCCAGATTAAGTTGAGTGTATACGTACGAGAGAACATATTTGTAGATTTTATAAAAATTGTTTTATATTGTGGAGATTTAATGGTTAAGTTGTTTATAAGTTCTGGTCGATCAGTTTGATCCACTATGTCGGCAGGAGTTTCTGAACACTCGAATACGATGAACCGACATGGTATGTTTTGAGAAAGGTAAATGTAATAATTTTACCCAAATTATATTTTGTTATAAAAGAATGATTGATATATGAAATATTAAGAATATTGGATGTGTTGGTCGTTATGTTAATCGAGTAAGATTATAATGGAAATGGTTATATATACAACCAATTGAAATTCATATAAGTGTTATGAACTGAATAGAATCTGAATTGAAATTTAAAACCCCAGAAATTTGGAAAAAGTATTGTAAATGGAATTTAATTAAGTATAAGAGAGTTTTAAAATCCTGGGAGATTTTCGAAATGTTTTCCAAGCATTGGGAATAGTATTTTGAAATAGATTTCAAAATGGAAGCATTTAGAAATGTTTTTAAAAAGTGATAAAGTATTGAACTCACTTCGATAGTTGGGAAATAACCCTGATGATGAGTCGCGACATTATTAGTGTTCATTTTTGAGTTGCTAAGTGAGAAATTACTACCAAAGATTTTGTTTTTGACTTGTCTTATGAAAAGCAAGTTGTTTTATATCCTGAAAGGGTATATCTGGTTTTAGAAAAGCTGAATTGTTCGAAAATCCCTGGGGAAGATTTTTTGAATAAAAAGAAATTAAATTAGAATTTGTAAAGGAAAATAGAAATAGAAAGAATTGAAACCAGTTAAGTAGAAAATGAATTGAGATAGAAAAATATTGAATTAGATTGGATTAGAGACAATCCGAAATGGAATTGGACTAGTAAGTTAAGAGTTGAATTTAAAAATGGAATCTGAGCTAAGAATAGAACTCATCTTGGGTATAACCGAATAATTGGTATGACATTGGTATATGCAAAATTGGTAACACATGGAAAGGATATATTGATATGCCTGACAAAAAGGTACCAGTTTATCTTATATATGGGTTTGAGATTTTGATAAGCCGAATTGGCAAGCCACTTGGCTGTTTGATTTTCTTTTGGGTTGAAGAAGGCATAGAGAGGCAATTGGAGTTTGAGCTATTGACCAGTACAAAGGAGGTGCTGGCGAAATGTTTCAAAAAGTTAAGGTGTTAGAAAATTTTCAGGATTTTTGAAAATTTTCGTTAGTAGGAATGAATAAATATTTAATTAAAATTAATTTGGTTTAGTTGAAACTGAAGTTGAGATGTGAATAAATAAATTTTACCTAGTTAATAGGTTTGTTTCCTACCTTAGCAATTTCTATGACGAAATTATTTTAAGGGGGGAGAATGTAACGACCCGTATTTTTACGGTATTATAAATAATTTATTTAATTATTCAAATAATGGTTTGGTAATCTAAAATGACTAAAATTAAATAATATTGAATGTTTAATTAAAATAAATAATGGAACAATATATGTACTTTCCGAAATAGTCGGAAATAGTGGAATTCACAATATTGTGTGAATTAGATCATTTATAACATATAATTCAGTATAGAGTTGAATTATAATAACGAATATATTATTTAAACGATAATTGAATGTATAATTATATTATAACTATAACCGAGCTTGAAATGGCGCGGTAGTTCGTAATTTGGCGATTCGAACTTTGAACGAATATACAGAATCAGTTTTAAATCGGATTTCTGTGAAATAAGAAACATTCGGAGCTGGTGAAGTATGTTTTCCTAATGGAAGAGAAAAAACCGAGATTTCGTCGTGTAGATTGTGAGTTGTGTCCAAATAATTTTTTTGAAAAGTCGCTATGGAATTCCTTTATAATTTATAATGATTTATTTATATTATAAATGGATTTTCAATATATTTAAATATCGAGTTATAAATTCTAATATGTATATTTTAGAGCTGTATTATATCGTATGTGAATATATGTACGATAATATTAGTTTATTAATATTTAATTTAATTATTTTTAAATATATTAATATTTAAATAGGTTTATTTAGGGATTTAAAGATAGCTAGTTTTGCAAACGACCTCCATTTTCGATGAAACTAATTTTGTTGGATCCGGAATATTAAATTATTGTCATATTTCAATTTTCGTGATTTTAGGAGTCGGTACGTGGCCATATGGGATTTTAATGTGAAATACAGTAGATAATTTGACTTTAAAAATACGCTGTATGAGTAAACGAACTCGGAATTCGACGAAACAAGTTTCGTTTGGTTCGTAATGTCAAAATGTAGTTGTATGTCCATTTTCATCGAAATTGGATATCGTGTGTGATTATAGGGATTTTTAAACGACGAATACATATAGCGACTGATATTAAATCAATATAAAATTGAATATAAAAATATTTCTCCTACACTATAAATACCTAAACTATTTCTAAGCCTAATTCAATTCTCTCATAGTCAAACAATGCACCGTTACCTCAGAGAGAATATAAATAGTAAATTCTTGAGTTTGGAAAATCAAAACAATTCCAATATAATCCTAAAAATTATATCACTTGTATAAATGGATTCACAAAGCCTCCCTCTTCAATCTGATGTGCTTTTTGTAGCGTCTGATCCAACTTGCTAGAATACACATGTGAGGAGCAGTGCCTAGGGCACGATTCCCTGCAAGTTTGAGGCAATGTTGGTGCGAATGGAGGTCATATTCGGGCTGAGGAGGTTGAATAGGAGGGTTTGTCAAAGTTTTGGAAGGATCGGTGTGTTTAAGTGTAGTGGGTATTCCTGTAATGGGCGGTGGTAACCTGGAAACCGTGACCTTTCAATGAACTCGAGTTGAAAGGGGTTGCAATGAGATGGAAGGGAGCGAAGTGAGGGACATTCTGGTGGATTTTGCGTGATTTTACAACGGAGGGAAGAACGAGAATTTGGGAGAGAAAGAAATCGAATTGGAAAAGCAAGCAGGAGATCCCGTGGTTTATTTTTGGAGGAAGAAGAGATAGAAGCGGGCAGATTTTTATTTGTTTGGGCCAAGTTGGAAAGAATGGGTAAGGCCCGGATTGAATTTAATTCAACTTGAAATTTTAGAATAAATAGTGTATTAATTTGTAACGCCTAAAATGTATTCGCCCGTTATCAAAATTCCACACAACTGGATCCGTTAGGATCGTATGGACGGTGGCTACATAATGGAACTAACTGGGAGTGAATTGGTGGTCATTACAATTTATAGCGAAAAAAATTGTCTGATCTGAATCAACGACAATTATCGTTATTGAATGATGATCGTCCAATTTGAGTAAATCTCACAAACTCTGCCCGTTTGTAATTTTATAAACATAATCTAATATTGATAAATAATGGTTGATTGCTCTGTGATGATTGTTTGGTTGAATTGCTGATGTATTGGTTAAAATTATAGATAACGATATATATAAAAAAATGAACAGTCACCGAAGACTATGGAAAGCCGCTCATCTTGGAAGGTATAGGGCTACCCAGTCCGCAACCGCAAGCTTATACAGCTTATCGCAATACGATATATATATATATCGTTAATCAAATATTGATTCTGTTTATCAGAATATTTCATGTTGAAATGAATTGATGTTAATTATATTGTTTAACATCTATGGATGCAGGAAACAGGTCGGAGGGATCCAACTGGATTCCTCAATATTTAAAATACTGTTTTTATATATATTGTGATATATGATGTGATATGTAACTTGTGATAGATTGCGATGACACTGGTCTTGTGTTTCGATATTTTATATACCATAAGAAATACTGGAATGTAAAAGGGAAATATTTATAAAATCAAAGAATTTGATAAAAGAAAATATTTATAAAATCAAATTTTTTTAAAAAGGAATATTAATATAGAAAATAAATAGAAGTATAAAAGGAATATTTATGTAGAAAGTAAATAGAATTATAAAAGAATATTTGTTTAGAAAATAAATAGGATTATAAAAGGAAATTGACGAGATATAAGAGAATTATGATAAGATTGTTAAATAGAAATCTATTTTAAAAAGTAGATTGAGAAGATTAATTTATAAATAATGTTTTATAAATTAAATAAAATATTTATCATTTGATAAACGGAATATATAAGACTGAATTTATATAGAGAAGTAAGAATCGGTTTTAACACCGATATTTTAAATGGAATTTGAGCAGCATTTGTGAAGGTGATTATAAATGGGATTATAAGTGTTAGAAGAATAAAATGAGATTTTATATGAATAATTCTATAATTTGAAGTATAAATAGAAATTGGATTTGGGATATTGTTTTTAAATACGAAATCAAACTGTTTTGATTGCAAAGAATAAATATTATTCACATTTAATGTGAATAAAGGATTTAAATAAATATTTTGCAGATAAAAATATTTATAAAGGAATTTGGGGTTTGATTTAGGAATTCAAATAGAATTACTGAAATTAGAAACTGACTGGAAATTAGTTGAGTTGAATGTCTTTCTGGGTATCGATCTGATGTTGGTTTCGGCCTTCGGGGATTATATTTGGGAAGTTGTTCTCTTACTAGTTTACCGTTAGAGACTGATAGATGTGGGAAGATATTGATGCGTGAATCAGAATTGGAAACATTTTCCAAGGTTAATAACGTTTATTTGCTAATTTTAGAAAATAAGGAACTTATGAATATATGGAAACGATAAATGGGAAATTGGGAAATGATGCTTGATCGATAAGATTTCCATTTGGGAATACGACCGTTGTTTGTGCACATGTTTTCCTTTGATAGTTAAATCACTGACTATCAAAGATTTTGACCATTTCCATTGTCAATACGGAGAGACCGGGATCAGATATATTATCTGAAAACCATTCCGTATGGCATTAGCATTGCGAATCAAATATGATGAAGATAATTGAAGACGGAGTTATGCAAGGGCTGTTTAGTAAATACTAGGTAGAAATTGGCTAAGATGGATTTACAGAATAGTACCTTCGGTCTGTCTAGTCCCAGGACGACCTACATGAAAGAATGTCTAACGGAGTATATTTAATAGATCACGTAAGTTGATCTCTTCAAACATATCTATGTTTGGTGGAGGAGGAATTCGTTTCCCATAGCTGTATACCTGTGGTATTTTTGGGGAAATCAATTTGTGATTTGGCGGGTATGACGATGTGACATTCAAAGTAAATAAAGGTGTGATCTGTACATTATAGGCTCTAGCCTCACAACCAGGAAATGGTATAAAATCGGGTAGGTCACATGGCTAAGTGGTTAGCTGCCAATTAGGGTGTATTATCACCTGATCTAGAGAAATTCCATTTACTTCTATAATCTATTTCGATGTTATCCCTTTTGGGAAACGGTTGCTGATCCCAACCGTTGGTGATAATACATTCGGTATACTCAAGAAAAATGAGTGATCGGTCATGTTTAGCCTGGGTTGCAAGATGTTCTTGTTGAACCCGTTGTATTCCTCTCTAGAGATACAATGTCGAAAGGTGGTCATATCCCTTACCAGTTGGAATTCATTAACCAATAATCTCCCGCGGTTTTTGATTATATGTTATGTATGTGAAACGTGAGATGAAAATGTTCTGCTAGACGATTATTATATTGTGGTTGATAGACACTATTATAATATCCAAAGAGTTTTGCTATAAAGACTATCATTTCATTCATAAGGATTTTTGAATGATTGAATCAAGTGTTTTGGATTCTCATGAGGGTCAAACTCGTTCCGTGTTATACGGCGTGGTCTTATGAGATATCTCTTATTTTATCAAACTGTTTTAAATTGTTTACTCATACCAGTCCCATGACTGACCCAGAGTTTATTTTGTTTTGTTTTCCCTAAACTCTTGGGTGCCCAAATTTGTATGGGCAGTCAAGTAGTCAGGATTTTACAGATATACCGAGAGCTTGGAGTAGGAGACTTTAGGATTTTATAGCTATTGTTTATTTCCGCTGTGATGTAAGTGTTGTACTCTAATATATAAATAAAGATTTGTGTTTCAAAGTTATGTTGTATACTATATTTTATTCGTTCCGATGTGAGATTCATGTTACTCTGATGTGGTTGTATGTTCTTCTTCTTCTATTCCATTTTTCTATCTTATCTATTCTCACCCTCTAACTTCTTTCATTAACTATCCGGTATTTCCGATTCTTGATAGTCGACATTAGGTTATATGTCGATTACCAGGATCGCGAATCCCCGGGTTGTTGCATAAATTCGACTTTATTTTCATTATCTTTGACTTAGAAGGACCATCTTCTGTATTGATAATATGTTAGTTTCCTAGTGTTTTTAAGGAGGTCGTATGATTTTCACCCTACCGAGAAATATCATTTAGAATAGACCTTGAAAAGGATGCAATACCTGTAGCATTTCCTTTAAGGCAAATGACTCCTAAGGAAAGGAGAGAGCTTGATAAACAAATCTCGGTGTTGTTGCATAAAGGGTTTATTCACAGGAGTACCTCTGAATGAAGCGCACAGTAGTGTTTGCCACAATGTTTGATGAATTTTTAAGATTATGTGTGGACTATAGGGAGCTTAATAAGTTTACTAAGAAGAACCGATATCCCTTACCAAGGATTGATGGCTGGTTTGACCTTTTGTGAAGAGGCCAAATACCTTCCCAGTTTGATTTAGCTACTGGATTTCACCAATTAAGGATTTTGGAATAGAGTAAGCCAAAAACTGCATTTAGAACAACAGATAGACCGTTCGAATGGGAGGCTATGCCTTTTTGTTTTACGAATGCCTACTACGCCATAGATGGCCTACTACAACGAAAATTCATGGTGTTGCTAGCCAAAATATTGCCATAGCTATGCTATTTTTTGTCTATTGCAATGCACGCTTCAATGTGTTGCATAGATATCAACATGTGCTGCAGTAGCTATAGCTATAGCTATATTCTAATTAAAAAAATAAATAAAAATAAATACACCTCTGCAATCAACACCTATAGTTAAAACACAATCTCAAGCGTCCATCCGCTGTCTAATCCACTACATAATACGTTTCCTCACCTCCCGCCAACATTTTCATTAACGCGCTCCCTTTTCATTTCGTTTCCCTAAATTGCTAATTCTAGGGTTCTTTGGAGAATAAAAAATGAAGCCAGATTGCTATGGCCCTACAATTCAAGATCGATGCTTCTCCAATACCTTCTTCCACAACCGATCAATTATGTTATACAAAGTTATAGCAGCAAATTATTACCCATTAGCTAACTAGATTGGGATTTTCATAGGTTCGATTCCTTTTATCATCTTGCTTTTTTCTTCAAACGTTAGTCTATTTGTGTATTAATTTGACTTAAATGTGAACAAAGGTGATAAATTGAACTGGATATTTCGGTTTAATTATTATTTTAGGTCAGATCTCTCTGTATTTTTAATTAGGGTATAATTATCAATTTCAGTTTTGGTGTAGGGTTGATTGGTTTGTTGATTTACATTCTGACTATGTTGTATGTTGTTTTCTGGCTATTTCGCTGCTTTCTGACTATGCATAGCTTAGAGGCAGAAGTAATAATATGACTTCATTAACTATATATAGCGCTACAAATGAGTAAGGTACTTGTATTACGTTATGGATGAATTTGGAACCTAGCATCCTTTAATTTACTTTATTAATTACACCTATGATGAATTTGCCACATACATAACATAGGTAATTACATTAGACTGAGTTAAGACTTAATTGTGGCATGTGCGCAAGTCCAAGCGAATGGCCAATAGCTAAGTTAGTAAAAGACATGAGCGAAATCAGAAAATGTAGAATAAGATGATGAGGTCAATGATAATTCCAATGTTAACATGTATATTCGTTGTGTTGCTTGTATTTCATGGTTTGTAGTACTTTGTGTTCCAATATTAGCAAATGAAAATGTTCATTGCGTTGTTATTCATTCCCGACGTAGTAGCTGAATTTGCTGAAGCAGAACAAATTATTGGATGATTAGCATGATTTTTTTTACTAAAAGCCAGTGTAGGAAATGGTAAATTCTAGGAGTGATGCTAGGGAATGAATCAAATGACTTAAACTACACTAGAGATTATCCAAAGACCTTAAAGTTAAAATCAGACTGTAGGGATTATCCCAATTTATCTCTTACCATCTAATTATAAAGTAAACAGAAATATTAGTTTACTCAATTTATTATTTTCAGTGATATAAATCGATGTCATGAGAACTTAGGTAGGAAAAAATAATCTGGACAAGAGAGCTAATATTTGTTATTAAAAGCTGCATGATAATGGCAGGCAGATCCCTTTTTATTCTTATAGCTGACTTTTTATGCTTTGTTTTTGTGAATTTATTTACTTATTTTAAAAGGTTGATGTAATATGTATTTTGACATATTTTAAATGCATGCCTTATCTTCCTTAGGAGTGTCATTGTTTTATCAGTCAAATGATCAGTTATAGATCTATTTTGCTATAATGAAACCAACAAAGTGTCAATATAAACAAGCTGAGAGCACAAAGAACTACAGTTGTTGTTTTTTGGGTGTCAGTTGCTTATATTGCCTAGCTCGTTTACCCTCAACTATCAACAATACTTGGGTGGGCTAGAATCCAAAAAGTCATCTCGAGGCTTCTCTCTGAAATTTGATGCCCAACTGTATATCATGACACTAATCAACCAGAATATATTAACCATCCTAGTAAGTTTCTTATTTTTGCCAATGCATTTATAAACTTACAGAAGAAGCATGCTGCTAGGAAGGACCGTGAAGAAAAAGAAGAAGGTTGGCAATTATCACGATTTTACCCTATGATAGAGGTAGTTATTGAGGCTTCAAATATCTCTTAATTGATTATTGTTCAAGTTATAAAGTAGTGTTTTTGTTGTTTTGGGTTCACTTGACCTTAGCTTGTTTCTTTTGTGGCATCTAAAATTTATCTGATACACTTAAGAGAATGATTATGCCATGAATATGGAAAAGACATTCACGGTTACTTCAGTTTGTCATGAATTCTGTCAGGTGGTATCTTTATTCTTACCTAAGATTTTGAACATTGATGTATATCATTTTCTTCCAGGAACTAATTGAGAAACTAAACAAAGGAGAACTACCTAAAAATGAGTATCCTTGTATGAATGAACCTAGTACGACAACAACAGCAGTCACCCTTTCTGCACTAACTACTGCTTCTAGTAATAACCAGGGTCCACCTACACGTGCAACTTCTTCCCCTGCTCACTCCATTAGATCAAGGCAAACTGCAAATTGGGCTAGAAGTGGCAGTTTTGGTGATGGATCTTCAAGGTAGTTACCACTGGTACACTGATATGGTACTGTATTTATCAACTGTTAATAAACCTAACCCCGTAAATTATTCAATCATCCCACATGAAACTTTAAATTCTCTGCAAGTTTTGCCACATGTGGGATAAGGAGCATTATTGAGTAGCATCTCTAGTTATTTTCTAACAGACTTACACGGTTTAGGATTATTATCTTCACTTAGAAAACATTGCATATCAAGGATGATAACCTTCAGCTTCTAATTTCCCATAATGGCGACTTTTGCAGTGATTCTGTTCTAAAGCTTGCAACGATTGATTTCAGAAAAATGGGTCAGCGCATATTTGTCTTTGTAATTGGTGGAGCCACTGATCTGAGGTAATACCTTATGGATAATTTACTTATTATATATCTACTGAAATTTGTTCAATAATTCTCCGTCATTAATTCAACCGGTATGAGTTTGTGATTCAATACAAGAAGCTGTGAATTTAGTTATATATCTGCCGAAGTTCGTTCAATAATTCTCCTTCATTGTGTCAATAGCAAAAAACTCTCATGATGTCTAATTCTTATTCATTCTTTGTTCTGAAGCCACCGTTTTATTTGTGCAATATCTAGGAGATTTCATGTTATATGCAGGCATGTTTCTTCAATGTAGGACAAGCCATATGCCATGTCAGTGAATAATTATTAGTTATTAGGCTTATACTACAGGGATTCCCTTCTGTCATAGGTTTCACTTAGATCGTGCAAAATGATATTGTGTAGTTTGACAGTTTGTTTGTAATCTGATTACAACTCTGTTTTCATACAATGGAATTTGCTAAATGAAAAATTCGGATTTGTATTTTGATGAACTCTAAATACTGATAGTTTAATATTATATATACAAATATGCAAGCAGTGTCAGGAATTCTCTATAATTCAGGTGGATTTAATCTGTTGTATACTATGGTTTAAGGTTGCACTCATCTTGTCATCGATTTCTGATTTGGGATCATATTAAATATGTAACTCACTTTGCTAATTTTCCGTGGATTGCATCAGGAGACTTTAGCATAGTTTTGTACAATTAGGATGGAACTGGCCTTGTTAATAATTCCGGAAATGCTGATGATGATTTCTTCTCTACTATCGATAGTGTTGGGCTTAAATTCAAGCGAAAGGTAACATATACTCCAGCCAACACTATTTCATATATTAGTAAATTAGTTTTCATAATCATTTTCGTGTAATTTTTCTTGCATATGGTTGTATGTGTGAGTCTATATATGAGTGAATCGAGTGATAATGTAGTGAGGAATGTATGTAAATATGAATGATTGTGTAATAATATACAAGTGAATGTACAATAGTAGAGTCAAAAAAATTGTACCATTTGAAATGTTGAAATAAAATATTTATTTGAATAAAATACTGTGTTTGAATACTGTGCTATAATAATATTTATTATAATATTGTGAAAATTTGGATTAGTAGAAGTTGAGGTATAATTACGTTTAACAGTTGTAAAACAAATTTTAACAACTGCTAAAAACAGTTGTAAAAATGGTTGACCTTATTACAATTGCAATATAACTAGTGGTGCATGCTAGTTGTAATAGACATATTACAGCTGTTTTTGGCAGTTGTGAAAGATTATTTTTTTCTTGTAATGATACATGTGGCAACACCTGTACTGATGTTACCATAGGGCTGCAAATGTGTTGCCTTTGACTCTAAGGCGACGCGGCAAAAAGCAACCCTAAGAAAGTGTTGCCATAGATCATTTTTTACCTATAGCAACTCTTTTTGGCACTTCCTGCAACACTTCTTCGGTGTTGCAGTATGCAATCTATGGCATAGTGGCCCCATCTTTCTTTATAGACCTTATGAGTAGGGTATTTCGTGGCATGCTCAATAAGATGGCTGTTGTATTTATGGACGAATATCCTTACCTTTTCCAAGGACCATAGGGAGCATGAGGATCAATTGAGAAGGGTCTTAGGCATTCTGAGGCAGAACCAAATTAAAGCCAAATTATTGAAATTCCACTTTTGGAAGAAATAAGTTAAGTTTCTAGGGCATACTGTTTTAGAGAAAGGATCAGTATTAGACCCCGCAAAGTTAGAGGCAGTCCAAGAGTGGAAGATGCGTTGCAATGAGACTGAGGTAAGAAGTTTCCTTGAGTTAACAGGTTAGTATCAAAAATTTATCAAGGACTTCGCGGAGTTTGCAACTCATCTACCCCAATTGACGAAGAAGGATCATAAGTTTGTGTGGACTGAGAAATATGGAAATGCCTTTGAGAGATTAAAGGAATCTCTCATAAGTGCACCTATTCTGATTATCCTAGATGGAACCAAGATGTTCATTGTTTTAACAGATGCATGTGGCACCGAATTAGGAGAGGTACGCATGCAAGAGGGTAGAGGAGTTGCTTATGCAAGAAGACAACTTAAGGACCATCAGAAAAGATACCCTATACATGATTTGGAGTTAGCAGCAGTGGTTTTTTCTCTTAAGATGTGGAGGCACTATCTTCTTTGAGAGAAGTTTGAGTTTTTCACTGACCATAAGTCCCTTAGGTAATTGTTTTCTTAGAAAATCCGAACCATCAATGGTAGAGATGGATAGAATATCTTCTGTATTTTGATTTTGCCATTCAATGTACCCGCGGGATGGGTAATGTCGTGGTCGACACTTTGAGTCGGAAACACGCAGTCCTTAGTGAAATTACTGAATAGAGATAGTTAGAGTTCCTCTCTAGTTTTTATTTACAACCACCTTATGAAGCAGATTAAGGATTTCTTGGAGCAATGGAGATAAGGCCGATTTTATTGGAAAGGATCAAGGGTAAGCAAGACCATGATGATGAGTAGAGGGCGCTAAAGGGAAAATTTTCTAAGGGAGAATCTTTCCCTCATTCAAGTAGATATTCTACTGATAGTAGTGGTAGCTTGAGGAGAGATGGCCAGATTTGTGGCCCTTGGAGTATGGATCTTACGAAGGAGATTCTAGAAGAATGCCATAGGTCAAGGATGACTATTCACCCCGGAGGTGACAAATTGTTTAGGGACATAAAGAGGAGCTTTTTACTAGGGATGTATGAAAAGAGACGTGGCGCAGTTCATTTCAAAATGTTTGACTTGTCAAAAAGTGAAGGGGGAACAAGGGAAGCCTGGAGGACTTCTGTTACCCTTGGAAATTCCTACTTGGAAGTGAAAACACATTTCTATAGATTTTATTGATGGGCTTGGTAGGAGTAAGAAAGGGAGTGAAACCATTTGGGTAATGTGGACCGGTTAACGAAGAGTGCCCATTTATTCCCATCAAGATGAACATGACAGCCTCCATGTTGCCCATTTGTATATTAAGAAGATAGTTAGGGTACGTGGGATTCCAACTACTATAGTCAGTGATAAAGATCCATTATTTACTACCGAATTTTGGAAGACTCTTCAAGAGGCTTTGGGAACGACCCAAAGTTTAAGTGTAGCCTATCATCCGAAACAGATGGCCAAACACAGAGAGTCAATAGAGTTTTGGAGGTTCTACTCAGAGCATGCATAGTTGATTTTAGAGGAGCATGAGAGCAGCACTTATATTTGGTTGAGTTTTCGTACAACAATAGTTAACAAACGACGATTGGTATGGCCCCTTACGAAGGTTTATATGGACGACCATGCAAAATGATAACTTGTTGGTGAGAAACTTTCAATAAGGTTTTACTCAGACCAGACCTTATCCGTGAGTCCACGGAGATTATCTCTTTCACTGCAAGAAAACATAAATTTGGATACATTCATTAGTTGCGTTTGATATACAAATGCAACCAACGTCGATTTTAATTTTGTATTTAGGGGTTTTGGTTGCACTTATTTAACAATTGACTAAAATAGTGGTTATGTTAGATGGTTCCCTCCACTGTTTTAAATCTCGCAAATATCGTCCGAGATCTCCTCCGAGATCTCGTTTTGGGCTCCTTCCGAAACAAAACAGCAAATATCACTCTAAATCTTCTTTCGAATATATCGCCTGAGATATTGCAATATCGAACGATATATCGACCGAGATGAAATACTGGAATATCGTTCGAGTTCTTAGTTTTTTTTGGTTAAAATTTAGATTTGTGCTTGAACTAGAACTATAATTAAAAAACTCAAATCTAGCCATATCAATCTTTTGTTATTTTACATTTTACATGTTAAATTACTATATTGTATGTTTGTATATGTTTTACAATGCTTATGATTTTCATATTCGTCTTTTCATATACATGTTACTTATGAAATTATGTATTTTATGGTCTATTTATGCTGGATTTTTTAATGTTTTGGATCCTTCTAATGTTTCCTGTCTAACAATATTCCTGTTTTAAGCATATTACGATTTAGAGTATGAATGATTTTTCGCAAAATAAACAATAATAATGTTATTTTTCATGTTAAGTTTAAGTTACTATGTTTTTTGATAGTATTCATAAAAATCATTTTGTTAAAATATCATTTTTAACACATCATGTACCCCGAGATTGTTCCGATATGAACTTTCAGACCCGAGATGAAAATCCGAGACGAACTCCTGAGTTAGACTCATCTCGTCCGAGATCTCCCCCGATACGAGACCGAGTCTATAAAATCCTCAAGACGAAACACAACCAATATCCAAGATTTAAAACTTCCCTCCCATTATTTTGCTTCCCTTCTTTATTTCCAATTTTTTCCGCCTAAAGCTAAATTACTTTCCTCCTTTCTCCTCTTCCCTGTTTCATCGTTTCCTTTCGTACCAAACCTAGATTGCTTTCCACCTTTCTCATCTTCCTTGTTTCATTCTTTCCTCTTTTCCTCCATTCCACATACCACGTTCAGTCTTTTCTTCTACCAATACTCCATGTTCCCTCCTTCTCCTACATTCCTAAATCAGAATGAGGAATTAATGATTATTCTCGTTTACCAACAAAACAAGTCTTCCTACATTGAATTGAATCTGTGTTTCTGGATGCTACACTCTTCCACGCTATCTCAATGTTAATGCATGGCTCCTTTCCTCTCCACTATTCCGCCTGCAGCTAGCCTCTACTAAAGGTAATTTTTTATTAGTTGATTGGTCAGAAATCGATAAGTGTAATTGGGTTACTTGTAAACATTTTTGTTTGTGTATTAGTTTGTCTACAGTCAATTAAAAACAATATTGTATCTGTGTCCGATTTAAGCAATTAAACATGTTTAAGAATAGTTAAATTTAAGTCTGTATCAACATGTTTTACCTTTTTATATTTTGACCGTGTTATATTTGATGGTTTTACTAGGTATTTTAGTTGAAGGGTCTGATTCAATTATTATTCACAGAGCATAGTTAAGCTGACTATGTTGTAATAAAAGTGAAATACAATTATTTGATATGTAAGAAAGTTCAATCCAAATGAGTTTCAATTCACATGTTATTTAAATAAGTACCAATATGGCGAAATGGGTGATGTGAGTTGTCAGGAGGCATTATGTAAAATTAATAACTGACATATTAAGTAGTCATTCTACAAATGTAGATACAGAATTGGTACCATACATCAAAATGGGTGAACGAACGAGGTCAACATAGCTCCTTGGATTGTAATTTCTATGTTTTATGTGATGCAGCTTGAACCTAATGCATTTTTTGTCAAATTTATCGCTTGTAACTTTGTAGCCAACGTTTTCTTATTTTCAAAAGAATTGTTTATTACCATATTTTGTACAGTAAAAATTATCACTACTAATGGTAATTTATAGTGTAATTTTTTTTGAGAAAAAACGCAGAATTGTAACAAAAAAAATGACGCGAAAAGCCCAGCGATCAAGCTTGGCGTCTTTTTGCAGCTTGACATCTTTACTACCTTGGCACGTCCAAAAACAAATAAAAGAATGAGTACACCTAGCACTTGCTAATGTTAAAGTTCAATTTGTTCTACTTGCATATTTTACTTTGCACACCATTGGCACTTTGCTCTCCTCTAGTTTCCTCACTGGACTATTCGGATGGACAAATGAATGAAAAAACTCCAAACGGGTTTAGGTTTTCAGTTAGCTGGCCTGCAAAACTAATAGATTATCAATGAACCTATGGAAAGTTATTTCGATGACTTAAAACACTCAATAGGATATGATGGTGACATTAAACACCCGAGAACACATTTTATTTATAAAGTGATAAAGTGTAGAAAAATGTATATGAATGAATTAAGTAGGTTTAGAGATATGCGACATGTGATAACCCTATTTATGGATTGTTGTATATATACTTCCTTTGTTGTTATGGTCTTTGCTTGTACCACAAAACCCAATTCCCTTAGGTGATTGTTGTATATATGCTTCCTTTGGTAAGTGGAGACTTATTTCCAAAACCAGCTAAATAACTTACTCAACTAAGTTTATTTTTTTAGATAAATTAAGTAACTAAATATCAACCGTTCATTTCACAATTGACATTGTAATTGAAATGCAGTCTTTTTTACATCTTAAGCGACACAATTCTTACCTTGTTTTTATCAGTACCTTTTAATGCCTTTATTTGAAATTTAAAGCATTACATTGTCCGTGTGTCCACGTAGGTTGGTAATTAACTATCCAACATGCATGAATGAAAATTCCAATATATGAAATTTCTTTGACTGACATTAACATGAGGTGACTAAATGTAATTTGCATATATGAAATTTCTTACGTGTTATTATATATTACGATATTATTAAACTACTTCTTTTCATGAAACCACTGTAAATTGTACAGTTTAAAATCTTATATCCTGTTTTTTGAAATGCAGATGGGTATGTTGACAGGGCAATTGATGAAATCTTGTGCCCACTTAAACTCATTCAAATTGGTTTAGTGATGACTAAACATGAATCTTTTTTATTTCTTATTTTTGCAAAGTTTATGATCGCTAGAATGTGCTTTTGGAATGCTAATGGATAGCATTAGTATATATATTCCTATATACTAGCACATAATAAATTCTCAGCTAAGTTGTTCAGAATGATACAATACTAATTACTTCTTTGATTGCTGCTGATGAATCTGTGATACAAGCTTGGAATATGGATTTTCTTAAAATTGCTGGCAAAAGTCAGTGCTGATTAAGGGCCACAGTTATATTTATCTCATACCTTAAGGTGGATCATAAAATAAATTATGCATACATGCACAAAGCATATCAAAAATATAGTTTGATCATATATATAACTTCCTGACCTAAGGCTGTGGTTGCTAATTCAATTTTAGTGCAGTTTGGGAACCGTACAATTGAAATATAGTAATGTTAGTTCAATGTTTCACATGTCATGTGTATTAAATTAGTATTCAATGCACCTTAGAGAGAAATGGAGGCATGTGAGTGCGGTAATTGGAGAGAAGCTTTAGATGTTGCAGATAGAGGAGGGTTGATCATTGATATTTGATCCTAGGACATCGATGTGGGGTGCCCTACTTTTAAACTTGGATCTTGGATGGAAAGGGAGGGCGGTTGTGGTTGGAGGAATATTGTACACATATGACTATGTTTTCCAAATTCAAGGGTATGATCCTATGATAGATGAATGGAGGCAAATGGAGGGACGTAGCAGGAACAAGTGCAATTTTTTTTTTTTTACATTTTGCCTTGCCAAGGTGTAAAAATGAGATCTCGAACAAGATGGACGAAATTTGAAACATTGATCTTTATTATATGTTACAAGTAAGGCTGAGTTCTTATGACTCATATTTGAGAAGTAATGGATTCTTCAGGGCTATGAAGAACATGCAAACTTGCAATGGAATCACTAATTTTTGCTACATTAAAAGATTTTATTGACCGTCGTATGCTTTCAATTATGTATGAAATATTGTTTGAGGGTAAAATATGATATACATTGGTCATTTAGGAAATAGGTAAATCACAATTTGGAAAGTATTCAAAATAAAGCGCCTTTCTGTTTTCTGCTATATGACTTCTATATTGCAGTGAGAAAATTGTCTAAATACAAGTAGCCTGCGTGTGTGTTCAAAAATTTGGAAACCTACACTGGTAATTGCTGCTGAAATTCCCAAAATGAGATTACATCTTGAGTCAGTTGTATTCAGCGACACGTATATGCAATTATGCTGTGTAGTATTTTGAACAGCTCTGTTTTCCTTTATATGCCATTTTAGGATGTATTTTTCTCATTGGTAATCTCACCATTTAAGCAAAAGGAGAGCATCTACAAGTGCTAGATAGCTTTAATTCACCATTTATTCAATTGATCGTATACAATTCTTGTGAAAACAGAAAGTAATTGTGGCAAAATATTTGGGTGCAAGGGTAATTATTATGAACCCATCATTTCAGTTAACACTAAAATTGTGGATATTTCAAAAGTTGAACCTATTAATTTATACCTTATTTATGCTTGTTGTATCGTTTACTAACTGTTTTCCACATTGTGTATTAAATAAGTATTGCTTTTGTTGTATTGAGTGCAGGTTGTTGCCTCTATCAATATGACATTTCAAATGTATGGAATTCTACTTTTCTTTTTAATAGTTATTTTTGAAGAAAAATATTTATTAGTGCTAATAGCTTTAACATATTTTGCAGATATGCAACATGTGTTATTCCCATTAGTGCCTTCTTTGCTTTGAGCTTGTGGTAAGACCCTATTTAAATTCAGTATTCCTGTTTTCCATCAAAATTAGGTGTATTTCCTTTTTCTTTAAATATTTTTTTCTAATTTTAATATGCACCCTCAATACCTTCAATTCTTGCATCGGAACAACGTATAAAATTCACTCTAAGAAACTATGTTTATAGAGACTTCTCATGATGCCATTTTAATTTCGGTAATAAATTTGATTATATTCCAGGTTTTGTAACACAGCTTATTTGTATATCTCTGTTGCTTTTATTCGAATGCTCAAAACTTTGAGTGAGTTGCCGAAAGGATCATGTCAATTCATGCTTGTGTTATGTTATTAATAAATTATATCCTATATTAATTTTATTCTTATCGAGAAATGCTACAATACCCGAAAAAGTTTTTGATAAAAAGTAAGAAATAGGGGTAAATCCGGAATTCAGGGGTGACAAGCATTGAATTCGGGGGTATTTGTGTAATTCAAGGGGTGAGCCTCCTATTTTCTTGTCTCTACCGTAGTTTTTGACAAAATGAAAAGCGGGCAAAGTAGCATTTCTGATTCCTATTTCTTATGTAGTGCCTGTAGCATCATTTGTTATGGCTGTTATTTGTGGCACAAATATATTTAGATGTGATGTGTTTTGAATATGCTTCTAGTTAGCATTGGAGTTGTAATTTCATCTTATAGAGAAATTTTACTTCAACACATTAGGGACCGTTAACCAAGTTACTGGTATTTTTGCTGAAGCACTTAGGGTGCGTTTGATTTTGAACGGGAAGAGTTATTTAGAAGGGTTATTTGAAGGGAAATTTGTACGAACGGGGAATGCGTTTTTTTACGAATGGGGCAAATTCGAAGGGACAAAGTTATTATTTTATTGTTTTTGTATTTGTGTTTATTATAATTGTTATTAAATGCAGAATACCAATCGCAGAATACTATTTGCAGAATTTGAATTTCATAATTCAAATAACATTACAACATAAAATACCACCATTACAACGTAAAATACCAGTTCATAAAATAAAAATCAACAACAGATACATAAAAAACCTACAGCTGTCCAGTCCTCAGCTTATGAACATAATAAAGAATACAACGACTTAGCTGTGTGGGATTGTAAAGCAGTAAATACGAAGGGTTGGGACCTCTTCTAGTCTCTAATGCTGGTAGAATAACCGCAATCTCCCATTTCAGATAATCATTTTCATCTTGACGTACCGCTATGCACAAAACAATCAGCTCTTCTTGATCCATGAAAGGAGGATGACTGGAGAGGAATGTAGTGAATATATAGGAATGGAGTGAATATATAGAGTGAATATATATAGCTGAATGGAAATGGATCGGTATTTCCAGAATTTTCGTGGCGTCTGACGTGCGTCCGACGCGTCGGATGCAAAAGCCACTTTCCAACCGTTCGTCTCGAAGGGGCAAAAGCGTGGGTCCCACTATACATGCGTCGGACGCAGATCCGAACTTAAACTGCCCAGTTGGAAAATCAAATGCTAACTTAGATTGGATATTAATTGCTCTTTCAACCTTCATATTCCATGAATCTACTATTACCAGTCGTAATATAATTGGCTATGCAGTTGGCAATTATTTTTAGATGTCTACATCTTTTATTTGTCATTTATCATTTATAAGTAAATAACAATTACTGGAAAATTTTCATCGGCTTTACTGTCCAATTTAGGGGGTTTGATATGTTTGGTGTGGGAGGAGGGCAATGGTACAAAAATAGGCATATCGTGTGCTGCGATAGAGAAAATCAAAAGAGAAGATTGAGGTTTGATAGGTTCCGTTAAATGGTTAGATTGTTTGGTTGTTGAAGTACCTAGGGGGTTAGCTATTACGCATTGCATTTCAGTTGAGCTTTGAAAGTTTGGTTGCCTCCTTACGTTTCAAGTAATGTTATTTTCATATGTTTTTAAAAAAAAGTTATTGTTTAGGTTGATTGGAGTTTGATGTATCAAATGATATAACAGTCTGTAAACTTATGGTATTACAAAGCAGATGCAAAGTTCATACCGAATATTTTCTTTCAAAAAAAGTAACCTATATGGGCTTTTCTATGTAAATGTAAAATCATACATGTTAGAACTTTTGTAAATGCACAACTGTATTACAAACAAACAGCAACAACAAACAATGTTACTCAATTGTGCCACAATTGTCACGTCAAACTGTGTTTACAATAACCGCAGAAAGCATAACCGATTATGCAGCAAATTGAAGATATACAGAAAGTATTCTGTTTCATTAATGTCCGAGTCCAAAAATATTATATTTCCTTAAAACAATATTGTCGTCGTATGCACTAATTGACGTAGTTGCAATTTATTTCTCAGGATAAAACGAACGAACTCCGCAGCGTAGTGCTAGCAAACGGAGCTCTAACGAACTGAAGTTGATTACAGAAACTAGATCAGAGAATTACTTTGAAGAAAAAGAAGCAATTCTAGTAGAAAAGTGATTTCTGTCTTGTTTTGGGCAATGTATTTGTAGGTAGGAGGAGGTATCTATTCGTATGCATCAGTAACTGACAGAATTGGAAAGGTTGCGACCCTTTAACCACCCGGTTATTAATGTGTGTACACTAATAATTCAAATGGTTGTATTCATTCAGCAAATAGACATGCCTTTCGAATTCTGGACTGAATAGACACACCTTTAAAATTCTAGGAAAAAATTCTTATTTTAACGCACTAGCCCAATCAGCAACTGTCGACCAGATTCAATCAAGAGACCCAAAGAGCCCCAAGGCCTAAGACCCAATCCTTGACATTTTAATATATTATTATGTCGTGGCCAAGCCCCCATATCCCCATATAATCCCTCTTTCTTTTATTTTATATAAGCCTGTTGGCTTCTAATATATTAGGAGAGATTGTGTTAATATTTTAATGATGTGCTTATATGTTGCTATCTCTTCTTCCCAAAATCCTCTTTCTTTTACTCATTCATTTCCAACAATCGTCCACATGAATGAGTAGTCGATCTTAGTTTCATGAACCATTTATCGCATCGGTTAAAGTAGCACATGGGCCATGAACTTTCCTAGTGATTACCTATTTGAATCACTGGCGAACCAGTAGACATAGACTGTCCTTGAATTGTAAGCCTTTTGTGTAATTCCAAAGTAGATAACACACGATAATTGTTTCTTATAACCCTTCGTTCTCTGTATGTGTTTGTTTTTGCCTTGAGCACCTGCTTGGTCTCATAAGTGCTTAGAGAATTTGATCTCATAATTCTCTTTAAAGCGGCGCCTTCGCACTTACGTAGGTGATTATGTAAAGGGTATTTACTAATTCCTCAAATACAGACATCAATGAAAGTACAAATACTTATCCTTGTTCAACATATAATGCACTGACTTATCATAGGAATGGTTTGTGTATAATAGTGCCATCAAGTTTCTCTTAAACTTCGTTGTCCTTTTGAACCTAGATCTTGGGATCTCCAATCAACTAGGTGGGGGTTTCCATTTTAGAAAAACCTTTAGTCTATAGGCCTTAGCCTCATTCTCATCGATAAGGTTTGAACTTTCTCTCTTGGCAAGCCTTTTGTAAGTGGATCCGCTAAGTTATCTTTAGATCAAATGTAATCTACTGTGATAGCCCCGTTAGAGAGAAGTTGTCTTATCGTTTTATGTCTACGGCTAATATGCCTAGATTTACCATTGTATAGTTTACTATTAGCTCTTCCAATAGCTGATTGACTATCACAATGTATACATATTGGATGCATAGGTTTGCTCTAATTAGGAATGTCTTCCAAGAAGGTTCGAATCCATTCTACCTCTTCTATAGTCTTATCTAGTGCAATAAACTATTATTCCATCATAGATCTAGCGATACAAATCTGTTTGGATGATTTCCATGAAATTGCTCCGTTTCCTAATGTGAACACGTATCCACTTGTAGACTTTGTATCATTTGATCCAGTGATCCAATCTGCATCATTGTATCCTTTCACTATTGAAGGATAGTTTGTATAGTGTAGACCATAACTCTGTGTATATTTTAGATATCCTAGAACTCTGATTATTGCTTTCCAATGATGCTTAACAGGATTGCTGGTAAATCTACTTAGTTTGCTTACAACATATGCGATATCAGGCCTAGAACAGTTCATAAAATACATGATACTTCCTAATATACGAGAGTATTCCAATTGGTAGATACCATCACCAGTTTTCTTTACACAATTTTGGTTCATATCTACTGGTGATTTTGCAATAGTAACATTATATTGCTTGAAATTTTCAAGTATTTTGGTGATGTAATGCAAATGGAATAATACATATCCCTGTGGTGTTCTCAGAATTTTTACACCCAACATCACATCAGCCAGTCCTAGGTCTTTCATATCGAATCTAGAGGATAAGTTATCCTTTATAGATGTTATTATGGCCTTGTTATTGCCTAGGATCAACAGGTCATCAACATAGAGACAAACAATGACATATCTAATATGTGTGTGTTTTATGTACACACATTTGTCTGATTCATTTATTGTGAATCCATTTGATAACATAGTATTATCAAACTTCTCATGCTTATGTTTTGAAGCTTGCTTAAGGCCATAAAGTGATTTTACCAATTTGCAAACTTTATTCTCACTTTCTAAGCTTAGAAACCCTTCAAGTTGTTCTACATAGATTTCCTCCTCTAGTTCACCATTCAAGAATGCAGTTTTAACATTCATTTGATGTATTTCTAAGTCATGTATGGATGCAATTGCAATGAGCATTCTAATTGACGTTATCATCGTTACAGGTGAATATGTATTAAAATAGTCCAGGTTTTCCTTTTGTCTAAATCCTTGGACTACCAGACGGGCTTTGTACTTGTCTATTGAACCATCAGGTTTCAATTTCTTTTTAAATATTCATTTATTACCTAAGGTCTTACATCCTTGAGGTAAATCAACTGATTCTCATGTATTATTGGACATAATGGACTCAATCTCATTGTTAATTGCCTCTTTCCAATAAGGGGCATCGTTGGAAGACATAGCTTGTTTGTATGTCAATGGATCATCTTCTAACATAAATGTATAGAAGTCCGGTCCAAAGGTTTTTAAAGTCCTTGACGTTTTACTTTTTCTTGGTTCCTCCACTTGCTGCTCAGCACTACTTTGCTTAGTCTTATTTTGTTCAGCATCCTCAAGAGAATAAGGAACTTCATCTTCCCTTGGTCTCTTAGTTGTATCAGTTTCAGTACCATGTTTCAAGGGAAATATATGTTCGAAAAATCTAGCATTTCTCGACTCAATGATGGTATTTTCATGAATATCATCAGTTTCAGATTTTTGTACCAAAAATTGATATGCGACACTGTTTTGTGCATATCCAATGAATACACAATCAATTGTTTTTGGTCCAATTTTGACCTTCTTTGGTTTTGGTACCTCTACTTTGGCATGACACTCCCACACTTTTAGGTATTTGTAGGATGGTGGTCTGTTTTTCTAAAGTTCATTAGGAGATTTAGATGTTTTCCTTCGAGGTATTTTATATAAAATATGATTTGCCAGAAGAATAGCTTATCCCCAAAAGTTATCTGAAAAACTAGAGCTAATTTGTAAGGCATTCATCATTTATTTAAGAGTTCTATTTTTCCGTTCGGCTATACCGTTGGATTAAGGTGAATACGGGGCTGTAGTTTGATGTATAATTCCATGCTCAGCACAGAATTGCTCAAATAGAGACTCATATTCTCCTCTTCTACCACCTCTTAAAGATTTTATTTTCTTGTTGAGTTAATTCTCAACTTCTGCCTTATACAGTTTAAACATTTTGAATGCTTCATCCTTGCTTCTAAGGAGATATAGTTGACAGTATCTGGTACAATCATCAATGAATGTAGTAAAGTACCTTTTTCCGCCACTAGTTTGACACATTTTCAAATCGCATACATCAGTATGTATTAAGTCTAGAGGTTCTGTCTCTCGTTCAACCTGATGAAACGAGGCTTTTGTCAGTTTTGCTTCTGCACAAACTTGACATATATAGTTGGAATATATATTGCATTTTGGTATAAATTCTAGATTAATCAATTTTTGCAATGTATCACAGTTTACATGCCCTAATCTAGAATCTCATATGTTAGAAGATTCAACAATATAAGCAGAAGATTCACTTTTATTCATATCAGTGCATGGTACAATAGTGGTTACATTTGCTTTAAATAAACCATCACACACATATCCTCTTCCAACATACACTCCATTCTTATAAAGAACAAATTTATCAGCTTTAAAGGTCAATTTGAAGCCATGCTTGCTCAGCAACGATCCTGAAATCAGGTTCTTGCAAATTTTTGGAACATGGAGAACATCATTTAAAGTCAGTTCCTTTCCAGAAGTCAGTTTCAACACAACTTTTCCTTTGCCTTCGACCTTTGAAGTAGAAGAATTGCCCATAAAAAGTTCATCGTTAGCGGCAGTTTAATAGGTTGTAAACATCCACTTGTTAGCACATATGTATCGAGTGGCTCCAGTGTCTGCAAACCATTCCTTTGAGTTACCAACAAGGTTGCATTCTAATATTACTGCACATAAATCAAGATCAGAAATGCCATTTGAAACATTAGCCGTATTTGCTTCTAACTTCTTCTTTTTAGGTGTGCGACATTCGGCTGCTTTGTGCCCCTTCTTTCTACAGTTGTGGCAAGAACCCGGAAATTTCTATGACTTCTTAGGTGCATTCTCCCTTTTAATTTTGTTAGTTTTGTTTGACTCAACTATATTTGTTTTGGCAGCAATATTCTAAGAAATCTTTTTCTCAGAATTTCTGTTATCTTACTCAATGCGTAGCCGAACTATGAGCTCTTCCATTGTCATTTCCTTATGCTTGTGCGTAAGGTAATTTTTGAAGTCCTTCCAAGAAGGAGGCAATTTCTTAGTAGTTGGGGCAACTTGAAAAGTCTCGCTAAGAGTCATGTTTTCATCTTCTAATTGACGGATGATAAGTTGTAGTTCTTGAGCTTGACTTATCACCGTCTTTGAGTCAACCATTTTAAAATCAAGAAATTTTCCAACAATGAATTTCTTCATGCCTATATCTTTAGTTTTGTACTTCTTTTCCAGAGCTAACCAGAGTTGTTTGGTCGTCGTAAAAGTACAATAGACATTGTAGAGGCTATCATCCAGACCGTTCAGAATATAGATTTTACACATGAAATCTGAATTTTGCAAGATATTAAGAGCCTCTACTTTGGTGACATTAGGTTCGAGTTCGGCTACCACAAGAGCATCTTTAGTTAGAAACTTGGTGAGGCTCAATGTTGTTAAATAAAACAACATTTTCTTTTGCCAACGCTTGAAATTAATTCCGTTGAACTTCTCTGGCCTTTTGCCATAGGACAAAGCCATTGTTGGAAAAAAGGCGTTGGCTGAGCGTTTGTCACTGTCTGAATCGGTGCAAAATCACTGTTGCTGTTTTTCGTCGTTTACAACAAATATTATTTCAAGATTGTTAGAATTTTTGTAAACACACAACTTTATTACAAATAGATAGCAACAACAAACAGTGTTACTCAATTGTGGCATAAATGTCACATCAAACTGTGTTTACAATAATCACAGAAAGAGCAACCGATTGTGTAGCGAGTTGAAGATATACAGAAAGTATTCTGTTTCAGTAATGTCCGAGTCCAGAAATATTCTGTTTCCTTGAAACAATATTGTTGTCGTATGCACTGATCGACGTAGTTGCAATTTGTTTCCAGACTAAAATAGACGAACTCCGCAGCGTAGTGCTAGCAAACAGAGCTTTGACGAACTAAAGTTGATTACAGAAACTAGACAAAGGATTACTTTGAATAAGAAGAAGCAATTCTAACAGAAAAGTGATTTCTATCTTGTTTTGGGCAATGTATTTATAGGCAGGAGGAGGTGCCTACTTGTATGCATCAGTAACCAACAGAATTGGAAAGGTTGCGACCCTTTAACCATCTGGTTATTAATGTGTGTACGCTAAGAATTGAAATGGTTGTACTCATTCAGATAACAGACATGCCTATCGAATTCTGGACTGAACAGACACACCTTTAAAATTCTAAGAAAAAAATTCTCGTTTTAGCACATTAGCCCAATCAGCAACCGTCGGCCATATTCAATCAAGAGTCCCCAAGGCCCAATCGTTGACATTTTTTTGTGTTATTATGTCATGGTCAAGCCCCCGTCCATGTGACGACCCTGATTTTCAGAACCAGTTTAAAATTTTTATTTTAGCTATTTTAAAAATGATTATTTTAAATAATAACGATTAAAAATTTAGTTTAATCGAGGTTAGAACGTGTAAATTTATTTAAATTTTATAACGAGCCTGAAATGGCGCGGTAGTTTGAAAATTCGATTTTAAATTTCAAATGAATGTACAGGATTCAAAATAAATCGGATTTCAGTAAAACCGGAAATATTTGAATCTGTTTAACCATATCTTTCTAACGAATGTAAGAAACTAAGATTTCACTTTATAAACTGAAAGTTATGTCCAGTTTAAAATTCAGAAAAGTCACTGTAGAATTTATATATATTTTAATATAATATATAGCCCTTAAAAATAGTCATTTTGCAAACGACCTCTGTTTTCGACGAAACCACTTTTGTTGGATTCAGAATGTCAAATTATTGCTAGGTTTTAATTTTCATAATTTTTTAAATTAATATGTGAGCGTGGCAAAAGAAAACGTGTTTGTTCAGTTTAAGTCAAATTGGATCGACCAGAAAATGACCATTTTTCAAACGGACTCAGAATTCAACGAAATTAGTTTTGTTAGGACCGTATCGTCAAAACATTGCTAGATTTATTTTTCGGGAATTTTTAGAGTCGGTATTTGGCCCCGGTAATTTAAAATGTGCATTTAAATTTAATATATACTGATTTTTATTTTTATTTTGAGAAAAACTATTCGAAACAATCGATCTGGCTTACAAAACGTATTCCATTGTGTTCGAAATAGGGGTATTTGGCTAGGGGTGACAGTCGTTGGGTTTGATTTTGAGTTCGAACGCAAAATCTCCTTTATTTCGAATTTAATAATATTAAATTTTATTATATGTAAGTCAAAAGTGGGTCAAACAAAGCCCTAATTCTCTTTATCCTTTTTGAGCCGCCAGTAACGATCCGATGGGCGATTTTGTCCCAAATTGAAACCCTAAATCCTCTCAAAACATTTCGAATTATCTATTGATGTTTAAGCGGAAATTGAAGAGCTTTGCTTGCTCTTTATTTCTATACGGGTCTGATGAAATTCTATTATGTGAATCGCGAGTTCGAGGAGCTCAAAGTCATTCGGTTTGAGCGCCATTTCCGGCGCTGACGTGGTGTCGAGTTCGCCGCTACCACTGGAGTTTGGTGGCGATGCTGGGGCGCTTCTCGGGGGGATCGCCGATGGGTCTCAGGTGGGTCAGGACGTCGTGCGACAGTAGAGATTGAAGATGATGGGTTCCGCGTTTTTCCTGAAGCCGGGTTTTCAAAGGAAGGAAGACGGATTATGGTAACACATTAGTTAAACGTAATTAATTGTTTAATTTTGTGGTTAAGGAATTTAATTGTAAATTTAATTGTATTAACTTTAAAGTTCCATATCCTGTTCAAACAGAAACGAAACTGAGCGAAACGAAGTGTGTTGGATTCGCAACGACGAAAGCTACGCGATGGAACTGATAGGACTGTGAAAGGAGCTAGCTGAAATTTTTGGCTGAATTAAACGCGTTGTTTAGTTCAGTTAAAAGTAATCGTTATTTAACGATTTCATAACCGGTCAATGTGAGTTTTCTCACACTGCAAAAATATTCACATTTTTGTGAAATTGAATTTCTGTGATTTATCTGATTGTTGTTGGTTGATTTCTATTTTAAATGGACATCTAATTTAAACTGTTAGAAATTAAATTGCTGGTTAGTTTATTTTGAATTGAATTGCTTGTTAAACCCTGACACATATAATCAGTAAATTATTGCAAATAGAACTGTTTGGATGATGGTTGTGATGTGTGTTTATTTGTGGATGTTTTGAACTGTACGGATATTGTCTATATTTTTATATCACTGTTATCACCTTGGATTGAAATGAAATATATCCATTCCCTGAAATAATTATATTGAAATGTCGAAAGTGGAATATATTGAAATGTCGAAAGTAAAATATATTGAAATGTCGAAAGTCAATTATATTGAAATGTCGAAAGTGAAATATATTGAAATGTCGAAAGTAAAATATATTGAAATGTCGAAAGTAAAATATATTGAAATGTCGAAAGTCAATTATATTGAAATGTCGAAAGTGAATTATTTTGAAATGTCGAAAGTGAAATATATTGAAATGTCGAAAGTAAAATATATTGAAATGTCGAAAGTAAATTTTATCGAAATGTCGAAAGTGAAATATATTGAAATGTTGAAATTGAATTATATTGAAAATGAAATTGAATTATATTGAAAATTGAAATTGAATTATATTGAAATTGAAATTGAATTATTTCAAAGGTTTAAATCTTTATTTAAACTTTGAAATAAAATTCAAATTGAAATGATCTAAAATTTGTTATTTGAAATTTGAACTGAAATTGAATTATTTCAAAGGTTTAAATCTTTATTTAAACTTTGAAATAAAATTCAAATTGAAATGATCTAAAATTTGTTATTTGAAATTTGAACTGAAATTGAATTATTTCATAGATTTAAATCTTTATTTAAACTTTGAAATAAAATTCAAATTGAAATGATCTAAAATTTGTTATTTGAAATTTGAACTGAAATTGAATTATTTCAAAGGTTTAAATCTTTATTTAAACTTTGAAATAAAATTCAAATTGAAATGATCTAAAATTTGTTATTTGAAATTTGAACTGAAATTTAATTATTTCAAAGGTTTAAATCTTTATTTAAACTTTGAAATAAAATTCAAATTGAAATGATCTAAAATTTGTTATTTGAAATTTGAACTGAAATTGAATTATTTCAAAGGTTTAAATCTTTATTTAAACTTTGAAATAAAATTCAAATTGAATTGATCTAAAATTTAATTTGAATTGAATTTGAAAATTTGAACTTAAATTCGAATTAAATGGCTTAAATAAATATTATGAACTTGAACTCGAATTTGATTTGAATCGAATAGATTCAAATAATATTTTTAAATGGGAAGTTATCCTTTAAAAATGGATTGTTCTCAAATGAATTTGATTGTGGAATCGATTTGGATTGGATTTTGGAAATCGATTTGGTTTGTTTTGTGGTTTGAACTTTGGTTCATATTTATTTGAAATGGAAAGAAACAGTTGTTTTGAAAATTATTTCTATATAAACAAATTTATATATAAACTATTTTATGAAATTTATTCCTTTGATATATGGAGTACTTTATATAAATTGTTTTTCAAAACCTATTTTTCTATATATATATATATATATAAGTAGTTTATTTTATAAAATATTTTAATATATATAAAACCATTTCCAATACTCAAGCTGTTTTGATTTCCAAACTATTCCAAATCTCTTAACTATTTAAAAATTATTCAAAAATTTATTTAAACCCCGAAACTATTTCAAACTTATAGACTGTTTTAGAAGTGAAATTATTTACATTTAAATCTCTGATTTAATAGTAAATATGATTATTTTGATGTTAAAATCAAAAATGAATTCAAAACTATTTCTGAAGTAAACTGAATGATTCGAATGAAATGTGGTTAATTGAAGTTATAACCAATTATTTAATTTGAAATTTATCTCAAAGCAAAATATGAATTGTGAAAGTAAATATTATAGTGATTAAAATAATATGATATTTTAAAGTGAAAATTTGTTTAGTTGAATATGATATTTTGATATCATAACGATTCACTTTTGAAACCTAAAATACCAATCGGTGTGTAACATGACGTTTTGTTGTTAAAGAGACCGGGGCCTCTTATTGACATACTCTCTGTCAATGTTGGAACCACTTTAACAACTGTGTACGTGTTGGAGTTCCAAAAATGAAGTAGGATGAATTTGGAGGCGATTACTGGATTTGAAGAAAGTGAACGATAATGGATGACCCCGACACTTGTGTCGATTTGAAATGACTAAAACAGGTTTCGTGCCAGACCAAATGAGGCTTGACTACCTCTTAGTGGACATCTACTCTTCGATTTTCCTGGGCCTCGGGTCCATACTATTACTATTCAGTTGTTGTTGTTTTGTTGGTGTGCACCCTTGATGGGAGGTATTTCCCTTTGATTCGATATGGGGCGGATGTCTACGGTGGGCCGTTCGGGGTAACCACCAGTCTGGATCAGGCAAACTAGTAGCATACTACTTTGGGTATAGCCTCATGTGCCTTGTCATATGTTTATCCTTATGCGAGACAACTACGATTTTGATTTTTGGCATAGGTCTATAGGGGACTCACTGGCTACCGACGTTACTGGTTGTGTTACAGGACCTGCATAGACCATGTGCTTATAAACTGTGTAAGGGTAATCAATGTAACCCCGCTTACGCTATTTTTCTGACACGTATTTGTGAATAGACACTAGTATAATAGCGAATTATATTATATAGTATCTAGTTTGACGGATCCTTAGGAGATGGAATTTCCCGTAACATCTCTTGAGTTATGTGTGTGCATGTTCATATGATATCGATTTGACTTAGATGAGAATATTTTTACCTGATCCGAGCTTGATTTATTTTCACGTTATTACGCTCGGGTCAGACTTGAGCATTCCAGTTTCAAAGATTATCTTCTGAAGGATGAAGACGAAGACGGTATACTATTATTACTATTGTATCCCACTACTATTTTGTTGCATTACTCTGTATTATCAGTTATGTATATAAATGTATAACTCTGATAAATGTTGTAAAATGATCAAATGTTTATTTTAAACAGCTTCATGAACTGTTATTTGATTATTATATTTTGTTCATTCCGTTGCGAGATTCTGTGTTTGTTTTCTTCTTTCTTTCTAATTCTAAATTAATCCCCTTGATTATCTATATTTTTGACTATAATGGTTGAAGATGTGGATCGTCATTTAACAATCTGTAAATACGTACAGTTTTGAGTTAGACATGTGTGGATTATTGTCGATTCAAAAGGTATGGGTTTTCGGGTCGTTACAGTCCACATATAATCCCTCTTTCTTTTATTTTATATAAGCCTATTGCCTTCTAATATATTAGGAGAGATTGTGTTAATATTTTGATGATGTGAGACTTATATGTTGCTATCTCTTCTTCTTCCCGAAATCCTCTCTCTTGCTCATTCATTTCCAACAATACGTTATGTTCTACTCCGTTTAGAAGTGAGTATTTGATAAATATTTTTTAGGTTATATGATGGTTTATTTGTCAAACTGAGAAACCATTTTGAGCTTGCATTTTTTATTTTTATTTCCATGTTTCAAGAACTTTAATTACAAATTATTCACTAGAATATTAAAAGAAATTGCAAGATATATGAGAGTTTCAAAATTATGTTTTTCATTCCATTCTTATCATAATGATTTTCATACATCTGATTCCGCTCTTAATATTTTGGAAGTTCTACTTTAATTCCATCTTTTAAATTCTAATAACGTTTATATATATTTAAATCTCTAAGTTACCGAATCGCTTGCTAAAAATAATTTTTATCTTTCTTCCCAAGTCATATATTAGTTTAATCTTCCAGGTAGGCTCATCATTTGAAATCAAATATTATGTACTTGATTTTCTTTTACATGACTCCGAAATATGAATACTTGCTATGTTTTTCATTACAATTTCTAAGCTGTTGAGATTTATGCAAATGTAGCTACTTCTCTTGCTGATAGAAAGAAAGGCGGTCAAATGTTGAGTTTTTGAGGAATATTAAAGGCAACATTGATGAGGATGATTGGGTCCAAGTAAATATAATGATTTACATGCAGATGACTTTTCTTAATGGTTCGGTTGCAAAGGAAATTGCTGATTTTACCGACAACTGTCAATGCACCAGTGCATCATTGCTTGAGAAAATTTTGGAGCTCTACTGGCAACTAATGAAAAAAAACATGAGTTGTAAATTTTTGACTACCTAGTTGCTCGGACAATTAATATAACCATTACTAGAGCATCAAATATGTCAACTGGTTGGTGCATATTTAACCGTGAAGTTTCTGATAAAATGAGTTAACAATAGATAGCCTAATTGACAAATAAGCAATTGACCTTGGTATGTTTCTTTAATTACTCTACGGTATAGGTTTGTGCACTAGTGTGTGCATGCACTAACTTCTTTTCTTTTGTTTATTCATAGGTGTTATTTGCTGCAATAAATGTATATGCAAACAAACATAAAGAAAGGCCAGATGTCTGATAGATATGTTGATCAGTAGTCACAGGTATATCCAGTATCTGACAATTCAACATAATCAGCATAACTGTTTATATTACCCTGATTGTGAGAGCATGCAATGAATTTACAAATTTCATGACTAAATTTCTGAGTTTCTTGTGGTTCAATCCATGCTTTGACATATATAGCTCTAACCTATTAGAATTAGTTGAATAATAAGAAATACAAGCTTCCATGGCATACGCAGTACGCTTATAACCTTGTAATTCTTTTATACTAAATGATTCAGTTAAATTCTGTATTCAGTTGCGAGGGGGGAAAAGTGTGCGATATAAGAGAAAATGTTGGATATATATATATATATATATATATATATATATATATATATATATGTGTGTGTGTGTGTGTGTGTGTGTGTGTGTGTATCCTTGAAAATATCGTGAGACTATTTCCACACTTAACATTGACCATAATTGTACATTTATAAAGCATTGATTTATTAAACCCAAACGTGAAATGGATAATTTATAAAGCATTGATTCATATATTTTAACATTATATATAGTAGGAATTCAATTGATTGTATAACCGGTTCACTTCGTTTAAATCGATTTATGTGATTGATGTACGGTGGTGATGATCGATATATTTATTTTTGACGTTAAAAATTAAACTTAAAAGTTGAATTAAATTATGAAATTTAATATTTGGGATACTTTAATTAGATATAGTGAAGAAATATGTGTGGTGCAACATTAGGTGATGAGGTGAAGATTGTTAAGGGTGGTGAGTGTTTTGGTGGTTTCTAGTGATGGAGTACAGTTTTTAATGCAACAATAAGTGATGAGTTGGACAGTTAAGGCCCGACGAATGTTGTTATGTAAGGTGGTGGTTGAGTGTCACTATGGAGAAGCTGAAATGTACTGCAATTCTCCAGAAATGTCATGATGGTGATTTTGGTTGAGATGGAAGTAGATATGGGGTTGATGTCTTGATGGTGTGAGAAAATGTGTCACTGTGGTGTGGCTGACTGAAAGCTAAACTAAGTAGCAAGACTGCATAAATAGCAGAAAACAAATCTCACTAGTGTTTGTTCGAACTAAACTAAACATATGTTTTCATATATTTTATTTATCAACTATGATAATTGAAAACACTTTAGATCAACATACCATCTATTGTTGAAATTATGTTTAACAGATTAAGAACCTAAACTACATAAATTTGCATTGCAACTAATCACCAAACATCACCGTTCATAGCCAAAATGTGTTGCGGGTACAATCTTCAGGTAGCTTGCAACCTCCAACAAAAATAATATTGTTTCCTTTGACATAAACTATTGTTTAAATGTACTCGATGATTCATGGCAAATTCTTATTGTTGATTATCAACCTTGTCTGCAGATAATTAGTTTTTTTGGAGTGAAGACCATCAGCAACAATGGACATGAAACTTTAATTGTTATATGTATTATGGTATTTGGTAGTTTTTATTGTGTAAACTTGTTTCTGAATGCTTATGGTATGTGAATTTGTTGGTTTTATGTAATAAATATTATTTAAATGGTTATGAAAAATGCTTATATGACTAATGTGTTCTAAGTTATTTGAGTATGAGATTATATTATAAACTGATTTTTGATTTAAATCAGAGTTTTATACGATTGTTGTTGATTTTAATACGATTATTATATAACCGGTTATTGGAAATATTATAAACCATTAACAATATATAGCAGCATTTGAAATATGCTACAAAACAATCAACACGTTTTAGTAGCGTTTTAGAACTACTAAGGAAACAAAGGTAGCATATGGCAAAAAATAAATGCAACAAAAAGAGTTTTAGTTGTACAAAATAAACACTACAAAAAAAAACAGAAATGACTCACATACAAACCTTCAGTAGCGTTTGGAAAACGCAACTGTACAGAAGATTTGGTAGCGTTTATCAAAATGCAACAAAAAAAAATCAAGACTTTTAGTTGCGGGACTTGTAGTAACGTTCTTTAAAATGCTAAAAGAAATGTTTTGGTAGCGTTTTTCAACCGCTGTTAAAGGTCTTTTCTGGTGTACTGTTTGATTTGTCAGAGAACGAAGGTTGCCTAAGACCGACAAAAGTCGTATGTGGATAGAAGAAGGAGAGAACTGGAATTTGATGTTGGAGACTTGTTATTTGTTAAGTTTCTCCCGTCAAGAAGACGGTTCAGTTTGGGAAGATTAAGAAATTAGCTACTAGGTTTACTGGGCTTTTTCGGATTTTGGATAGGATTGGGAAGATTGCTGACCATGTGGAGCTTCCCGAGCGTTTTTCAAGGGTCCACATGTTTCCCATGTTTCTCATCTTCGCAAATGCCTTCATGATTCAGCCGATAGACTCGAGCTTAATTATATTGGGGACATAGGAAGCTTCAAGTTAGAGTCTAGGGCACCCTGTGCCAGCGCAAAATTTGTGGGGAACGGAATCAAATGACTCCACAACAAATCTATTCGCCTAGTTAGAGTTCTTTGGGGGAGATAATCCTATGGAAAGTTCCTGGGAAACTGAAGAGAAGATTAGGCTTACTCATCTAGAGCTTTTCTCGGGTAATTATTTTCTCTAAATTCCTCGTTTAGGGTTGCATAGTGGTTGCTAGATTGGATGGTAGGAGATGGCTGCAACATAAATGCACAGTGCACTCATACAGAATTAAATACATATTAGGATGTTTGCATACATATTGCGTCACTTATTTCACATACACGCTAGGATTGAGCTCATTATTAACAAGTTTGCAGTTCATAATCAATGTGAGTTATGGATGTTTATCAAATAATATGGTGGTTTAGAGCGAGTTGTGCTCTTCACCCCTTTAAAAGATTTCAGGATAAAATCTCTAATAAGGCAGGAGAATGTAACACCCCATAAAATATACATAAGTAAATTTAATTTAAAATAAACAATAATTCAACGGGTTGAAAATGGAATTTTAGAAAATTAAGAATTGGGCCACGAAAGTATTGCGTTCGTGGCAAGATTCTGATCCGTTTTCATATTTTATTTACTGAAAAGAGTACATATGCAAAAGTTATTAATTAATTAAGTTGTACGTATATATTAACGTACAAAGATTGAGTTTCAAATAAATATATATACAAGCGGGGAATATATTAATTTGGATAAGCATATTCCTTTTGTATTCAAACTTGTATGTATATAAAGTAAGGGACAAGAATAATATAATTAAGGCAAGAAATAATAATAATTAATTAACAAACGATCAAGAAGTAAAATTCAAAAGGTAATTCCTCCTAGGCTCGACCCCAGAAAGGGATCAACCTCCCCTTTATGAGGGGGTCGACCGCCTAGGCACAGCACTCTCCTATGGAGGGTGTCCACTGCTCTCCTGTACAGGAGCCTAATGAGGGTTGATTTATATAAGGACTTATTTATAATTTATGTCAACTGGACTGCAAAGATTTAATCAAGCTAATCTAACAGTCCATATACACGATGTCAACTATAAATAGACCCTCAAACCCTCATTCCAAACCCTACAACCATTTCTCTTAGCGCCTCCATGATGCCTTTCTTTCGTCTCTAATTCCAGGAAAGATAGAGGGGTTTAGGTTTTCTTCTATTTCTCTCATCTATTATATCTTCTCTATCTTATTCTAACATTGATTTAAAGTTTTTCTGGAATTTTGATTCATATGTATATATAAAATTATAATGTATGATTCTTATATATTTAAGATTTGAAAGGATTGGAGCATGCTCATTCTTAAAGGCCAAATCCAAATCTTGTCCTATACAATCTTGATTTTGCTCTTCGTGATTGCACTGTGAGTGGAATCCATCTGAGCTGCTATTTTCCTATATCTTGTTTGCTTGAAACTTGCATTATTGTGCCTATAATAGTTTGGGTTCACACGAAAAGAACACAACAATAAAATCCCTCAAACCATCCATTTTGTTCTTACGATGTAATTGTCAATCTATGTATGTTTGTGGTTTTGTGATTATGGAATTAATAAAAGAGAAGCTTGAATTTGCTGTATAATTTTCTATGTTTTGTCGGATTTATCTTATTTTGTTTTTATAAAATTTCGTATGTATGGTTTTGTACAAAACGTTAAGATTGGGATAGAATTGTAAATCCAATATGTAAAAATCTCTATTTCTTCAAAAAATAGGGTATTTGAATGTATTATTTACAAGATATTCAAATATTAAGGTTTTGTATGAAAATATACATAAAAAGTGAATCCGTTAAAAAATAGAAATTATATATATATATCTACTGCGTATATGCATCATGTTTGTCTTTTATTAATTAAATAATCAAGTCAAAACTAGGTTGTAAGTTTCATTTTGATGTTGTTGTGATTCCTATTTTGATTATTACATGTCAATATGTACATTTTTGCATTGATTGAAGTAAATATGTGAGATAATAACTTCTACACATTTGATTTGAAATAGGGATTGACATTTTCAAAATGTGGCTAGGACTTTAATTGCATTCGTTAAATTTACATTTATATATATCTTTAGTGTAACATTGTAACAATTATACATATTTAGTGCGTAATAAATACAGCTAAATTAGGAATTTGAATTTAAATGTCCCTATAGGAATACATAAGTTTGTGCGTGTGTTAGTGGCCTAAAATATATTAATGACATATAGGCACGGGGTTAACCGTTACTTGTAATAGAAGTCTACCCGGAACCGACCGTCATATCCATCATCTATAAGTAAGTCGAGTTAACGTGGGAGGTCTAAGTGCCATGGGCCATTATATTCAATACACTTGATACGAGGTTAGGCCCAACTTGTAGTAGATGCCTGCCCGGAACCGCCCGGCAAATCCAACATCTATAAGTGGACGGTTTAATGTGAGATATCTTTTATGTGTGTATAAATATATTATGTGTGAAGTAGGCATTCCTTGGGGAAAAGGTATTAGGTGGTTGGCCTTCCTTTTGTTGGGTACTGAGTGGCTAGGATTAGTTCTGTCCTAAACTTCACTCTGTGGTTCACGATCTAAGTCATAAGACCCGCCCTTTGAGGAATTATTGGTTGTTGGGTTCGCCTTTCTTCTATAAAGGTATAAAATGGTCTTATTAAACGATAACAGAAGTAGGATAGTTCTCTATATAATGTCCGCTTCTTATCTAGGCTCTAGTGAGGTCTGGATTAAGGACGGGGTGTGTGTGTGTGTGTGTTTGTGTGTGTGCGCGCGCGCGTGTGTGTATATATGGCCAGAAAGGAACCACTGCCTAATGCAAGTATTAAGTGGCTAAGAGTTCACCCATAAGGACCGCTAGGTAGTAACAAAAAGGTCAACCGCGACGTTTCTCTAAAATTGAGTTCCTGACCCTTGTTCGATCTTAAATAGCCGTTACTATTTCTCGCCCTACAAAGAGAGCATATATATTATGACGTTGATGTTGGAGATGATGTCTTAAGTGGGTAGGGGTCCTCCGTAGTGTATTAAGTGACTGTAGGGATGTCCACCCTTAATAAAGAAATAAATGACCTTAAGTGACTACCAATAACCCACCTCATGGGGTATTAATTGACTGTTAGGATGTCTGCACAATAAATGATTTTATGGGTATTAAGTGACTGTAAGTACGTCCGCTCTTATATATATATATATACACACACACGCATATATATATATATGTATGTATGTATGTATATATTATATGCCTTAAGTGACTGTTAGGAAGTTCGCCTTATATGTTTTCTTGTGTGTTTGTTTATTTACGTAGACATAACATGAAAACTTCATACTACTAAATTTTATGAAATAATCATTCCTAAACTCATGTATATTTTATTTACCAAAACTTTATGTTCTGAGCTCCCTGCTCTTAACATTAACAGGTTAGTAGGTGAGACCGTTGACTGAGGATAAAGAATGATCACTTAGAGGAGGAGCCTCTCAAAGACTTAGTTATAGTGGCAGTGGCTTTATTATTGTTGTTGTCGTGGATAATGAATAATTAATGTAACTTATACCTTGAGACATGATGTATTTCTGGATTGGTGGTTTTTAACCATTTGTAACGTCCCGTATTTTCTGGCCAATTATTTGAATTATTTTATTATTTGAAATATTGATTTGAATTTAAATAATTCAATTTAACCATTTTATTTTGAATATATTATTACTATAAATAGTACAATAATATTTTATTTTCAAAACAGTCCGGAAATGTTGAATTTACCATACAATGTGAATGGGCAAATTTAAAATGGTTTAATATTGTCTATTTTGGAAATATAATAATGGATTTGTTTATTAAACGACAATAGAACGTATAATTTATAATTACATTATAAAACGAGCTGCAGCGACGCAGTAGTTCGTAATATTGCGTTTTAAACATTAACCGGCTGTACAAGATCCAATATAAGTCGGATTTCCTCGAAACAAGAAACTCCTGGATCTAGTGGATAATATTTTTCTAACGAAGAGAAAAAAATCGAGTTTTCATGTTGTAGATTTTATTTTATATCCAAATCAAATTTTCAAATAGTCGCCATGAAATCGTCTATAAATCATAACGATTTATTTAATAAATAAAAGGAATTAATTATAAATAGCCAGCAGAAAAAGAAACTAATTATCTGATGGCAAATTCTATTCAAACACCGTAAATTGCTTTACTTACACCATGAGATTTTAAATAAAATTTCTGACCAAAATGACCTTATTAAAAAAGAATCAATAATAAAAAATGAAAATATATACAATTCTCCATTGTTTGCATTATGTATACTCATTATAATTTCTCTTCTAAAATTAGTAAATTGTAAATTAGTTTATATCACTGGTTAAATTAATTTTATATTTCTTTTGAGGATTAACATATATTCATATCGTTACAAGCAACATTTATATACAATCAATTTTAATAGTTTTCACTTTAATTAAATATAAAAATTTAATTTTAAAACTAAAAACTAAAATCAATGTTATACAAAGTACTAAATTCTTCAATCATTCATTCAAATCTAATCATGCATAAATTTAACACCAAAATTTAATTAGTTTAACTTCCTAATATTTAAAAAAATAAGTTCAAATTTCCATCATTTAAATTTTAAAGTGATTTAAAAATAAAAAATCAAATAATTTAAAATACTAGTGTTAAAAATTAAAGTTTTTTTATTTTTGGTAAATATATTGCAGTGAATTCCCAGTTTTATATAATTTAGTTTTAAGGTTAAAGAGGAAAGGTGATGAAAATATAAAAGGGTAATTTCGTGAAAGGCATGATGTATGAAAAGAAATTTTTGGTGTATGATATTTTATTTCATTTTACGGTGTGTGTTAAGGAATTATAGGTGTATGAATAGAATTAGCCTTATCTGATAAACGACAAAACTTGCGGTATTGGATTTGTACAAAGATAACAATCTTTAGTAAGTAGGAATAATCCATTTAATAAAACAATCATTAACCCTTTCAAATTATATACTTAGTTTAGTATAACCTTTTCATAATCTAAATCATGAGGATAAGTTCATAACAGGCAAATGTATATGAAAGTACACACATTAGACATGTCAGTTTGTACGTATAGTAATAAGGCAAATGAAGCACAATTAAACTATGCTCATGTTAGCATTCACTTATCTATATTGAATTCATGCACTACAACAAAAACACCATATTACAACTTTAAGCTTACAACTGTCACGAAGCCCCCAGTTGTAATAAAGGTCTTTTACAAGTGTTATCTCCTGAAAGTTGCAATAAATATATTTTTAACAACTATTTTATTTTGTTAGTTGTAATAGATGTCTATTACAACTTTATTTTTTGCCAGTTGTAATAAATGCCAACTTTTAATGTAATTGACTCTTTACATTTTGATGAAATTTTAATTAGAATGAAAAATCAGCGGACATGAAATTTTTACGCCTAAAAATTGAAATTTTTACTTATTAGTTCTAATTTATTTATTACTTATTTACTAATTACAATTGATAATTATATTCAATATTTTAGAAAGTTTAATATCTGAAAATTTGTTATAATAAATTTAGAAACATTTGCAAAATTTGTATTTTTTTTTGAAATCTTCATAAAGTTAAAACATTAGCTAGATTTAAACTTTATAAAATATTTAAATTTAGAGTAACTCATAAACACTGAATTTTTTTGAAATTCAATAAATATAAATATTATCTTACGAATTATTACTTTTATATGAATTTCAAAGTTTTATTTAGTAATATTCTTTTATCTGTATATACAAGTATTCTATTTCTTGAAATGGCTGAAATTTTGGGTTTAAACAAATATTTTCTTCCAAACTGAAAATTTTATGTGTTTTCCCTCCTTTACAAAATTTCCCTCCAAACCGGAAGTTCTACTGCTTCCATTTGTCCAAAATTTGGCTTCGAACTCTAACTCGTTTCGCACCCATCAACCATTATTTTTAGTGTGGTGCTAAGGGCACCCCAATATGTTCTTTCTAATACCGCAACTAAAAAATACCACAAGAATTGCTATTACACTCTTCTTAATACCACACACTTAAAAAATAGGGGCTACCACACTGTTTTACCCTATTTCTATTTCGCTTGATATTCGTTCGTCATCGTTTCTAAAACCAATCAATGAGCTAAACCCTAGATCTATAACCGATCAATGAATTCGACGCCACAATGTCGAAGAATATACAATAACCGTGAATAAAGTTTGAATTAAGTAAACTAAAAGTTAAAGTGAAAGATTAGGGTTTTTAGATAGATTATCGTACGAAGTTTAATTTTTCGCGTGAGATGTGAAAAGACAAGAATTACGAGAGATTATGGTTTTTGGATCAGCTTAGTATGTGATTAGTTTGACAAATAATGATTGAATGGTAGATTATAATGGAAAGATAATGTGCTATTAGAAAGCATACAAACTATAATAAGTTTTATTTTTTCAATTGCTTAACATATTTAATGCCCTTAGATCCGCGGTGTTTTTATTACGGCATCTGCCCGTTCACTTCCCCATCTCCTTCGTTAAAAACGAAACATTACCATCGTGTTCTCCTTTTCATCTTTCCCACAAATTCAAATCCAAATGCCGCTTACTCTATTTCCAGTCAAAACAAAAGGCAATCGTCTGAGTTTGCCGTGCTAAAAAAGTAAAGCTTCCGTTGTCAATGGAAAATCGAAAGAAAAATGGCGCCCGTATCTTCTCTTAAATCCATGGCAAATACAATTCTTCAATCAGACTCCGACCGTCGATCAGCAGTTCTTTCTTGATTCCTCTTCATTTCAGCAACATGCAGCGTGGTCTTGAGCCTCTTCTCAGAGTAATTATAGAAGGATGGATCTGGACTTGTATAGAGTCCACTCCTACAATCTCACACGCAATCAGTCTTCTTCCAAAACCAAAACTCTCGCCCAAAATCAACGTTATTTATTTACATTTCCCGCCACCAAAAATAATCCACTGATCAAATATCGGCTCAACTCCTGCGCACGATAATGGATCTTCCAGTGATCGATTTATCCGGTTATAGTTGGGGTACGGCGACAGCGGAGGAGGTTGTGGCGCTCTGCTCGTAGGTTAGCAGATCGCTGAAGGAAATGGGCTCGTTGGTGATTAACTTTTTTATGAGAGATAATGGGTTTTTTATTATCAAATGCGACATGGAAGAAGATGGAAGAGATAATAGGTTTGTTCAACTTTGTTACATTGATGCTGCAGTTAGCCTTGGAACGATGGATTGAAAATGCCTGCAACTCTGCAAGTATGTTCAACTTTGTGAAATCTAACAGCTAGAATAGCTTAAACACATTTTACATGCAATCCTAACCTGCTCTGTGTTTTGTCGCTGTAGTCTACCCTCACACTATCCTTATTTTTCACTCCAGTCTACAACCATGATATTACCCTAATAAAATACATGTTCAGATACATTCAAGTATCAACCTTAGCTAACAATACGGATGCACCTAAATCTTGAGCGCCTGATCTTAGACATGCAAATGCATTTCTTTTAATTTTCTTCTTGAATTGTGAATAAAAAAAATTGTCTTTTTATTTCCGCACTATAATTTTTTTATCATGACTATTTGTTAACATTTCTTGCAGGCAGTGAAGCCTGGTGACACAATTTTTATTGGTCAATATTTGTTCACTGGGAGTGAAACTACTTCAGTTTAGCTAGAGTTAGGACTCTTTGCTTTTGTAGTTTTACAATTATGTCAACCCTCTCTTTCAGTGGGATGCTAGTTTATTTCATTCCATATTTAGTAACTCTCACGGTCTCCAATCTCCATGTGAATTGACTAAGCTCTTTTCATAGTTCATACATGAATGGATTATTGCTAGTGTACTGAATATTTTTTTGAGGTGTCTGATTGTTTGACTCACATGATCTCTTTGCTTTAAACATGCAGGTAAATGACTAAATGAGGTGAAGAGAGACGATGTTGTCTGTTTGATAAATAACACCGCTGCTCTGTCTGGATCTCTGTTCACTTTGCATGTTTCTCAGACCCATATTGACTTGCCTACTCTGTCAGATGCTGACAAAGAAGCATGCTGATTGGCTGTGTTGCGCGTATATTATCTCTTTACAACTGTCACAGTCTTACTAAAAGTAGGAAGTCATAATAGTGGAATTGTTATGCAGTTGCAACCCTTCGAGCACATCACTGTTGGATGATTGTCTGTATGCCTATTACTGCAGATTATCAAACACATGAATTTTACACTCCTTTTACTTCTGGTCTCTTTTCCTTGGTCAAGGAGACTCAATGTTGATAATCTTGTCATAATGTAACTTCTGTTACACAACATCTGACTCTGGACATATTGATTGTTTCAGTTCATTAGGAAATGGGGTGTTCGAAATAACGTTAATTTCCTCTCATTATCCTATACAAGACAAGCTGAAGATGTTCGCCATGTAAGATCCATTCATACTCATCTTCTTCAATATACTGTTTGGTCGCCTGTCTTTTTATGTTTTTAGCTGAATGAATCGGTTGATAACATTATGGTGATTGGCTTTTATCTTCAAAATTAAGCATCTACATTCACTTGTCATTTACTGCTGAGCTAAAATATATGATATGTTTGTGAAACCAGGCACGTGATTTTCTCTCAAAGTTGGGTGACCTTCGGCAGACACAGATCTTTGCAAAAATTGAAAATGTTGAGGCAAGTTTTTTTGCAACATTATTTTTCACAAAAAAATTCTAGGTTATTGTGGATTTTCTTCTTTATTATACAATCTTCCATTCAAAGTTCACCTATAATTTCTTTCCGTTTCTTCAACAGGGTCGGAACCAATTTGATGAGATCCTACAAGAAGCTGACGGTATTATTCTTTAAAGGGGTAATCTTGGAATTGATCTCCCACCCGAGAAGGTGAACATATAGCATGCATATTGTCTTAATTGATAATGTTTTGAGTATCTTACGTTGGGGATTTTGTGGTTTGAGACGCTAATGGAGGAGAATGATTGCCGTACTTCTGACTTCAAGGATTTGCGTAGCAAATTCTTTCAGACAATAGTTCAACCCACCAGGTACAAAAGGGTTATCAAACTATTGACTGCAGGATTCAATGAAGTCTTGAAACAGCGTAATCGGATTCAAAATTTGTACCATTTTGATCCGACCAAGAACACTCTTAAATTTGGTATCTGATGATGCAAGTAGAGAAGAAGAATAAAGAGAAGAAGAAGAGAACAAATCTGCAGCAATTTCTGGAATTTGCAACACCTGTAAGGTGTTACAGAGAACGACAGCGTTAGAAACGCTTTAATGATGTTGCAGATTAATATAGGAAGAAGAAGATGTATTCAAAGTTATCTGAAATGAATTTGCGCAGTTCTATATATAGACGATGAGAAGAGGCATCCATTAGGCAAGCGTTGCAACCATTTAATTGCAACAGTCATTTTTGTTCGGATCTGAACATATGCACCATTTCAGTTTTGCAACGCTTCTGAAGCGTCGCTTCCCTTCGGGTTGAAACCGGTCAACCGCCAAAATGTCACCGGTCGACCATTTTCAAACAGAGAGTAAAACTGTCGACCGAGTGAATTTTGGCCTGTCGACTGGTCTAATGGATCACAAGACCCCAAGAGCCCCAAGGCCCATCTTTTGATATTTTAAATATTATTATATATGCCAAGTTCATGCCTAAGGCCCATTGCCTTATCTCTCCTTCTCTTCTTTCTTTTGTTATAATACTTCATGTCTTTACATATATAGAGACAACCCTTTGTCTATTCCATGATGTGGGACAAAGAGTTCTTTCCATTTCTTCTTCCTTCTTACTTCTCTCTTCAAAAACAAACCCATACCCAAACTAATTTGAAAATTTACAACATTCTCCCCCAATTTTCAAGATAAAATGGACGGCTGAGTCACTAGTGTGACTTCCTACATACCCAAGTGGGATCAAGCCTATGCAGTTCTAAGATCAAGTTTTGCATCATCGTGGAAACAACACATAAATAAAAGTATTTTTTGGATTTGAACTTTTACTTAGTGTAAACCATTCAAAGTTCTATCGAGATTCAATGGTGAACAAATCTTGAACCAAGTATCCCTTAATGATAAAACCGGAATAATCACACATGCTGTATTCCGTAGTTAGAGTGTTCTGTATTGCTCAGCACGTTAATGGCCATGTGCTTAAATCCTCGTTCATGAGTCTACTTAGAAAGCGGTCTTACTTTCCTAGGAAACGACATGATTTCCATACTTATATAGGTAAGTCACTTAAGGTGTTTCTGCGAGACACCTTTTAGGGTTTTTAGACTTATTAAGGATTTTTATCCATCCTTTGTTCATGCAGAATCCAACACTAAACATTATGGGATTTTTGATTTAGTCTTCCATAATCATTTCCATAACTTGGTACCCATTGAACTTTGTCTATCCTTTTCAAGACACAAGTTGGGTTTCTGTTAAGGATGATCAATCTTCATTCACAGACCTTAGTCCCATTTCTTTTGACTTTATAGAAACTATAGCCTTTGGAAGACTCTTCATAAGTAGGTCAGCCAAGTTTTTCTTTGTTTCTATATAGTCAACAGTTATAACTCCACTTTTGAGTAACTGTCTCACCATGTGATGTCTTAGACTTACATGTCTAGACTTTCCATTATATGTTTTATTAGAAACATTATATATCGTTGCTTGATTATCTCAGTTAATCAAGACTGTTGGAGATGGCTTCTTCCACAATGGGATTTCTACTAACAAATTTCTAAGCCATTCCGCTTCTTTACATGCGTCTGCTAATGCAATCAATTCTGACAACATAGTTGAATCAGATATACAGGTCTGCTTCTTGGAAGCCCAAGACACAGCAGCGCCTCCTAATGTAAATATCCATCCAGTCGTAGACTTGGATTTCGATTGTACATTGCTCCAGGTTGCATCACTATATCCCTCAATTACAGCAGGATATCCTTTATAAGATAAACCATATTTTATGGTTCCCTTTAAATAAGCTAAAACTCTGGAAATAGCTTTCCAGTGTTCAAAACCTGGATTACTCGTAAATCGACACAATACACTTATAGCATGTGCGATATCTGGTCTAGTGCAATGCATAGCATACATAAGACTCCCAATAATACTGGAATATTCCAATTGAGAAATGGTACGTCCAGTTATTTTCTAACTTTATACTTGGATCTAAAGGAGTTGGTGCTGGTTTGACATTATAATGATTATACTTCTTTAGGACTTCTCAATGTAATGAGATTGAGTTAGTAATAACTCCCCCGTTTTTCTAATGATTTTAATTCCTAAAATTACATCAGCCTCTCCCAGATCTTTCATATCAAATTTAAAAGATAGAAACTTCTTAGTTTCATTTACACAAGATATGTTGGAACCAAATATCAACATGTCATCAACGTATAAACATATTATAACATAACCGTTGTTATCCGATTTGCTATAGATACATTTATCTGCATCATTAACAATGAATCCAAATGACAGTGCAACTTTATCAAACTTCTCATGCCATTGCATGGGAGCTTGCTTCAGCCCATAAAGAGATTTAACTAATTTACAAACTTTCTTTTCTTGGCCTGGGGTTATGAAATCTTCGGGTTGTTCCATGTATATCTCTTCTTCTAAATCTCCATTTAGAAAAGCTGTCTTTACATCCATTTGATGTATGACCAAGTTATGAATTGATGCAAGTGCTATTAAACAGCGTATCGAAGATATGCGAGCCAGTGGATCATATGTATCAAAATAATCTACTCCTTGTCTTTGTTTATATCCCTTAGCAACTAATCTGGCTTTGAACTTATCAATGGATCCATTTGTATTCAACTTTTTCTTGAATATCCATTTACATCCAATAGGTTTAGCACCAGGAGGTAAATCACTTAATACCCAAGTTTGGTTTAACATTATGGAATTCATTTCATAATTGATAGCTTCTTTCCAGAAATTAGAATCTCTAGAACTCATAGCCTCAGAATAAGTTTTGGGATCATCATCGACGTTCATTACATATCTTGTCACATTAAGGACTTCGTCCTTATTGCCTTCTACGAGATATGTTGTGAAGTCAGGACCATAGTCCTTCTCTATTCTCGCTCTTTTACTTCTCCTGTGTTTAGTACTATTATCTGGTGCTGACACCTCCTTGCTGTTTTGAGCAGGAGCATATTCATCATCATTTGTATTATTAGTCTCAGTTGGTTCTGGACTAGAAGATCTTAATGGGTTCTCAACAGTTTGATTTTCAAAAAATTCTACCTCTACAGATTCTATGACTTCTAAGGTATCAAGAATCATAAATCTATAAGTTATACTATTAAGAGAATACCCAATGAAAACACATTTAAAAGCTCTATTACCTAACTTTGGTCGTTTAGGGTCTGGTTTTCTAACATAAGCTAAGCAACCCCAAACTTTGAGTCTAGTAAGATTAGGTTTTCTATTAAACCATAATTCATAAGGAGAAATATTATTCTTCTTAAGTGGTACTCTATTTAAAATGTAACATGCAGATAATATAGCATCTCCCCATAAGTTATAAGGTAAATTAGAACTTATGATCATGGCGTTAACCATTTCTACTAAAGTTCTATTTTTCTTTCAGCAACACCATTTTGTTGTGGTGTATAAGGGTAGTACATTGGTGAATAATACCATTTTGTTTGCAAAACAAAGTAAACTCATTTGAAAAATATTCACCACCACGATCTGAATGTAACACTTTAATTTTGATTCCTAATTGTGTTTCGACTTCTGCTTTGTAAATTTTGAATTTATCAAAGGCTTCATCTTTAGATTTCATTAGATATACATAAGCATATCTAGAATAATCATCAATAAATATAGTATTGGTTACCACCATAGGTGATATGACTTTTCAAGTCACCCACATCACTATATACCAAATCAAGCAAACCAGTTTTCCTTTCAACTTATTTAAAGGATTTTTGATGTATTTTTGCTTGAACACATATTTCACATTTAGAAATGGATTCGAAATCACAATCAGAAATTAATTCTAATTTATGCATATTTCTAAGTGACTTATAATTAACATGTCCTAATCTACCATGCCATAAATTAACAGAGTCAACAATATAAGCAGAAGATTTCTTCATTAGATTCAACTTAATCATGTCGTTACAAGAATATCCCTGTCCAATAAATTTGATGTTCTTGAACAACACTAATTTATCAGACTCATACACCATCTTGAATCCTCCTTTGTTAAGAAGGTATCCAGAAATCAAATTCTTACACATATCAGGTACATAAAATACATTGACTAAAGTAAGAGCTTTCCCAGAGGTGAATGTCAATTCAATAGTGCCTTTTACCAGAACTTTGCTTGCAACTTTGTTTGCGCCAGTTACTTCGCTGGATTCTCCATTATTCTCATCGTAAGTCTTGAACAGATTACGGTCTTTGCAAATATAAATAGTCGCTCCAGTATCGAGCCACCAATCATTGTCAATGCCACTAACGGAGTTCGCCTCTTGTACGACAGCCACAAGCTTTTCTTCGACCATATTCACTTTTTGTTGTTTCTTCCGAAGACGACAGTCTCGGGCATAGTGGTCGGGTTTGTGACAATAGAAACAGTCACCCTTTTTCTTATTCTTGGAATTAGTACCTTTCTTTTTGAACTGTGTCTCATTCTTAGGCTTCAACTTATCGTTAATTTCAACATTATTAGCCTTAGATTGAGACTCAGTTTGCGGATTATCATCTAGTTCGCGTTTACGAGAATCCTCTTCAATACGAAGATGATGCTGTAAACCGTCTAAATCATAATCTGTTTCTGCATGCTTTAATTTTTTCTTATAATCATTCCAAGAATTCGAGAGTCTCGAAATAATAACTCCAACAATAAATGATTCAGGGAGATCAATACCGGCATCCTTAAGTTGATTTACTAACAGCAGTATTTCACATACTTGTCCAATTATGGACTTGTTAGTGACCATTTTGAAATCCATAAAATTGCATATAAGAAATTTCTTATTACTTGCCTCAGAGATGCGATATTTGCTTTCTAGCGCAGTCCAGAGTGCCTTCGCAGTGTCCAAGGTCCTATGAGCATTGTATATCGGAGTAGACAGTGCATTCAGAGTGTGGCCTCTGCATAGAAAATCTTTCTCTTTGTGCTTTGCCCTTTTAGCTTTTAGTTCCGCACTATCCTTATCGGTTTCCTCCAGTATTTTCTCCAATCCATCTTCGAGAATATGAAATAATTTAACCGTGATCAGAAAGAATTTCATAGTCTCTTGCCAACGAGTGAAATTCTCTCCATCAAATCGCTCTAACTTCGTCAAATGCTGATTCATCACTTGCAACGCGCTCAAACCTTCCATGGTTGAGTATTGTCTAAAAATTTGTTGGGGATTTTGTGGTTTGAGACGCTAATGGAGGAGAATGATTGCCGTACTTCTGACTTCAAGGATTTGCGTAGCAAATTCTTTCAAACAATAGTTCAACCCACCAGGTACAAAAGGGTTATCGAACTATTGACTTCAGGATTCAATGAAGCCTTGAAACAGCGTAATCGGATTCAAAATTTGTACGATTTTGATCCGACCAAGAACACTCTTAAATTTGGTATCTGATGATGCAAGTAGAGAAAAAGAATAAAGAGAAGAAGAAGAGAACAAATCTGCACCAGTTTCTGGAATTTGCAACACCTGTAAGGTGTTACAGAGAACGACAGCGTTAGAAACGCTTTAATGATGTTGCAGATTAATATAGGAAGAAGAAGATGTATTCAAAGTTATCTGAAATGAATTTGCGCAGTTCTATATATATAGTCGATGAGAAGAGGCATCCATTAGGCAAGCGTTGCAACCATTTAATTGCAACAGTCATTTCTGTTCGGATCTGAACATATGCACCATTTCAGTTTTGCAATGCTTCTGAAGCGTCGCTTCCCTTCGGGTTGAAACCGGTCGACCGCCAAAATGTCACCGGTCGACCGTTTTCAAACAGAGAGTAAAATTGTCAACCGAGTGAATTTTGGCCTGTCGACTGGTCTAATGGATCACAAGACCCCAAGAGCCCCAAGGCCCATCTTTTGACATTTTAAATATTATTATATATGCCAAGTTCATGCCTAAGGCCCACTGCCTTATCTCTCCTTCTCTTCTTTCTTTTGTTATAATACTTCATGTCTTTACATATATAGAGACAACCCTTTGTCTATTCCATGATGTGGGACAAAGAGTTCTTTCCATTTCTTCTTCCTTCTTACTTCTCTCTTCAAAAACAAACCCATACCCAAACTAATTTGAAAATTTACAACATCTTATAGCTATAAAGTGCATAAATCGTTACAAAGGTCTTTACCATTAATTTGATTTGGTGTGAGGGACTTATTAAGGGTAGTACAAAAACCATACAGTGTTACACAGTTTTGTACTGTAAATTGGATTTGGCTTACAATTAAGATGAGTATCTACAACATCAAGGATAATTAATTCATAAAACTTTTGCATTTCATAGTACAAAGTACAGGTTTATAATAGTATTCAGGATTTGACTTTTGCATCTCTTAGAACAGTTTGCATTCCTGGATCAATTAACAAACTTATATCACTTTGAAGAGCAATTGAAAAATAATTGAGGGGTTACACTAACTTGTACGATTGTATGATTGTAAATAAACGCACAGTAGTAAGTGGCTACAGTTGTGTACTATTCTAGCGGTTGACATAGGGGTTGATCTCAAATCGTATAAAGTAATATGTGTTTGAACCAGAAGATAAAGAAAATGTTAGATGAGTATGAAGCAATTTGAACTAGAAGAACATTCTAATGCTTAATTTCTTATTAATTATTCCTCTTCTGTCTTTTTCTGTTAAGATTATTTTATGCTTGTTAATATATCAATTGATCGTGGTTTCTGAGAACTTTAATCCTAGAGTAATAGGGTTACACAAACATAGGTTTCCTAGTGAATTGGAATTATCAAATTCTTTAGTGATAACATATGATTGAATTGCATAACGGAGGTGATATTTGCACTGTCATTCTTTCTGGTACTTTTAATCTGGACATTAGCAGCATAAATTGTGGCCTTGGTCATGGCATTAGGTAACACATTTTCTCTGTTTTGTATACTTTTATATTTGAGAAGTGTTCATAAGCATCCATCCATATTATTATATCTTATTAGTTACCACCTTCTATAAAACAGTAAAAGGGAAAATAAACCGGGTAGCATTTTTCAGTAATTAGGAATAGCATCTGTTATTTTTTATTTATTTTTTGTATTGTGGGTGCATCCAATATATTTTAAGCACATTCACTGTGATGATTGAGGGGGTAATGCCATATACTTCATGCAGCTTATTGATGATTGTGATGTACAAAAAAGATTCACAACCAAACATTTACTAATCTTTGTAGAGAAACTGTGATATGTACCAAATTACCGGAAAAAAGGAATCACATGTTCTCAATTCTAATGTATAATTCTAACAAATGTTTTATTAAGGAGTAGGAATAATTGAAATATACCACAATATTTGGTTTGAGAGATTATGTAATATTATACCTTTATTTATGTTCATTTAGATTATGTAGTTATCGTTTATAGTTTTCTTATTCTGTACTGATTTGGATGATTTGTTTACAAGTTGTACTGATTTAGATTATGTAGTTATTTTTTACAAGTTGTGCTTAAATGTTTACAAGTTGATTTGGATGATTTGTTTACAAGTTGTGCTTAGTTGTTTTCTTATTCTGTGCTTAGTTGTAGTAAAGTGTATTACAACTGATAGAAATATTTTTGTGTGTGTGTATATATATATATATAGGGCTGTCAATGGATACTCGAAAAATCCGAAATCAGGCCGCATCCGCATCTGAAAAACGGATAAATATCCGATATCCGGAAAAGCGGATGCAGATGCGGATCCCGAACTAACTGTCACATCTAACGTACACTCACATAACAAGAGGAAGAGGCGCGATTGCTATTTCAAATGTGTTTTCTTGCTTGTCTGAGGAGGAAAGATTTTCAGACAATTGCAAAGCTTTCGTATTAAAGCTCAAAGTTCAATTACAGTGCCCACGTCAACACTTGCACATAACATTGAGACCATGGACAACAAAACGCATCAGACCAGAAGATTTTGCTGCAAATCTTGAGGGTAAATGAGCTGGAAAATCCAAATCGAAGTGAAACAGAGAACAGTTGATAGGAATAAATAAATAGAAACTAAATTTTATTACTAAAGTAAAAACTAACCATGTGCCAATTCCCGTAAATGATAGCTCAGCTGCAAAGGATTCGATCAAGGCAAAATTAGCATGTGAAATACTGTAGTATGAAGGGATATATACACACAGCCTAGCATAAAAATATATAGGGCCAGGTAACATGAGGCAGTAAAACATATGTGAATCACTGTGTAAACACAGCCAAGGATTTGCAAAATTATTGGGCCAGCTAAACTTGAGTAACAGTAAACTATTTTATTTAATGAATGTACAAACCCAAATCTGTATCCTGCTAAACCAGGTTACACTCTGATCATTTTTCCTATTCACCTAAGACTGCATTGAATGAACGTCCTTGGTAACATTAAAAATATATATATTTATACGAGCGTCACGGCACGCGCTTCGCGCATAGATTGTTGTCCCTAAGGTATATAGAATGAGTATCTAGCAAACCTTTCATAGTCGGTTAAATGCTATAGCCTATGGTCAAACAAATGTGCACGCACCCATACCCAAACTATTGGGCAACAAAACTTAAGCTACAGGACTATTTGTATCCTTATTAGTACAAATATTAAGCTACAAATTTATATTCACAAATTAAGTGATTGATTTTGGGATTATGTGCTCAAAAAGTGATTTTTAAACATGTGATTATATAGTCCAAATTTATCTTTATGTTATGTAATAATGGTCATATTATGTTTATTTTAATTTATTGTGGATCACCTCATTTTGTTGTTTCCCCCTTACCATTTTTGTCTACATTGATTTATTTACACTTTTTTCATGCTATTTCCCCTTCCCCCCTCCTAATTCTCTCTCTCTCTTCATTTCTATTTATATTTACATGTGCTTATTCCTTTTTTCCTCATATAAATATTCTTTGACCAGTTGCCTAAAATTTTGCATTAGTTGTCTAAAATTTTGCATTAGTTGCCTCATTTGATTTAATGTTGAATCTATTAAATTCTTTTATGATAAAAAAGATGCATTATTTAGGTCTATTTTAAAATTGACATTAGTTTTGTTAACTTGATTGGAATCTTTCAGTTTAAAAAGAATTGTACGTTAATTATATTCATTGAGTTATTAATATAGTACATATATGTTTATGTTAACGTAAAAGGAAAGTTTTAATAAATTAATTGTTTGATTTTGGGATTAGATGCTCAAAAAGGCAATATTCAAACGTGTGAATTTATAGTCCAGATTTACCATTTTTGTCTACATTGATTTATTTTCCCATGCCCTCCCCCCCTCAATTCTCTCTCTTTCTCTCTCTATCTATGTATTATTCATTTCTATTTATATTTACATATGCTTATTTATTTTTCCTTACATGCATATTCTTTGGACAATTGCCTAAAATTTTGCATTTGTAGCCTCATTTGATTTAATGTTGAACCTATTAAATTCTTTTACGACAAAAAAGATCATAAAATTATTTGAAGGGCAATTTGGGTACTTCACGGTCGGACCATATTTAAAAGGTGAAGAGTTAATTCTAGAATAGCGCATTCGCAGGCTGTGAGTAATTGAAGCAGTCAAACGCTTTAAATTTTGCAGATGCTTTTTTCTTGGGCTTTTCAAATGGAAATATATTGATGTGCTTCAAATAAAACACGTGGATGCTAGTTTTCCGTATTTTAACAGATTTTATTGAGATGTATGAAGGGCGTTTTTGTCAGTTCAGGTGTACACCAAAAAAATGTGACATAAAACCTATTCCGATTATTAGTAAAGATATATTTGCACTTCCTCTGATCGCAACAGTAAACATCATGTGCAACTTTCCTTCATTCTTCCTATATATACACACTACAACGTGTTTCTTTCATCAACCAGATCTTCTCGAAGAAAAAAAAAGACACACACACACTACCATGTATATTCAAACTTCAAAAATCAAAACCAAAACAGAAACAAGTGAACTTGGATTCACTGGGATCGGGGGAAAGAGTGCTTCAGCCTGGTAAGCATACAACACAGTTCGATCATATGTTGGGCTTTCACTTTTCTGTTCAGCATGGCCTTATGGGGAGGAGTTGGCAAGCTAGAGTATTCGATCGACTTTGGGAATGATGGCGTTGAAGTCCTGGGGTGTCGGCGATCTGAAGGTCAGAGGAAGGGGGAAGTGAGGCAGTGGAAACTGTGGTGGTGCGGCGGCGTGTAGTTGAGTCTGGCAGTGGGGGAGTTAAGTTGAACGGAAAAAGGTTCATGGTGAATACTGGCAAACTGGAGCGGCTAGGGTTGCCGGCGTTTGGAGTAGTGACAGCTGGCGGAACGACGGTCGTCCTGGCCTGACCGAGGGGGCCTACAGATGATCGTGGCGGCCACAGTTTTTGGGGATCGAAGTGAAGCTTATGAGAATCGAGAAAGGGAAGAAGGAATAAGGTTTGTCCTGATCGAATGGAGAAACGGCGTTTTACTTAATCCGCTATTGACGTGGATTGGATTGAAATGGGTAATTAGTTTTTAAAATATTTAATTAGTTTATAACTAGTTTAAATTAATAATCGATTAATATATAAAACTTGAAATAGGTATAACTCGTTCATACATTGTCGGAATCGCGCGAAACAAGATTCGTTGGAATCGTGGTGGAGAGCACTGCATTGTCGGACAAGTTCAGATAGGAATGGAAGCAACCGGATTTTTCATTTAATTTTAAACGCTCGTTTAAAATTAAATGAAACAACACGTGAATCGACCGTCGAAAATAAATGGTGAGTTAAGTTCACACTTTTCTGGACTGCTATGATGTGATAAATCCATGTAATTAAAATAATCAATAATAATATATATTGGTTGATTGGTTGCCTTGGTTGCTTATGGTTGATTTAATGGTTGTTGTTAATTATATTATCGTCATTAATTTATTTATTTAAAATTTTATGCTATCATGAAATGTTATAATTGATGCAGGGAAGAACAGGTTGGAGGGATCCGACCAGATTTCCCAAATATCATGTATATTGTTTATTTTTATATTGTTTACACATGAACTGATTGAACCCCAAATAATGTTGAATCTTATTTAAATGTTAATGGTTGAATGGATGTGATTATTGTTGTGATTTTAATCAATTGAAAGTATTGACTAAGTAGTTGGCAGTGAGGGGCTGAAATCTACTATTTTAAGACGTCATTATACCATCAAGAAAATTGACGTAATATTTAGTTATAAATTTATTTCTATAACTAAATTAAAGTTTTTAATCTATTTCACACAAGTGAATTATATAGAATTTTATAAATATATTTATGTTTAAATCATGTTTTCCAAAAGGATCATTAAACGTTTATATGACATATTCTTGTGTCATTTTCTGAATGGAAAGTCAGGAACTAACTAACGGGTTAGTGATATGAAATAATTGTTTATATAAAACAATTAACTGATATTTTAAATTAATTAAGTTCTTTAATTAATTTAAGGGGGAAATGATAATGGAAATCAGTTAACAATTAACTGACATGTACGGTTGGCAAAAATCAACCGTTTTTAATTGAAATTGACAATTGGATTAATTTAATAAATCTAATCAATAATTTTATGAATATTCGTTAAAATTAACGAATGGTGTTAAATGTTAGTTAATCTTCGATTAACGATATTTTAAAGTAATCGTCGAATTGTTTAGTATTAATAAAGTTAATTACTATTTAACAAGCTTTTAAAAAGGATAATTATTCTATTTTTGTTACCAAAGTTAACTATTTTTAATGTAGTTAATATTAAAGTTAATTATTATTTTAATTAATAATAATTAAAGCGATGACTTTTAATTAGCATTTAAGAAGTGATTAAATGGCGATAAAGTTGATCAAAGTCTAATAAGAGTTTTATAAAAGGATTATAATCTGAGTTACAAACAAAGTTTGGAAAAGTGATAATAAATTTAGTAAGTAAAATTGGAAGTAATTATAATAGGGTGGTTAAATGGATCCGTGTAAAAGGATATTGGATAGTTTAATAATGTAAGTAAAGAGATTATAGGGAAATTGCAAATGTAAGATATGGTTTATGAAAATCATATTGAATTCGAATGGTAAATAAGATTGGAAAGTTTACTTAATGAAGTAAAAGAATGAGCATGTAAAAATGGGTCTTCAAATAAAAGAAAATGGTTTATAAAACCATACTAAATGGAAATGGGAATGATGTATCAGATTTGGGTGTTGCAAACTTGTATTATCTTAAGATCTGAACGTTGTCAATCAAGGTTTGAGAGGTAATTAGAATACCCCAACTTGAACGACTTCACTATTGTCGAGAGATAGTATTTGTTGAAAAGGGTCGGGAAGTGATTATCGAATTATTTATGATTGAATAAAATTTATCATTTATTTAAATAACCTTTTAAAATGGATTTACTATGCTAGTTTAGTTAACCAGAATGATAATTACTTTTATTTAATAATGACTAAAGCAAGTGGTTTACAATTGGAATTCCCTTTCAAACGAAATAAAAGTTATGGAATGGATTAATATGAAAAGGATTTGAAGCTTAATTCAAATCATATAAACAAAGTTTGTAAAAGAAGGGTTTTACCAAGACGATGATTTTAAGAATAAGCGTTCACCTAAGAACAGAATTAAGTGAAATGTTTTTGAAATAAGGGAAGGATTTTGGTAATTAAACCTTTGTTGTTTGATTAAATAAAATATACTTTACTTCCAAAAGATAAAGGAAATGGAAGGTGAGTTATGAAGCTATAGCGATAATTTCAACATAAGAAAATATGAAAGGATTTTGAGAATATATAAACGATATTCCAAGAAAAAGGGAATAAAAGGTGTTGTATGGATATGGATATGGAAATATTTCGAGACAAAAGAAATATAAGGAAGGGATTTGGGTAATTACATTTACAGGTTATGGTTAATGTTTTCAAGCAACTAAAACAAAAGAGTTTCACTGAGATAAGGATTTTGAATCGATTGGTGAAAATCAATGGAATAGTTTTGAATGAAATATTTATATCAGGGACCTGAGATGCCAATGTACTTAAGAGCATTGTTATGATTTGATAGTTAAATAACCAACTATCAAAGGAATATTATTGGACCCTTTGACGTGTTGTTTCGAAGAGACCGGGATGAGAAATAGACCCAAAACCACTTTGAATCAACTATGCGAACGCGACTAACTGGCAGGCTTAAAGATGGAGCGTTGAAAACCGTGGATCTTCATAAGCGGAAGGATTGCTGTCGAATTTCTATGACTTGCAACCAGAGGTTTTCTGATGTGATTTGATCGTGGTTGAGATTTTACGGATTGTAAGGACTACTCGCTACCGATTCCTTGGATGCAGTAGGAGGGTGCCTTCGGTTCATCCTGTTCCTGAATGACTTGTACGGACGAATGTCTAATAGAGTATTTCCTAAAAACCACATACGTTGATTTTTACAAATATACCGAGTTGGTGTCAAAGAGGGGCACTTCTTTTATACCCAGAGTGTATTTGTGGACGTCAATTAGTGGTTTGACAGATCTGACGATATGACATTCAAAGTGAATGGAGACGTGCTATTGTAGAAAGACGAACATGACCTCAAGCCTCATCAACCGGGAAATGGCAAAAAATCAGGTAGGTAGCATAGCTTTGTGGGTCGCACCCATTAAAAGGGTATATCATTATCTGATCCGGAGAAATCAAATGTCTTTGGTTGTCCCTTTTATTTTACATGTATGTTATTAGATCGGTTGGCTGGCCCCCAACCGTGGTAATGATATATTCGATACTCTCATGAGAAATGAGGGACCGACCACGTATAGCCGGGTTGCAAGATGTTCTTGTTGAACCCCAATGTATTCATCTCCGGAGTTACATTGTCGGAAAGGTGGTCCCATACCTTGCCAGGAAATCCATTCTCTAATAAGAGCCCGTGGTTTTGATTGTATACTATATATGCAAAGCATGAGGTGCAAGCGTTCTGCTAGATTGTTATTTATTTACATTTAGACACTATTATAATATCAGAAAAGATATTGAGTTCAAAAATGTTTTAGGCTATATATAGTAAGGTAAAAACCGTCTGTGTTTATGTGTGGGCTGGTCTTACTATTACCCTTTTCTTTCAAAAACGAATTTTTCAAAGTTAAGCAAGTTGTTTGTGCTGTGAATTTATCACTGAAAGTATTCCATACAGATCTAGGTGAATTTTGCTTTGTTTCAAATGTGCTCGGGTCAGACCGAGTATATTACAGGTTAGGTTCCGCTTGGAGTTTCAGGAGCTGGAAGCAGGAGGCTTAATCGTTAGTTATACAAAGTTTATTTCCGTTGTGGATGATGTATGTTGCACTCTGATAAATGGTACGTATATATATATACAGTTTTCTTTTATAAAGAGATTTGATATATTCTTTCCGCTGTGAGATTCTGATGTGTTCTTCTTTTTCTTCTATTCTAACACTTCTTCTTCTCATCCTCTAATTTCTTTCTATTAACAGTTTGGGTTTTCGATACTTGGATTTTTGGCAAGTAATACGGGATTATATATTATTGTTGAAAATTCGAGCATTGAACTTTTCCGGGCTGTTACAGTGGGTATCAGAGCTACTGGTTTAGTGATAATCTTGGTTCTGTGGCGTAACTCAGTAGAAATGGGGTTAGGAATACCCTAGATTGAGTTTGAGTATATAGATGAGAGCACGTATTTTGTAATATTGATATAAAATTATTTTTCCCAATATATTTCGTAAAGCAATAAAAATTATGATTTTCCTCAAATTATTATAATATGGGCAATCATTTAGATTTACTAATGTTGATTTGAATGATATGTTTGGATTGTGTGGTTGATTGCCGAATATAAACTTGAAAATGAATAGACCTGGTTGAAACCAATCTGAAATAATCAAGTTAAATAGATCCAAATTTAATGAATTTAAATGGATATTTAAATTCATTAATGGACTGTTAAAAAATCATTATAATTAAATTTCATGTGAATTGGATAATGTATAAAATTGGTTGGAATGGGTGATATGGATATTTGAACCTAATTGATATTGTTTTAGAGACTAATGAAGTTCATTTGAGTTGAGAACAGATGCAGAAGAGGTAATTCAACTTTAAAATCCATTCTAGAGAATACTGGAGTTAATTGAATTCGGTTTGGCATGCTAATCGAGCAAGCTTGAGAATAATCTATCGCTTATCGCATATTAACGCTCGCAAAAAGGTACACATACGCAAAATATAAAATTTTGGTTTTTATTTGGATTTTGAATTTTTCCGACCGTGTTGGTCGATGTATATATATTTCTTGAACCTGCAATATTGCAGATGTCCCTCCGTATATGGGAGACTCTGCCAAAATTTAAGGTGTTAGAAATTTTTTGAAGATTTTTGGAAAATTTTGTTATTTGAAATAAATTGGTTTTAAAACCAACTAGGTTAGCTTTGAAAATAAAACTGAGTTTTGACTAAATATTTTTGTAAAGATAATGAGCTGTAGCGTTCTTTCTGCCTTAGTAATTTCGGGGACGTAATTCTTTTAAGGGGGAAGGAATGTAACCTCCCATATTTTCTGGTCAATTATTTGAATTATTTTATTATTTAAAATATTGATTTGAATTTAAATAATTGAATTTAACCATTTTATTTTGAATATGTTATTAATATAAATAGTATAATAATATTTTATTTTCAAAACAGTTGGGAAATGTTGAATTTACAATATAATGTGAACGGGCAAATTTAAAACGGTTTAATATGGTTTATTTTGGAAATATAATAATGGATTCAATTATTAAACAATGTTAGAACATATAATTTATAATTATATTATAAAATGAGCTGCAGCGGCGCGGTAGTTCGTAATATTGTGTTTTGAACTTTAAACGGCTGTATATATCCAATATATGTTGGATTTCCTCGAAATAAGAAACACCTGGATCTAGTGGATAATATTTTTCTAATGGAAGAGGAAAAAAATCGAGTTTTCATGTTATAGATTTTGTTTTATATCCAAATCAAATTTTCAAATAGTCGCTATGAAATCATTTGTAAATCATAACGATTTATTTAATAAATTAAAGGGAATTAATTATAAATAGCCAGCAGAAATGGAAACTAATTATCTGATAAACGACAAGAATTGCGGTGTTGGAATTGTATAAAGATAATAATCTTTAGTAAGTAGGAATAATCCATATATTAAAACAATCATTAACCCTTTCAAAATATATACTTAGTTCAGTATAACCTTTTCATAATCTAAATCATGTGGATAAGTTCATAACAAGCAAATGTATATCAAAGTACACACATTAGACATGTCAGTTTGTATGTATAGTAATAAGGCAAATGAAGCACAATTAAACTATGCTCATGTTAGCATTCACTTATCTATATTGGATTCAAGGGATGAACTCTAATGGAGAGAATACTAAAATTCATATACGGCATATGAATATGAACCCAAACCGTGCGAGAATTATGCACTATCCAGTCGTATGTTCACACAAAAAGTTAGGCCAACAAACTAGGCTTATACAATAGTTGATCAAAATGAAACTCAACAAACATAAGGCACTACAACTTCTCCATATGTGAACGCTCCTCTTATGGATCCAGAACTAACTGCAGCATCTGACGTACACACACATAACAAGAGGGAGAGGCGCGATTGCTATTTAAAATGTGTTTTCTTGCTTGTCTGAGGAGGAAGGATTTTCAAACAATTGCAGAGCTTTCATATTAAAGATCAAAGTTCAATTACAGTGGCCACATCAACACTTGCACATAACATTGAGACCATTGTACATCAAAACGCATGAGAATAGAAGATTTTGCTGCAAATCTTGAGGGTAAATAAGCTAGAAAATCCAAATTGAAGTGAAACAGAGAACAGTTGATAGGAATAAATAAATAGAAAAATAAATTTTATTACTAAAGTAAAAAACTAACCATGTGCTAATTCCTATAGAATGATAGCTCAGCCGCAAAGGATTCGATCAAGGCAAAATTAGCATGTGAAATACTGTAGTATGAAGGGATATATACACACAGCCTAGCATAAAAATATATAGGGCCAGGTAACATGAGGCAGTAAAACATGTGTGAATCACTGTGTAAACACAGCCAAGGATTTGCAAAGTTATAGGGCTAGCTAAACTTGAGTAACAGTAAACTATTTTATGTAATGAATGTACAAACCCAAATCTGTATCCTGCTAAACCATGTTACACTCTGATCATTTTTCCTGTTCACCTAGGACTGCATTGAATGAACGTTGTTGGTAACATTAAAAATATATATACTTATATATATATTTGCACTTCCTTTGATCACAACAGTAAACATCATGTGCAACCTTCCTTCATTCTTCCTATATATACACACTGCAGCGTGTTTCTTTCATCAATGCAGATATTCTTCCCAAAGAAAAAAAATGACACACACTACCTTGTATAATCAAACTTCAAAAATGATCAAAAATCGAAACCAAAACAGAAACAAGTGAACTTGGATTCACTGGGATCGGAGTAGAGAGTGCTTCAGCATGGTAACCATACAACACAATTCGATCATATGTTGGGCTTTCACTTTTCTGTTCAGCATGTCCTTATAGGGAGGAGTTGGCAAGCTAGAGTATTCGATCGATTTTGGGAATGATGGCGTTGAAGTCCTGAGGTGTCGGCGGTCTGAAGGTCGGAGAAAGGGTGATGCGATGCGGTGGCAACCGTAGTGGTGTTGCGGAGTGTAGTTGAGTCTGGCAGTGGGGGAGTTAAGTTGAACGGAAAAAGGTTCGTGGTGAATACTGGCGAACTGGAGCGACTAAGGATGTCGGCGTTTGGAGTAGTGACAGCTGGCGGAACGGCGGTCGTCCTGACCTGACCGACGGGGCCTCCAGATGATTTAGGCGGTGGCAGTTTTTGGGGATCGATGTGAAGCTTCTGAGAATCGAGAAAAGGAAGAAGGGAATCGGGTTTGTCGTGATCAAATGGAGAAACCACGTTCTATTTAATCGGCTAATGACGTGGATTGGATTAAAAAGGGTAATTAGTTTTTAAAATATTTAATTAATTTATAACTAGTTTAAGTTAATAATCGATTAATATTTAAAATTTTGAAGTAGATATAACTCGTTCACACATTGTCGGAATCACGCGAAACAAGATTTGTTAGAATCGTGGTAGAGAGCACTACATTGCTGGACAAGTTCAGACAGGAATGGAAGCAACCGGATTTTTCATATAATTTTAAATGCTCGTTTAAAATTAAATGAAACAATGCGTGAATCGGCCATCGAAAATAAACGGTGAGTTAACTCTCATACTTTTCTGGACTGCTATGATGTGATAAATCCATATAATTAAAATAACCGATAATAATATATATATTGGTTGATTGGCTGCCTTGGTTGCTTATGGTTGATTTAATGGTTGTTGTTAATTATATTATCATCGTTAATTTATTTATTTTAAAATTTTACACTATCATGAAACATTATAATAATCCATGATGCAGGGAAGAACAGGTTGGAGGGATCCGACCGGATTCCTCAAATATCATGTATATCGTTTAGTTTTATATTGTTTGCACATGAACTCATTGAACCCCAAATAACACTGGATCCTTTTTAAATGTTAACGGTTTAATGGAAGTGATTATTGTTGTGATTTTAATCAATTGACAGTATTGATTGAGTAGTTGGTTGTGAGAGCCTGAAATCAACTATTTCAAGACGTCATTTTACCATCAGGCAAATTGACGTAATATTTAGTTATAAATTTATTTCTATAACTAAATTGAAGTTTTAAATATATTTTATACAAGTGAATTAAAATAGGAATTTTATAAATATATTTATATTTAAATCATGTTTTACAAAAGGATCATTAAACGTTTATATGACATATTATTGTGTCATTTTCTGAATGGAAAGTCAGGAACTAAGTAACGGGTTAGTGATATGAAATAATTGTTTGTATAATTCAATTAACTAATATTTTAAATTGATTAAGTTCTTTAATTAATTTAAGAGGAAATGATAATGGAAATCAGTTAAGAGTTAACTGACATGTACGGTAGGCAAAAATGAACGTTATTAATTGAAATCGACAGTTGGATTAATTTAATTAATCTAATCAATAATTTTCTGAATATTCGTTAAAATTAACGAATGGTGTTAAATGTCAGTTAATCTTTGATTAATGATATTTTAAAGTAATTATCGAATTGTTTAGTGTTAATAAAGTTAATTATTATTCAATAAGCTTTTAAAAAGGATAATTATTTTATTTTTAGTTATCAAAGTTAACTATTTTTAATGTAGTTAATATTAAAGTTAATAATTATTCTAATTAATAATAATTAAAGCGATGACTTTTAATTAGCATTCAATTAAGAAGTGATTAAGTGGCGATAAAGTTGATCAAAGTCTAATCAGAGTTTTATAAAAGGATTATAATCCGAGTTTACAGACAAAGTTTGTAAAAGTGATAAAAGGTTCGTGGTGAATACTGGCGAAATGGAGTGACTAAGGTTGCCAGCGTTTGGAGTAATGACAGCTGGCGGGACGGCGGTCGTCCTGGCCTGACCGAGGGGGCCTCCAGATGATCCAGGGGGTGGTAGTTTTTGAGGATCGATGTGAAGCTTCTGAGAATCGAGAAAAGGAAGAAGGGAATCGGGTTTGTCCTGATCGAATGGAGAAACCGCGTTCCATTTAATCCGCTAATGACGTGGATTGGATTAAAAAGGGTAATTAGTTTTTAAAATATTTAATTAATTTATAACTAGTTTAAATTAATAATCGATTAATATTTAAAAACTTGAAATAGATATAACTCGTTCATACATTGTCGGAATCACATGAAAGAAGATTTGTTGGAATCGTGGTAGAGAGCACTACATTGCTGGACAAGTTCAGGCATGAATGGAAGCAACCAGATTTTTCATATAATTTTAAATGCTCGTTTAAAATTAAATGAAACAATGCGTGAATCGGCCGTCGAAAATAAACGGTGAGTTAACTCTCACACTTTTCTGGACTACTATGATGTGATAAATCCATATAATTAAAATAACCGATAATAATATATATATTGGTTGATTGGCTGCCTTGGTTGCTTATGGTTGATTTAATGGTTGTTGTTAATTATATTATCATCGTTAATTTATTTATTTTAAAATTTTACGCTATCATGAAACATTATAATAATCCGTGATGCAGGGAAGAACAGGTTGGAGGGATCCGAGTTAAGTTGAACGAAAAAAGGTTCGTGGTGAATACTGGTGAACTGGAGCGACTAAGGTTGTCGGCGTTTGGAGTAATGACAGCGGGCGGGACGGCGGTCGTCCTGGCCTGACCGAGGGGGGCTCTAGATGATCGAGGCGGTGGCAGTTTTTGGGGATCGATGTGAAGCTTCTGAGAATCGAGAAAAGGAAGAAGGGAATCGGGTTTGTCCTGATCGAATGGAGAAACCGCGTTCCATTTAATCCGCTAATGACGTGGATTGGATTAAAAAGGGTAATTAGTTTTTAAAATATTTAATTAATTTATAACTAGTTTAAATTAATAATCGATTAATATTTAAAAACTTGAAATAGATATAACTCGTTCATACATTGTCGGAATCACGTGAAACAAGATTTGTTGAAATCGTGGTAGAGAGCACTACATTGCTGGACAAGTTCAGACCTGAATGGAAGCAACCAGATTTTTCATATAATTTTAAATGCTCGTTTAAAATTAAATGAAACTATGTGTGAATCGACCGTCGAAAATAAACGGTGAGTTAACTCTCACACTTTTCTGGACTGCTATGATGTGATAAATCCATATAATTAAAATAACAGATAATAATATATATATATATTGGTTGATTGGCTGCCTTGGTTTCTTATGGTTGATTTAATGGTTGTTGTTAATTATATTATCATCGTTAATTTATTTTAAAATTTTACGCTATCATGAAACATTATAATAATCCGTGATGCAGGGAAGAACAGGTTGGAGGGATCCGACCGGATTCCTCAAATATCATGTATATCGTTTAGTTTTATATTTTTTGCACATGAACTCATTGAACCCCAAATAACACTGGATCCTTTTTAAATGTTAATGGTTTAATGGAAGTGATTATTGTTGTGATTTTAATCATTTGACAATATTGATTGAGCAATTGGTAGTGAGGGCCTAAAATCTACTATTTTAAGACGTCATTTTACCATCAGGAAAATTGACGTAATATTTAGTTATAAATTTATTTCTATGACTAAATTGAAGTTTTTAAATCTATTTTATACAAGTGAATTAAAATAGGAATTTTATAAATATATTTATATTTAAATCATGTTTTACAAAAGGATCATTAAACGTTTATATGACATATTATTGTGTCGTTTTCTGAATGGAAAGTCAGGAACTAACTAACGGGTTAGTGATATGAAATAATTGTTTGTACAAGTCAATTAACTAATATTTTAAATTGATTAAGTTCTTTAATTAATTTAAGAGGAAATGATAATGGAAATCAGTTAAAAGTTAACTGACATGTACGGTTGGCAAAAATCAACGTTTTTAATTGAAATTGACAATTGGATTAATTTAATTAATCTAATCAATAATTTTCTGAATATTCGTTAAAATTAACGAATGGTGTTAAATGTCAGTTAATCTTTGATTAATGATATTTTAAAGTAATTATCGAATTGTTTAGTGTTAATAAAGTTAATTAATATTTAATAAGCTTTTAAAAAGGATAATTATTTTATTTTTAGTTATCAAAGCTAACTATTTTTAATGTAGTTAATATTAAAGTTAATAATTATTCTAATTAATAATAATTAAAGCGATGACTTTTAATTAGCATTCAATTAAGAAGTGATTAAGTGGCGATAAAGTTGATCAAAGTCTAATCAGAGTTTTATAAAAGGATTATAATCCGAGTTTACAGACAAAGTTTGTAAAAGTGATAAGATTTTTGTTAAGTAAAAATGCAAGTGACTATAATAGGGTGGTAAATAAGAGATTAATAACAAAGTAAAGAGATTGTAGGGAAATTACCAATGTAAGATATGGTTTATGAAAATCAAAATGAATTCGAATGGTAAATAAGATTGGAAAGTTTACTTAATGAAGTAAAAGAACGAGCATGTAAAAATGGGTCTTCAAATAAAAGAAAATGGTTTATAAAACCATCCTGAATGGAAATGGGAATGATGTATCAGATTTGGGCATTGCAAACTTGTATTATCTTAAGATAAGAACGTTGTCGATCAAGGTTTGAGAGGTAATTAGAATACCCCAACTTGAACGACTTCACTATTATCGAGGGATAGTATTAGTCGAAAAGGGTAGGGAAGTGATTATCAAATTATTTATGATTAAACAAAATTTATCATTTATTTAAATAACCTTTCAAAATGGATTAACTATGCTAGTTTAGTTAACCAGAAATATAATTACTTTTATTTAATAATAACTAAAGCAAGTGGTTTACATTTGGAATTCCCTTTTTAAACAAAATAAAAGTTACGGAATGGATTAGTATGAAAAGGATTTGAAGCTTAATTCAGATCATATAAATAAAGTATGTAAAAGAAGGGTTTTACCAAGATGATGATTTTAAGAGTAAGCGTTCACCTATGAACTGAATTAAGTTGAACGGAAAAAGGTTCGTGGTGAATACCGGCGAACTGGAGCGACTAAGGTTGCCGGCGTTTGGAGTAGTGACAGCTGGAGGAACGACGGTCGTCCTGGCCTGACCAAGGGGGCCTCCAGATGATCGAGGCGGTGGCAGTTTTTGGGGATCGATGTGAAGCTTCTGAGAATCGAGAAAAGGAAGAAGGGAATCGGGTTTGTCCTGATCAAATGGAGAAACCGCGTTCTATTTAATCCGCTAATGACGTGGATTGGATTAAAAAGTGTAATTAGTTTTTAAAATATTTAATTAATTTATAACTAGTTTAAGTTAATAATCGATTAATATTTAAAAATTTGAAATAGATATAACTCGTTCATACATTGTCGGAATCACGTGAAACAAGATTTGTTGGAATCGTGGTAGAGAGCACTACATTGCTGGACAAGTTCAGACCTGAATGGAAGCAACCGGATTTTTCATATAATTTTAAATGCTCATTTAAAATTAAATGAAACTATGCGTGAATCGACCGTCGAAAATAAACGGTGAGTTAACTCTCACACTTTTCTGGACTGCTATGATGTGATAAATCCATATAATTAAAATAACAGATAATAATATATATATATATATATATTGGTTGATTGGCTGCCTTGGTTGCTTATGGTTGATTTAATGGTTGTTGTTAATTATATTATCATCGTTAATTTATTTATTTTAAAATTTTACGCTATCATGAAACATTATAATAATCCGTGATGCAGGGAAGAACAGGTTGGAGGTATCCGGCCGGATTCCTCAAATATCATGTATATCGTTTAGTTTTATATTGTTTGCACATGAACTCATTGAACCCCAAATAACACTGGATCCTTTTTAAATGTTAATGGTTTAATGGAAGTGATTATTGTTGTGATTTTAATCAATTGACAATATTGATTGAGCAATTGGTAGTGAGGGCCTAAAATCTACTATTTTAAGACGTCATTTTACCATCAGGAAAATTAACGTAATATTTAGTTATAAATTTATTTCTATGACTAAATTGAAGTTTTTAAATCTATTTTATACAAGTGAATTAAAATAGGAATTTTATAAATATATTTATATTTAAATCATGTTTTACAAAAGGATCATTAAACGTTTATATGACATATTATTGTGTCGTTTTCTGAATGGAAAGTCAGGAACTAACTAACGGGTTAGTGATATGAAATAATTGTTTGTACAAGTCAATTAACTAATATTTTAAATTGATTAAGTTCTTTAATTAATTTAAGAGGAAATGATAATGGAAATCAGTTAAAAGTTAACTGACATGTACGGTTGGCAAAAATCAACGTTTTTAATTGAAATTGACAATTGGATTAATTTAATTAATCTAATCAATAATTTTCTGAATATTCGTTAAAATTAACGAATGGTGTTAAATGTCAGTTAATCTTTGATTAATGATATTTTAAAGTAATTATCGAATTGTTTAGTGTTAATAAAGTTAATTAATATTTAATAAGCTTTTAAAAAGGATAATTATTTTATTTTTCGTTATCGAAGCTAACTATTTTTAATGTAGTTAATATTAAAGTTAATAATTATTCTAATTAATAATAATTAAAGTGATGACTTTTAATTAGCATTTAATTAAGAAGTGATTAAGTGGCGATAAAGTTGATCAAAGTCTAATCAGAGTTTTATAAAAGGATTATAATCCGAGTTTATAGACAAAGTTTGTAAAAGTGATAAGATTTTTGTTAAGTAAAAATGCAAGTGACTATAATAGGGTGGTAAATAAGAGATTAATAACAAAGTAAAGAGATTGTAGGGAAATTACCAATGTAAGATATGGTTTATGAAAATCAAAATGAATTCGAATGGTAAATAAGATTGGAAAGTTTACTTAATGAAGTAAAAGAACGAGCATGTAAAAATGGGTCTTCAAATAAAAGAAAATGGTTTATAAAACCATCCTGAATGGAAATGGGAATGATGTATCAGATTTGGGTATTGCAAACTTGTATTATCTTAAGATAAGAACGTTGTCGATCAAGGTTTGAGAGGTAATTAGAATACCCCAACTTGAACGACTTCACTATTATCAAGGGATAGTATTAGTCGAAAAGGGTAGGGAAGTGATTATCAAATTATTTATGATTAAACAAAATTTATCATTTATTTAAATAACCTTTCAAAATGGATTAACTATGCTAGTTTAGTTAACCAGAAATATAATTACTTTTATTTAATAATAACTAAAGCAAGTGGTTTACATTTGGAATTCCCTTTTTAAACAAAATAAAAGTTACGGAATGGATTAGTATGAAAAGGATTTGAAGCTTAATTCAGATCATATAAATAAAGTATGTAAAAGAAGGGTTTTACCAAGATGATGATTTTAAGAGTAAGCGTTCACCTATGAACTGAATTAAGTTGAACGGAAAAAGGTTCGTGGTGAATACTGGCGAACTGGAGCGACTAAGGTTGCCGGCGTTTGGAGTAGTGACAGCTGGAGGAACGACGGTCGTCCTGGCCTGACCAAAGGGGCCTCCAGATGATCGAGGCGGTGGCAGTTTTTGGGGATCAATGTGAAGCTTCTGAGAATCGAGAAAAGGAAGAAGGGAATCGGGTTTGTCCTGATCAAATGGAGAAACCGCGTTCTGTTTAATCCGCTAATGACGTGGATTGGATTAAAAAGTGTAATTAGTTTTTAAAATATTTAATTAATTTATAACTAGTTTAAGTTAATAATCGATTAATATTTAAAAATTTGAAATAGATATAACTCGTTCATACATTGTCGGAATCACGCGAAACAAGATTTGTTAAACGGTGAGTTAACTCTCACACTTTTCTGGACAGCTATAATGTGATAAATCTATATAATTAAAATAACCGATAATATTAATATATATATATATATTGGTTGATTGGCTGCCTTGGTTGCTTATGGTTGATTTAATGGTTGTTGTTAATTATATTGTCATAGTTAATTTATTTTTCTAAAATTTTATGCTACCATGAAACGTTATAATAATCAGTGATGCAGGGAAGAACTAATTGGAGGGATCCGACCGGATTCCTCAAATATCATGTATATTGTTTAGTTTTATATTGTTTCCACATGAACTAATTGAACCCCAAATAACACTGGATCCTGTTTAAATGTTAATGGTAGGATGGAAGTGATTATTTTGTGATTTTAATCAATTGACAATATTGATTAAGTAGTTGGTAGTGAGGGGCTGAAATCTACTATTTTAAGACGTCATTCTACCATCAGGAAAATTGACATAATATTTAGTTATAAATTTATTTATATAACTAAATTAAAGTTTTTAAATCTATTTTATACAAGTGAATTAAAATAGGAATTTTATAAATATATTTATATTTAAATCATGTTTTACAAAAGGATCATTAAACATCTATATGACATATTATTGTGTCATTTTCTGAATGGAAAGTCAGGAACTAACTAACGAGTTAGTGATATGAAATAATTGTTTGTATAAAACAATTAACTAATATTTTAAATTAATTAAGTTCTTTAAGTAATTTAAGGGGAAATGATAATGGAAATCAGTTAAGAGTTAACTGACATGTACGGTTGGCAAAAATCAACAATTTTTAATTGAAATTGACAATTGGATTAATTTAATTAATCTTATCAATAATTTTCTGAATATTAGTTAAAATTAACGAATGGTGTTAAATGTCAGTTAATCTTTGATTAATGATTTTTTAAAGTAATTATCGAATTTTTTAGTGTTAATAAAGTTAATTATTATTTAATAAGCTTTTAAAAAGGATAATTATTCTATTTTTAGTTATCAAAGTTAACTATTTTTAATGTAGTTAATATTAAAGTTAATAATTATTTTAATTAATAATAATTAAAGCAATGACTTTTAATTAGCATTCAATTGAGAAGTGATTAAGTGGCGATAAAGTTGATCAAAGTCTAATCAGAGTTTTATAAAAGGATTATAATCCGAGTTTATAGACAAAGTTTGTAAATGTGATAAGTTTTTTGTTAAGTAAAAATGGAAGTGACTATAATAGGGTGGTAAAATGGATCCATGCAAAAGGATATTGGATAGTTTAATAACATAAGTAAAGAGATTATAGGGCAATTACTAATGTAAGATATGGTTTATGAAAATCATATTGAATTCGAATGGTAAATAAGATTGGAAAGTTTACTTAATGAAGTAAAAGAATGAGCATGTAAAAATGGGTCTTCAAATAAAACAAAATGGTTTATAAAACCATACTAAATGGAAATGGGAATGATGTATCAGATTTGGGTGTTGCAAACTTGTATTATCTTAAGATAAGAACATTGTCGATCAAGGTTTGAGAGGTAATTAGAATACCCCAACTTGAATGACTTCACTATTATCGAGAGATAGTATTAGTTGAAAAGGTTAGGGAAGTGATAATCGAAATATTTATGATTAAACAAAATTTATCATTTATTTAAATAACCTTTTAAAATGGATTAACTATGCTAGTTTAGTTAACCAGAAAGATAATTACTTTTATTTAATAATAACTAAAGCAAGTGGTTTACATTTGGAATTCCCTTTTTAAACAAAATAAAAGTTATGGAATGGATTAGTATGAAAAGGATTTGAAGCTTAATTCAAATCATATAAATAAAGTATGTAAAAGAAGGGTTTTACCAAGATGATGATTTTGAGAATAAGCGTTTACCTAAGAACTGAATTAAGTGAAATGTTTTTGAAATAAGAGAAGGATTTGATTTTGGTAATTAAACCTTTGCTGTTTAATTAAATAAAATATACGGTACTTCCAAATGATAAAGGAAATGGAAGGTGAGTTATGAAGCTATAGCGATAATTTCAACATATGAAAATATGAAAAGGATTTTGAGAATATATAAACGATATTCCAAGATAAAGGGAATAAAAGTTATTGTATGGATATGGAAATATTTTGAGACAAAAGAAATATAAGGAAGGGATTTGGGTTATTACATTTATAAGTTATGGTTAATGTTTTCAACTAACAGAAACAGAAGAGTTTTATTGAGATAAGGATTTTGAATCTATTGGTAAAAATTAATGGAATAGTTTTGAATGAAATATTTATATAAGGGGCCTGAGCTACGAATGTACTTAACAGTATTGTTATGATCTGATAGTTAAATAACCAACTATCAAATGAATATTATTGGACCCTTTGATGTGTTGCTTCGAAGAGACCGGGATCAGAACTAGACCCAAAACCACTTCGAATATCCTGTGCGAACGCGACTAACTGGAAGGCTTAAAGATGGAGCATTGAAGACCGTGCATCTTCATAAGCAGAAGGATTGCTATCGAATTTCTATGACTTGAAACAAAAAGTTTTATGATGTGATTCAGTTGTGGTTGAGATTTTACGGATTGCAAGGACTACTCGCTACTGATCCCTTGGATACAGTAAATGGGTGCCTTTAGTTCATCCTATTCCCAGATGACTTGTATGGATGAAAATCTGATAGAGTATTTCCTAAAAACCACGTACGTTGATTTTTACAAATAAAACGAGTTGGTGGCGAAGAGGGGCACTTCTTTTATACCCAGAGTGTATTTGTGGACGCCAATTAGTGATTTGACGGATCTGACGATATGGCATTCAAAGTGAATGGAGACGTGCTATTGTAGAAAGATGAACATGACCTCAAGCCTCATCAACCGGGAAATGGCAAAAAATCGGGTAGGTAGCATAGCTTTGTGGGTCGCACCCATTAAAAGGGTATATCATTATCTGATCTGGAGAAATCAAATGCCTTCGGTTGTCCCTTTTATTTTTACATGTATGTTATCGGGTCGGTTGGCTGGCCTCCAACCGTTGTAATGATATATTCGGTACTCTCAAGAGAAATGAGGGACCGGTCTTGTGTTGCCGGATTGCAAGATGTTCTTGTTGAACCTCAATGTATTCATCTCCAGAGGTATATTGTCGGAAAGGTGACCGCATACCTTGCCAGGAAATCCATTCTCCAATAAGAGACCGCAGTTTTGATTGTGTACTATATATGTAGAGCGTGAGATGCAAGTGTTCTGCTAGATTGTTATTTATTTGTATTTAGACACTATTATAATATCAGAAAAGATATTGAGTTCAAAAATGTGTTGGGTTATAGTAAGGTAAAAACCGTTCGTGTTTATGTGTGGGCTGGTCTTACTATTACCCGTTTCGTTCAAAAAAGAATTTTTCAAAGTTAAGCAAGTTCTTTGTGCTATGAATTTCTCACTGAAAGTATTCCAGACTGATCCGGGTGAATTTTGCTTTGCTTCAAATGTGCTCGGGTCAGACCGAGTATATTACAGGTTAGGTTCTGCTTGGAGTTTCAGGAGATGGAAGCAGGAGGCTTCATCGTTAGTTATACAAAGTTTATTTCCGCTGTAGCCGATGTATGTTGTACTTTGATAAATGGTATGTGTATATATATATAGTTTTCTTTTATAAACAGATTTGATATATTCGCTCCATTGTGAGATTCTGATGTGTTCTTTTTCTTTTATTCTAATACTTCTTTCTTTCTTCTTCTCATCCTCTAACTTATTTCTATTAACAGTTTGGGTTTTCGATACTTGGAATTTTGGCAAGTACTGCAGGATTATGTATTATTGTTGAAAATTCGAGCATCGAATTTTTCCGGGCCGTTACACCATTGGTATATTTATTTTATGCTATAATATTTTATAACACCCTACACTTTTCTAAGCCTAAATTTCGACAAAAATCGAAACTCAAACACATCCAAGCATAGAGCGTGTAAATCTGGTACCTGCAAATAAACGAGCGTAAGCATAATAAAGTACGATAAAAATAACTCATAGCAGAAACAAAATAGGATAGACTAGCATTAACTCAAGTAACTGCCTTATAAAAGTAAGTCACCATGTCATTACCGAACATGAGAGAGAACGAGAACCAAAAAACAACTAGACACCTATAAGAACCCAATCATCTCTTAAAACCTGGAAGGTTGTAATGAGGAGGGGGTCATAACAACAAGATTCTGGTGAACAGGAAATGTACAACGTAGATTACAAAACACAGATGTATCCCGTTTGGTTGAATCGAATATATATGCCTACCAAGGCTAGTAAATCTAACCTAATCATGTAAAAATTTACGCGTATATTTATAAAGCCTTTAAACTAATTATTAAACCAAGAAGTGAACTCCCAACTACGGAGTTTATTTATTCCTAAGTTTATATGCGCCTCTTAACGTCTCACTATCAAATGATAGATATAGTGGATTCTCCCGATCACTTAAGACCCTAGGCAGACCCATTGGTAATTTAATACCTCTTTATGATTTACTCAACGTTGTTATAAACTAGAGGACACTAGCTACAGGGCCCTAGTAGTTAAGGCTTCCGCCATTCACGCATATAAACTCATACCCCGCATAAGGCGAGAGATAGTAAGCAGCTATTACTATATATCTGGCCTTATTGGATAATATCCTTATACACTTAATTCCCGTATGATAGCTAGCCCTGCGGAGTGGCCTTATTGGATAATATCCTTAGGCAGTAAATGGTTCCCGTAGGATAGCTACCCCTATGGAATGACCATACCAGACGTTCGTGAACCCAGGTTTAGGTAGGATTCACACACTATTTAAGACCCGTAAATGGATGATCTCGACCCAGGTAGGACCCACGAAGATTATAAAGCTCGCCCCAATTAGCCATTAATACTTCTATCTATGGGGGTTGGGCTACGCGATCACCTAATAACTTTTTATTAGTTGGATCTAACCACTTAAGACCTTAGTCCCAAAGCAGGCTACATTATTGAGTTATTCCCATTTAGTTTCTCTTTACGGAAATATCATATGTACACGAATAATTATTGTCATGGGTTCCTATGGTTAATGATGCTTCACATCATTAACCTACCAAGTCCAATTCTAGCTTTTAGTTATAAGTTCTAGGTTAACTAATATAAATAAGGAAAGTTGTATCCTTTTTAGCCTAGGATATTTATTCAATTATTTTCTTTGTTGGACTTAGTATTTAAAATGGTAACTGTTTCCCATAAATCCCCATTTTATTTCCTTTGTTCTATTCAATAGAGTGATTGCCATTTATGATCATAACGTTCATATTTTCGTAAGGCATTAATTATCCTTAATTATTAGTCTCGAGGTGTTGTACCCCAACAGGCATTATTAATTTATTTATTTATTGCTTATTGTATACATATATATATATGTATATATATATATATATGTTTATGCACCAGACCTCTCACATTATGTAACAACCCGAAAATCTGGGCCAGTTTAAAATTTTTATTTTGGCAATTTTAGCGAATTTTGATTATTTAAAATGAATTATTTTAAATAAAATCGACGATAAATTTATTTTGAATATAATTCGAACGTATATATTATACGCGTCGTCGTTAGAATATAAATAATTATATATAATTATAAATAGAATTGAAAATGGCGCGGTAGTTCGATAATTCGATTTCAAACTTCAATTGGATGTACCGGGTGCAAAACAATCCGGATTTTAGTGAAACCAAAAACGTTAGGATCTAATTGATGATATCTTTCCAACGAATCCGAAAATTCAAGATTTCATAGCGGGAATCAAAAGATATGTCCAGTAGAAAATTCTGAATAGTCGCTATGGAAATTCAGGCCCTTGAAAATAGCTATTTTGCAAACGACCTCGGATTTCGGCGAAACCAATTTTGTTGGGTCCGTGATGTCGAATTATTGCTAGATTCCAAATTTCATAATTTTTCGAATCAATATGTGAGCGTGGTAAAGGAAAACGCGTTTGACCAGTTTCAGTTGATTTTAATTGACTGGAAAATGGCCATTTTTCTAACGGTCTCAGAATTTGACGAAACTAGTTTTGTTAGGACCGTATTGTTAATACGAAGCTAGAAATATCTTTCGGGAATTTTTAGAGTCCGTATGTGGTCCCGGTAAAATGAATTGTGCGTTTAAATTGAATATATAAAGATTTATATTTTAAATTCAACGGAAATTGTTCGAAACGATCGAATCAGCTTACCAGTTATATCCCATTGTGTCCGGGGAGGGGGTATTTAGCTAGGGGCGACAGTCGTTGGGTTCGATTTCGAGTTCGTATGGATAAACATGTAACTTCAGATTTAAAAGAATTTAATAATATAAAATATTTTTGATATAAGGCCAAAATTAAACCCTAGCCCTCCCCTCATTCATTTTCCGCCGCCAGTCAAATTTAACGGTCTGTATGGTGCGATTTTCCTTCCCTAAATTCTTCCACTACGATGCGAATTAAACCTGGGTTATGAAGAGAAAATTGTGGAGATTTCTTTGGGCTTCAGATCTACGCTGGGGTGATCGAAAATGGTGTTGATTTGGGGGCGATTTCATGGCTTAAAGCCAGCGGGTTTGAGGGAGGATCCTGCGCAGGAGGGGCCGCCGAGCGAGATGACGTGGAGGGTGGAGGTGCGCGGCGCTCCGGCGCACAGCGTGGCGGCGGCTGATGGGCTTCAGGTTGCTCCGGGTCATGGCGAATTCAAGCTCTAGACAACGACGGGTTCATCTTCCCAAGGAAGATAAACGGTGAGCATTCCTTACTTTATTTTTATAACAATGTTTTTTTTTGTTTTGTTTTTTTATCTGTTTTGAAAAATAAATACAGTGATAAAAAAAAAATCAGTTTTAAAAATAAATACAGTGATAAAAAAAAAATCAGTTTTAAAAATGAATATGCTTTGAATATAAAAAAAATCAGTTTTAAAAATGAATATGCTTTGAATATAAAAAAAAAATCAGTTTTAAAAATGAATATGCTTTGAATATAAAAATATGGTTTTTAAAAATGAATATGCTTTGAATATAAAAATATGGTTTTTAAAAATGAATATGCTTTGAATATAAAAATATGGTTTTTAAAAATGAATATGCTTTGAATATAAAAATATGGTTTTTAAAAATGAATTTGCTTTGAAAATAAAAATAGGATTTTTATATATTGAACTTCGAAATAAAAATATGATTTTTATATAGTGAACTTCGAAATAAAAATCAGATTTTTATATATTGAACATCGAAGTAAAAATGTAATTTTTACATATGTAGTGAAAGCGGACAACGGAAGCGACAAAAAGGCGAAACGACGAAGACTTCTGCAAATGAAGAGCCGTGGAGCTAGGATAGCTATAGGTGAGAATTTCTCACCTTTCAATTTCTTCTCTAGTTATATATATATACTAGGATGCAGACGGTGTTTAGTAGCACCCGACACAATCGTCCACAGACCATGGACTTGTTTGTTTGGCTGTTTGGTGATTGATTGCGATATTGGTTTGAATGTGGTTTGTGGTGTGAAAAAATCGAATCGATAAATTGGTTAGGATTAGACGTGCGCCGTTATAAGGCGAAGGAGTAAGGCTAGGTTAGACTCTTACTCCAAATTTTGTGGTTTGCATAACGAATTGATTTGATTGATGTGTGAATGGCGTGGGCCTTCACTAGACCGGGGATAAGGCTAGGCCTCGTCCCGTTTCTAGTATCGTGCCGTTATGCCGCCGAAATTTTCTAAAATAAGTTAGAAAAATAAAAATATCATTTTATTGAATAAATGAATTGAATAGAAATTCATAGGTTGGAATAAAATGTTTTATCGTTAAAAATATAATTTTTAACGTGAAGTGAATAAAATAAAATATTCATTTATAAACCGAACGGTTTGTTTATGTACACCTATTTGAATGACATTGATTGGGACGATAAATTTTACACATCGCCCAACTGCACAAATAAAATATGCGTATGATTGTTTGAAACCCCACACGGGTGTTAGGATGAAATTTGAAGTTCACTCATCCTGATTGATTAAATATGTCGATCGATTGATTGACAGGCTGTTATAAGCGTTGAATATCCATATTTGATGCTTATACAGTGTAGTGCACTTTGGTTGATGGTTGATTATTTTTCAATGCTATTATATACATGTGTTGTATGGAAATCCATATAATTAACTTTATATGGTAATTGATTGGGCCTCATCCCAATTTGGAAAATAAAGAATATTATAAAATAAAAGTTCATGTGTTGACAGTACTCATCCATTGAGATTGGTCATGTGTTGAACGAAATATTTTAGTAATAAAATTTACATCTTTATCAATATAAAATAAAAGTTCATGTGTTGACAGTACTCATTCATTGAGATTGGTCATGTGTTGAACGGAATATTTTGATAATAACAACTATTTTGAAAAAGAAATATTTGAAATAGAATATTTGAAAATAGAAATTTATGAAGCCGTGTTGATTAGATTGACGCCATTTTGACGTGAACGATATTTATATCGATTTTGTCGATTTCGAAAATGAATTGAATATATAACGATTTCGAAATGAATTGAATATAAAACGATTTCGAAGTGAATTGAATATATAATGATTTCGAAATGAATTGAATATATAACGATTTCGAAATGAATTGAATATATAACGATTTCGAAATGAATTGAATATAAAACGATTTCGAAGTGAATTGAATATATAATGATTTCGAAATGAATTGAATATATAACGATTTCGAAATGAATTGAATATATAACGATTTCGAAATGAATTGAATTGAAAACGATTTTGAAATGAATTGAATTGAAAACGATTTCGAAATGAATTGAATTGAAAACGAATTCAAATTGAATTGAAAGCGAATTGAAATGAATTCAAATTGAATTGAAATTTGAATTAAATAGAAATGAATTTTAAAACGAATTTATAAAGAAGAATTCGATTTTGATTTGAATTGAAAAGGAAGTTGAAATTGCTTTTGAAACGAATTTAAAACTATTTATATAATTCGTTTTAAATAGAGATCGACGAAATATATATTATATATATTATATATATAATATAATGGCCTGAATAGAACGCGCCGCGCTGCGGCAGTTCGTGAATTTCGACCATTTATTTCAAACGGACATTACGGGAGATCCGACCGTCGGATTCTCCTAAAACCGGAACCGTTGGGTTCGTATCGAAAAGAGCTTTCTAACGAATAATAGAAATTAGAAATATAACGGTTGGATTTGGAGTTACGTCCAAATCAAATTTGAAAAAGGTCGCTATAAGTGCAGTTCGATGGCCATTGTTGAAAATCGACTGTACGGGCCTTGATAAAATTATTAAAAATAGTAATAATTTGTGTAAAATCATAAGAAATGATTTAGAAAGAATTGGGATGAAAAACTCCATATTTGAAAAGATAAAAATAGATTTTTATCGAAATGAACTAGTTTTGAACTAGAAATATAATTCTATTTATTTTTAAATAAATAAATTGAATTTGAAAAGGGTTTTGAAAATAACCAGAATATCCAATGATTGCATTGGAGTGGATTTGAATCGAAATTGTCTTCGGAATATTTCGATGTTGGAATTCGTGATTATACAGGTGTTGTTATGGAAATTTGAAAGATATATATTTATATCGTTATTTCCAATACGGCATTTGTTAGTCATAGAATTTGATATTGAATATAAGCCGATATATTTTCTATTTAGAGCCTTGTATTGAATATCGAATGTGATTTGGGGATTTGTCGTGAATGGTGTCTTCACTAACACTGTTCTTGAACCCATTTGAGAAAAGATTAAATCTTTTTATTTAGATTTAATGAAGTGTACCAATTAAATAATATTTAATTGGAATTGAATTGATATTGATTTTTGGGTTTATAGTGAACAGTGTTTTAAATAACACTCGTTCTTTAACCCGATAATTAATGAAGGTGATTTTGGGTTTATCGCAAACCGTGTTTTAAATGACACTGATTCTTTAACCCAGTTAACGATTAAAACTAAGTGGAGTTTTAATGAATCTTTAATTAGATTGAAATGATCGAAAATGGAGTATCACCAGTTTTGCTCCAGGCGATAGTTAAATCTTTAATTAGATTTGAACGTGAAATGGTAATTGAATTTACCGATAACACGGTGGTGTTAGATATGAAGTATTACTAGTTTTACTTCATGGGATGAATAGGTTGGGATTGGAAAATTAAAACAAATGATTACTTCGGTAAGGTTCGCTAATCCCGACTAGTTTGAATTGATATTCAAAAATAGATTAAAGAATAAATTCAAGGAATTTATCTTGGATAAAATTAATGGGAACCTTTCCCTATGAATGTGAAATTTAGAAACTAACTGTCGGTTAGCCAAGCAGAACGGTTTTCTGGATATTGATCTGATGTTGGTTTCGGCCTTCGGGGTTAATATTTGGGGAATTATTCTCTTGATTAATTTACGGTTAGTGACTAATGCATTGGAATGAGGCGTATGTTGTGTTTGTGTAACACTTTTATAATATATACGCGAGTTATTCGGAAAGACCGGGTTTATCCCATTCTGAATAACTGATACGACGATAAGTCGAAGATGAAGACGATGGTCGAAGACCGGAGGTCTTCACGTCGTTTGGGTAATTACTGATGATCTTGATTGGGCTGTACACCCAAGAAGATGGAAACAGTTAGTGATCGTCCAGACGTACTTGGAGATCGATGGATATGCGGGGTACTAGGTGCCTCCGGTTTCGTTCAGCCCCAGAACGGACTTGTAAATGGACTGTGTGTCTGACATTGGATTTTAGTCCGTGTGATTGATCTCTATTAAATATATATCTGTTTGGCGGCGGAGAATTTATTCTCTTGCTTAACGCCCTTCTCTGAGACGTACGAGCTCAGGGGTTATATATTGATGGATATCAATCGCATGGAGTGAATTGCCTGTGTGGCATGCTAAGAGGCAAATGATCAAGGCTTCTGTTGAAAAGCAAAGTCTTGTGGTTGATGATCGAAGCACGGCCTTTGTGGCGTAGCTTTGTGTAACGTTGATTCGCGAGTATCACACCCGGTATGAATCAAAAACGGGAGACGGACATCAGGGAGGACCTACGTTTCTTTCTAGTTATGAGTGGCGTCAGTGCTTGAACTGGCTGACGAGTTTGACTCATGTGGATGTTACTTATTATTACTTGCTGAAAAGCGAGGCGCCTCGTGATATCGGTTTCGGCCGATGCTTCTGGTCGGCTGACGGGCCAGGCTTACGCCCCAAAGGGCGGGGAAACGTAGTGTTCAGGCATAATAATCCACATCGGTGGACCGGCCCTGACGATCCATGGGGCAGTTGCGGCTGTTCCTGAGACACGGACTAGAGCGTCTCGAATCGGTAGAGGATCTTGCCCCTAGCCTCGGTTCATACCATAAATGATAACCCAACTTCCAATACGACATTTGCGGTTTTGATTGTAAACTTATATATGGCGACATAGTGTTATGGGCCATTCATGCCGCCTATGATTGATACTTATGATTTGAAGTGTTTTATACACTATGCACTTATAATAGTATCAAATGATTTGTTTTAAACGTATCAAGCATTCTTTGGCTGTTATAAGGGAAAACCCTATCCCCCGGCTTGCGTTGCATTGTGTGACAGGACCTGGGTCTTATAACAGCTTCATTTTTCTTTATTTAGCATTGCGCTGTTTGTTTATGCACTGGTATTCTTGGGAGGAAACTCGTTCCGTGTTATACGGCGTGGTCCCTTGATTTACCTAACTTTAAAATAAAGAATTAATAACTGTTTTAGTTCTCACACCAGTCCCATGACTGACCTGGAGTTTATTGTTTTAACCTAAACTCTGGGTGCCCTTATTTTGACACGGGCAGCTAGTAGTTTTGGTTTTGCAGATTTATATTCACAGGATCCTGGTTTACAGCTGGAACGATATCCGGAAAGCTTTGTATCCGTATATCTACTTCTAGTTGTGTATTGTATTATTTTTCGCTGCTATGTATTTAAATGTAATTTAAATCTCTGATATTTCTGTGTAATATTTATTTATACTCTGTATATTCTTGTAATCTGATGCGTTGTTGTAATATACAATGAAATGTTCTTTTGTCTACGTTCTATTTTGTCGTGTTCTCAAAACGATAGGGCGTTTCGAACGGTCTGGGTCGGTTTAGCGACTGGTTCGGACCGAGCGAAATTCTTTGCCGTGACAGTTGGTATCAGAGCTTTGGTTTACAAAGCTTAGAGAACAAGACACATTAGAACCATATGAAAGAATTCATCAGATATTGGATTAGTAAAATCCAATGGGGATGACTCGTTAGAGATGGGATCAGTAGTATCCTAGAACGAGTGTGAAGAGTATATTTTTCAAATGAAAACATTCTTTGTTTTGAAAATTTAAATCAACTATTCGTATCTGATTATTTATTTATATTGATTTGGACAATGCAGCATATAAAGATTTTGGGTATACGTCTGATCCACGTGTATTCGAAGTTTTAATATACTGGATAGATATAGATTCACACTCTAGTCGCCCGAAGATGATTCTGATGATTGTAGCTACATCATCAGAATTAGTGTTCGTGTGTCGAAGGTGTGATATTTATATATTTCCTATTGACTGGTGTGAGAACCAAAATTAGATAGGACACACTGTTGTGAATTGGCATCAAAAACATGATTTTTGTATATGTATCAAATTATGAATTTGAAACTCTAATTACTAATTGATTGATGTTTGTGTTGCTTGTTTAATTGTTTGATAATTTTGAACCATTATGCCTAATTGCATCAAATATTGAACTGTATTGAAATTTGGTTGCGTTTGCTTGCATATACATATATATCATTGAACAGGTCATAGCAAGGAGGCTAGAGCCAGAGAATAAAATTTGTTGCCCGACAAATAGGTACATGTTTACTACATAATTTCCTGTTTTGTTTGGGTGATGATGATTTTGTGAGCCTATTGGCTAGCCGCTTGGCTTTTTCTTTTTCTTTTTGAGATCTGAAGGACCGGGGAAGCTATTTGAAATTCCCCGATGCTCCCGGTGCAGGGGAGGTTATGGCGAAATTTTTCGAAAATTTAGGGTGTTAGCCAAATTTTTGAAGAATTGGAAAATTCTCAGAAACTGAAAAGTTAGAGAAGGGAAGCCAGATCGATTGTAGAGTTGAATAATCAAACCACCTTCGACTTTGTTCCTTTTCGGGGACGAAAAGTTTTAAGTGGGGGAGATTGTAACAACCCGAAAATCTGGGCCAGTTTAAAAATTTTATTTTGGCAATTTTAGCGAATTTTGATTATTTAAAATGAATTATTTTAAATAAAATCGACGATAAATTTATTTTGAATATAATTCGAACGTATATATTATACGCGTCGTCGTTAGAATATAAATAATTATATATAATTATAAATAGAATTGAAAATGGCGCGGTAGTTCGATAATTCGATTTCAAACTTCAATTGGATGTACCGGGTGCAAAACAATCCGGATTTTAGTGAAACCAAAAACGTTAGGATCTAATTGATGATATCTTTCCAACGAATCCGAAAATTCAAGATTTCATAGCGGGAATCAAAAGATATGTCCAGTAGAAAATTCTGAATAGTCGCTATGGAAATTCAGGCCCTTGAAAATAGCTATTTTGCAAACGACCTCGGATTTCGACGAAACCAGTTTTGTTGGGTCCGTGATGTCGAATTATTGCTAGATTCCAAATTTCATAATTTTTCGAATCAATATGTGAGCGTGGTAAAGGAAAACGCGTTTGACCAGTTTCAGTTGATTTTAATCGACTGGAAAATGGCCATTTTTCTAACGGTCTCAGAATTTGACGAAACTAGTTTTGTTAGGACCGTATTGTTAATACGAAGCTAGAAATATCTTTCGGGAATTTTTAGAGTCCGTATGTGGTCCCGGTAAAATGAATTGTGCGTTTAAATTGAATATATAAAGATTTATATTTTAAATTCAACGGAAATTGTTCGAAACGATCGAATCAGCTTACCGGTTATATCCCATTGTGTCCGGGGAGGGGGTATTTAGCTAGGGGCGACAGTCGTTGGGTTCGATTTCGAGTTCGTATGGATAAACATGTAACTTCAGATTTAAAAGAATTTAATAATATAAAATATTTTTGATATAAGGCCAAAATTAAACCCTAGCCCTCCCCTCATTCATTTTCCGCCGCCAGTCAAATTTAACGGTCTGTATGGTGCGATTTTCCTTCCCTAAATTCTTCCACTACGATGCGAATTAAACCTGGGTTATGAAGAGAAAATTGTGGAGATTTCTTTGGGCTTCAGATCTACGCTGGGGTGATCGAAAATGGTGTTGATTTGGGGGCGATTTCATGGCTTAAAGCCAGCGGGTTTGAGGGAGGATCCTGCGCAGGAGGGGCCGCCGAGCGAGATGACGTGGAGGGTGGAGGTGCGCGGCGCTCCGGCGCACAGCGTGGCGGCGGCTGATGGGCTTCAGGTTGCTCCGGGTCATGGCGAATTCAAGCCCTAGACAACGACGGGTTCATCTTCCCAAGGAAGATAAACGGTGAGCATTCCTTACTTTATTTTTATAACAATGTTTTTTTTGTTTTGTTTTTTTATCTATTTTGAAAAATAAATACAGTGATAAAAAAAAATCAGTTTTAAAAATAAATACAGTGATAAAAAAAAATCAGTTTTAAAAATGAATATGCTTTGAATATAAAAAAAAAATCAGTTTTAAAAATGAATATGCTTTGAATATAAAAAAAAATCAGTTTTAAAAATGAATATGCTTTGAATATAAAAATATGGTTTTTAAAAATGAATATGCTTTGAATATAAAAATATGGTTTTTAAAAATGAATATGCTTTGAATATAAAAATATGGTTTTTAAAAATGAATATGCTTTGAATATAAAAATATGGTTTTTAAAAATGAATTTGCTTTGAAAATAAAAATAGGATTTTTATATATTGAACTTCGAAATAAAAATAAGATTTTTATATAGTGAACTTCGAAATAAAAATCAGATTTTTATATATTGAACATCGAAGTAAAAATGTAATTTTTACATATGTAGCGAAAGCGGACAACGGAAGCGACAAAAAGGCGAAACGACGAAGACTTCTGCAAATGAAGAGCCGTGGAGCTAGGATAGCTATAGGTGAGAATTTCTCACCTTTCAATTTCTTTTCTAGTTATATATATATACTAGGATGCAGACGGTGTTTAGTAGCACCCGACACAATCGTCCACAGACCATGGACTTGTTTGTTTGGCTGTTTGGTGATTGATTGCGATATTGGTTTGAATGTGGTTTGTGGTGTGAAAAAATCGAATCGATAAATTGGTTAGGATTAGACGTGCGCTGTTATAAGGCGAAGGAGTAAGGCTAGGTTAGACTCTTACTCCAAATTTTGTGGTTTGCATAACGAATTGATTTGATTGATGTGTGAATGGCGTGGGCCTTCACTAGACCGGGGATAAGGCTAGGCCTCGTCCCGTTTCTAGTATCGTGCCGTTATGCCGCCGAAATTTTCTAAAATAAGTTAGAAAAATAAAAATATCATTTTATTGAATAAATGAATTGAATAGAAATTCATAGGTTGGAATAAAATGTTTTATCGTTAAAAATATAATTTTTAACGTGAAGTGAATAAAATAAAATATTCATTTATAAACCGAACGGTTTGTTTATGTACACCTATTTGAATGACATTGATTGGGACGATAAATTTTACACATCGCCCAACTGCACAAATAAAATATGCGTATGATTGTTTGAAACCCCACACGGGTGTTAGGATGAAATTTGAAGTTCACTCATCCTGATTGATTAAATATGTCGATCGATTGATTGACAGGCTGTTATAAGCGTTGAATATCCATATTTGATGCTTATACAGTGTAGTGCACTTTGGTTGATGGTTGATTATTTTTCAATGCTATTATATACATGTGTTGTATGGAAATCCATATAATTAACTTTATATGGTAATTGATTGGGCCTCATCCCAATTTGGAAAATAAAGAATATTATAAAATAAAAGTTCATGTGTTGACAGTACTCATCCATTGAGATTGGTCATGTGTTGAACGAAATATTTTAGTAATAAAATTTACATCTTTATCAATATAAAATAAAAGTTCATGTGTTGACAGTACTCATTCATTGAGATTGGTCATGTGTTGAACGGAATATTTTGATAATAACAACTATTTTGAAAAAGAAATATTTGAAATAGAATATTTGAAAATAGAAATTTATGAAGCCGTGTTGATTAGATTGACGCCATTTTGACGTGAACGATATTTATATCGATTTTGTCGATTTCGAAAATGAATTGAATATATAACGATTTCGAAATGAATTGAATATAAAACGATTTCGAAGTGAATTGAATATATAATGATTTCGAAATGAATTGAATATATAACGATTTCGAAATGAATTGAATATATAACGATTTCGAAATGAATTGAATATAAAACGATTTCGAAGTGAATTGAATATATAATGATTTCGAAATGAATTGAATATATAACGATTTCGAAATGAATTGAATATATAACGATTTCGAAATGAATTGAATTGAAAACGATTTTGAAATGAATTGAATTGAAAACGATTTCGAAATGAATTGAATTGAAAACGAATTCAAATTGAATTGAAAGCGAATTGAAATGAATTCAAATTGAATTGAAATTTGAATTAAATAGAAATGAATTTTAAAACGAATTTATAAAGAAGAATTCGATTTTGATTTGAATTGAAAAGGAAGTTGAAATTGCTTTTGAAACGAATTTAAAACTATTTATATAATTCGTTTTAAATAGAGATCGACGAAATATATATTATATATATTATATATATAATATAATGGCCTGAATAGAACGCGCCGCGCTGCGGCAGTTCGTGAATTTCGACCATTTATTTCAAACGGACATTACGGGAGATCCGACCGTCGGATTCTCCTAAAACCGGAACCGTTGGGTTCGTATCGAAAAGAGCTTTCTAACGAATATTAGAAATTAGAAATCTAACGGTTGGATTTGGAGTTACGTCCAAATCAAATTTGAAAAAGGTCGCTATAAGTGCAGTTCGATGACCATTGTTGAAAATCGACTGTACGGGCCTTGATAAAATTATTAAAAATAGTAATAATTTGTGTAAAATCATAAGAAATGATTTAGAAAGAATTGGGATGAAAAACTCCATATTTGAAAAGATAAAAATAGATTTTTATCGAAATGAACTAGTTTTGAACTAGAAATATAATTCTATTTATTTTTAAATAAATAAATTGAATTTGAAAAGGGTTTTGAAAATAACCAGAATATCCAATGATTGCATTGGAGTGGATTTGAATCGAAATTGTCTTCGGAATATTTCGATGTTGGAATTCGTGATTATACAGGTGTTGTTATGGAAATTTGAAAGATATATATTTATATCGTTATTTCCAATACGGCATTTGTTAGTCGTAGAATTTGATATTGAATATAAGCCGATATATTTTCTATTTAGAGCCTTGTATTGAATATCGAATGTGATTTGGGGATTTGTCGTGAATGGTGTCTTCACTAACACTGTTCTTGAACCCATTTGAGAAAAGATTAAATCTTTTTATTTAGATTTAATGAAGTGTACCAATTAAATAATATTTAATTGGAATTGAATTGATATTGATTTTTGGGTTTATAGTGAACAGTGTTTTAAATAACACTCGTTCTTTAACCCGATAATTAATGAAGGTGATTTTGGGTTTATCGCGAACCGTGTTTTAAATGACACTGATTCTTTAACCCAGTTAACGATTAAAACTAAGTGGAGTTTTAATGAATCTTTAATTAGATTGAAATGATCGAAAATGGAGTATCACCAGTTTTGCTCCAGGCGATAGTTAAATCTTTAATTAGATTTGAACGTGAAATGGTAATTGAATTTACCGATAACACGGTGGTGTTAGATATGAAGTATTACTAGTTTTACTTCATGGGATGAATAGGTTGGGATTGGGAAATTAAAACAAATGATTACTTCGGTAAGGTTCGCTAATCCCGACTAGTTTGAATTGATATTCAAAAATAGATTAAAGAATAAATTCAAGGAATTTATCTTGGATAAAATTAATGGGAACCTTTCCCTATGAATGTGAAATTTAGAAACTAGCTGTCGGTTAGCCAAGCAGAACGGTTTTCTGGATATTGATCTGATGTTGGTTTCGGCCTTCGGGGTTAATATTTGGGGAATTATTCTCTTGATTAATTTACGGTTAGTGACTAATGCATTGGAATGAGGCGTATGTTGTGTTTGTGTAACACTTTTATAATATATACGCGAGTTATTCGGAAAGACCGGGTTTATCCCATTCTGAATAACTGATACGACGATAAGTCGAAGATGAAGACGATGGTCGAAGACCGGAGGTCTTCACGTCGTTTGGGTAATTACTGATGATCTTGATTGGGCTGTACACCCAAGAAGATGGAAACAGTTAGTGATCGTCCAGACGTACTTGGAGATCGATGGATATGCGGGGTACTAGGTGCCTCCAGTTTCGTTCAGCCTCAGAACGGACTTGTAAATGGACTGTGTGTCTGACATTGGATTTTAGTCCGTGTGATTGATCTCTATTAAATATATATCTGTTTGGCGGCGGAGAATTTATTCTCTTGCTTAACGCCCTTCTCTGAGACGTACGAGCTCAGGGGTTATATATTGATGGATATCAATCGCATGGAGTGAATTGCCTGTGTGGCATGCTAAGAGGCAAATGATCAAGGCTTCTGTTGAAAAGCAAAGTCTTGTGGTTGATGATCGAAGCATGGCCTTTGTGGTGTAGCTTTGTGTAACGTTGATTCGCGAGTATCACACCCGGTATGAATCAAAAACGGGAGACGAACATCAGGGAGGACCTACGTTTCTTTCTAGTTATGAGTGGCGTCAGTGCTTGAACTGGCTGACGAGTTTGACTCATGTGGATGTTACTTATTATTACTTGCTGAAAAGCGAGGCGCCTCGTGATATCGGTTTCGGCCGATGCTTCTGGTCGGCTGACGGGCCAGGCTTACGCCCCAAAGGGCGGGGAAACGTAGTGTTCAGGCATAATAATCCACATCGGTGGACCGGCCCTGACGATCCATGGGGCAGTTGCGGCTGTTCCTGAGACACAGACTAAAGCGTCTCGAATCGGTAGAGGATCTTGCCCCTAGCCTCGGTTCATACCATAAATGATAACCCAACTTCCAATACGACATTTGCGGTTTTGATTGTAAACTTATATATGGCGACATAGTGTTATGGGCCATTCATGCCGCCTATGATTGATACTTATGATTTGAAGTGTTTTATACACTATGCACTTATAATAGTATCAAATGATTTGTTTTAAACGTATCAAGCATTCTTTGGCTGTTATAAGGGAAAACCCTATCCCCCGGCTTGCGTTGCATTGTGTGACAGGACCTGGGTCTTATAACAGCTTCATTTTTCTTTATTTAGCATTGCGCTGTTTGTTTATGCACTGGTATTCTTGGGAGGAAACCCGTTCCGTGTTATACGGCGTGGTCCCTTGATTTACCTAACTTTAAAATAAATAATTAATAACTGTTTTAGTTCTCACACCAGTCCCATGACTGACCTGGAGTTTATTGTTTTAACCTAAACTCTGGGTGCCCTTATTTTGACACGGGCAGCTAGTAGTTTTGGTTTTGCAGATTTATATTCACAGGATCCTGGTTTACAGCTGGAACGATATCCGGAAAGCTTTGTATCCGTATATCTACTTCTAGTTGTGTATTGTATTATTTTCCGCTGCTATGTATTTAAATGTAATTTAAATCTCTGATATTTCTGTGTAATATTTATTTATACTCTGTATATTCTTGTAATCTGATGCGTTGTTGTAATATACAATGAAATGTTCTTTTGTCTACGTTCTATTTTGTCGTGTTCTCAAAACGATAGGGCGTTTCGAACGGTCTGGGTCGGTTTAGCAACTGGTTCGGACCGAGCGAAATTCTTTGCCGTGACAGTTGGTATCAGAGCTTTGGTTTACAAAGCTTAGAGAACAAGACACATTAGAACCATATGAAAGAATTCATCAGATATTGGATTAGTAAAATCCAATGGGGATGACTCGTTAGAGATGGGATCAGTAGTATCCTAGAACGAGTGTGAAGAGTATATTTTTCAAATGAAAACATTCTTTGTTTTGAAAATTTAAATCAACTATTCGTATCTGATTATTTATTTATATTGATTTGGACAATGCAGTATATAAAGATTTTGGGTATACGTCTGATCCACGTGTATTCGAAGTTTTAATATACTGGATAGATATAGATTCACACTCTAGTCGCCCGAAGATGATTCTGATGATTGTAGCTACATCATCAGAATTAGTGTTCGTGTGTCGAAGGTGTGATATTTATATATTTCCTATTGACTGGTGTGAGAACCAAAATTAGATAGGACACATTGTTGTGAATTGGCATCAAAAACATGATTTTTGTATATGTATCAAATTATGAATTTGAAACTCTAATTACTAATTGATTGATGTTTGTGTTGCTTGTTTAATTGTTTGATAATTTTGAACCATTATGCCTAATTGCATCAAATATTGAACTGTATTGAAATTTGGTTGCGTTTGCTTGCATATACATATATATCATTGAACAGGTCATAGCAAGGAGGCTAGAGCCAGAGAATAAAATTTGTTGCCCGACAAATAGGTACATGTTTACTACATAATTTCCTGTTTTGTTTGGGTGATGATGATTTTGTGAGCCTATTGGCTAGCCGCTTGGCTTTTTCTTTTTCTTTTTGAGATCTGAAGGACCGGGGAAGCTATTTGAAATTCCCCGATGCTCCCGGTGCAGGGGAGGTTATGGCAAAATTTTTCGAAAATTTAGGGTGTTAGCCAAATTTTTGAAGAATTGGAAAATTCTCAGAAACTGAAAAGTTAGAGAAGGGAAGCCAGATCGATTGTAGAGTTGAATAATCAAACCACCTTCGACTTTGTTCCTTTTCGGGGACGAAAAGTTTTAAGTGGGGGAGATTGTAACAACCCGAAAATCTGGGCCAGTTTAAAATTTTTATTTTGGCAATTTTAGCGAATTTTGATTATTTAAAATGAATTATTTTAAATAAAATCGACGATAAATTTATTTTGAATTTAATTCGAACGTATATATTATACGCGTCGTCGTTAGAATATAAATAATTATATATAATTATAAATAGAATTGAAAATGGCGCGGTAGTTCGATAATTCGATTTCAAACTTCAATTGGATGTACCGGGTGCAAAACAATCCGGATTTTAGTGAAACCAAAAACGTTAGGATCTAATTGATGATATCTTTCCAACGAATCCGAAAATTCAAGATTTCATAGCGGGAATCAAAAGATATGTCCAGTAGAAAATTCTGAATAGTCGCTATGGAAATTCAGGCCCTTGAAAATAGCTATTTTGCAAACGACCTCGGATTTCGACGAAACCAGTTTTGTTGGGTCCGTGATGTCGAATTATTGCTAGATTCCAAATTTCATAATTTTTCGAATCAATATGTGAGCGTGGTAAAGGAAAACGCGTTTGACCAGTTTCAGTTGATTTTAATCGACTGGAAAATGGCCATTTTTCTAACGGTCTCAGAATTTGACGAAACTAGTTTTGTTAGGACCGTATTGTTAATACGAAGCTAGAAATATCTTTCGGGAATTTTTAGAGTCCGTATGTGGTCCCGGTAAAATGAATTGTGCGTTTAAATTGAATATATAAAGATTTATATTTTAAATTCAACGGAAATTGTTCGAAACGATCGAATCAGCTTACCGGTTATATCCCATTGTGTCCGGGGAGGGGGTATTTAGCTAGGGGCGACAGTCGTTGGGTTCGATTTCGAGTTCGTATGGATAAACATGTAACTTCAGATTTAAAAGAATTTAATAATATAAAATATTTTTGATATAAGGCCAAAATTAAACCCTAGCCCTCCCCTCATTCATTTTCCGCCGCTAATCAAATTTAACGGTCTGTATGGTGCGATTTTCCTTCCCTAAATTCTTCCACTACGATGCGAATTAAACCTGGGTTATGAAGAGAAAATTGTGGAGATTTCTTTGGGCTTCAGATCTACGCTGGGGTGATCGAAAATGGTGTTGATTTGGGGGCGATTTCATGGCTTAAAGCCAGCGGGTTTGAGGGAGGATCCTGCGCAGGAGAGGCCGCCGAGCGAGATGACGTGGAGGGTGGAGGTGCGCGGCGCTCCGGCGCACAGCGTGGCGGCGGCTGATGGGCTTCAGGTTGCTCCGGGTCATGGCGAATTCAAGCCCTAGACAACGACGGGTTCATCTTCCCAAGGAAGATAAACGGTGAGCATTCCTTACTTTATTTTTATAACAATGTTTTTTTTTGTTTTTTTTTTATCTATTTTGAAAAATAAATACAGTGATAAAAAAAAAATCAGTTTTAAAAATAAATACAGTGATAAAAAAAAATCAGTTTTAAAAATGAATATGCTTTGAATATAAAAAAAAATCAGTTTTAAAAATGAATATGCTTTGAATATAAAAAAAAATCAGTTTTAAAAATGAATATGCTTTGAATATAAAAATATGGTTTTTAAAAATGAATATGCTTTGAATATAAAAATATGGTTTTTAAAAATGAATATGCTTTGAATATAAAAATATGGTTTTTAAAAATGAATATGCTTTGAATATAAAAATATGGTTTTTAAAAATGAATTTGCTTTGAAAATAAAAATAGGATTTTTATATATTGAACTTCGAAATAAAAATATGATTTTTATATAGTGAACTTCGAAATAAAAATCAGATTTTTATATATTGAACATCGAAGTAAAAATGTAATTTTTACATATGTAGTGAAAGCGGACAACGGAAGCGACAAAAAGGCGAAACGACGAAGACTTCTGCAAATGAAGAGCCGTGGAGCTAGGATAGCTATAGGTGAGAATTTCTCACCTTTCAATTTCTTTTCTAGTTATATATATATATACTAGGATGCAGACGGTGTTTAGTAGCACCCGACACAATCGTCCACAGACCATGGACTTGTTTGTTTGGCTGTTTGGTGATTGATTGCGATATTGGTTTGAATGTGGTTTGTGGTGTGAAAAAATCGAATCGATAAATTGGTTAGGATTAGACGTGCGCCGTTATAAGGCGAAGGAGTAAGGCTAGGTTAGACTCTTACTCCAAATTTTGTGGTTTGCATAACGAATTGATTTGATTGATGTGTGAATGGCGTGGGCCTTCACTAGACCGGGGATAAGGCTAGGCCTCGTCCCGTTTCTAGTATCGTGCCGTTATGCCGCCGAAATTTTCTAAAATAAGTTAGAAAAATAAAAATATCATTTTATTGAATAAATGAATTGAATAGAAATTCATAGGTTGGAATAAAATGTTTTATCGTTAAAAATATAATTTTTAACGTGAAGTGAATAAAATAAAATATTCATTTATAAACCGAACGGTTTGTTTATGTACACCTATTTGAATGACATTGATTGGGACGATAAATTTTACACATCGCCCAACTGCACAAATAAAATATGCGTATGATTGTTTGAAACCCCACACGGGTGTTAGGATGAAATTTGAAGTTCACTCATCCTGATTGATTAAATATGTCGATCGATTGATTGACAGGCCGTTATAAGCGTTGAATATCCATATTTGATGCTTATACAGTGTAGTGCACTTTGGTTGATGGTTGATTATTTTTCAATGCTATTATATACATGTGTTGTATGGAAATCCATATAATTAACTTTATATGGTAATTGATTGGGCCTCATCCCAATTTGGAAAATAAAGAATATTATAAAATAAAAGTTCATGTGTTGACAGTACTCATCCATTGAGATTGGTCATGTGTTGAACGAAATATTTTAGTAATAAAATTTACATCTTTATCAATATAAAATAAAAGTTCATGTGTTGACAGTACTCATTCATTGAGATTGGTCATGTGTTGAACGGAATATTTTGATAATAACAACTATTTTGAAAAAGAAATATTTGAAATAGAATATTTGAAAATAGAAATTTATGAAGCCGTGTTGATTAGATTGACGCCATTTTGACGTGAACGATATTTATATCGATTTTGTCGATTTCGAAAATGAATTGAATATATAATGATTTCGAAATGAATTGAATATAAAACGATTTCGAAGTGAATTGAATATATAATGATTTCGAAATGAATTGAATATATAACGATTTCGAAATGAATTGAATATATAACGATTTCGAAATGAATTGAATATAAAACGATTTCGAAGTGAATTGAATATATAATGATTTCGAAATGAATTGAATATATAACGATTTCGAAATGAATTGAATATATAACGATTTCGAAATGAATTGAATTGAAAACGATTTTGAAATGAATTGAATTGAAAACGATTTCGAAATGAATTGAATTGAAAATGAATTCAAATTGAATTGAAAGCGAATTGAAATGAATTCAAATTGAATTGAAATTTGAATTAAATAGAAATGAATTTTAAAACGAATTTATAAAGAAGAATTCGATTTTGATTTGAATTGAAAAGGAAGTTGAAATTGCTTTTGAAACGAATTTAAAACTATTTATATAATTCGTTTTAAATAGAGATCGACGAAATATATATTATATATATTATATATATAATATAATGGCCTGAATAGAACGCGCCGCGCTGCGGCAGTTCGTGAATTTCGACCATTTATTTCAAACGGACATTACGGGAGATCCGACCGTCGGATTCTCATAAAACCGGAACCGTTGGGTTCGTATCGAAAAGAGCTTTCTAACGAATATTAGAAATTAGAAATCTAACGGTTGGATTTGGAGTTACGTCCAAATCAAATTTGAAAAAGGTCGCTATAAGTGCAGTTCGATGGCCATTGTTGAAAATCGACTATACGGGCCTTGATAAAATTATTAAAAATAGTAATAATTTGTGTAAAATCATAAGAAATGATTTAGAAAGAATTGGGATGAAAAACTCCATATTTGAAAAGATAAAAATAGATTTTTATCGAAATGAACTAGTTTTGAACTAGAAATATAATTCTATTTATTTTTAAATAAATAAATTGAATTTGAAAAGGGTTTTGAAAATAACCAGAATATCCAATGATTGCATTGGAGTGGATTTGAATCGAAATTGTCTTCGGAATATTTCGATGTTGGAATTCGTGATTATACAGGTGTTGTTATGGAAATTTGAAAGATATATATTTATATCGTTATTTCCAATACGACATTTGTTAGTCGTAGAATTTGATATTGAATATAAGCCGATATATTTTCTATTTAGAGCCTTGTATTGAATATCGAATGTGATTTGGGGATTTGTCGTGAATGGTGTCTTCACTAACACTGTTCTTGAACCCATTTGAGAAAAGATTAAATCTTTTTATTTAGATTTAATGAAGTGTACCAATTAAATAATATTTAATTGGAATTGAATTGATATTGATTTTTGGGTTTATAGTGAACAGTGTTTTAAATAACACTCGTTCTTTAACCCGATAATTAATGAAGGTGATTTTGGGTTTATCGCAAACCGTGTTTTAAATGACACTGATTCTTTAACCCAGTTAACGATTAAAACTAAGTGGAGTTTTAATGAATCTTTAATTAGATTGAAATGATCGAAAATGGAGTATCACCAGTTTTGCTCCAGGCGATAGTTAAATCTTTAATTAGATTTGAACGTGAAATGGTAATTGAATTTACCAATAACACGGTGGTGTTAGATATGAAGTATTACTAGTTTTACTTCATGGGATGAATAGGTTGGGATTGGGAAATTAAAACAAATGATTACTTCGGTAAGGTTCGCTAATCCCGACTAGTTTGAATTGATATTCAAAAATAGATTAAAGAATAAATTCAAGGAATTTATCTTGGATAAAATTAATGGGAACCTTTCCCTATGAATGTGAAATTTAGAAACTAACTGTCGGTTAGCCAAGCAGAACGGTTTTCTGGATATTGATCTGATGTTGGTTTCGGCCTTCGGGGTTAATATTTGGGGAATTATTCTCTTGATTAATTTACGGTTAGTGACTAATGCATTGGAATGAGGCGTATGTTGTGTTTGTGTAACACTTTTATAATATATACGCGAGTTATTCGGAAAGACCGGGTTTATCCCATTCTGAATAACTGATACGACGATAAGTCGAAGATGAAGACGATGGTCGAAGACCGGAGGTCTTCACGTCGTTTGGGTAATTACTGATGATCTTGATTGGGCTGTACACCCAAGAAGATGGAAACAGTTAGTGATCGTCCAGACGTACTTGGAGATCGATGGATATGCGGGGTACTAGGTGCCTCCGGTTTCGTTCAGCCCCAGAACGGACTTGTAAATGGACTGTGTGTCTGACATTGGATTTTAGTCCGTGTGATTGATCTCTATTAAATATATATCTGTTTGGCGGCGGAGAATTTATTCTCTTGCTTAACGCCCTTCTCTGAGACGTACGAGCTCAGGGGTTATATATTGATGGATATCAATCACATGGAGTGAATTGCCTGTGTGGCATGCTAAGAGGCAAATGATCAAGGCTTCTGTTGAAAAGCAAAGTCTTGTGGTTGATGATCGAAGCACGGCCTTTGTGGCGTAGCTTTGTGTAACGTTGATTCGCGAGTATCACACCCGGTATGAATCAAAAACGGGAGACAGACATCAGGGAGGACCTACGTTTCTTTCTAGTTATGAGTGGCGTCAGTGCTTGAACTGGATGACGAGTTTGACTCATGTGGATGTTACTTATTATTACTTGCTGAAAAGCGAGGCGCCTCGTGATATCGGTTTCGGCCGATGCTTCTGGTCGGCTGACGGGCCAGGCTTACGCCCCAAAGGGCGGGGAAACGTAGTGTTCAGGCATAATAATCCACATCGGTGGACCGGCCCTGACGATCCATGGGGCAGTTGCGGCTGTTCCTGAGACATGGACTAGAGCGTCTCGAATCGGTAGAGGATCTTGCCCCTAGCCTCGGTTCATACCATAAATGATAACCCAACTTCCAATACGACATTTGCGGTTTTGATTGTAAACTTATATATGGCGACATAGTGTTATGGGCCATTCATGCCGCCTATGATTGATACTTATGATTTGAAGTGTTTTATACACTATGCACTTATAATAGTATCAAATGATTTGTTTTAAACGTATCAAGCATTCTTTGGCTGTTATAAGGGAAAACCCTATCCCCCGGCTTGCGTTGCATTGTGTGACAGGACCTGGGTCTTATAACAGCTTCATTTTTCTTTATTTAGCATTGCGCTGTTTGTTTATGCACTGGTATTCTTGGGAGGAAACCCGTTCCGTGTTATACGGCGTGGTCCCTTGATTTACCTAACTTTAAAATAAAGAATTAATAACTGTTTTAGTTCTCACACCAGTCCCATGACTGACCTGGAGTTTATTGTTTTAACCTAAACTCTGGGTGCCCTTATTTTGACACGGGCAGCTAGTAGTTTTGGTTTTGCAGATTTATATTCACAGGATCCTGGTTTACAGCTGGAACGATATCCGGAAAGCTTTGTATCCGTATATCTACTTCTAGTTGTGTATTGTATTATTTTCCGCTGCTATGTATTTAAATGTAATTTAAATCTCTGATATTTCTGTGTAATATTTATTTATACTCTGTATATTCTTGTAATCTGATGCGTTGTTGTAATATACAATGAAATGTTCTTTTGTCTACGTTCTATTTTGTCGTGTTCTCAAAACGATAGGGCGTTTCGAACGGTCTGGGTCGGTTTAGCGACTGGTTCGGACCGAGCGAAATTCTTTGCCGTGACACATTAAGATGACCATTTGTGGATATTGGATTTGCCGGGCGGTTCTGGGCTGACTTCTACCACAAGTGGAACTTAACCTCGAGTCATAGTGCGGTTAGTATTTAATTCCCTAATTGGGGATTACAACATTAAGCCTAGCCAATTTAGGAATTGTAACCACTAGGCTTAATTGCCTAATTAAATTTGTTTTCCCTAATCAATGTCGATTACAGTAGCTCATTATTTATTTACGGCCATATTTACCGTAATTACTTACACTAGTTATGGTCACCACAAATATATTCATTTAATATGGATTACATTTACGTGTATAATTCCATAAAATGAATAACATTCAAATGTTCATTAATATATATATATATATATATATATATATATATATATATATATATCATTGTTTACGTACATTTGAACGGATAATGTATTATGTATTTATATTTCCATGCGGTTAATGTACTTATTTTATTTTATTTCTATTATCGTTAAGTTTGATAATTTGTCTCAACTAACAACCAAACATTCCTTTTTGTATTCAATCTTGCAATAAGGTTATAAATCTTACAAAAGACTATCAACTATGGTTATTGTAAATTATGCCCAAATAAAGGAATAAACACATTTCAAACCACAAGAAATATATATTATGTATTTTTTAGAATAGTTGATGTAAACTTCGCATAAATATTATCTATTTATATTTATAAGTGTGTTTACAAAACCTTTCCCTTTTTCAATATTTGACATATTTCTTATTGGTTTCAAACAATGTCTTTTTGTTTAAAAAGAATAAAAAGGCATAAATTACAATAACTAAGTTAAACCCCAACAAAATTGAGTACAAACAGGTTTGTATCTTTTTAATCAAAATTACATAATTCACTGTATATAACTGAAACTAGAGATCTGCAATAAAACTGCATCTTACAGTGTTTAATGGGACTGATTTCCAGATCTACAGTATTTTCAATAATCTCAATACATTTTCAAGCACAATTGTAGGCAATATGTAAAAAGAATTGACTAGGCCCACAAATAATATTATTCAAAACCACAAATCTTTACTTTTAGGTTTTTGGCAATATTCATAAGCAAATCTGATAAATGTTAGGCACATATTTTTAGATCTAATACAACCGAGATAATTGTAACTTTGTATATAAATTTCGCGCTCACTTGAAAGTATCCAGATCAGAAATCTGAATAACCTTTTAGGCCTACAATTCCCAAATTCTTACAGATATACCATTATTCTAAAATGGGGATACTTTCAGATTTGTTGACTTCCAGGAACATAGGAAAAGAGGGGTGTGACGGCCCGCCCCGCACCAACCGACATTTACTCCAAAAGTGCGCTGTACACATGTCCAGTTAGCACGGGACGGTCGCCAGAAGAAAAAGAAAGAAGAGAATGGGCTAATCAAGGAATCTGTAATATGTCTCACACCGCATAGAACAAAATATAATAATAACATACTTGACATAAAGCAGGAGAGACAGTGCATAAGCTGAAAACCAAAACTAAGCATCATAGCAGCGGAAATCCAAAATACAGCTTATTACAACTTTCCAAACTGTCTCAAAAAGCAAAAGTAAGATAAAGGAGGTACACTACTAATGCCCAAGCAGCGATCACCAACGACACAGGGAGAATATCTATATATCATACGTGGAAGCCTCCTGCTCACCTCCGAATCAGCTACTCGCGCATCACCAGCTAACCTGTCTCTAGTCTGCTCGTGTGAGCACCCAGAGTAATAAGAGGAGACATAAAACTCTGGGTCAGACATAAAGCCTGGTATGAGCGATAAGCATCTAAACAGAATAATAACAGTAATAGGTATAATCCAATCATACCTGAACCTGGACCTGCAACCAAAGAGTTAGCACTACATACTGTACAACACTCTAAGGTGCCCTTTCAAATGGTGTAAAGATAACGGGGGTGGGGGTGTGCATGTCATAGTGATGTCAAACAATCAAGCATAGCAATCATCCTCACATCCCTCACTCAGTGCGTAAAGCATACGATATCCACTACTTTGGTCACCTAATACTTTGGGCCATGACGGAATCCAATCCCGTGTAACTATCACTACAAGCCCACTATCCATCTCTCAGTGGTGAACCAAAGTTATGAATACCGACAACCCCTTTGCACACGTCCCACAGCAAAGCATAACCATGAAGTGAACTCATTGGTTCCCAACTGGATCCTGAGCTCTAACTTCCATTTGGACTACCTTTGCATCTCGGGTTTTTGGTCAATACTGGATCGGTTCGGATTCCTCCTTGCCATCGGTTCGGTTTGGATTACTTCATCACCTCGGATCGGATCGATTTCCTCAAGTCCCTCCATGATGCACGGATCGGGTCGGGTCGTGCTCCATGCTCCAACTCGTAGTGGTTCGGATCATAGCCAAGCTCCGGATCGGTTCGGATACAACCCAGGTCGTACTTAACATCTCGGTTCGTGACAAGTTCCTTCGGGTCGGATCGGAGGATGCCATCGGGTTTGGGTCGGAGAAGTATACTCCACGGGCGGTTCGGTTCGCAAGTTGCACCTCCTTGGCCACCTGTTCACGAGCATCCAGGAGGATCGGGTCGGTCTCCATCACCACAAGCGGATTGGGTCGGATCGTGGAGGGTGGTTCGGTTCGGATAAAGGGGATCCGATCCGGCCCCTGTCTGCAGTTCCTGCGCTTTGTCCAGCGAGTTGTTTACGCCATTCGACGGCGTTTTCGAGCATTCTAATTGTTCTAAATAATCACAAAGCATACCATACAGTCATAGCAACATGTATAAACATCCACAAACAGCAAAACAACAATATGGTAGGTTAAAATGGATCAAACATAGCCAAAACCCCATATTTTCCCTTAATCCCTCTTAATCATGTTTAAGCATATAATTAGCAAAACTTATCCAAATTAGCCAAATTTTCTAACAGATGTCTAAAACAATATTTAAGAATTTCTGAATATTTTTCCAAATTTTTAACATGCATAAATTCGCTAATTATCACTAATCACCCCTTAATCCCCTAAATTCCGGGATTTGCAAAATTAGTCGAAATTAACCCAAATTCATATCAGAGACATAAAATGATGTTTTAGAATTTTACGAATTTTTCTAGATTTTTCTGAGCCATAATTTCGCTAATCTTCGCTAATTACCATAATTAGCCGTAATTAGTGAAAAACAATGCAAATCACTCACCTTAGCCACAAACAAACTTTAGATCTGAAATAATCTCTGATTTGGATCCAATCCCTACGTGATCCAGCAGCTCTCTCTCTGATTTGGTGCTACCCTCCCTTGATTTGATGTAGTTTTGCATAATCTTCGATTAGAAAGTGATTAGAGACGATTTGGGATGAAATTAGAAGGTGGAGGCCATTGCTAGAGCTTGAAGGAGGTAAGTGGCGGCTGGAAAAATGAGTCTAAAACCGAAATTCTAACCCTAGCAGCCCTTAAATACCCCAAATCCCGAAATCCCCCATTGGGCCTAGTTGCTAATCACCCGGTTTAGCCCAATTAAGCTGTTTTTCACCTTCTAAACCTTGTTTCAGCCATATCTCCAAAACGGTAAGTCCGTTTAGCTAATGTAACCACTCTACGGAAAGAGAAACCATCATCTGAAGCCAATGGAAGTGGTTTCAGGTCAAAATTCCTTTCCAGTCAAAAGTTATGGCCAAAACAGTACCAACTAGGGGCGAAACGGTCATTTAAAAATCGACAAAAATCATGAACCTGGGAAATGACTCTAATGAATGTTTCCCAAAGTTACGTGACCATACGACTTCGTATGTGAAAGAAATAAATATTCCACGATACTATGATGCGTAGAATGCGGGTCGTTACACTCTTCCCCCCTTAAGAAATTTCGCCCCCGAAATTCCCTAACCAAAACACAAAAAGGGTTCCGCATGCCTATCAACCATAAACAACAATCAACATGCAAAACAAGTCTATCCTAGCATGCGGTTTACTAACAAGGGAAGAAACTATCACTACCAAAACCTTACCAGGCAAAGAGTTCTGTATACTTCTTCCTTATATCTTTCTCTGTTTCCCAAGTACGGTCCTTTTCATTCTCACCCCACTGGACTTTGACTAGTTTCACCGCCTTCCTTCGAAGCTGCTTCGTATTGTTCCCAACAATACGCATAGACTTGCGGTTCTCAACCGCCTCGAGTTCAACTTCGATGTTATCCAACTGATCAGGTGAAATAGCCACACTAGGGTCGTGCACGAATTTCCTTAACTGGGAAACATGAAATACGTTGTGAACTCCCGCCATCTTGTCAGGTAGCTCTACTTCATACGCCAAATTCCCAACTTGCTCGAGGACTGGGAATGGGCCAACAAATCTTGGTGCTAACCTACCTCTCCAACCAATCCGAATCACATTCTCTATGGGGAGATCTTGACGAACACCAAGTCGTTAACGAAGAATTCCAAATCTCTTCGTCTCTTATCTAGTTAAGCCTTCTGCCTATCTGTATCCCTTCCCAGTAGTATATATGCTCTATGTCTCAATACATCTTGTTACCACTGGGATGTATAGTCAATTTCGAGTGATGATATGCTCTAAGCACTTCACCTCTCAGTCCATCTACGTTGGGTACAACTATTCCCTTATTCTTTCGAAGCCACCCTTCTCGATCAAATCTTTACCTGATCATTCTCTTTCCATCGATACCCATCTCTACCCTAGAGATGGTTTCCAATAGGTTAGGATCGTCCTTCTAACTGGAACCAATCCACTCAATCAAAATCGATCTAAACGTCAAGCTTACTAGCGTTTCTGAATCCAATTCACTCTTGGGTCTGAAATCATATCCTGTGACATACTCTAGTTGCTTCCATCCTAGAAACAAAACCCCTAAACTGGCATGTCTCCTACTCAATGCAACTAGTACTGCACCCAAATCCTTTACTATGATCACTCTGCCCCATGGAGTCATGGCGACTCCACTGCACTGATCCATAATCACTAGTTCTTTGCTATGTCCGCTCTGCCCCATGAAGTCATAACAACTCCACTACACTGGCTCATAGCCTTACTAATCCTTTACTATGTCCACTTTACCCCTCGAGTCATGACGACTCTACTGCACTGGCTCATAGTCCTACTACAATCACGTTGTTCCCCATCGCTGGAACCCTACAGGTGATAAGTCTACTCAAGAGAAGAAAGATAGGAACAAACATAGCAACCATAACATCCATTAAACAAGTCCTACCTATCACCTGCTAAATTCATAAACACATCGACACCTACATGATTGGTCTAACCAATCCCAATATGTCGATTCTAGTATGTCTGGTCTAACCAACATCAATAACTAATGGAAGCCCAACCTCCATACATACACCGATGCCTACTTGACTGGTCCAACCAATCCCAGGCCAATGGAAGCCCCGCCTCCCTTCGGACTACCATACGTCCATGGTACGTTTATCCTCCAAGGATAATTAAACTAATAGAAGCCCAGCCTCCAATCGGACTACCGTACGTCCAACGTACGTTTATCCTCCAAGGATAATTAAACTAATGGAAGCCCAGCCTCCAATCGGACTACCGTACGTCCAACGTACGTTTATCCTCCAAGGATAACTAGATCACGTCCAACGGATCCAAGGTAACGGGCATCCCCAGATACCCTTGCTTTTATTCCTCCTAAAATACTTGAGTCCAACCCAAGTCTATCCATTTTCTTGCTGCCCTCTCGAGTCCAACTCAAGCCGAATCCAATTCCTTGCAGCCTTCTCGAGTCCAACTCGAGTCAATCTATAACTCATACCCAGTCTTGAGTATCCATTAGTGACAAACTCTAGTCCAACATGAGTCGTCTCCTTATTCATTGCATCTCCAAGATCAACGAACACCCATTTTCTTTTACGAGTTCAAGTCCAACTTGAATCGCCCTAATCTTCGTTGTATCTTCCATGATCAACGAACACATCCTATTCCTTCAAAGTTCTACTATCCAATAGAGAATATCAACATAGGGTCCTAAACAATTCATTACTTTGCATCTTTCTCGAGTCCCACTCGAGCAATCTCATAACCCTATCGAGTCTAACTCTGGGCAGTCTATACCATTGAACAGTCTTATCATGTTCCGTCTGCCCATCACTCCTCGAGTAAACCAAGATATCATCCAATGAAAAATCACAGCAACTATTTACCCCTCACGCAACCCATCCTAGTCGAAATTGATATTCCCTAAGCACAAGCCCCAAAGGCCTAAACCAATATCAGACAAGCACCCAAGGAACATCTCCTCCGAGTTCAGACAATCCACATGAGGTGATACTAGCAAAACAATCTAGCACTGGAGTACTCATTTGCCTCCCAGAGACAACTAGAACTTATTAGAACGATAACCCTTCAGCTTCCTTAACTCCAGTTACTATCGCCATCACTAGGTAGGTACCTAATACCACCCTATTCTTTTCGTGTAAATCGACTCCCCAAAATAATGCTAAACCCAGTAAAGCCCAAAACAAAGCAATCACAAGGAAACATACATCCATGACTCGATAAGACCACATTACAACAAATCATGCCAAAACTAGTCGAACCACCAATCGGGTTCGTCACAACTAGAGGTCTATCGACTAACTCAGGTTTGTCAAACAAAACCCGATCAAAACATCTTAAATAGAAAGCATACCTCGAATAACGACATCTTTTTCCTTCTGCGCCGTAGTTGGGGCATTTGACGAAGAAGGAACAGCGTTGATAGCATACGCTTTCACAATCTGCTTCTCCCTAGGAGGTTGTGGGCAATCATCCTTGTGATGTCCCACCTGACCGCTGTTAAAGCACTTCCTTTCCCCAGGCTTTTCTCAACAATCTCTGGCGTAATGGCCCTTCTTGCCACAACTAAAGCATTCGCCCTCTTTCTTATTTTTCTTACTCTGACCATCCTTGGTCGGGTTCTGCTTCCTCTTGTTCTGAGAATTCTTCTGGCCTTCACCGCCTGCTTGCGGCTTTGGCTCCTCTGCAGATGCCGTAGCAACCTCCGTCTTCGACTTAGGGAAAAGGCTCTCTGACCTTAATGCCTTTCCTACAATAGACTCGAACGTCTCATCGATATGGTTTATAAGTCTTTCCCCCAAGTACCCATCCAAGCCAGTTATGAACTTCTCGTTCTTCTTTTCGACTGTATCGATAAGGGACCATCCATATTTCGATAAAGTGTCGAATTCAGCGATATACTCCGAGACTGCTCTACCGTTCTGCTTAAGCTCCAAGAACTTCTTGAACAGTTCTGATTTATGAGCAGCTGGAATAAACTTATCACAAAAGCGAGTCTTAAACTGATTCCAAGTAACTTGATCTTCTGGAGTAGCTGTTCTAATGGCATTCCACCAATTCATCGCTCGCCCTTGCAGTTGACGAGACGCTTGCCTTCTCTTCATCGCATCCTCAAGACCCAAGTCGTCGAAGATACGATCACAACTATCCAACCAATCCTGAACATCTGTGGCCGACTCCGTTCCATGGAACGGCTTCCCACCAAGGTTAGTGTAATCCTTGCACAACTTGGCGAAATCGACCCTAGGCGCCTGCACTACTGGACCACCACCATTATCGGCATTGGGAGCTGCCCTCTGAACATCCCTAAGCATCTCCCTCATGAGGTTAGTAAACATCGTCCTCATGTCAGCGGCATTACCATTATTAGCTCCCCTACCGGCACCTCTTGCGTATCGGCTCATCGTTCAATCTGTAAAGAGGAAACGATTAACCATCTCCATAGTGGTGCTAGTGCAGTACGACTTCATCCTTATACTACTAGTAGTATATATATATAGCTTTTGAAAACCAAAATAATCACAAATACGCGCTCTCATATACGTACTATCTCTCCCTAGTGGCTTTCCCTAGATTAACTACGCAACCTAGAGCTCTGATACCAAGTGTGACGGCCCGCCCCGCACCAACCGACATTTACTCCAAAAGTGCGCTGTTCACATGTCCAGTTAGCACGGGACGGTCGCCAGAAGAAAAAGAAAGAAGAGAATGGGCTAATCAAGGAACCTGTAATATGTCTCACAGCGCATAGAACAAAATATAATAATAACATACTTGACATAAAACAGGAGAGACAGTGCATAAGCTGAAAACCAAAACTAAGCATCATAGCAGCGGAAATCCAAAATACAGCCTATTACAACTTTCCAAACTGTCTCAAAAAGAAAAAGTAAGATAAAGGAGGTACACTACTAATGCCCAAGTAGCGACCACCAACGACACAGGGAGAATATCTATATATCATACGTGGAAGCCTCCTGCTCGCCTCTGAATCAGCTACTCGCGCATCACCAGCTAACATGTCTCTAGTCTGCTCGTGTGAGCACCCAGAGTAATAAGAGGAGACAAAACTCAGGGTCAGACATAAAGCCTGGTATGAGTGATAAGCATCTAAACAGAATAATAACAGTAACAGGTATAATCCAATCATACCTGAACCTGGACCTGCAACCAAAGAGTTAGCACTACAAATTGTACAACACTCTAAGGTGCCCTTTCAAATGGTGTAAAGATAATGGGGGTGGGGGTGTGCATGTCATAGTGATGTCAAACAATCAAGCATAGCAATCATCCTCACATCCCTCACTCAGTGCGTAAAGCATACGATATCCACTACTTTGGTCACCTAATACTTTGGGCCATGACGGAATCCAATCCCGTGTAACTATCACTACAAGCCCACTATCCATCTCTCAGTGGTGAACCAAAGTTATGAATACCGACAACCCCTTTGCACACGTCCCGCAGCAAAGCTCAACCATGATGTGAACTCATTGGTTCCCAACTGGATACTGAGCTCTAACTTCCATTTGGACTACCTTTGCATCTCGGGTTTTTGGTCAATAATGGATCGGTTCGGATTCCTCCTTGCCATCGGTTCGGTTTGGATTACTTCATCACCTCGGATCGGATCGAGTTCCTCAAGTCCCTCCATGATGCACCGGATCGGGTCGGGTCGTGCACCATGCTCCAACTCGTAGTGGTTCGGATCGTAGCCAAGCTCCGGATCGGTTCGGATACAACCCAGGTCATACTTAACATCTCGGTTCGTGACAAGTTCCTTCGGGTCGGATCGGAGGATGCCATCGGGTTCGGGTCGGAGAAGAATACTCCACGGGCGGTTCGGTTCGCAAGTTGCACCTCCTTGGCCACCTGTTCACGAGCATCCAGGCGGATCGGGTCGGTCTCCATCACCACAAGCGGATCGGGTCGGATCGTGGAGGGTGGTTCGGTTCGGATAAAGGGGATCCGATCCGATCCCTGTATGCAGTTCATGCACTTTGTCCAGCGAGTTGTTTACGCCATTCGACGGTGTTTTCGACCATTCTAATTGTTCTAAATAATCACAAAGCATACCATACAGTCATAGCAACATGTATAAACATCCACAAACAACAAAACATCAATATGGTAGGTTAAAATGGATCAAACATAGCCAAAACCCCATATTTTCCCTTAATCCCTCTTAATCATGTTTAAGCATATAATTAGCAAAACTTATCCAAATTAGCCAAATTTTCTAACAGAGGTCTAAAACAATATTTAAGAATTTCTGAATATTTTTCCAAATTTTTAACATGCATAAATTTGCTAATTATCACTAATCACCCCTTAATCCCCTAAATTCCGGGATTTGCAAAATTAACCCAAATTTATATCAGAGACATAAAATGATGTTTTAGAATTTTAGGAATTTTTTTAGATTTTTCTGAGCCATAATTTCGCTAATCTTCGCTAATTACCATAATTAGCCGTAATTAGTGAAAAACAATGCAAATCACTCACCTTAGCCACAAACAAACTTTAGATCTGAAATAATCTCTGATTTGGATCCAATCCCTACGTGTTCCAGCAGCTCTCTCTCTGATTTGGTGCTACCCTCCCTTGATTTGATGTAGTTTTGCTTAATCTTCGATTAGAAAGTGATTAGAGACGATTTGGGATGAAATTAGAAGGTGGAGGCCATTGCTAGAGCCTGAAGGAGGTAAGTGGCGGCTGGAAAAATGAGTCTAAAACCGAAATCCTAACCCTAGCAGCCCTTAAATACCCCAAATCCCGAAATCCCCCATTGGGCCTAGTTGCTAATCACCCGGTTTAGCCCAATTAAGCTGTTTTTCACCTTCTAAACCTTGTTTCAGCCATATCTCCCAAACGGTAAGTCCGTTTGGCTAATGTAACCACTCTACGGAAAGAGAAACCATCATTCGAAGCCAATGGAAGTGGTTTCAGGTCAAAATTCCTTTCCAGTCAAAAGTTATGGCCAAAACAGTACCAACTAGGGGCGAAACGGTCATTTAAAAATCGACAAAAATCATGAACCTGGGAAATGACTCTAATGGATGTTTCCCAAAGTTACGTGACCATACGACTTCGTATGTGAAAGAAATAAATATTCCATGATACTATGATGCGTAGAATGCGGGTCGTTACAAGGGGAGTATCTGATGAAGAATAGCTTAGATGTCAATTCATACCCTTTTCCATTTGAATATGATAATCCATTTCAAATCTGAATGATTTATATTTGATCGATTGTATATGAAACTATTTTTAATTTAGAAATTGATTAGAAGAGAAAGGGAAATAAACATCCGTCCATTTATATAATAATATATATTAACTAAACCCCTTTTAATGTAACCGTCACTGGGCTGTCTAAGCTCGAAGCAGTCGACCGCCCCAACTAGGGTACTGACCGAGGCCGATTATAAAAGGTATATAATATATTTATTATGTTTATTTATTTCTGTCTGTTTTTCGTATTTCGTCCGTAACTTTTTCATATGGACTCCATTCACGAAACTCCAAATATGAAATTTGACCAGAATTTCGAGACAAACGCAACGATTAAAGTTTCGGGTCAAATTCCATTGTTTGCATAAATTCCTATTTTTTAGAATCTAATTATATAACTATTAATTACCAAAAATCTGGGTTGTTACATTCTTCCCTCCTTAAAAGGATTTTGGTCCCGGAATTCTGACACCTACTATCATATCCTACACAACCAATTTATGTACATCCACTTTGAAACCATGTGCGCATGTGCATAGTGTACATAATGCATTTCAACCACGGAACATGCATGCACGATGATTCTAAATCGGGCCAACTATATACGTGCATTGATTTTTTTTAAACATTTTTGAAAACATGATGTAATACATCTTAAATATACTGACAGTTCAATATGAATGCAAATTTCGAAAAATCTTTTTCATCCATAACCCTCAAACGAGTTAGTTAGCAAGTCGCGCGCATTACTGACAAGATATGAAAACAATGTTTCTAAGGCTAAAACAGCAGTTTCCTCGCTGCCGTTAACGTTTTTTAGTGTATCATCGGTCCGAACCACTAAAACGTGCAAACAAACTATTCAAGCATCTTCCTTACGTTGCTCATGCGACCAAAAATCGGAATTTTTCATAAAAGTAAATTTCCGCTCTGAAACTACTTATATTTAATTCAAAAATTTCTTTTCAACAAAATTTCACTTTCTATATGAGATTCATTTGAAAAAACAAAACTTCAGAAATGTACGCTTTGCGCCATTTAAACCGTCTATTTTAATGTAAAATATACGTTTTAAATACGCACAAACTACCGTATCTAAATTTTTCATTTTCGCGCAAACCAAAATAAAAGAAAGTAAATCAGAAAAACTCTTAAATTTTAAAAACGATAATATTTTTTTTCAAACAATGTTTTACAAAAGTTTCAAAAAAATGTATTTTGCGGAAACTTAAATGATTCAAGTCACATGTTGGCCAAAAAAGAAGTCAGTCAGGCAAAAATGCGAAAACTGAAATCACACACAGAAGATCGCAAATAAATTTTAGCTTAACAAGGAATGCTGATTTATTTATACCCATGATGAAACAACATAAAATTGGTCTTTTTCTAAAATTTATTCAACACAGAATTCTATTCTTTCCAGCTCTAGAAAGGGAAAACAACTAAAACGACAACAAAACAACAACATTGAAACTCCCAAAACAATGACTATAGACAACGAGATGTCTTGCTCCGCGACTGGTGCTCAAACCATTTTTGTGATCTTTGATTAATCATATCATGATAGCAAAATGCTAAATCTCGTGTTACAAACACTACTGCTTCAAAGAGGGAATTTGTGATGAGAAAAGAAACCCACCACAAAACTGCTTCTCATGGAAATCCACCTAATATTGCCTAAAGACAGATATTAATAGGTGAAATTACAGAAAGTAACTTCGTGAGACAACACACAAGAACAACAAGCTGAATCAAATATGCTGCAACACTAAATAAGGGTTATGCCATCGATCAAGCAGAAGATTAATTTCCGCATCATGAGACAAATTTAGTCATAAATTCCCATCTATAATATATACTAAATGGGTTACACATCTACATGGGCAGTTCGAACGTAAATTCCCGAACTCAAAAACCAGACATGAAGAAAAAGAGATTTGCTACAAAATCTCCAAAGTCGATAAAACGAAAAACGATTCAAGTCCGTGTAAAACGCCGATGCCTCTAAAATCTCATCAAGATTCTCCTTATAAAAACCATCCAAAGTTAGTTTAACCTTCATCTCTGAAATGATGATCGCCTCTGAAAGAACCTATTCCAACAAGGTATAACAAAGGTGTCTGCAGCATAAACAACAATCTGATATTGATATTTCGAAGCAAAGGACTGGTGCAAGTCCAACTAGCTCAATAAATTTGCTTAGCCCAAAAGCAGTGATACCTTTTTACTCACTCTGACCCAACTAAATGGTCTTTCTCCCTAAGAATGAGACTTAAATGGTTTGAGTAAGATCAGATAGCGCAATTAGGCATCATGGACAAAGAAATGGTTGGAAGGAAGAAATTGGACTAGATCTTAGAGTATTAGTGGGGCAAGATCTAATGCACAAACTAGCATGGAAAAGGAGGAGATGAGGAGATGATAAAGAAAGAGAAGAAGGATAAGAATATGGTTCGGCTAAAGGAGGAAGGAAGAACAAAAGAAAGGAGTCAAGGAGGTGAGTTGGACACAACTTTTACGATTGAGTCCTAGGTCGAAATTGTACCAAAGCTCATAAATTTATTGACCAATATAGATATAATGCTAAACAGTCAAATGTCAAATGGGCTTTCGGAAAAGGTGAACTTTGACCTTATTAGGTCGGATTAAAATATTAATCGTCTCATGTCATCTTTTCTAATTTGACGTGATCCGACAAACAATTATCCTCATCACGGCAGTATTAAAGACCTCATTCAAACTTTGAACCGTCCTGAAAGATTCAAAGTTGTCTCAATAACGACGTTACGACCACACAACGAACGAATTTCTAGAATATTTTAGCTAGATATCTACAATTAAATTAAAACGGATTTTCCCATTACCTAGATGACAACAAATCGAATGATTCGCAAATCAAATACCCTAAAAATCCGGACAAAGGATTTTTCTTAGCCTTTTCGAATAGAAATTTAAAACTTTTCAAAAATGCAATTTATTATAAACTAATAGTTTGATATTTATAAATACGGTTAAACTACTACTATTATTTATATTCCGGTTTGTATTGCAAATTGAAAAACCTTTTCGCATTCAAAAATGTCGGAACTTTAAAATCTCGAAGACTGATTTTGATGATTTCAATAAACCATCCAATATATATAAAAAAGAGAGGGATACTAAAAATCATAAGGAATGGGTATTATTTATTTTCAAGTTTTAGTGGCATATTCCATTTCATTCCCAACTCTCTCTTCCTACCAATCAGATTATATTTATTAAAATCACACAATGCACGAACAATTCTGAAACACAAATAGATAAAATTTTAAAACCACAACTTCATAAAATATGTCTTTATAAAAACATATACAATATATTCCAGTTACAGATCATAGAACAGTTACATATAGGTACAATCACAGAATTACAACTTATATAGTTACTCCTCAACTGAACATACAATACGAATACATCATAGGAAACGGGCATAACTCTACAATGTTAAAAAAAGACTAATGTGCAACATGGAAAGGGTCTTCAAAGGTAGTCCAGGCTATACCCAGCAAATCACAAATCAATAGCATTTGAACCTGAAACAACTCGGTCTGACCGAGCATTAACACACGCGGATCAGTCTAGTTTACAAGACAGTAATAATAAAAAGCGAGATAAAAGATCAACTAGTAACTAATTTCTTTCCATACGAAAAGGAATCTCGACATAAGAGTCTTAAAGGGATCACGAATGCAAAATTTTCTTTTCATGAAAAAGGAAAATCATAAATAGAGGATGACAAAACACATACTCACAATTCTACAAGGTTAATATATAGTGATGCGAGGAAGAAACACGAAAGTGGGTCTAAATACTGTATAGGAATGAATTACCCAAACCTTCCAGCTAGGGTAATTAAAAATTGGAATTAGGTGATACGATTAGAAGACTCTGAAATCACAGTAATCACACGCTAAAATCACAACCCATGTAGTTCACCAATTCACAAAACAAGAAATCTCCAAATCGCCAAGTCACATAAACTTTATAACACAGAATCACAAAAGCTCTGAAGCACGGAACCGCAAAATCACTAAAACACAAATCACGGAATCCATATTAAGAATTTGATACCACTAATGAAATTGTAACACCCCGCGAATTCTATAACCGTGAAATTCACAAATTAAAGTATAATTAATTTCAAATCAAAGAACTAAGGGAAACGGGATACGCCATTGCGTTCGTCTCGGAAAAATACGCGAAATAGAGTCCGAGTTTTCGAGAACGGAGTCCGTATGAAGAAGATATGGCCTTCGGAAGTTTCTGAATTAAATTTAAAATTCGAACAGAATAAAACAGTTTAAAAATTAAAACCGGGCCCAATTGGCCAAGGCGGGAAAATTCCCGCCTAAGACACCCAGGTCGACTGGGCTGTCGACCTGGTCTAACCAGGTCGACAGGCATGTCGACCTGGTCCAGAGCCAGGTCGAACCCAGTCCAACCTGGCTGGCCTATTCTATGTTGGCCGATTTTCTGTAGTCTGCTTTATCATTAGGGCTAGGTGGCAGGCTCTAATTGGTCTCTCCTTAGGATGAATGGCTACGATCAATCCAAGCAACATCAATGGTCCTAATCAGTTCATAACCCCTATAAAAATGACCCTAGACTCAACCCTAATCTATTCATTCAAAAATAAGAACAAAGCCGCCATGTTGCTGAGGAACGACTAGGGGTAGCCACCAATTGGAGAGAGGATTAAGAGGCAAATTCTAAGGCATAAAGCAACTCAATCAAATCAAACCGCATCTTCAAATACCTAAATTTGAGAATTCGCCTCACCATTGTAAGTAGAGTATTACTTTGGTATGAACAAATAACTGTGTTGGTTTGTATACTTGGTTGTGGTGATAAATAATTCATAATTTGTGCGTTACTATGATTCTTATCGATTTGGAATATTGTATACGTTTGGATATTCTCGAATTATGTTATTCAATTATGAAAAACTACATGCGGTAGTTTTATGCAAGTATACGTTTGGAATATTCGCAAATTATGTATTGAAGCTACATGTATGTAGTTGATTAATTGAAATTCATGCAAGTTTGGGGTTTTGCTACTATGCCATCATAATGTGTATTTTTATACAAACATCATTTTTGTGAAGTAATTGGAATAAGTTTGGGTTATCATAGTCCATATGAAATTATGTTGAAAGTTTGGCATCATGATCTATGTATTAAGCCATGCTTTTTAGAAAACCTATTTGCAAACTTATGAATATGACTAGGCTATGATTGATATTTTGCATAACTGAAATTCATATTGTTAACAAGAATTTTATGATGACATGTGTGGTACATAGCTAGGTTGGATTCAAAAACCCCTTTTGCAAGACTAAAGTAAAAATCATGATTTCATGTTAGAAATATTTATGCCATGTGAATAGATTTAAAATCATGATTAGTTTGAATTATACTTTTGTGTTAGTAACAAAAGTAAACACCTTTGTAAGCATGTAGTAATCTTATGAACATGATTTGCTTATGTTTGACATTATGCCTAAATAAAAATATAGGTTTATGTTGGAGTTAAGCCTATGTGTCAATAATGATATTCTTATCTCAACTACAAGTTACGTGCTTTGATTCATGTCACCTATGCTTTATGATAAAGTATATGTTACCACTATGCAAGTACACCAGTTTCTATTTTGTAGTTCCAACGTTATGTTGCAAGTTCATGCACTCACATTCCCCTTTTTGTGTATGTAATCACGCTTTAAGCCTCCCCTTTTCGCATGGCTAAGTTGGGCTTTAAAAGGCTAAGCCCAACATATATATATATGATAAACGGACGTGTTAAACGGGGGAAAATAACGTTGGGTTAAAATTACTAATGAATGAAAATATAAAATAGAAGGGCCCAAATTCAAGTATGGGTTGGGCCCATGATTGGTGTAACCTTTACACCATTAACTTAATAATGGGCCGCAAATATTTACATATAAGAAATAAAGAAGAAAGACAAAATATGTAAATGTAGAACATACGATGTGTTTAACCCGAGGTTGGATTGAGTTGTGATGTAAACCTGCCCGGAACCGCCTGGCTGTCCAGTAGTCGCAACAATACCTATCCAATGTGGGAGGTTAAACATGGAGCCCAATAAGGACCCGAGGTTAGACTGAGTTGTGGCGTAAGACTGCCCGGAACCAACCGGCAACAGGCAGCCACAACAATACCTGTCTAATGTGAGAGGTCAAGGCTTTAATAAGACAATTAAGGCTGAGTCAGGATTGTTAGGATTAAGTGAACTAAAGACTTAATCAAAATGGAACATGCTAAACTAAACGGACTGGTGGGGGTTAGGTTAGAAAACACTTAACCAACTTAGCATGTTGGCTAGAGATAGAAAACCTAGTAACGGGGGACCCTTTTCAGCAGTAACCCTAAAAGGTGTATCAGGATACCCTGAAACTAGGCAGGGTGGGGCACGATTACTGGGCTGATTGTAAGATGTCAAATCGACGGCGGTGGTGTAGCAGTGTAGGTTCTAACGGGGTGCGGGCGTGCACACACTCCGGCGCAGAAAAATAAAGCACTGGGCACCAGTAGCATACCTGTGCATTCTAAGGTTGTGTCGGGCCGCCGCCATGGGACTTGATACACCCCATGGTGGGACCAGCATAGGTAACTACAACATCGGGGGCCGTAAGACACATGTAACTATGCGAGTAGGAGACGATCATCATAGAACGGATCACATCACCCTGATTATGGGGTGCCAGTTGGAAACTAGTTTATACGGGTTCAGAGATTAACATGGGGTACGATAGTATATTCGACCCTAGACAACTTAACCAAGTTTATAGTGCTTTCCCACTTCTTGTTTATACTTATCATACCCGGTTCTTTATTCATAGACAGAATAGTACTAGACTTACTCAGGCTTTATGTCTGACTCTACTTTTCTTTCGTCTTCTTTTCTTCCGTTTCCCCCCCCCCCCCAGGTCCACAGGGAGGGAACACAGCAGCTTGACCAGCCTTAACATCCAGCTTGAAGAAGAGAAATGTATTGCTTGGTCCTTTTCGTCTTGAACTATGGCTTTGGACAAACTCTATGTGGCTTTTGCAGTTTACCTATGTTTTATTTATGCTTCTTTAATAATGTAATCAAGACAGATTATGAAAGTGTTATGTTTTTTTGGAAAAGATGTAAGACAATTATGGTGATGTTGTTGTAGCACGTATTTGCCTTCATGAAATAAAAGTTTTGTTGATTTTCCGCTGTTTACAAATATGTGTTCTTATATCTGTCTTGTATATCTGTGACTTATACTTATAAACCTCCACCAAAATTAGGGCATTCCCTTTGAGAGTGACCCTAACGGAGGTGGGGTGTTTCACTTGGTATCAGAGCATAGGTTTACCAGATAAGATAAAAAGTTTTGAAAAATTATTTTCAAAAAGGAAATTTAAAGAAGCATTTTTAAAGGAAAAATATTATTTTATTTTAAAAGGCAAAGTCCACCCCCAAAGCCATAGGTACTATCTCTTATCCTTCGTTTTGAATCTATCCTTTTTGTTTCAGCATGTCCGAAGATCTTAACTTGCCGGAAGGGGTACCAATACCTGGTTGGTTTAGACGGTTCTTAGAAGCAAGGGCCACTCAGCCAGGCCCTACCATTCCTCCTCCCCCAGCTGCAGGAAATCATCCAGCTGCAGCAGCACCTTTTCCTCCACCTCCTCCTCGGGGAAACACGTTTGCTAAGATATGTAAAGATTTTAAAGCTATGGGAGGAAGGGATTTCCATGGAACTGAGTCCTTCGTGGCAGCTAGAAATTGGCTGAAAGAAATGGAGGACCTATTCATCATCTTTGAGGTAAAAGATAGACAAAAAGTACAATTGGCAGTGTGGCTATTGAAGGGCGAGGCTTCCTACTGGTGGGAAGTCACTAATGCTGAAAGACCAGTGGAAACATGGGAGGACTTTAGGGCAAGGTTTGAGACTAAATTTCTCTCAGATGCGGAAAGAAGTTTGCAGTTGGAAAAATTCTTATTTCTTAAGCAAGGGGACAAGACAGTCAGAGAGTATGTGAATCAGTTCGATGAGCTGGCTAGGTTTGGGCTTGACCTAGTCAACACCCCGCACAAGAAGGCTCTCCGTTTCGTCAAAGGGTTGAATGAGCCATTACACAGTTTGGCCATGACCCATATACCCATGGGAGCCACGTATGAAAGATTGGTGCAAATGGCATTGCTAAATGAAGAGGATAAGGGCAAGAAGGAGACGAAGGCAGAAAGCTCTCAAGGGAAGAAAGAGGGTTTGCAACCTAAAAAGACAGACTTTAAGAAAGGCGGGAAAGGCAACAAAGAGAAGAGGAAGTGCAATTTCTGTGGTAAAGTGGGGCACTTAGTAAAGGACTGCCGGAAAAAGAAAGCCAAGGAGAATGGTGGGTGCTTTTCTTGCGGTGAGACAGGCCACAGGGCTAAGGACTGCCCAAAGAAACGAGGACAGGGGCAGAGGGCTGGATCCACCCCAGGGGCACAGGTTCATGTGCTGGAAGCGCCACCTCTGCAACAGAGAGGTATAAATACTTCTGTAGAAAGTGTAGTTTTTCTTTATGATCACCCCGTTCGCACTTTATTTGATTCTGGCGCATCACACTCCTTTATCTCGTCTGCTTTAGTAGAATCTCTGCACCTAAAAACTAGTATGGTAGAGGACCCCTTAATTGTTTCAAACCCAATTGGGGGCCCAGCTCATTTGTCTATGATCTGTTTGGGATTGAAAATTTCTATTCTAAGTGTAGAATTTCAATGTAGTGCCTTTGTTTTGGGCTTTTCGGGGTATGGCTTGATTTTGGGTATGGATTGGCTATCCAGTAATGGGGCCATCCTTGATTGTGAGAAAAGGGTTGTTAGGCTCCTAACCCAGCTCGGTAATACTTTGGAAATTTCTTGTAATCCCTCGTATGCGGTTATGCTTAGTTATCTTGAATCGCTAGATGCCTCTGTTGAAAATTTGCAATCAGTTAGAGTGGTCCGGGAATATCCGGATGTCTTCGAAGAGGTGAAGGGCTTGCCTCCGAAGCGGGAAATAGACTTCCGCATATATCTTGTAGATAATGCAAAGCCCGTTGCGTTGCCCATCAGACACATGGCTCCACGAGAAAGGAAAGAGCTCAGTAAACAGATTAAAGAGCTTCTAGAAAAGGGGTTCATTAGGAGGAGCATTTCAGAATGGGGCGCTCCAGTGGTGTTCGCTACAAAGGCAGATGGTTCACTCCGTCTATGTGTTGACTATAGGGAGCTCAACAAGCTAACGAAAAAGAATAGGCACCCTCTCCCTAGAATTGACGATTTATTTGACCAGCTTGTAGGGGCGTCTGTTTTCTCCCAACTCGATTTAGCAACCGGTTTTCATCAGCTAAGGGTGGCTGAAGATAGCATCGATAAAACGGCATTCAGAACCCCAGACGGCTTCTTTGAATGGCTTGTCATGCCTTTCGGCTTGACAAATGAACCTGCGTACTTCGTGGACCTGATGAGTAGGGTATTTAGAGATTTCCTCAACAAATTCGTAGTGGTCTTCGTAGATGATATCCTTATCTTCTCAAAGAGTGAAGAGGAACATGCTCAGCACTTAAGGGAAATCATGGAAACTTTGCGAGTCCATCAACTAAAAGCCAAATTCTCCAAATGCCACTTTTGGAGAGAAGAGGTGAGGTTCCTTGGGCACATAGTATCCAAACAAGGGTTAGCAGTGGACCCTGCTAAGGTAGTGGCGGTACAGGACTGGAAGACACCAAGGAATGCAACTGAGGTCCGAAGCTTTCTAGGACTAGCAGGTTTCTATCGAAAATTCATAAGGGATTTTGCGAAAATCTCAGCTCCGCTCACGAAATTGACCAAGAAGAATCTAGTGTTTAATTGGGACTTGGATTGCGAGTTTGCTTTCCAACGACTGAAAAGGGCTCTCACAACAGCCCCAGTTTTGACGCTGCCAGATGGGAGCAAGATTTTCACTGTTTATACGGATGCCTGTAGGACAGGGCTAGAAGCCGTCTTAATGCAAGAAGGAAGGGTGGTAGCTTATGGCGGGAGGCAGTTGAAAGTGCACGAAAAGAACTACCCAACCCACGATCTTGAGTTAGCCGCCATCGTCTTTGCACTCAAGTCTTGGCGACACTATCTCCTAGGTGAGAAGTTCTGTAACACCCCACTCCCGCTATGATCACTCACTAAGGGAATGCCATAGCATTGGTGGAGTATTTTAGTGAATATAGAACAGAAAAATTACAACAAGACAGATATAAATAGTACTTGAAATTTTAAAACATCATCTCATAACAGCGGAAGTAAAACATGTCTGGTTACATCATAAAACCACAATAAAGGTCAAGTACAATATCCATCAAAATAAAGAAGTACATAATCCCACTCTCATACAATAGCCAAACAAAAGAAAAGATAACTGGATAACTGGAGCTTTACATCTATCCAAGCTCCTAAAGACTGGAACAGCAATCCGATCAAGCTCCACTACTGCTAGGATCCACCGTAGGACCTGAGGGTTGGGAAAAAGATAAAAACAACAGGGTCAGACATAAGTCTGAGCGAGTCCTATAACTTTAACAATACAATCGTTAAAGTAACCAGAGAAGACATAAACTGATATACGGTAACATATAGGGATGAATGGCTACCCTAAGCAGTCAACTAAACGAAGATAAAGGATAAAGACGCATCTACCCTCCCTAAGGTAAATTACTAAACTGCACCACACCAGTCGTTCCTAACTTAAAGGTTGATCCCACCCAAGGACTTATAAAATTTACTAATTAGTACCTGCGTACCCCTAGGTGACCAAGTAGGCGCCACGGGGCCCTACAATCCACTAGGTGTACACACTACTTCCCATTCGATCGGCTCCCTAACGTAGATACCCGTGCTGGCCCCACCGTGGGATGTATCATTCCCCAATGTGGCAACCTGATGGAACTAAAGGTGCACGGCTTATATCTACTCGATGCAACAACGGCTTACCTACCAGCCCGGGCCCACTCACGCATATGAAGCCCGTTGGACTTGCGTTGCCACCGCTAACCCGTTTGCCTCTTACAGTCAAGCCCAGTATGCGTGTCCCGTCCTCGACATGGGTCGAGCCCACAAAGATACGTATGGGTTACTGGTTGAAATGGGCCTCCACAAGCTACCCACCTAAGCTTGTCCCTTTTTCTAGTATATCCCACTTAACCCTTTAATCATGTTTTAATTACATGTTCCATTTTGGTTAAGTATTCTAATCGTATTTTCTATTGCCACCCAAGGCAACCACTAGATTTTCTCATGCCACCCGAGGCACCCACTTAACCCCTCATGTCCCTCTACATGCTAATATGGTTAAGTGTTTCTTAATTAATTAATTAAGAACGTAACCTTTGTAAAGACCTCTCACATTAGACTGTCTTTTATGACCGCTGGTTAAGCCGGTTGGGTCCGGGCAGCCTTATGTCATAACAGAGTCTAACCTCGTGTCTTTACATTAATTACGTATTTAGTTTGTGCCTAAGACCTCTCACATTGGGCTAACATTTGTAGCAACTGGTTAAGCCGGTTGGGTCCGGGCAGTTTTACGCTACAACTGAGTCCAACCTCGTGTCTTAGTCAATTAATTACACCTAATTAATCACCCTCATAATTTTATATTAATTATCCCTAATTAATCAAGTTTTCTTAACATGGGTAGACCTAACTTAATAGGTAAATTCCCATGGGGTAGACCTAACTCAATAGGTAAATTCCCAACACATAGTATGGGTACACCTAACCAAATAGGCAAATTCCCATACTATGTTTATTTATTTTGTGTTATGCATAATTATATTAATTTCACACAATCTTATTAACTTATGCATTTAATTACCCCATCGTTCCCACGTAATTTCGTTCATGATATAACACATATAAAAGGTGTCAACTTGCATATGAATGAACATGTTTCAAAGGTGCCATCTTGCATATTAACAAACACATAACTTGCATATGAACTTGCATAACATGTCACATAACTTGCATATAATATGTCACATAACTTACATATTCATTTTGCATAACAAACTTGCATATTAGCTTATAGACTTGCATAATGTGTCATCATGAACTTGCATATTAATAAACATGTAACTTGCATATTTACATACATGTAACTCGCATATTAACAAACATGTAACTTGCATATAAAGAAACATGTAACTTGCATATTTACATACATGTAACTTGCATATTAACAAACATGTAACTTGCATATTAACAAACATGTAACTTGCATATTTACATACATGTAACTTGCATATTAACAAACATGTAACTTGCATATTTACATACATGTAACTTGCATATTAACAAACATGTAACTTGCATATTAACAAACATGTAACTTGCATATTTACATACATGTAACTTGCATATTAACAAACATGTAACTTGCATATTTACATACATGTAACTTGCATAGCATATTACCATGAACTTGCATAACATGCATATGATTACATAGCCCACAACTTGCATATTTAGCATCATGCAAACATAACATACATCATATTAAACTTGCATAAGCTTACATACTCAACATGCATAAACATAAGATTAATGCTAACATCATATCATATGATTCAAAGCTCATTAACCCACATACAAAACCATAAATCTCATCACATCTCATCTAATTAGTTTACCAAAAGATCATCAAAGTGATAGAAACTCACAACTAGCAACTTTGAACACCAAATGAAGAAGATTAAGATGCTAAGAAGGGATTAGAAGTTGATTAGAGAGTGATTAGTATGCAACCCTCTTCATAAAATTAGTGGAGGCCATGAGAGCTAGCATTTTGCCATAGTTTAGTCACTAGGTTTAATTATGAATGAATTAGGGTAGGTTAGGGTCTTATTTATAGATTAGGCAAGTGTTTTAGGCCATAGGATTAACCCTAGATTCAATCCAAGCCATCAAAGCATGTCTTGGGGAAGAAGTCAAGTGTAGGAACCATCTAGGGCCTTTAGATTAAAGATGGACCATGAGAACCATTCAAATGCAAAATCTGCACTTGAGCGAATCGGCCCACGGGTTGACAGCCAAACACCCTGGATTAACCCCTAGTCGACCCAGCGGGCTCGGGTCGACTTCAAAAATCGGCCGGTTCGGTTATTCCCCTCTCCCAATTCGCTGTTTTGAGCATTTTTGCATATTTATTTATTAAATTTTCAATTATATATATATATATATATATATATATATATATCAATATATATATATATATATATATATCTACACAACCCATTTCACTTAATTAAGTATACTTTAATTTGGGAATTTTCGTGAAACTTCGCGAGGCCATATCTTGGTCATACGGACTCCGATTTTCGAAAACTCGGACTCTATTTCGCATATTTTTCCGAGACGAACGCAATGGCATAGCCCGTTTCCCTTGATTCCCATTTTAGAATTAAATTCTGCCTCGATTTATGTTATTACAGGTTATTGAAAATACGGGTTGTTACATTCTCCCCTCCTTAAAGGATTTCGTCCCCGAAATCTTCAAGTTAGGAAGAACGTATCCTACCATCCAATCATCCATCTACTCAAAGCATCATCCACGAGCAATCATTGTCCTTACAAGATTCTAAATGCTGGATGGATATATGCAAAAGTGTGTGTATATGTACTTACCTAATGCAAAAATCAGGCGGTTACTGATACAGTAAACCTCCTTAATGCAAACCATGATAGTGCCATGCATCCAATATGTATGCGAAACCCTATTGACACATACAAATTTCTACATGCGTGCACAACCATACACAAAAATGCATCATCCATATGATAACACAGCCATGATACATCCATCAATCTAACTACCACATCCATTTATGCAATATGCAACATGAAGTGACTGAGCCGATCTAGTGCCTAATGTGTGTGTATATGCATCCACGAGCAACCACTAGCAAACAATTGCATCCATATGCATCCATCAACCATAACATGTTTCAAACACATGTTTCAACCATAGGTTTTACCCTATCTAAAGGTCATAGGTATTAGCGAGAGGATATACTAAAGATAAGATAAGTACTAGACAAGCAATAAAGGAGAAGTTAAAAGACATACTCTCAAAAAGAAATGGATACAAAGAACGCATCTTTGCTTCCGTCTCCCAAGTAGCATTGCTTTCGTCATCTCCCCATTGCACTTTAACTAGCTGAACTTCTCTGTTCCTCAACTTCCTAGTTTCTGACCCAAGGATGCGAGTAGGAGCTCGTCGAATCGTCGCATCACGCTCTACCTCTACATCTCTAAGCAAGCTCGGCTCTACCACCTCCGCGGTCTCATGTAAGCACTTCCTCAAATGTGATACATGGAATACATCATGAACACCACTAAGTCTGTCGGGCAACTCCACCCTATATGCCATCCGTCCAATCCTTTCCTTAATAGGAAACGGCCCAACAAATCTCGGTGCTAACTTCCCTACGGACCCAAAGCGAACAACATTTCTCAATGGAGATACTTTGACAAAAACCATGTCCCCAACCTCAAACTCAAGATCCGTCCTTCTCCGATCCGCATAAGATTTCTGTCTATCTTGCGCTGCTTTCATCCTTTTTCGAATTAAATCAATCTTCTCTGAAGTCTCTCTAGCCATATCCGGCCCAAGCAAGATCTTATCCGTAGATTCCCACCAACATGTAGGAGATCGACAAGGCCTTCCATAAAGAGCTTCGAAAGGAGCCATACCAATACTGGACTGAAAGCTGTTATTATATGCGAACTCCACCAAAGGAAGATGTTCTTCCCATGTACCTCCAAAATCCAAGATACAAAGCCTCAAAAGATCTTCTAAGATACGGTTCACCCTCTCAGTCTGACCGTCCGTCTGAGGATGATATGCGGTGCTCAAACACAACTGAGTCCCTACCGCCTCTTGCAAACTTCTCCAAAACTCACTAGTGAAAATAGGATCTCGATCACTCACAATGCTGGATGGTACGCCATGCAATCTAACAATCTCTCTAACATAGACTGAAGCAAGCCATGGAGCGGTCCTCTTACTCTTTACGGGTATAAAATGGGCACTCTTGGTAAGTCTGTCTACCACAACCCAAATTCCCGTATTGCCCTTCCTCGATCTCGGTAACCCGTCGATGAAATCCATCGAGACACTATCCCACTTCCACTGTGGAACTTCCAATGGGTGTAGCAACCCACCGGGTTTCCTTTGCTCCACTTTAACTTGTTGGCACACTAAGCATCTAGCCACATACTCGGCCACATCTTTCTTCATACCGGCCCAGAAGAAAACTCTCTTCATGTCTTGGTACATTTTGTCTCCACCGGGATGAATAGTCATTCTTGAACGATGTGCATCATCCAAAATAGCCTTCTTCAAACCCTCATCTTGCGGTACACAAAGTCTACCGTCTCTATGCAACCATCCCTTATCATCTATGGTGTATCTACCCAAATGGCTGGACGACTCCCCTCTTATAAGCTTCTCTACCAACACAACCAACTGTGGGTCGTCTCGCTGAGCCTCGCCAATCCGTCTCAAAAGAGTAGGTCTAACCTCCAAGGATGCCAACAAACCAGGTACAAAATCAACAGAAGGTCTGAAGTCAAACAAAGAAAGAAACTCCAAGCTTTGTCGTTCCACGAACAATGGACTCAAAGATAGCCTTTTTCTACTCAAGGCGTCTGCCACCACGTTACCCTTACCAGGGGTATACGCTATCTCGAAATCATAGGATGCTAAGAACTCCATCCACCTTTGCTGTCTTAAGTTTAAATCCTTCTGAGAGAATAAGTACTTCAATGATTTATGGTCGGTGAACAACTCGAATCTCTCACCAAGAAGATAATGGCGCCAAGACTTAAGTGCGAAAACAATCGCGGCCAACTCTAGATCATGGGTAGGGTAATTCTTCTCATGCACTCTCAATTGTCTCCCTCCATAGGCTATTACCCTTCCCTCCTGCATCAAGACTGCGCCTAATCCTGTTCCACAAGCATCGGTATAAACAACAAACGGCTTACTCCCATCCGGGAGCACTAAAACTGGAGCGGTGGTCAAAGCTCTCTTTAACCGTCGGAAAGCATCATCACAATCTACATCCCACGAGAAAACCAGATTCTTTTTCGTCAAGCGGGTTAATGGGGCTGATATCTTCGCGAAGTCTTTGATGAACTTCCTATAATATCCTGCCAACCCCAAGAAACTTCTTACCTCGGTAGCATTTCTAGGAACTTTCCAATCCTGGATAGATACTATCTTTGCGGGATCCACAGCTATCCCTTCCTTAGAGACCACATGCCCTAAGAATCACACTTCTCTTCTCCAAAAATGGCATTTAGAGAATTTAGCTTTAAGACTATGCGCTCGAAGAGTCTCCAACACTTCCTTGAGATGTAAGGCATGCTCTTCTTCATTCTTGGAAAAGACCAAGATGTCATCCACAAAAACTACTACAAACTTATTCAGATACTCTCTGAACACTCTACTCATGAGATCAACAAAGTATGCGGGGGCGTTTGTCAACCCAAATGGCATCACTAGCCACTCATAAAAACCATCCGGAGTCCGGAAAGCAGTCTTCTCTATACTGTCCTCCGCCACTCTTAACTGATGAAACCCTGTAGCTAAGTCCATCTGCGAAAATACTGACGCGCCAACCAACTGATCAAAGAGATCATCTATCCTCGGTAATGGGTGTCTATTCTTCTTCGTGAGCTTATTAAGTTCTCTATAATCCACACAAAGTCTGAGGGACCCATCCGCCTTCGTGGCAAACACTACTGGAGCTCCCCACTCCGATATACTTCGCCTTATGAACCCCTTCTCAAGCAACTCCCCTACTTGCTTATGAAGTTCTCTTCTCTCACGAGGAGCCATGTGGCGTACTGGCAAAGACACTGGTTTGGCATTATCCACCAAATAAATTCGGAAATCTATCTCCCGCTTCGGAGGCAAACCCTTTACTTCTTCAAACACATCCGGATATTCCCGGACTACTCTGACAGAACACAAACTCTCGACCGAAGCATCGAGCGATTCAAGATAACTTAGCAAAACAGATTCCATGGGATTGCAAGAGATCTCGAGAGTGTTACCCAAGCGGGTCATGAGCCTGACAACTCTCCTTTCGCAATCAAGAACGGCACCATTACTGGATAACCAGTCCATGCCCAAGATCAACCCATAGCCCGTGAAGCCCAATACAAAAGCATCACATCTAAACTCAACGCTAAGTATAGAAATCTTCAAACCCAAACATATCATAGACAGATATATGGAGCCCCCAATTGGGTTTGAGACAACCAAGGGATCATCAACTAGACTGGTGTCTAAGTGCAGTGACTCAACTAACGATGATGAGATAAAAGAATGCGATGCGCCAGAGTCAAACAAAGTACGAACTGGATGATCAAACAGAAAAACCAGACTTTCAACGGAAATAGTTCTACCTCTCTACTGAATCGGTGGAACTGAGAGAACCTGAACTTGCCCCCCTGACTGAGGTGGTGCTATAAGAGCTTGCACCTGGCCTCCTGAGGTAGACCCCGTCTTCTGCCCCTTCTTTGGGCAGTTTTTCACAAGATGCCCTGCTTCACCACAATGAAAGCAACCGGTTTTCTTCTTTTTGCGACAATCCTTACTAAGGTGTCCTGGTGTTCCACAATTAAAGCACTTCTTCTTCGTCTTCTTTTTGTCACCATTGCCTTTTCCGCCCTTGCCTTGTTGTTGCTGTTGCGGTTTCTTCTGATCCCCCTTTTTCTCTGGTGCCTTAGAATTCTTATCATCCTCATGCATAAGTGCCATGTAGACAAGCTTCTCAAAAGTGGCCCCCATAGGAATGTGAGTCATAGCTATTCCTTGCAATGGTTCGTTCAAGCCTCTAACGAACCTCAAAGCCTTCTTCTCCGGTGTATTCACCAACTCTATGCCAAACCTTGCTAATTGATTGAATTTGTTGACATATTCTTTCACCGTGAGATTCCCTTGCTTCAAATTCAAGAACTTCTCCATAAACAGATTCTCTTCCGCCCTTGAGAGAAACTTAGCCCCAAACCTTTGCTTAAAATCTGCCCAAGAGTCAACAGGGCGTTCTCCATTAGTGACCTCCCACCAGAATGAGGCCTCTCCCTTCATTAACCAAGCCGCCAACTTGACTTTCTTTCCCTCTTCCACTTCAAAGATATCTAGCAACTCTTCCACTTCCTTAAGCCAATCTCTAGCCTCTACGAAAGTCTCTGAACCAAGAAAAGGTTTTCCTCCTATAGCCTTGAACTCCTTGCAAACCTTAGCAAAATTATCCACTCTAGGCTGAGGAGGAGGAGCGGTTGTCTCTGGTGTAGTAGCATTGGCCGGACCCGCAGCCGCGGCCCTAGCCTCTTGCAACCTCCTATACCATAGTGGTATAACTAAACCCTCCGGGATGTTAAGATCTTCAGCCATGCTGAAACGAAAGAGGAAAGATTCAAAAAGGAGATTCCGAAAGATAAAGATATGGCTATTGGGGATTATGCTTTTCTTTTTCAAAAACTTTTTCTCTTAGAAGACATGCTTTTAAAAATCCTTTCTTCGAAAATACTCTTAGAAAGTAGTTTTTCTCAAAAATTTTATCTGTTCTGGTAACCTTAAGCTCTGATACCACGTGTAACACCCCACTCCCGCTATGATCACTCACTAAGGGAATGCCATAGCATTGGTGGAGTATTTTAGTGAATATAGAACAGAAAAATTACAACAAGACAGATATAAATAGTACTTGAAATTTTAAAACATCATCTCATAACAGCGGAAGTAAAACATGTCTGGTTACATCATAAAACCACAATAAAGGTCAAGTACAATATCCATCAAAATAAAGAAGTACATAATCCCACTCTCATACAATAGCCAAACAAAAGAAAAGATAACTGGATAACTGGAGCTTTACATCTATCCAAGCTCCTAAAGACTGGAACAGCAATCCGATCAAGCTCCACTACTGCTAGGATCCACCGTAGGACCTGAGGGTTGGGAAAAAGATAAAAACAACAGGGTCAGACATAAGTCTGAGCGAGTCCTATAACTTTAACAATACAATCGTTAAAGTAACCAGAGAAGACATAAACTGATATACGGTAACATATAGGGATGAATGGCTACCCTAAGCAGTCAACTAAACGAAGATAAAGGATAAAGACGCATCTACCCTCCCTAAGGTAAATTACTAAACTGCACCACACCAGTCGTTCCTAACTTAAAGGTTGATCCCACCCAAGGACTTATAAAATTTACTAATTAGTACCTGCGTACCCCTAGGTGACCAAGTAGGCGCCACGGGGCCCTACAATCCACTAGGTGTACACACTACTTCCCATTCGATCGGCTCCCTAACGTAGATACCCGTGCTGGCCCCACCGTGGGATGTATCATTCCCCAATGTGGCAACCTGATGGAACTAAAGGTGCACGGCTTATATCTACTCGATGCAACAACGGCTTACCTACCAGCCCGGGCCCACTCACGCATATGAAGCCCGTTGGACTTGCGTTGCCACCGCTAACCCGTTTGCCTCTTACAGTCAAGCCCAGTATGCGTGTCCCGTCCTCGACATGGGTCGAGCCCACAAAGATACGTATGGGTTACTGGTTGAAATGGGCCTCCACAAGCTACCCACCTAAGCTTGTCCCTTTTTCTAGTATATCCCACTTAACCCTTTAATCATGTTTTAATTACATGTTCCATTTTGGTTAAGTATTCTAATCGTATTTTCTATTGCCACCCAAGGCAACCACTAGATTTTCTCATGCCACCCGAGGCACCCACTTAACCCCTCATGTCCCTCTACATGCTAATATGGTTAAGTGTTTCTTAATTAATTAATTAAGAACGTAACCTTTGTAAAGACCTCTCACATTAGACTGTCTTTTATGACCGCTGGTTAAGCCGGTTGGGTCCGGGCAGCCTTATGTCATAACAGAGTCTAACCTCGTGTCTTTACATTAATTACGTATTTAGTTTGTGCCTAAGACCTCTCACATTGGGCTAACATTTGTAGCAACTGGTTAAGCCGGTTGGGTCCGGGCAGTTTTACGCTACAACTGAGTCCAACCTCGTGTCTTAGTCAATTAATTACACCTAATTAATCACCCTCATAATTTTATATTAATTATCCCTAATTAATCAAGTTTTCTTAACATGGGTAGACCTAACTTAATAGGTAAATTCCCATGGGGTAGACCTAACTCAATAGGTAAATTCCCAACACATAGTATGGGTACACCTAACCAAATAGGCAAATTCCCATACTATGTTTATTTATTTTGTGTTATGCATAATTATATTAATTTCACACAATCTTATTAACTTATGCATTTAATTACCCCATCGTTCCCACGTAATTTCGTTCATGATATAACACATATAAAAGGTGTCAACTTGCATATGAATGAACATGTTTCAAAGGTGCCATCTTGCATATTAACAAACACATAACTTGCATATGAACTTGCATAACATGTCACATAACTTGCATATAATATGTCACATAACTTACATATTCATTTTGCATAACAAACTTGCATATTAGCTTATAGACTTGCATAATGTGTCATCATGAACTTGCATATTAATAAACATGTAACTTGCATATTTACATACATGTAACTCGCATATTAACAAACATGTAACTTGCATATAAAGAAACATGTAACTTGCATATTTACATACATGTAACTTGCATATTAACAAACATGTAACTTGCATATTAACAAACATGTAACTTGCATATTTACATACATGTAACTTGCATATTAACAAACATGTAACTTGCATATTTACATACATGTAACTTGCATATTAACAAACATGTAACTTGCATATTAACAAACATGTAACTTGCATATTTACATACATGTAACTTGCATATTAACAAACATGTAACTTGCATATTTACATACATGTAACTTGCATAGCATATTACCATGAACTTGCATAACATGCATATGATTACATAGCCCACAACTTGCATATTTAGCATCATGCAAACATAACATACATCATATTAAACTTGCATAAGCTTACATACTCAACATGCATAAACATAAGATTAATGCTAACATCATATCATATGATTCAAAGCTCATTAACCCACATACAAAACCATAAATCTCATCACATCTCATCTAATTAGTTTACCAAAAGATCATCAAAGTGATAGAAACTCACAACTAGCAACTTTGAACACCAAATGAAGAAGATTAAGATGCTAAGAAGGGATTAGAAGTTGATTAGAGAGTGATTAGTATGCAACCCTCTTCATAAAATTAGTGGAGGCCATGAGAGCTAGCATTTTGCCATAGTTTAGTCACTAGGTTTAATTATGAATGAATTAGGGTAGGTTAGGGTCTTATTTATAGATTAGGCAAGTGTTTTAGGCCATAGGATTAACCCTAGATTCAATCCAAGCCATCAAAGCATGTCTTGGGGAAGAAGTCAAGTGTAGGAACCATCTAGGGCCTTTAGATTAAAGATGGACCATGAGAACCATTCAAATGCAAAATCTGCACTTGAGCGAATCGGCCCACGGGTTGACAGCCAAACACCCTGGATTAACCCCTAGTCGACCCAGCGGGCTCGGGTCGACTTCAAAAATCGGCCGGTTCGGTTATTCCCCTCTCCCAATTCGCTGTTTTGAGCATTTTTGCATATTTATTTATTAAATTTTCAATTATATATATATATATATATCAATATATATATATATATATCTACACAACCCATTTCACTTAATTAAGTATACTTTAATTTGGGAATTTTCGTGAAACTTCGCGAGGCCATATCTTGGTCATACGGACTCCGATTTTCGAAAACTCGGACTCTATTTCGCATATTTTTCCGAGACGAACGCAATGGCATAGCCCGTTTCCCTTGATTCCCATTTTAGAATTAAATTCTGCCTCGATTTATGTTATTACAGGTTATTGAAAATACGGGTTGTTACAAGTTCGAACTTTACACTGACCATAAATCGTTGAAATATCTTTTCTCGCAGAAAGATCTTAACTTGAGGCAACAGAGATGGATGGAGTTTCTTGTCTCGTACGATTCCGAAATCTCCTACACTCCGGGCAAAGGCAACGTAGTGGCAGACGCGTTGAGCCGAAAGAAATTGACCCTAAGCCCGTTGTTTGTTGAAAGACAAAGCCTAGTGTTTATAGCCAGCTTCGACTTTAGGCCTTCCTCCGATTTCGTACCAGGCTTGCTAGCATCTCTCGAAGTGCGCCCAACTTTAGTGGATTCAGTAGGGACAGCACAACGCGAAGACCCTCAGCTTGTGGAAACAATTGATAGGCTAATTAGGGGTGAGACTTCAAGTCACCTCAACAGATACTCCATCGACGATAAGGGTTTGCTAAGGTGAGACGGAAGACTATGCGTCCCACAGACAAAAGATTTAATAAAGAAGGTTCTCGAGGAAGCACATCACTCCAAGATGACGATACACCCAGGCGGAGATAAAATGTACAAAGACATAAAAAGGACTTTCTTCTGGAACGGCATGAAAAAGGACGTGGCAGAGTTCGTTTCTAAGTGTATGGTGTGCCAACAAGTTAAGGCGGAACAGAAAAAGCCTGGCGGACTACTACATCCTCTGGAGGTCCCGCAGTGGAAGTGGGATAGCATCTCAATGGACTTCATCGATGGGCTGCCTAGGTCTAGGAGAGGCAACACTAGCATTTGGGTAATAGTGGATAGGCTTACTAAAAGCGCCCACTTTTTACCAGTCAAAAGTAAAAGAACTGCCTCATCCCTAGCATCAGTTTACCTTAAGGAAATCGTTCGACTCCATGGAATACCATCTAGCATTGTTAGTGACCGAGACCCCATCTTCACCAGTGAGTTTTGGCGGAGTCTGCAAGAAGCAGTAGGAACGCAGTTATGCTTGAGCACAGCCTATCATCCCCAAACCGACGGCCAAACAGAGAGAGTGAACAGAGTTTTGGAAGACCTTTTAAGGCTATGCGTCCTTGACTTCGGAGGGACATGGGAAGACCACCTTCCTTTCGTGGAATTTGCCTACAACAACAGTTATCAAGCAACCATCGGAATGGCGCCCTTCGAAGCTTTATATGGAAGACTGTGCCGATCGCCTACTTGTTGGTGGGAGCCTACTGATAAGCTCATACTTGGACCGGATATGATCCGAGAGACTTCAGAGAAAGTAGACTTAATACGAAGAAGGATGAAGACGGCCCAAGACAGACAAAAGTCCTATGCCGACAAGAGAAGGACCGACCTTGAATTTGTGGTTGGAGACAGAGTTTTTCTCAAGGTATCACCGCTAAGAAACGTTGTTCGTTTTGGAACCACAGGAAAGCTAGCACCAAGGTTCGTAGGGCCATTCCCTATCATCGAGAAAATTGGGAAAATGGCCTATAGATTAGAGCTACCCGAGAAGTTGGCTGGAGTCCACAACGTTTTTCACGTTTCACATCTCCGAAAATGTCTACATGAGTCAGCCGAGGTGGTAGAGCCAAATATCCTCGAAGAGGCCGAAGTGGAACGCGAAGCAACCATAAGAAAAGTTCCAACCCGCATCTTAGGAACGGAAGTGAAGAAGCTACGCAACCGTGAAGTCAAGCTCGTCAAAGTCCAGTGGAGCGACGCCGAGGGAGACGCGACTTGGGAAACTGAAGCTAGAATCCGTACAGCCTACCCTTTTCTGTTCGAGGGTACATCCTTGATCTTTCCTTTTCCTTAAGTTGCGCTTTTATCTATCTTTTTAGGTATATTTCTTCGACCTTATCTTTTAGGTAGAAACCCTTTGGATGGAAACATGTAATTGAAACATGTTATGGATGATGGTTGCAAGTGGTTGCAAGTGATTGCTAGTGGTTGCTCGTGGTTGCATATACACACACAATCTAGGTTTTAGATCGGCTCAGTCACTTCATATTGCATATGCATATATGTTTGCATTCGTATATGGTTGAACTTTAATGTGTTGTCATGTGGATGTTGCATTTGTATTGAATGATGGTGCACTCATGTAGAATCATGAATAGGAAAATTTGCATACATAATGGATTCATGGCACTTACATAATTCGCATTAAGGAGGTCAACTGAATCAGTAGACCGCCTGATTTTGCATTTGATAAGTACATGTACACACACACTTCGCATATGATCATGAAGCATTAGAAGTCTTTTAAGGACAATGGATGCTCGTGTTTGATGGATGAGTAGATGGATGATTGGATGTTAGGATATACATTCCTCCTAACTTGAAGATTTCGGGGACGAAATCCTTTTAAGTGGGGGAGAATGTAACACCCCGCGAATTCTATAACCGTGAAATTCACAAATTAAAGTATAATTAATTTCAAATCAAAGAACTAAGGGAAACGGGATACGCCATTGCGTTCGTCTCGGAAAAATACGCGAAATAGAGTCCGAGTTTTCGAGAAACGGAGTCCGTATGAAGAAGATATGGCCTTCGGAAGTTTCTGAATTAAATTTAAAATTCGAACAGAATAAAACAGTTTAAAAATTAAAACCGGGCCCAATTGGCCAAGGCGGGAAAATTCCCGCCTAAGACACCCAGGTCGACTGGGCTGTCGACCTGGTCTAACCAGGTAGACAGGGCTGTCGACAGGGCTGTCGACAGGCATGTCGACCTGGTCCAGAGCCAGGTCGAACCCAGTCGAACCTGGCTGGCCTATTCTATGTTGGCCGATTTTCTGTAGTCTGCTTTGTCATTAGGGCTAGGTGGCAGGCTCTAATTGGTCTCTCCTTAGGATGAATGGCTACGATCAATCCAAGCAACATCAATGGTCCTAATCAGTTCATAACCCCTATAAAAATGACCCTAGACTCAACCCTAATCTATTCATTCAAAAATAAGAACAAAGCCGCCATGTTGCTGAGGAATGACTAGGGGTAGCCACCAATTGGAGAGAGGATTAGGAGGAAAATTCTAAGGCATAAAGCAACTCAATCAAATCAAACCGCATCTTCAAATCCCTAAATTTGAGAATTCGCCTCACCATTGTAAGTAGAGTATTACTTTGGTATGAACAAATAACTGTGTTGGTTTGTATACTTGGTTGTGGTGATAAATAATTCATAATTTGTGCGTTACTATGATTCTTATCGATTTGGAATATTGTATACGTTTGGATATTCTCGAATTATGTTATTCAATTATGAAAAACTACATGCGGTAGTTTTATGCAAGTATACGTTTGGAATATTCGCAAATTATGTATTGAAGCTACATGTATGTAGTTGATTAATTGAAATTCATGCAAGTTTGGGGTTTTGCTACTATGCCATCATAATGTGTATTTTTATACAAACATCATTTTTGTGAAGTAATTGGAATAAGTTTGGGTTATCATAGTCCATATGAAATTATGTTGAAAGTTTGGCATCATGATCTATGTATTAAGCCATGCTTTTTAGAAAACCTATTTGCAAACTTATGAATATGACTAGGCTATGATTGATATTTTGCATAACTGAAATTCATATTGTTAACAAGAATTTTATGATGACATGTGTGGTACATAGCTAGGTTGGATTCAAAAACCCCTTTTGCAAGACTAAAGTAAAAATCATGATTTCATGTTAGAAATATTTATGCCATGTGAATAGATTTAAAATCATGATTAGTTTGAATTATACTTTTGTGTTAGTAACAAAAGTAAACACCTTTGTAAGCATGTAGTAATCTTATGAACATGATTTGCTTATGTTTGACATTATGCCTAAATAAAAATATAGGTTTATGTTGGAGTTAAGCCTATGTGTCAATAATGATATTCTTATCTCAACTACAAGTTACGTGCTTTGATTCATGTCACCTATGCTTTATGATAAAGTATATGTTACCACTATGCAAGTACACCAGTTTCTATTTTGTAGTTCCAACGTTATGTTGCAAGTTCATGCGCTCACATTCCCCTTTTTGTGTATGTAATCACGCTTTAAGCCTCCCCTTTTCGCATGGCTAAGTTGGGCTTTAAAAGGCTAAGCCCAACATATATATATGATAAACGGACGTGTTAAACGGGGGAAAATAACGTTGGGTTAAAATTACTAATGAATGAAAATATAAAATAGAAGGGCCCAAATTCAAGTATGGGTTGGGCCCATGATTGGTGTAACCTTTACACCATTAACTTAATAATGGGCCGCAAATATTTACATATAAGAAATAAAGAAGAAAGACAAAATATGTAAATGTAGAACATACGATGTGTTTAACCCGAGGTTGGATTGAGTTGTGATGTAAACCTGCCCGGAACCGCCCGGCTGTCCAGTAGTCGCAACAATACCTATCCAATGTGGGAGGTTAAACATGGAGCCCAATAAGGACCCGAGGTTAGACTGAGTTGTGGCGTAAGACTGCCCGGAACCAACCGGCAACAGGCAGTCACAACAATACCTGTCTAATGTGAGAGGTCAAGGCTTTAATAAGACAATTAAGGCTGAGTCAGGATTGTTAGGATTAAGTGAACTAAAGACTTAATCAAAATGGAACATGCTAAACTAAACGGACTGGTGGGGGTTAGGTTAGAAAACACTTAACCAACTTAGCATGTTGGCTAGAGATAGAAAACCTAGTAACGGGGGACCCTTTTCAGCAGTAACCCTAGAAGGTGTATCAGGATACCCTGAAACTAGGCAGGGTGGGGCACGATTACTGGGCTGATTGTAAGAGGTCAAATCGACGGCGGTGGTGTAGCAGTGTAGGTTCTAACGGGGTGCGGGCATGCACACACTCCGGCGCAGAAAAATAAAGCACTGGGCACCAGTAGCATACCTGTGCATTCTAAGGTTGTGTCGGGCCGCCGCCATGGGACTTGATACACCCCATGGTGGGACCAGCATAGGTAACTACAACATCGGGGGCCGTAAGACACATGTAACTATGCGAGTAGGAGACGATCATCATAGAACGGATCACATCACCCTGATTATGGGGTGCCAGTTGGAAACTAGTTTATACGGGTTCAGAGATTAACATGGGGTACGATAGTATATTCGACCCTAGACAACTTAACCAAGTTTATAGTGCTTTCCCACTTCTTGTTTATACTTATCATACCCGGTTCTTTATTCATAGACAGAATAGTACTAGACTTACTCAGGCTTTATGTCTGACTCTACTTTTCTTTCGTCTTCTTTTCTTCCGTTCCCCCCCCCCCAGGTCCACAGGGAGGGAACACAGCAGCTTGACCAGCCTTAACATCCAGCTTGAAGAAGAGAAATGTATTGCTTGGTCCTTTTCGTCTTGAACTATGGCTTTGGACAAACTCTATGGGGCTTTTGCAGTTTACCTATGTTTTATTTATGCTTCTTTAATAATGTAATCAAGACAGATTATGAAAGTGTTATGTTTTTTTGGAAAAGATGTAAGACAATTATGGTGATGTTGTTGTAGCACGTATTTGCCTTCATGAAATAAAAGTTTTGTTGATTTTCCGCTGTTTACAAATATGTGTTCTTATATCTGTCTTGTATATCTGTGACTTATACTTATAAACCTCCACCAAAATTAGGGCATTCCCTTTGAGAGTGACCCTAACGGAGGTGGGGTGTTTCAGAAATCATCACAAATAATAATAGTAACTAATATGGTGAAATTGGTGATGAATATGGTATATAAAACAAAAAAAAACACAAAGTTTGGATCCAACACAGAGTGACATGCCGAAGCTGTGCCGGCGCGTGCATCACACAGGATGGCTTAAAGCCATAGCCAGTACTATATCACAAAGAAGGGTACCCAAACGGATTGAAGATCCACAAAGTTCACACAGGATTGATACGAAGATCCACATAAAGTTCACATGAGATTGACCCGAAGGTCTAGTACTGGCGGCCACACAGGAAATGTGTCACAGACCCTTAGATAGTAACCCGAAAAGTGATAATCGTGCATCCCATACCACATGTCATCGACTTAACAGTTCACACACTGTAATTTAGCTTCACACAGGAAAATACAAGAATTCACAAGAAACACAAAACAATCATTAACAAAAAAAAGGGTCACAACAGTATTGGTAAAACACAAAAACCACCACAAGAAATCACGAAACACTAGATAACTGGAAATCCTAAGATTCTTACTTCGACTCGACTGATACGAGATTGAATAAAACCGTACACCACCACATCCCATAGGATGGATTCTACGAAGTCATTCTATCATCAACCAGTCTCCTTGAAGTTTGCAAATATGTGTGGTTTTATATAAGAAAATATCTGATTTAATAAAGCCAATAGAAAATAGTTGCTTGAAAATCGGTTAATTTTTTTTTAATCTAGAAATGGATTTCTATACTATTTTTTTGAGGCTACTTATATTATAAAAACAAAACCATGAAATCTTTAGCCTCAAAACTGCAAAGAAATCGATATCTATTTATATATTGAAAACTAGTATTAAACGTGCGGTGTGTGCTCAATATCCTTAAGATGTCAACCATGAATCATCACAAATTTTCCCCAAATCTAGAGTTCAGATTGTATAAAGATATAAACTTGGTTTCTTAAATTAAAATGATAGTAAACAAAGTCACAAAACCATAGAAACTCACGAAAAACATGTGTTAAGGCACAAAAATGCACCAAAAACCACTTCTGATTGCGGCTTTGAGCTTAGTTCTGAATTACCAAACGATGTTCGATTTATCCAAACTTCAATAAGAAAAAACTAGAATAATATTTATTTCAATAAAAAAAAGATCCACTGAATTCCGACATAATATGGAGAAGATAAAAGTCCTCAAACTTGGGCTAAGGCCCTAGTTTTGACCTAGTCTTAAATCACTTCTGGTCACGACTTTGAGGCTAGTTCCGAATGACCAAATGATGTCCGATTGGTCTAAAATTCGACATGCACAAACTAGAATGATATGTCTTTCAATAAAAAAAGAATTTCTGAATTCTGACATCATATGGAGAAGATACAAAGCCGCAAACTTGGACTCTGGCTCTAGATTTGACTTGATGTAAAATCGCTTATGGTTACGACTTTGAGGTTAGTTTGGAACGACCAAACGATGTCCGATTGGTCTAAAATTCGACGTGCACAAAATATAATAATATGTGCTTCAATAAAAAAGGATTCGCTCAAAATGGATAAGGACCTTTGAGTTATAACTGCTCAAAGTTGCACTTGGGCTGTGATTTCATCAATTAGAACAAAATAGACAACAACCGCGGAAAGCTACCTATTTTTAACATAAACAAGCTATATATAAATACCAAAAACATGTAAACTAGAGTTTGTGAGCCCACACTCACCTGAGATTTGATTTGAGATGATTCTAAAGCCGAACAAGATGATTCCGAGCTTCCGAAGCTTCCAAAACATGAAGAAATTGATACGCACGATGCAAAAATGATATTCCCTCTCCACTAGGTTAGTTCACAACATGCACCAATCCGTTATGACAATCAATCCAAGTCATCATTAGTCTTATGCGCTCCGCCATAGAGTTCCCTTCTCTGGAGCCGATTAATTAGACACAATGACTTCAACTCCAGTGCTCACGCGCCATTGATTCAACAACCCCAAAATCTCAGCACTTGTTCTCAATTTCAAATTGGATAAAACACAACACGTCATATACAATTCCTCCTAGATATGAGATCTAGAATACTATGGCTCTTCACTTACATAGTTAAAGAATTCCCGCTCTATCTTCATGTCAGTAGTTCCAATGCTTGCCTATACCCATACTAAAGTGTGTTGGATCTAGATTAACCCTAAAGAGGGGGGAAATAGGGTTTACCATAGTTTTTACGAGATATTAAAAAATCACAGAACACAGAATGAAGTAGAAAATAAATGTAGAAAAGTAAATGACACAAGATATACCCATTTTCGGCAAAATCCTACCTACTGCTGCATTCCTAAGGTTTCTACTAGGTAATAGAACAGATCTCGCTTGCAAGACCATGTAAACCCGCGAACCCCTTGCTCCTATTCTAATCCTACGCTCAAAACCCTAGACTGGTCTATATCCCCTAGACCAGATTTTCACTAGTTTTAAAGACTCTAGTAAACTACCTAGTTTTACAGACAAAACTAGGAAACCACCTAGATTTTACAGACTCTAGCAACTGGCAGTTAAACCCCTAACTGAATCCCCTAAAATTTTACAGACTCTAGAAACTGTTTGATCGGTTACAAAACAAATAAAAAAAATACAACACAAAATAAATAACCTTAGATTTAAATGTAAAAACAATCTCCCCTTTAAGTCATTGAACTAGGCTGACCATATGTGAAAAGGTTGCACCCCTTGTTTATTTCCTTTGACCCGATTTGCTTTTCTTCGTGGAGTTAAAAACGGCGGCATGGAAATTTGGAAATTTGCTAGGGTTTCTTTAAATTACCTAAACCGAATCGATGCTTGATAGAATGAGGTTCTTTGATGCTTGAATTCACTGTTGCTTTCTGATGCTTCGATTTGGAATTGTTCGATCGAAAACAATGGAAAAATTGTGAGTTTCTCTGAAAATTTTCTATTCGATTATGCTTTGGTTTTCAATTTTGAAATTGTCTATGATGATTTGTGTTTATAGGATTAAAGAAAACCCTAAGCTCTCTGGTTTCATGATAAATGGCTTGGCCTGATTGATTGCGTGTTTCCCCTTTTTGATTTCCTCTGCTTTTAAAATGGTATTCTCGATTTAAAAGGCTGCGTGATTTCGACGATGAAATTAAACATGAAATTGATCTTTGATTTATTTCCTGTCTTTAGAAAACGGCTTGAACATTTCAGGAAATAACAAATTTGCTATTTTTCTCTTTGTCCACATATATGAATATGCACCCCTTAGAATTGACTTTGAAATGATAAGAAACTTTCCAAAAATGATTTGAGAATTTCTTGTGATTCTTGAGTAATTTTTGTGTGATTTCTGCAAAGTAAATTCTTGACCCCATGCAAATTTCTTTGAACATATTGGTTACTTGAATTGTTGCCTAATTTAATGGTATTCATGGTTTTGAATTGATTGAACAAAAACTAGAAACAAATTCTTGGCTTCTTGAACTTCCTTTGCATGATTTCCTACCTTAGAAAATCTTTTGCAAAATACTCTTGAAACAAATTAACACTTGCCTGAAATCTACATTGTAATTTTCTGGAAACTCATCTATCCATGTATGAACTCATTTCTGAAACCAGATTTCTTAAACATGCCTTGATTGCTCTCATTTTTGGAATGCAGTTGAAATAATGAATTCAACTCTGCTTGACATTGTAAAACACTGAACTTGCTGAACTGATTTTATAACTGCTTCATTACTTCCTTGACCATGTTGTTGTGTGTGTTCCTATTTGCATTTGAACCATCCTTGCATGCTGAAATATGAACTGCTTGTGTATTGACTTGTCACTTGACTCGACCATTTTGCTGGCTTTGTTCTAGACTGTGATCTTCATGTACAAATGTATATGCCACTTGAACTTGTATTGATCACCATGCATTGCTGAGTTGTGTTTCTCCTGAGTCACTTTTGAGCATCCCTTGACCATGTACTTGTTGTTGCATTTTTAGTTGCTGTCATGAAAACTTGAACTGGCTTTGTATGTTGCTGCCTTGCTTGTAACATTTGTATCACATGAACATTCATGTTGAGTTTAAACTGCTTTGCCTTGTTGAAACTATAACATACATGTTGTTATCACTTTGTGCCTGCCTTGTCTGATGCGTGAACAGGTCATGTACATGCCTCGACTATGCACCATGCTGTTTGTATTGCAACGTTTACTCGAATATCATACTGTTGATTCGTGCTTGCCAAACACTTGTTCATACTGCTGAGATTAGCACATGCATACACTTGAATATGTATATGTCCACTTAATCATGCCACCATACTGACATGCACATGTCAGTGCTGCACTACACTATTGCTGTGTATAAACTGTGGTTCTTTATTGCAACATTGTCATGTATACACATTTAGATTACACCATGTTTGCTTCATTGATCATGCTGTTTAGCTTGTAGTTGCTCGACCATTTTTAAAGCCAAGTGGTTGCACCACTGTGTTTGAAATATGCTGCTATGACCATTTAACTATGTTGTGTAGCCATGTCATCACCCTGTTTGCATACATGAACCAATGAACACATGCACTTGTGCATTCCATGTTGTATGAAGCTTTGTAGAACTTGATTCATTTGCTTAACACTTGGGCTGCTTTGATTTTGATGGGCTGATCACATTTGTGTTGTTTCTTGTCATGTATTGAGCTCGACTATTTTGAAACGTTGTGCACTGAGTCGAGATGGTCCATGTGGCTACTCCTCAGTTGCATACTGGATTGGCGAGGCAGTGCACATGTATATACACACACATGTGTGTGTATGTGCAGCCATCCAGAATATTTTTCTGTCCCTGCATCGTATATACATACTGTCTACCTTGTGGTATTTACAGTGTATCACTGTGAATATCACGAGCTGTCTAGACACAGTCGGATGAACATGAAAATCAGATCAAGTCAGAACAATGATGAGAAAACACACTAGAAAACTAAGGCAAATAAAATTCAAATCTGCATGTATTCAATTTTTATTTCTATTGCAGTGTACTATGTGTATGTTTCTGTATATGACAGGTGTAGATGACTGGACTGACAGTGAAGATGCTGTGAAGACTGAAGACAGAAGGCAGAAAATAAAAACAGCGTGTAGAAGTGTATATGAGTGAATGTGAAAATGAATATAAATTGAAATGTATATCAGTGACGTCTTTAAATAGTGGATTTAAAAAAGTTGTACTGTTTGAATGTTTGAAATAAAATATTCTATCTAAATAAAATACTGTGAATATTTGAATTTCTATACAGTCGTATTTTGTTTAAATATAAATATTATATTCCTGTCTGTGATGTACATATGAAACAGTACAATAGCAAACACATTAAAATAATATTTATTTGGTTGTTATCATCAAACAAAAATCATATAACTGTGTATACAACTACGTCATATAAAACAATCTCCCATTTTTGATGATGACAAACAAATAAAAGATTTTGAGAACGATAAATGTGTTTGATAGTGAATATTGAACTCCCCCTATTTATTTGCTCCCCCTACAGCAGAAACTCCCCCTATAACTGTGCATGAGTGAAAAGTTTGAAAATTGTGAGAAATTTTCAATAGTAAAGTATTTATAAAATATTCACTCATAAATCAAAATCTCAATCCATTCTCCCCCTTTTGTTATCATCAAAAGGATTCAGAATTTAAAATATAGATGAAAATTGACTAAAAATATAATTTCCGCATAAGAGGAAGAATAGTCATCATAAATCTCAATTAGTCAAACAAAAATCATAGTAAACTGAGAACAGGTGGCATATTTCACATTATAGAGAATGACAAATTTACGATGAATTTATAAAAATGGAGAGAGTTTCAAAAATATGATTTCCAATTATTTTAAAAAACTTTTATAAAATTGAGCACAAAACTAGTGATGGGTTTGGACTATAATTAATAATTCAATTTTACTGAAAAAAAAATCATATAATAGCAAATCCCAATATCTATCAATCAACAAATCATAATATTTTATAAAATTTCAACACATTTCACAAAATAGAAGATGGATTGGTAGGTTGGTTTTTACACACCAAGGAGAATTTACTATATATTTTTACTTATTCAAATTATTTTCATTTTCTTTTCTTTTTATTTAAGAGCACACTGACCATGCATAACTAGATCTTGGATTTTTAAAAGAGATCAGTTGCAACTTAAATTTAAGTAATCTCATAACCATGCATGACCAGACCTTGGATTTTTAAGTGAGGTTAGAGAAACACTTATGTATTAATTATATTTATCATTTTCAGCTACAAAAGAAAAACTCCTCAGTATATAAAACCAAAATGGATGATAGAAATGTGGTAGGTACAGAAATGGTTTGTGAAATATATTTCTAAATTAATCATAATCGGGATCATTGAAAATTTTCAATTGTCACTAATTCTGAAAAATAACATAGTCCCATTTCTATCACAAATATTTCCACTGTTTATTCAAAAAGATTTTAAAACATATTAACTCTCTACATTAATATAAAATTATCATGGATGGAAGAATGATGATAGATAAAGGAGATGGTCGTGAAATAATTGCAAATTCAAAGATATTACAATAAATGTTCAACCATCATGAAAAATCTAAATAAAATCTCCTCTTGTTGTGATTTCAAAATCTGATAATGATTTTGATGAATTATAAATATAGTTCAATTTGGATATTGATTTCAATTTCTGAATGTATAATCAATGAATAATTTTAAAATTGAAAATCAATTATAAGGGGAAAATGGAAGAATTTATACAAGGCAAGAGAGATTAAAAATATATACAGCAAAAACAAATTCAGCACTTCTAAACTGATACCACTTGATGTCTATATTAATGAGGATTGTGACATGACACTGGAGACGAACAAGGATATATCAAACATCAGAATTTTTATTCACAAAGCCAAACCGACAAGACTAACAAATCAGGTACTTTTACCAGAGCAGCAAATAGTTCTTCTCAAAACAAGCAGTCATTTAAAGCATTTTCACAATAGTATCAGAGCAACACAAAATTAGTTTCAAAGCATACTTGTCAAGATATTTCTAATGGTCACAGAATATGATTCATGATCCAAGGTTAGAAATACCGTTTATTTGAAATCATTTAAGGAAATATGAAAAACTCATGATTCAATGAATCAATCACACCAGATTATCGATTTTAGATCCAAGATACGTGCGTGATTCAATAAATCAATAATTTCAAATGATTTTAAACAAACATATATTCAACTCAAATCATCATGAAATAGCAGTGAGTTTTAATGATCATTTTCCAAAAGAAATTTTCACAAATTTTTCTGACAATCACACAAGAAAATTTTCAGTTTAATTACATCAAGATCGAGTAATAATTCATGATCCAAAAATAGTGGTTTATTCAAAATCATTAGAACAAATGTAAATCTTGAGATACAATGAATCAATCACACATGATTAATAATTTCAGATCTGATAGGTGTGTGAGATTCAAAATATCACAAATTTTCAGATGATTTCAAACAAAACTAATTTCAACCATAATAATCATGAATAAAGATGAATTTTAAGATGTATCACTATAATTCAAGACAAATCAAAATATCTAAGCCAATATGAAGATCGATGAAATTATCACAACTGATAAATAGCAGTGTGCTGTAATGAGTAAAATATTTCAAGCTTTTCTAAAATGAATTTGAAGAAACTGAAACAGCAGTGGTGTGTGAAATTCCATTAAACTTTCAGAACTTCAAAATTTTATAATTCAAATTAACAGTGTTCAAGATATGACAAGAATACATCAACACTGTTATGAATTCAGCAACCAGAAAATAAACTTCAAAACAATTGCAGAGATTTACAGGATTAAGTTCAAGACCTGGAAAAGATTAAAAAAATTATAAGAGTTTTATTCAAAAGGAGCAAATTTTTAGAAAAATATGAATTCTGCAATTTGAAGTTAATGAAGCATAAAAGAAGCTACAATGATATGAAAGTGACAAAATAAAAAAAATCAAAGAAAATATCCAGAAGGGGTAGAAGGAGGAATACACAAAGAAAAAGAAAAATATTTACAAAGATGAGTTTAGAGATCATACCAGATTTTTGGAAGATGTTGTGGATCTCCAACTCAGCAAGCTTGCCCATGGAACTTCAAATGATTAAACTAAATGAGGCAGTTGTATTTCAGATTCTCTTTCACAAAGCAGTCCCTCAGCGTCCTCCGGCACCTAACAATTTCGAGGGTCGAGTGGTCTAACAAAATTAGTAAAACCACTCACAGCTGTATTTATATGTTTTGGTACCCAGACTTGTTTGTACAACAAATGTGACGGCCCGCCCCGTACCAGCTGGCATTTCCCCCTAACGTGCGCTGTACACATGCCCGACTAGCACGGGACGGTCGTCAGAAGAAGAGGGAAGAAGGGAATGAACTAATCGAGAACCTGTAGAATGTCTCACAGCGCATGGAGTAAAATATAATAATAACATACTTGACATAAACAGGTGAGACAGTGCATAAGCTGATAACTAAAACCAACATCAACATCAGAGCAGCGGAAATCCAAATACAACTTATTACAACTTTCCAAATTTACTGTCTCTAAAACAAAAGAAAGCTAAAGTAGAAGATGCACTACTAATGCCCAAGCAGTGATCTTCAATAATACAGGGAGAATACTATATATATATCATACGTGGAAGCCTCCTGCTCGTCTCCGGATGATCTACCCGTGCATCACCAGCTAACCTGTCTCTAGTCTGCTCGTGTGAGCACCCAGAGTAATAAGAGGAGACATAAAACTCTGGGTCAGACATAAAACCTGGTATGAGCGATAAGCATCTAAACAGAACAATAACAGGTATACTAAACCATACCTGAACCTGGACCTGCAACCAAAGAGTTAGCACTACATACCGTACAATACTCTAAGGTGCCATAACAGATAGTGTAAAGAATATGGGGGTGGGGGTGTGTATGTCATAATGGTGGCAACAAATCAAGCATAACAACCATCCTCACATCTCTCACTCAGTGCGTAAAGCATATGATGTCCACCACTGTCAATCACTAGACCCATCGAAGTAGTGACGGAGTTCAACTTGTACAACTACTGCTACTACCAAGCTTACCACATGGAGTCATGACCAAATCTTTACAAATGACCCCACTTCATTGGTCTATAGCCCTTTAGTCGTACCTAGGCCACTGTGGCCCTGAATCCGTTCACGTACCTCCCATACATAGTGATCCAAAGTCATAGACATCGATAGCCCCTTGGCACACGTCCCGCAGCAAAGCCCAATCATGAAGCCCACTCATTGGTCCCCAACTGGATCCTGAGTCAAAGCTCCTCACTTGGACTCCCTTTGCATCTTGGGTTTTGATCGAATTGGAGTTGGTCTTCAAAAGAGTAGTCGCATAGAAGAGATGGAAGTCCAATTCGGTTCGGATACATACGTATAACACGGTTCGGTTCGGTGCATTGCTTCATAGTGTATTCCTGGATGCGGTTCGGTTCGGTGATTCTCCCCTGTAACGATCCGTACCCTACGCATCGGAGGATCGTAGAATATTTATTTCTTTACCATATGAAGTTGTATGGTCATGTAACTTTGGGAAACAACCATTAGGGTCATTTCCCATGTTCATGATTTTTGTCGATTTTTAAATGACCATTTTGCCCCTAGCTGATCTTGTTTTGGCCATAACTTTTGATTGGAATGTAATTTTGACCTGAAACCACTTCCATTAGATTTGTTTGATGGTTTAGCTTTCCGTAGAGTGGTCATAATAGCCAAACGGACTTACCGTTTGGGAGATATAGCTGAAATAAGTTTCGGAGGGTGAAAAACTGCTTAACCGGGCCAAATAGGGTGATTAGTAAGTAGACCCATAACCCATTTCGGGATTAGGGTTATGGGGAGGCTGAAATGAAGTAGTGAATCATTCCATTTCAGTTTTCTAGCCTCCACTTATCTCCAAGGAACCCTAAAAATGGCCTCCAACCTCTAAATCACCTCCAAATCACCTTTTGGTCAAGGATTTGGCTTGGCAACCTCTAATCAAGGAAGATCTACACCAAATCAACATTGGAGCTGCTGTTTAGCATTGGGATTCACAACAAATCAGAGATTTATTTCAGATCTTAGTTTATTTGTGGCTAAGGTGAGTGATTTGCATAGTTTTGCACTAATTATGGCTAATTAGGGGTGATTAGTGTTAATTAGCGAATTTAAATATGATAAAATTCGGGAAAAATATTTATAAAATCCGAAATGATGTTTTAGACCTCTGATATGAATTTGGGTTAATTTGGTTAAGTTTTGCTAATCATATCATGAGTTTCACCTAAACATGCTTAAGGGAAAATATGGGGTTTTGGGTATGTTTGATCCATTTTAGCCTATCATATTGTTGTTTTGATGTTTGTGGTTGATTATACATGTTTCTATGGCTGTATGACATGCTTTGTGATTGATTAGAATAGTTGGAATGGTCAAAAACGCCGTCGAGGGGCGTAAACAACTCGTTGGACAAGGTGCAGGAATTCGGATCGGATGGGGATTGAGGGTCGATCGGATCGCCCTATGGGATCGTGGGACATCACCACGAGTCAAGTCATCTCCTCCGAGCCGAACCATCCGCGCAAGGTCCACGGACCTCAACCGTGAACTGCATCTCGTACCCGATCCGCTCATGTTTCGCACCCCGATCCGACCAGAGGGAGGTAGCATCCACGATCCACTTGTACTCGAACACTCCAACCCGAATGCCCGCCCACGAGTTGAAGGCGCCATGAACCGATCTGAAGAGAGCACCCGATCCGAACCGTGGCAAGCTGGAGACCTCGACCCGATCCGCCAGGGGTGATGGCGACCCGACCCGATCCAGTGAAGAAGGAGCATTCTGATCCGAACTGAACTGATGATTAGGGGGAGATCCGAACCGATCCAGTGTTGACCAATAACCCGAGATGCAAAGGTAGTCTGATATGGGAAGTTAGAGCTCAGGATCCAGTTGGGAACTAATGAGTTCACTTCATGGTTGGGCTTGCTGCGGGACGTGTGCTAAGGAGTTGTTGACGTTCATAACTTCGAATCACCACTAAAAATGGATGATGGGCTACTTATCAGTGCAGTAGAGTCATTATGGCTCGAGGGGCAAGGTGATGGTAGCAAGACTATGTTATCAGTGTAGTAGAGTCATTATGACTTGAGGGGCAAGGTGATGCGTAGTAAGACTATGAGCCAGCGCAGATGGGGTGAATAACTCCATGGGGCAAGTGGACATAGTAAGGATTGGTAAGGCTATGAGCCAGCGCAGATGGGGTGAATAACTCCATGGGGCAAGTGGACATAGCGAAGGATTATTGGCTACGTTATCAGTGCAGTGAAGCCATTTATGACTTCATGGGGCAAAGTGATCGTAGCAAGGTATGTTGGGTGATCGAAGTGGTGAATATTGTATGCTTTACGCACTGAGTGAGAGATGTGAGGATGGTTGCTATGCTTGATTTTTTGCCATCACTATGACATGTACACCCCCACCTCCGTATCTTTATACCATTTGATACGGCACCTTAGAGTGTTGTACAGTATGTAGTGCTAACTCTTTGGTTGCTGGTCCAGGTTCAGGTATGTTTTAGTCTACCTGTTATTGTTCCCTTTAGATGCTTATCGCTCATACCAGGATTTATGTCTGACCCATAGTTTTATGTCTCCTCTTATTACTCTGGGTGCTCACACGAGCAGACTAGAGACAGGTTAGCTGGTGGTGCGCAAATAGCTGATTCGAAGGCGGGCAGGAGGCTTCCACATATGATATATAGATATCCTCCCTGTGTCGTTGGTGGTCGCTACTTGGGCATTAGTAGTGTACCTCCTTTATCTTGCTTTTGCTTTGAGACAGTTTGAAAAGTTGTAATAAGCTATATTTTGGATTTCCGCTGCTATGATGCTTGGTTCTGGTTTTTAGCTTATGCATTGTCTCTCCTGTTTTATGTCAAGTATGTTATTATTATATTTTGTTCTATGCGCTGTGAGACATTCTACAGGTTCTTTGTATATTCATTTCCTTCTTCCCTTTCCTTCTGACGACCCGTTCCGTGCTATCTGGACATGTGTACAGCGCACCTTTGGAGTAAATGTCGGTTGGTGCGGGGCGGGCCGTCACACTTGGTATCAGAGCTCTAGGTTGCGTAGTTAACCTAGGGAAAGACACTAGGGAGAGATCGTACGTATATGAGAGCACGTATTTGTGATTACTTTGGTTTTCAAAAGCTATATATATACTATTGGTAGTATAAGAATGAAGTCGTACTGCACTAGCACCACTATGGGATCATTAATCGTTTCCCTTTTACAGATTGACGATGAGCCGATATGCTAGTGGTGCTGGTAGAGGAGCCAATAATGGGAATGCCGCTGACATGAGGGCGATGTTTACTAACCTCATGAGGGACATGCTTAGAGAAGTGCAAGGGGCAGTTCCCAATCCCGGGTGTTGGTCCAGTAGTGCAGGCGCCTAGGGCCGATTTCACCAAGTTGTGCATGGATTACACTAACCTTGGTGGGAAGCCGTTCCACGGGACAGAGTCGGCCACAGATGTTCAGGACTGGATAGATAGCTCTGATCGTATCTTCGATGACTTGGGTCTTGAGGATGCGATGAAGAGAAGGCTAGCGTCTCGTCAGCTGCAAGGGCGAGCGATGAATTGGTGGAATGCCATCAGAACAGCTACTCCAGAGGATCAGGTTACTTGGGATCAGTTCAAGGCTCGCTTTAGCGAGAAGTTCATTCCAGCTGCCCAGAAGTCAGTGTTGTTCAAGAGGTTCTTGGAACTCAAGCAGAGTGGTAGGGCAGTTTCTGACTATATTGTTGAGTTCGACACTTTGTCGAAATATGGACTATCTCTTATCGATACTCCTGAGAAGAAGAACGAGAAGTTCATTACTGGCTTGGATGGATACTTGGGGGAAAGGCTTATCAACCACATCGATGAGTCTTTTGAATCGATTGTGGGGAAAGCTTTGAGATCAGAGAGTCTTTACCCTAAGTCAAAGACTGAGGCTGCATCTGCAGAAGGGCCAAAGCTGCAAGCAGGCGGTGGAGGCAAGAATAACTCTCAGAATAAGAGGAAGCAGGACCAATCTGAAGGTGGCCAGAAAAAGAACAAGAAGGAGGTTGAGTGCTTCAGCTGTGGTAAGAAGGGCCATTATGCTAAAGAATGTCGGGCCAAGCCAGCGGAAAGGAAGTGCTACTACTATGGTCAAGTGGGACATCATAAGGATAAGTGTCCGCAACCTCTTAAGGAGAAGCAGATTGTGAAAGCATATGCTATTGATGCTGTTCCTTCTTCGTCGAATGCCCCAACTACGGCAGATAAAGGAAAGAATGTTGTTATTCAAGGTATGCTTTCTATTTATGATGTACCAATTCGAGTTTTGTTTGATACTGGGGCTTCCCGTTCCTTCATATCTAGTGACCTGGTAGATAGGTTGGGACTGGAACCCGATATAGTCGATAGACCATTGGTTGTGACGAACCCGATTGGTGGTTCGACTAGCCTTAGTATGATTTGCAGGGATTTGGTCTTATCGAGTCATGGATGTATATTTGTATGTGATTGCTTTGTTTTGGGCTTTACTGGGTATGGCATTATATTGGGAGTCGATTGGCTCCAAAGATACAGGGTGGTGGTAGACTGTGAGGGCTTTTTGGTGACAGTGAGGGCGGATGATGGGCGGAGGGTAGTGTTTGGTAGTCTACCTAGTGATGGGGTTATGGCTAGTTTTGTAAATTCCGTCGACATCCCGCAGGATGAGTTGTCAGATGTGCCCGTGGTTGGCCAGTATCCAAATGTCTTTGAGGAGGTGACCGGGCTTCCACCACACCGAGAGATTGAGTTCCGTATTGATTTATTGAAAGATGCCAGACCTATAGTGATGCCACTTCGTCGCATGGCACCAAGGGAGCAGCGAGAGCTCGGGGTGCAAGTCAGGTTTTGAAGAAGGGATTTATTAGAAGGAGTGTCTCCGAGTGGGGAGCACCAGTTGTGTTTGCCACTAAGGCAGATGGTTCCCTTCGTTTGTGTGTGGACTATTGCGAGTTGAATAAGGTGACGAGGAAGAATAAGTATCCTCTACCGCGGATAGATGATTTGTTTGATCAACTGGAAGGAGCAAGAGTGTTATCCCAGTTGGACCTCGCAACAGGATTTCATCAGCTACGAGTTGCGGATGAGAGTGTTCCAAAAACGGCATTTAGGACGCCGTCTGGATTTTATAAGTGGTTGGTCATGCCATTTGGGTTGACCAATGCACCAGCCTACTTTGTGGATCTCATGAATTGAGTATTCAGAGATCAGTTGAATAAGTTTGTTCTTGTGTTCGTAGATGATATCCTTGTTTACTCAAGGACAGAGGAGGAACACAAGGGACACTTGAGGATAGTGATGGAGGTGTTGAGGAAACACCAATTGAAAGCGAAATTCTCCAAGTGTCACTTTTGGAGAAGGGAAGTGAGATTCTTGGGTCATGTTGTTTCAGAGAGTGGTATTGCCGTGGACCCTGCGAAGGTGGCTATGGTACAGGATTGGCCTACGCCCAAGAATGCAACAGATTTGAGAAGTTTCTTGGGATTAGTTGGATATTATCGTAAGTTTATCCAGGACTTCTCCAAGATAGTAGCACCCGTTGACTCAATTGACTAAGAAGAATCAGTCCTTCATCTGGGACGGAGTGGGTGAGAATGCATTCAAGAGTCTAAAAGAGAAGTTGACGCGTGCACCAGTGTTAGTCATTCCTAAGGGGAATTAAGAGATGACGGTATACACGGATGCTTGTGGTACCGGACTGGGTGCTGTATTGATGCAAGGAGGTAGGGTTGTGGCTTATGCTAGTCGACAGCTAAAGCCGCATGAGAAGAAGTATCCTACCCGTGATTTGGAATTGGCAGCGATTGTGTTCGCATTGAAGATGTGGAGACACTATCTCTTGGGAGAAAGATTCGAGTTGTTTACCGATCATAGATTGTTAAAGTATCTTTTCTCTCAGAAAGATCTGAATCTCCGTCAGTAGAGATGGTTAGAGTTCTTGGCTTCATATGATTTTGATATCGCATATACACCCGAGAAAGGTAATGCGGTAGCCGATGCCTTGAGTAGGAGACATGCCAGTTTAGGGGCAATGTTTCTTGAATGGAAGCAACTGGAGTATATCGCGGGGTTTGATTTCAGACCAAGGTGCGAATTGGATCCAGTCATGCTAGCTAGTTTGGCGATCAGACCCACTTTGATAGAGCGGATTGGTTCCAGCCAGAGGGACGATCCTAATCTATTGAAAATCATCTCCAAGTTAGAGATGGACATCGACGGTGAGGAGATGAATGTGTATAGGCTTGATCGAGATGGATGGCTTAGAAAGAATGGAAGACTCGTTGTACCCAACGTGAATGGTTTGAGAGATGAAGTGCTTAGAGAATGTCATCACTCAAAACTAACTATACATCCAGTGGTAATAAGATGTATCGAGACATGAGACAGACTTACTACTAGGAAGGGATGAAAAGAGACGTTGGGAAGTTTATATCCAAATGCATGAATTGCTAGCTAGTTAAAGCCGAGCAAAAGAAGCCTAGTGGGTTGTTGCAACCATTAGAAATTCCCGAATGGAAATGGGAGCAAGTCTCGATGGATTTCATCGATGGTTTACCAAGGACTATATCGGGATATGATAGCATTTGGGTAATTGTGGATCGATTGACTAAGAGCGCAAGATTTATACCAGTCAAATCGACCAGAACGGCAACCAAGTTGGCAGAATTGTATATGAAGTGGGTAGTGAGATTTCACGGAGTACCTAAAAGCATTGTGAGTGACCGAGACCCATTGTTTACTAGTGGGTTTTGGAAGAGCTTACAAGAGGCTCTAGGGTCAAGATTACATCTCAGTACCGCATATCATCCTCAGACCGACGGTCAAACGGAGAGGGTGAATCGTATATTGGAAGATATCTTGAGAGCTTGTATATTGGATTTTGGTGGATCATGGGATGACCATTTGCATCTAGTAGAGTTTGCATATAATAATAGCTACCAATCCAGTATCGGTATGGCTCCATATGAAGCTTTGTACGGAAGACTATGCAACTCACCATCATGTTGGATAGAGACTGGCGAGAAGTTTGTGCTTGGACCAGATGTGGTGAGGGAAACTTCCGATAAGATTAAGATCATTCAGCAACGAATGAAAGCTGCCCAAGATAGGCAGAAGAGTTATGCTGATAAGAGGAGAAGAGACTTAAAATTCTCCGTTGGTGACTTGGTGTTTGTCAAGATTTCTCCGTTGAAGAGCGTGATACGATTTGGCAAGAGAGAGGCAAGTTGGCACCAAGATTTGTTGGTACATTCCCTGTTCTTGAGCTAGTCGGGAATTTGGCATATAGAGTTGGCTTACCAGAGAAGATGGCTGGAGTTCACAATGTATTTCATGTTTCCCAACTAAGGAAGTTCGTTCACGACTCAGATATGACTATTTCACCTGATCAGTTAGAGGACTTCGAAGTAGAACCCGAGGCGGTTGGGAACCGCAAGCCGATTCGTATTGTGGGGGCACGATACGAAGCAATTTCGAAGGAAGGCGGTGAAACTAGTCAAGGTTCAGTGGGGGCGAGAACGAGAATGATTGTACTTGGGAGACAGAGGAGAGCATTAGGAAGGCGTATCCAGAACTCTTTGCCTGGTAAGATTTACCTTGTGATTTAGTTTTTCCGCATGCTAGGGTAGACTTGTTTTGCTTGTTTTACATGTTTGATTGTTGTTTTATGATTGATAGGCATGCGGGACCCTTTTTGGGTGTTTTGGTTAGGGAATTTCGGGGGCGAAATTTCTTTGGGGGGGGGGGGGGGAGTGTAACGACCCGTACCCTACGCATCGGAGGATCGTAGAATATTTATTTCTTTCCCATATGAAGTTGTATGGTCATGTAACTTTGGGAAACAACCATTAGGGTCATTTCCCATGTTCATGATTTTTGTCGATTTTTAAATGACCATTTTGCCCCTAGCTGATCTTGTTTTGGCCATAAATTTTGATTGAAAAGGAATTTTGACCTGAAACCACTTCCATTAGATTTGTTTGATGGTTTACCTTTCCGTAGAGTGGTCATAATAGCCAAACGGACTTACCGTTTGGGAGATATAGCTGATATAATGTTCGGAGGGTGAAAAACTGCTTAACCAGGCCAAATAGGGTGATTAGTGAGTAGGCCCATAACCCATTTCGGAATTAGGATTATGGGGAGGCTGAAATGAAGTAGAGAATCATTCCATTTCAGTTTTCTAGCTCCACTTATCTCCAAGGAACCCTAAAAATGGCCTCCAACCTCTAAATCACCTCCAAATCACCTTTTGGTCAAGGATTTGGATCAGCAACCTCTAATCAAGGAAGATCTACACCAAATCAACATTGGAGCTGCTGTTTAGCATTGGGATTCACATCAAATCAGAGATTTATTTCAGATCTTAGATTATTTGTGGCTAAGGTGAGTGATTTGCATAGTTTTGCACTAATTATGGCTAATTAGGGGTGATTAGTGTTAATTAGCGAATTTAAATATGATAAAATTCGGGAAAAATATTTATAAAATCTGAAATGATGTTATAGACCTCTGATATGAATTTGGGCTAATTTGGTTAAGTTTTGCTAATCATATCATGAGTTTCACCTAAACATGCTTAAGGGAAAATATGGGGTTTTGGTTATGTTTGATCCATTTTAACCTATCATATTGTTGTTTTGATGTTTGTGTTTGATTATACATGTTTCTATGGCTGTATGACATGCTTTGTGATTGATTAGAATAGTTGGAATGGTCAAAAACGCCGTCGAGGGGCGTAAACAACTCGTTGGACAAGGTGCAGGAATTCGGATCGGATGGGGATTGAGGGTCGATCGGATCGCCCTATGGGATCGTGGGACATCACCACGAGTCAAGTCATCTCCTCCGAGCCGAACCATCTGCGCAAGGTCCACGGACCTCAACCGTGAACTGCCTCTCGTACCCGATCCGCTCATGTTTCGCACCCCGATCCGACCAAAGGGAGGTAGCATCCACGATCCACTTGTACTCGAACACTCCGACCCGAATGCCCGCCCACGAGTTGAAGGCGCCATGAACCGATCTGAAGAGAGCACCCGATCCGAACCGTGGCAAGCTGGAGACCTCGACCCGATCCGTCAGGGGTGGTGACGACCCGACCCGATCCAGTGAAGAAGGAGCATTCTGATCCGAACCGAACTAATGATTAGGGGGAGATCCGAACCGATCCAGTGTTGACCAATAACCCGAGATGCAAAGGTAGTCCAATATGGGAAGTTAGAGCTCAGGATCCAGTTGGGAACCAATGAGTTCACTTCATGGTTGGGTATTGCTGCGGGACGTGTGCTAAGGAGTTGTCGACGTTCATAACTTCGATTCACCACTAAAAATGGATGATGGGCTACTTATCAGTGCAGTAGAGTCATTATGGCTCGAGGGCAAGGTGATGGTAGCAAGACTACGTTATCAGTGCAGTAGAGTCATTATGACTTGAGGGGCAAGGTGATGCGTAGTAAGACTATGAGCTAGTGCAGATGGGGTGAATAACTCCATGGGGCAAGTGGACATAGTAAGGATTGGTAAGGCTATGAGCCAGCGCAGATGGGGTGAATAACTCCATGGGGCAAGTGGACATAGCGAAGGATTATTGGCTACGTTATCAGTGCAGTGAAGCCATTTATGACTTCATGGGGCAAAGTGATCGTAGCAAGGTATGTTGGGTGATCGAAGTGGTGAATATCGTATGCTTTACGCACTGAGTGAGAGATGTGAGGATAGTTTCTATGCTTGATTGTTTGCGATCACTATGACATGTACACCCCCACCTCCGTATCTTTATACCATTTGATACGGCACCTTAGAGTGTTGTACAGTATGTAGTGCTAACTCTTTGGTTACAGGTCCAGGTTCAGGTATGTTTTAGTCTACCTGTTATTGTTCACTTTAGATGCTTATCGCTCATACTAGGCTTTATGTCTGACCCAGAGTTTTATGTCTCCTCCTATTACTCTGGGTGCTCACACGAGCAGACTAGAGACCGGTTAGCTGGTGGTGCGCGAGTAGCTGATTCGGAGGCGGGCAGGAGGCTTCCACGTATGATATATAGATATCCTCCCTGTGTCGTTGGTGGTCGCTACTTGGGCATTAGTAGTGTACCTCCTTTATCTTGCTTTTGCTTTGAGACAGTTTGAAAAGTTGTAATAAGCTATATTTTGGATTTCCGCTGCTATGATGCTTGGTTCTAGTTTTTAGCTTATGCATTGTCTCTCCTGTTTTATGTCAAGTATGTTATTATTATATTTTGTTCTATGCACTGTGAGACATTCTACAGGTTCTTTGTATGTTCATTTCCTTCTTCCCTTTCCTTCTGATGACCCGTTCCGTGCTAACTGGACATGTGTACAGCGCACCTTTGGAGTAAATGTCGGTTGGTGCGGGGCGGGCCGTCACATCCCCCTTCAAACGTCGGTTCGGTTCGGATACTCTGAAGTGGTTCAGTTCGGGTGTGTCTCTGCTTGAGTTTGGTTCGGTAGTTGCTCTCTCGCTCCGGTTCGGGTCGAGATGTCCTAGCTCCGGTCCGATCCTCCTCCCTACCTCCGATCTGATCCGCTGCCTTTATTTAACTCATGTGGTCTTTCCATCCGATCCCACACCTTCATGCCGTTCCGATCTGATCCCCTCTGGTCCCTCCGATCCGATCCCTTCACCAACTCTATGCGAATGGCCTTCCTTCTTGCCAAGTCTCCTTTGTGCCAGATTTCAGTCCGGTTCGGATTTCCCTGCCCAGCTCTCCTATCCGATCCGAGCCCATACCCGATCCGATCCGAAACCCTGCACAACTTTCTGCAACTTTTTCCAGCAACTTGTTTATGCCATTCGACGACATTTTCGACCAATCTAACTATACTAATCAACCACAAATCATTCCAAACAGTCATAGCAACATAGCAAACTAACCACAAACACCAAAACAATGAATTACATGTCAAAATGGATCAAATATACCCAAAACCCCATATTTTCCCTTAAGCATGTTTAAGCAAAACTAATGCTAGGGTTAACAAAACTTAACCAATTTAAACCAAATTTCTACCAGAGGCATAAATTATTATTTTCGAATTTATAGATATTTTTCCAGAATTTATTAGTGTATAAATTCGCTAATCTTCACTAATTACTCTTAATTAACTGCAATTAGTGTCAAAACAATGCTAATCACTCACCTTGGCCACAAATAAAATTCTCAGAACTGAAATCTCGCTGATTTGGGTGAATACTGGAGTCTAACAACAGCTCTAACCTTGCTTTCGTGTTTTCTCTCCTTAATTTGATGTAGATTAAGCCAAAACTTGATTAGAAAGTGATTTGGGGGTGTTTCTAGATGTTGGTGGCCATTGTTAGGGTTCAAGAATGAAAGTGGTGGCTGGAAAATGAGGATAAGATCATTCTCTAACTGATTTCAGCCTCCTCATAACCCTAATCCCGAAATCCCCCATTGGGCCTAGCTGTTAATCACCCGGTTAAGCCCAATTAAGCTGTTTTTCACTATCTGAAACTTGTTTCAGCCATATCTCCCAAACGGTGAGTCCGTTTGGCTAATGTGACAACTCTACGGAATTGTAAACCATCATCCGGAGCCAATCGAGATGGTTTCAGGTCAAAATTCCTTTCCAGTCAAAAGTTATGGCCAAAACAGTACCAACTAGGGGTAAAATGGTCATTTGAAAATCGGGAAAAATCATGAACATGGGAAATGACCCCAATAGTCGTCTCCCAAAGTTACATGACCATACGACTTCATATATGAAAGAAATAAATATCCTACGATCCTATGATGCGTAGGATGCGGGTTGTTACACTCTCCCCCCCCCCCCTTAAGAAATTTCGTCCCCGAAATTCCTTAACCCAAAACATACAAAGGATCCCGCATGCCTAACAGCCATATACAACAATCAAACATACAAAACAAGCAAACAAGTCTATCCTAGCATGCGGAAAAACTAAATCGAAGTTAAAATCTTACCAGGCGAAGAGTTCTGGATGCGTCTTCCTAATGCCCTCCTCTGTCTCCCAAGTACAATCATTTTCATTTTCGCCCCATTGAACTTTGACTAGATTCACCGCTTTCCTTCGAAGTTGCTTCGTATCGTTCCCAACAATACGCGTAGGCCTGCGGTTCCCAATCGCCTCCGGTTCAACCTCGAAATCTTCCAACTGATCAGGTGAAATAGTCACATCTGGGTCGTGCATGACTTTCCTTAACTGAGAAACATGAAATACGTTGTGAACTCCTGCCATCTTCTCTGGTAAGTCAACTCTATACGCCAAATTCCCGACTAGTTCAAGAATAGGGAATGGGCCAACAAATCTTGGTGCCAACTTGCCTCTCCTGCCAAATCGTATCACGCTCTTCAACGGAGAAATCTTGACAAACACCAAATCGCCAACGGAGAATTTTAAGTCTCTTCTCCTCTTATCAGCATAACTCTTCTGCCTATCTTGGGCAGCCTTCATTCGTTGTTGAATGATCTTGATCTTATCTGAAGTTTCCCTCACCACATCTGGTCCAAGCATAAACTTCTCGCCAGTCTCTATCCAACATGATGGTGAGTTGCACGGTCTTCCATACAAAGCTTCACATGGAGCCATACCGATACTGGATTGGTAGCTATTATTATATGCAAACTCTACTAGATGCAAATGGTCATCCCATGATCCACCAAAATCCAGTATACATGCTCTCAAGAGATCTTCCAAAATACGATTCACCCTCTCCGTCTGACCGTCGGTCTGAGGATGATATGCGGTACTGAGATGTAATTCTGACCCTAGAGCCTCTTGTAAGCTCTTCCAAAACCCACTAGTGAACAACGGGTCTCGGTCACTCACAATGCTTCTAGGTACTCCATGAAATCTCACTACCCACTTCATATACAATTCTGCTAACTTAGCTGCCATTCTGGTCGATTTGACTGGTATAAATCTTGCTCTCTTAGTCAATCGATCCACAATTACCCAAATGCCATCATGTCCCGATCTAGTCCTTGGTAAACCATCGAAGAATTCCATCAAGACTTGCTCCCATTTCCATTCGGTAATTTCTAATGGTTGCAACAACCCACTAGGCTTCTTTTGCTCGGCTTTAACTAGCTGGCAATTCATGCATTTGGATATAAACTTTCCAACGTCTCTTTTCATCCCTTCCCAGTAGTAAGTCTGTCTCATGTCTCGATACATCTTATTACCACCGGGGTGTATAGTCAGTTTTGAGTGATGACATTCCCTAAGCACTTCATCTCTCATTCCATTGACATTGGGTATAGCTAGTCTTCCATCCTTTCTAAGCCATCCATCTCGATCAAGCCCATACTTGTTCTTCTCCTCGTCGATACCCATCTATAACTTGGAGATGATTTCCAATAGGTCAGGATCGTCTCTCTGACTAGAGCCGATCCGCTCAATCAAAGTGGGTCTGATCGTCAAACTTGCTAACATTTCTGGATCCAATTCGCACTTTGGTCTGAAATCATACCCAGCGATGTACTCCAGTAGCTTCCATTCAAGAAACATATCCCCAAAACTGGCATGTCTTCTACGCAATGCATCGGCTACCGCATTGCCCTTTCCTGGTGTATATGCGATGTCAAAATCATAGGAAGCCAAGAATTCTAACCACCTTTGTTTCCGGAGATTTAGATCCTTCTGGGAGAAGAGATACTTTAACAATTTATGATTGGTAAACAACTCGAATCTTTCTCCCAAGAGATAATGTCTCCACATATTCAATGCGAATACGATTGCTGCCAATTCCAAATCATGGGTAGGGTATCTTCTCTCGTGCGGTTTCATTTGCCGACTTGCATAAGCTACAACCCTACCGCCTTGCATCAATACAGCACCCAGTCCGGTACCACAGGCATCCGTGTATACCGTCATCTCTTCATTCCCCTTAGGAATGACTAACACTGGTGCGCATATCAACTTGTCCTTTAGACTCTTGAATGCATTCTCGCACCTTTCATCCCAGACAAAAGCTTGATTCTTCTTGGTCAACTAGGTCAATGGTGCTGCTATCTTGGAGAAACCTTGGATAAACTTACAATAATATCCAGCTAACCCCAAGAAACTTCTTACATCTGTTGCATTCTTGGGCGTAGGCCAATCCTGTACTGTTAGATCAAAATTTGGACCTAACACCCAAATTGTTCTGATTCGTAGAGAATTATTACTAAAAAATGAGGAAAAAGCAGAAAACACACAAGATATATAGTGGTTCAGCGTTAACGAGCCTACGTCCACTTTATATGTTATCGATTATACTTTGAATGCTAGTACAATCGATGATTTCTCTCAAACTCACCCTTACAATTATGATTTCTCTCAGTAATCTCGAAGTAAAACTGATAAGAAATAGTGGTATGACAGTAATGGTGGAATCAGTGCTCAATACTACCAAAAAGATCCCCAAAAATGCCAGTCTCTGGGCTATTTATAGCTGATTCTGTTTGGCGGTTCGTGGTCACACGTGGCGCAAATGCCGAGAATATCGGATCGGATCGAGCAATGAGGAAGAATTGGTCAATGTGACAGTTGTGGACACGTGTAGCTGGATCCCTGTATTTCGGATCGCTGAAGACCAGTTCGTGGTTGAACAAGTCAGGAGTTTCGCCACGTAGCAGGGGATCAGATCGGAATGAGGTGGTGGCATAGGTGTGGATCGGGTCGTGCTCCCATGGGGGGATCGGGTCGTGCTCCCATGGACGGATCGGGTCGCGTTCTGCGCTGGCGATCTGAAGGGTGTGATCCGCGTGTGCGATCTGCTGGTGCGATCTGGCCTTTCATGAACTAGAGGAATAAAACTTCATACTCTCTTCTTGTGTGTAAACCTTGGTGGCTTGGTCAAAAAGGCTAGCCAACATTTTGCCCCCTCGAAGTATGTTTCATCGAGGATGGAATATGCTTCGAAACTGCAGAAATTTCTTTCCATAAAGAGATGCAAATCAATAGTTGCGTCTGTCTAAAATGTTGTGTCACTCTGGAAAGTTGTATCCTTTGGTCAGTATAAATATTAGACTAAATCATCATCATTTCCTTGTTCACCGAATAATTTTTATTTCTGGAATCTTTAGAGAAGTCGTTGTAGAATTGCCAGGTAGATCTCTGAATTTTTTTCTAGTCATCATCGGGATCGGATCGCCATCATGTGATACGGTTCATGGGATGGAGGCTCATTGCGATCCGCGATTCAATTGTGTCTTCAGCGAAGCGGGCCGCCCCCTTCTTTCTGATGGGCTTCATTGCGATTTGAGGTGGGCTACAGCCCGCGGCCCATTCGGTTCGAATAAGACAAGAAGTGGAAGGCTAACGGTAACGAAACCGTCTATAAAACCCGACCTCCCTCGTTCTCTTCCCTTTCTTCTTCTGTTCGCTCTGCGCCGCCAACTCCTTTCGAAAAAAAATCCTATTACTTCGCCAATTCTCTAAAATCTCGCTTGTTTCACAATTTTTTTTTAAAAGGTAATCCCATTAAAACTTTCTCTCTTCGTGATTTCCGAGTTTTTCGCTGATTTGAGGGAAAGGGAGGAATTTCGCGTTTTTTTGGGTTTTGAAGGCGGTGAAGCTGCCATGGCTGATGGGTCTCGGTCACTCGAGAGTGAGGAGAGGGAGGGAGGAGAAGGAGGGAAAGGGTTCGGTCGGTTTGGTTCGTTTTGTGAACGAGGTATGGGTTTGAAGTGATGGCGAGACGAGGGGAGAAAGGACGGAACTGGAGTGTTGACTTATCTAGCGGATCGGGTAGCGAGTATAGCAAGGCGACAGATCGTGGTGTAGACGGAAAAGTAGGGGAAGAGCAAGTAGCGGATCGTGGAGATGTGACGAGGGAACGGATCGTGGGGAAGAGCAAATAGCGACCTGATCCGGAACTCTTCCGTGAATTAGCGCCTCCGCTGCTGATCCATGCTTGCTTAGCGATCCCAGTAATACGCCGCGATCCGATCCCCATCTCGCGATCCGAAGGGGTATCACGAACCAAACAATGAACGATCCAACAAACTTGTTAAATAAGCAGTGCAACTTAATTCCAGTACATCAATGGATAGTTAGCTTAGAGCCTTCACGACGGACTTTCTGGACTGAACAAATGCATAATCTATCAGCGAACAACAACCAATGTCTTGATGATTTTGTTGACCTTCGTACTTTTCTTTAATGCACGCACAAGCACACACCGGCTCTTGCACACACAGGGGGGACCGGTAATTATAATCTTATTTCTCATGTTTACTCGCCTAAACAGTAATATTGGATAATCGTTCCCCTTTAAGATCTGACACAGAGACGGATCCCGAGGTGTATAAGCATCTCAACTCCGAGGTTCTTCCAATTAATCCAGAGGGTGCGGATTCTGGATCCGAATATGAGGCGGAAACAAAATCGAATCCGTCTGAGAGTACCTCGCTTGATGAAGAGTCAGAGGTAGATGGCCGAGCTCCCGACGAAGTCCCTGGCGCAATAGAAATAGAGAAATTCACAGACTCTCTAGCTTCCAAAATTGATGACATAAAGCTTTAGAGAATTTGCTTGAGACATGGGATCCCCTGGGATGATGTGAGGACACCCGGCAGCGAAGATAAACCTCATTTGGCTCCGGAGGGGTATATGACAGTCAGCCGACTCATGTGCTGGGTAGGAGCTATTCCTCCGTTTCCTCCAATCGTCATTGAGACCTTAAAACGATTAGGTATTGCTCCAATGCAGCTTCATCCCAATGCCTACGCAGCTTTATACACTCTATATATCGCATACGCGGAAATCCTGCATACCGAGCTCACATTTAAAGATTTGAAATTCTTTTATCTTTTCAAGCATCGCTCCTCGGCAACCCCAAATTTCTCTTTCTTCGAATCGGTAGCAAATAGGAAGGTTCTGTCTGACGGACACAGCAACATAGGGGATCCCAAGGCCGATTGGTTCTATATAAAGAGACAGGCTGGTTGTTCAAGAAGATGGCTTAAATCAAGTAATCATTAAACTTTTGACTGAATAACTTGTTTAAGAAATCGAAGCATTAACATGCCCTCCTTCTTTTTTTTCTCTAAGCAGATCACGCCTTTCCCAAGACGGAAGGCTCGGTATACAATAATCGACTGTCTCTTCTTCTACAAAGCAAATCTTATTTTCTAAAAATCAAGAAGTGCATTACTGACGAGAACCTTCACAAGCACCGCCTTCTGGATATAAGGTTTGGACTTGGTGCGGGCAGCAAACCCTACAAATTCGTGCCCCGGACGGAGGGAGAAGGAACGTCACGGGCAGCAGAAAAAATTAAATTTTGTGAGAGTCCTTCACCGATAGTCATTCAGGTCGACGAAGACCTAAACATATATTGAGGAGATGAGGCCCGTGGTGATAAGTCTAAGGAAATCCCAGTTTCTCCGGGGGGTTTCCCCTCAAGGGCCTCTCTTCCGGTTGAACCTGCTGCTCCCGATGATTTAACAGAAGAGCAGCTATTTAAAGAGCTGAGCAAAATTCCTTTGCCTGATGATGTATACACACAGGGAGACTTCGAACGGGAGCCATTTTTCCCTGTTTCTGAGGAACAACCGCTCCAGTTGGGGAATGAGAAACTACTCAGATGAGCCTTACTTCGGGCCCTGGTCTGTTGGGGGAATTATATGGGATGCACAAATCACACGCACTGCCTGAACCCCACACTTTTATATCAACAGTATTCAAGGTTTTAATATGCTCTTTTTTCTTTTGCAGGAAAGATGTCTCGCAGGCGGTCTTATTCTTATCGCTCTCTTCGTGAGGGCACACCTAGCCTTCATCCAAATCCTGAGCATGCTCGCGGCCTTTCTCACAAGCCTACTTCTTCACAATCCCGGTCTCCATCAAAACAAACCTCTGGCAAGCTTCCCAGTTATTCGGTGCCACCTACAGGGGGAAAACAACTTCCCAAAGACTTAACCCCTCCGAAGAGTGCACCCTCTCACAGCAGGTTATCAAAAAGACACTACGAGCCCAAGGATAAAAGCAAGGATCCAATCAAGGATTCTGAGAAGGAGAAAATTGACATTGTACCTTCCAGCCAACAAGATTTGGTTGCCCCCGGGTCACGAGATTACATCCATGGTCCTGAGACCCAGGCTAAGCTGGAAAAGTTGCAAGAACAATTCCCTGACATCTTCTTCGAAAGGATGATGTTTGTTCCAGCCTTGGAACCATTCCCTAGGAACTGGGATACTGAGGTCATCGGGCACATTCGCCATGTAGCCAGGCAGTATGAAGCGATGAAGAAACATGCTGTTAATCTTTCAGAGGTCATCCGAACGCTTGAGATGGAAGCACACAGATCCAAAGTGAAGATAGATAACAATGAAAGGGCCAGGGCAAAAATGGAGAAGGACTTAGAGGATGCACAATCTCTGCTTGCCTTGGCCCAACGAGATGCTAAAGCTTACAAAACAAAGCTGGAGGAGGCCAGGCAACGTTTCCATAATGAGCTTGATTCTAATAGCAAAGAGCGAGTGTTATTGAAGCAAGAGGTGGAAGATCTCAGGATGGCCAACTCCGAATTGAAAACAGCACAGGATCACTTCGAGGCCGAAAGAGCTACTTGGGAGAAAGAAAAGGCGAGTTTGAAGGAGAGTTTAGCTTTGGCCGAAGGAGAGAAAGTAATTTTGAATGAGCAAGTCGCGGATGCAGAGAGGCGCGCGGCTCTCGCCGAAAAGAATGTAGAAAGTGCCATTGAAATGGCTACTGCTTCTAACGACAAGCTCCTCGAGAGAGAAAAGGATATCGAAGGGTTTGAAGAAACGATATTTGACTTCCTCGGCCACGTCCTCAAAACCCGTAACATCTCATGGATCCCGGACTACCATGTCACTTTAGCCAACATATGGGATGCCATCGTCGAGGGTGAGAAGCGGAGATTAGGAGTTGAAGAGATTGACGAAGATGAGCTGATGAGGACCATTCTGAGGGATAACGAGCCCAAGGATTTGGCAGAAGGCCGACGCCTAATTCAAGAAGAGATGGAGAAGGAGAGGACTCTGGCTAAGGGCAAAAACAAGAGTGACGAAGGTTCGAGCTCAGCTGTAGAGCCCAAGGCCTCCGGAGTTGAGGAATACAATCCTGATGATCCAATAATTCCTTTGGGCCCGACTCCTTTGGTTGTCGGAGCTTCTGCAGCTAGCTTGGATGGAGGATCAGCGGAAGGTATCTCCATTTTTTCCCACAATTTTTCAAATCAATTGTGAGTTGTCGTCGTCTGGCGGAGCAACCAATCGAATTAATAACACGTGTTCCTCATAATACAGGTGGCGGGCCCGTCGATAAGGATGTCGAGAAGAAGACAGAGGCGGAGAAGATTGACGTCTCGCCTATCGCCAGTGTTGATGCACCAAAGCAGGCTGAAGGTACAACAGCAGAGAAGGGCGTCTTGGCACCCAGTGCCGATGCTCCCAAGGATGACGAAACCATCGATGCCTTGAAAGATATGGACGGGCGTCATGTAGATGATGAGGAGGATGTCATTATCACCAAAGAAGTCAAAGGCGATGACGACGAGACCTTGGCTAAAAGAAAGGCTAGGTAGGAAAAGCAGCTGGCTTTAAGGAAGGAGGAACAAGAGCCTTTGAACGTAGCTCCTATCTCGGAGTTTGATCCCAAAACTGGGATGGTTCTGAAACTCCAGCCCAAATCGATCACTAAACAGCTTCATTTTGAGAATCCCGACGATTTCCCAGCTTCCCTTACTGATAAAAGAAAGAGAAAGAAGGAGGAGGAGGAGTCTTCAGATGAACCTTCAGCTCCTCTTATAGACAAAAGGAAGAGAAAGAAGGATGATCAATCTGATATTAACAAGGCGGAGCTGGAAAAGCAGAAGAAGGAGAAAAAGTCCAAACGTAAGTAGGATACTGCCGCTTGTCTATGTTTTGTCTTTAAGATTCCCCACTGGCCATGAAATGTAGTTGTGAGACTGGCCCTCACTTTTGTTTTAGGTTTCTTTTCACGTTGTAGGCTTGCAGTTTATGAATGAAAGTTTATTTCTTTTGCATCATCGTGTACCTGTATTTAATAAACTTTTCATGCTTAGTCATAAATTATTTGCTTATAACTACAAATCATTCAAGCAACAAAAAGACTTTAACAGTATTGTATTGCATCAAGATACATGTATGTATATATCTGCCCCCAATTAATCGTTAAAGATTGACTTGAGTTGTATGCATGTTGCCCCCTGTTTCTGAACATGGGGGACTTGGAAATTTTTGTAGAATTAGAGTTCTTACAGTGCCAGGCTTTTGGCACTTCGATACTCTCCCGATCCATCTGCGGGTCAAAGTTCGAACTCGTGTCATAATCTACGCACCGATCCTTCAGCGGGGTAGAGATCCTGTGGGCGCTGAGTCTCCAGCACCGTTCTCAGCGCTTAATCATAGACGCTTTTATACTCTCCTAGCAGTCGCCGAGGTTAGAGTTCGAGCTCAGCAGTTATGTCGCTCCCCGATCCTTCAGCGGGGTAAGAGCTCTTTCTCAACGCTCAGTCGGAGACGCTTTTATACTCTCCTGGCAGTCGCCGAGGTTAGAGTTCGAGCTCAGCAGTTCTGTCGCTCCCCAATCCTTCAGCGGGGTAAGAGCTCTTTCTCAGCGCTCAGTCGGAGATGCTTTTATACTCTCCTGGCAGTCGCCAAGGGTAGAGTTCGAGCTCAGCAGTTCTGTCGCTCCCCGATCCTTCAGCGGGGTAAGAGCTCTTTCTCAGCGCTCAGTCGGAGACGCTTTTATACTCTCCTGGCAGTCGCCGAGGTTAGAGTTCGAGCTCAGCAGTTCTGTCGCTCCCCGATCCTTCAGCGGGGTAAGAGCACTTTCTCAGCGCTCAGTCGGAGACGCTTTTACACTCTCCTGGCAGTCGCCGAGGTTAGAGTTCGAGCTCAGCAGTTCTGTCGCTCCCCGATCCTTCAGCGGGGTAAGAGCTCTTTCTCAGCGCTCAGTCGGAGACGCTTTTATACTCTCCTGGCAGTCGCCGAGGTTAGAGTTCCGTCAAGACGGTTCCGATCATGGTACACCGCCATGACTTATGGACATCGCTTCATGTCCGTTATGCTCTCTCTCGGCTTTGGAGAGTTAGAGCGCTATCAATGATATGATTTACTTTATCGCACCCTCAGAGCTTTGACTGTTGATTGCATTCCATTCTGATGGAAGGCACCTATAACTATATGCTTCTTTGATCGTTGCATGGTTCACAGCAATTTCCATAAAAATAGAAAGGCAGATAAATAATAGTGCAATAAACGTAAACGACACACAATATTTTTATAGTGGTTCGAACGAATCATGACCTATGTCCACTTTATAATTTTTTGCTTAAGAAATCGGACTATTCTAGGCAAGTCGTGCCTTGTACATGGTCCTTAATAAAGCAAAAGAACAGATCTGACATCTTTACGTTAGATACGGCCGTAAATGTTGGGCATTCCACACTCTGGGGATTTCCTTTCCATCTATGGTTGCTAGCTTGAAGGTTCCATTATCAAGCTTGCACAGAATGGAGTACAGTCCTTCCCACTTCGCACCCATATGAGTTGGGGGTGGAAAGACACGCTTCAGAACCAAGTCTTCGGGTTCAAAGGTTCAGGCTCAAACCTTTTTGTTGTAGTATCGGGCGACCTGTTGTTTGCATCTCAAGGCACGCAGGTCTGCTTCGTCCCTCTTCTATTCGATCATATCCAGGGATTCAAGGAGCAATTCGTTATTAGTCATCGGATCGTAATAAGTCACTCGGTGAGAAGGTACTTTTATTTCAACCGAGATGACTGCTTCCACTCCAAAAGCAAGAGAGAAGGGGGTATAGCCTGTTGCCGATTTATATGTTGTCCTGTAGGCCCATAGTGCTAAGGATAATTCATCAACCCACATGGCTCTGGCCTGCTTCAGTCTTCTTTTCAGAATGGACTTAATCACTTTATTCGCCGCTTGGACCTGTCCGTTCGACTGCGGATGCACCACAGAGGTGTACCGTTTCTCAATGTGGTATTTCTGGCAGAAGTCTCTAAATTCAGTGCTATTGAACTGAGTTCCGTTGTCAGTTATAACGATCTTTGGAATCCCAAATCGACAGATGGTGTTCCTAACGACGAAGTTGATCACTCGTTTGGTTGTGATTGTAGTCAGTGGCTCAGCCTCGACCCACTTAGTGAAGTAGTCTACAACTACAATAGCGAACTTCGCTCCGCCCTTAGCTATGGGGAGACTTCCGATGATATCAATTCCCCACATAGCGAAAGGCCATGGGCTTGTCATCGTTTTTAACTAACTAGGAGGTGCCCTAGGTATTTTTGAAAATCTTTGGCATGCATCACACCGTCGTGCGTACTTCGCCGCGTCTTTGTTTATGGTAGGCCAGAAATAACCATGCCGCAACACCTTTTTTGCCAATGTTTGCCCTCCAGTGTGATCGCCGCATTCGCCCTCATGTACCTCCTGCAGTACACGCTTGATGTCGTCATGAGCTATACACCGGAGAAGGGGCATCGAAAATCCTTGTCTGTAAAGGACTCCGCCTTGCAGAACGTATCGGGAAGCTTTACGAATTACTTTACGCCTCTCGCTCTTCTTGGTCGGAAGCGTCCCATTCCTCAAGAAATTCTTTAGAGGGGTCATCCATGACTCCCTTTCTGGTTCCGTCTCTAGTACCGGATCAATTTCCATCTGATCTATACTAGGAGACCGAAGTACTTCAACTGGGGCTAGCCCAATCTCTTCAGGATCGTCGGAACTAGCCATCTTTGCCAACTTATCCGCCTGTTGGTTCTCTGACCGCGGAATATGAGATATGCCGTAGTGATAGAAGCCGTTCAGCAACTCCTTCACTTTCTCCAAGTATAAAATCAATCTTGGGCTTTTGACTTGGAATTTTCCAGTGACCTGGTTTACAATTAACTTGGAGTCGCAAAATATGTCCAGCTTTGTGATTTCCAACTCCTTTGCGATTCTTAGCCCGGCTATCAAGGCTTCGTATTCGGAGTCGTTGTTAGTGGTGTGAAACTCCATCCGGATAGCATAGGATATCAGTTGTTTCTCAGGAGTTTCAAGCACTACTCCAGCGCCAGATCTCTTGTCATTCCTAGCAACATCAGTATACAATCTCCAGGCACTGGGATCGAGAAGTAACTTTGGGGGGGTCAGCTTCTTCGTCCGCTATATCTTCCTCCGGAACAGTAAACTCTGCTATGAAATCGGCTATCACTTGCCCCCGTATTGACCGCCGGGGCTGAAAGTTCAGATCAAATTGACTCAACTCAATGTTCCATTTGGGTAGTCTTCCAGACGCTTCTGGTCTCTGTAGAACTTGTTTGAATGGATGATCAGTGTATACGGTGATGGGATGAGCCTGAAAATAATGTCGAAGCTTTCTAGAGGCAATCAGCAAACTGTATGCCAACTTTTCTATCCTTGGATAATTACGCTCTGCTGCCGCCAATTTTTTGCTCACGTAATACACTGGTCTTTGAACTTTATCTTCTTCTCTCACCAATGCTGAGCTGATCGCGTGGGACGACACTGCCAAGTACACGAATAAGTCCTCGTGATCCACCGGCTTAGATAATATCGGAGGTTTCTCCAGGTGACTCAGCAGGTTCTGAAACGCTTCTATGCAGTCAGGCGTCCATTTGAAGTGGCGTTTCCCTCGCTTTATCAATTCGAAGAATGGGATGCATTTGTCCGTAGCCCTGGAGATGAATCTGCTTAGTGCTGCTACTTTCCCTACAAGGCTTTACACATCTTTAATTTGCCTAGGCTCCTGAATGCCTCTGATTGCTGCGATCTGGTCTGGATTAATCTCAATCCCGCGAGAACTGACGATGAATCCCAAGAATTTTCTGGAGGCGACCCCGAATGAACATTTCGTTGGGTTGAGTTTCATCCCGTACTTTCGAAGAATGCCAAACATCTCTGCCAAGTCTGTAGTGTGATTGGAGGATTGCCTGGACTTAACCAACATGTCGTCGACGTATACTTCCATTGTTTTCCCAATCTGGTTATAGAACATTCTGTTCACTATCCGTTGATATGTAGCACCTGCGTTCTTCAAGCCAAAGGGCATTACCATGTAGCAGTATAATCCCAGATCCGTAATGAAGCTAGTGTGTTCTTGATCTGGAACATGCATTGGAATTTGGTTATATCCTGAATAAGCATCCATAAAGGAGAGAAGTTCATGACCTGCCGTTGAGTCCACCAACTGATCGATCCTGGGTAACGGAAAACTGTCTTTTGGGCAGGCTTTATTCAAATCCGAGAAATCGATACACGTTCGCCACTTCCCGTTGGCCTTTTTTACCAGAACTGGATTTGAAATCCAGTCTGGATAGGTTGAGTCTCTGATAAATCCATTACTCTTTAGCTTTCCAACTTCTTCTTTCAAGGCAGCGGACCTCTCTGGGCCCAACATTCGCCTTTTTTGTTTTACCGGAGGATGCTTAGAGTTAATGCTTAATGAATGGCTCATGATTGATGGAGATATCCCACACATGTCTGCGTAGGTCCAAGCAAATACGTCCAAGTTATCTTTCAAGAAATCCGTCAGTTCTTTAGCTAAATTCGGATTTAACTGGGATCCAATCTTAAGGACCTTCTCTGGGTCACTATCATCGATCGGTACATCCATTGTTGTCTCGTTGGGTGTCGCCATTCTGCCCCCAGGTTCTTTGTCCTCTCTGGGATCTATATCCTCGGGCAACTCTCTGGGCGACTCACCTACGATTATCCTCTTTAATTGCTATGAGGTCTCCGCCCTTGTGGGGGAGAAGCGCCCTTGGTTTCTATGTCTCCTCCGTTGCGGAGTAGCTTTAGCTCTGCAATATAACATGCTCGTGCGGCAACCTGATCTCCTCCGACAATACCAACACCAGCTTCTGTAGGAAACTTCAATAACAAGCACCAGGGGGCTATACAGGCTCTGAACTTTGCTAGGGCCGGACGGCCCAAGAAGGCATTATAGGGCGATTCAATTCCCAAAACCACGAAGGGAAGAATTCTCACTCTCTGGCGTTCTCCTTCCCCAAGTGTAACTGGTAGATCTACATATCCCGTTGGAGCGGTGGATGCTCCATTAAATCCACAGATCCATCCCTTACAGGGCTTCAAGTCTTTTATCTCGAGATTCATCTGGTCGAATGCCTTTTTGAAAAGAATGTTGACGGAACTCCCGTTATCCTCCAAGACTTTATGAACAGTGGCCGGGCCAATAGGAGCTGTAATTACAAATGGATCTTCGGTCGGAGCATGGACTCCAACGCTTTCTCGTTCGCGGAAAACGACGTCGTCGGACATCATCTTTTGTTGCTTTACCGGGACATTGTCCTCAGGGTTGCTACACTCTCCTACCCCGAGGTGCTGCTTAGCTGCATTGACAAACTGATCCAATGCCTTGGAACCGTGCCCGGCAAGATAAAGCCCTCCGATTATGGTATTGATAACAAGGTCCTTTCCCTTTTACTGGGCAGTTGGCCTGACAGCAGGTTGATTCTGGTTCTGATTTGGGGCCTGTACGGCTTGCCCCCTGTCTCTGGGTGGCGCTCTGTATTCATCCAATTTTCCTTCTCGGAGAAGCTTCTCGACCACATCACTTAGGTGACGACATTCATTTGTTGAGTGGCCGTGAATCTGATGGAAGAGACGGAACTTCCCCGTTTCACGTTCTTTCTCCGTCGACTCTCTGGGAGGAGGCCTTTTATTTTGGAGGACGTTGTACGAATGCATGAAGATATTCTCCAAAGTATCGTTTATTCGCGTATAACTTTCGAAAGACCTGGGACGAGTCCTTCTCTGGGAGTCGTTCCCTCGATTCCTCTTCTGGTTGTTGCCATTACTGTTATTACCATTGTTTCCTGACTGGCGACCACCCTGGTTTCGGTTTCCGACATTAACTTCGACCTTCCCCGAGCTGTCTCCTGTCTGCTTAATGGCGACATTGCTCTGGATTTCCTCCTTATCGGCCATTTTTGCCTTTCAGTTAGCATATACCTCCTCCCGGCGTAAGTGCACGTTAGCTTTTTCGTAGAATAACTCTCTAGTATGAGGTGGCTTGCCGGCCAGGTATCTCCCAAATTCGGTGTCTTTATCTACCCCATCAATCAGGGCTGCCACAACAGTTGGCTCATGAGGATCTTTGACTTTAGTAGCGGCTAGGTTGAAACGGTCTAGATACACCCACAAACTCTCGCCTGGTCGTTGCTTGACAAGGAACAAGTCAATCACACTCTTCGTCCTTTGTGCATAGATGCGGAACTATTCCACAAACCTTTCGCTCAACTCCCTAAAGCTGGAAATTGATCTTGCTGGTAAGCGAGTAAACCATAATAACGCTACATCCTCCAGGAATATAGGAAATGCTTTGCACTTGACAGCGTCGAAAGCTGCGGCAGCGGTCATTGACCAAGAGTATCTCATCAGATGTTGGATGGGATCAGATCTACCCGCGTAACGGTTCATCTGCGGCATATTGAAGCGCCTCGGGAACGTCGCATCTAAAATGTCATCAGTGAAAGGGGTGTGACTGCGGTCAAATCCCCAATCTTCATTCCGTTGTCCACGGCTAACTGCCAGAATTTGATGGATCATAGCTGCAACATTTGCACTGGTCAGCGGAGGCTCAGGATCAGCGCTTCTTGCTCAGTGGAATTCTCTAATCTCCCTTCCGGGAGCAGCCACGAAATCCGCGGCTCGGATTGGGCTTCACTGCCCCCTTACCATGAGCATTTGTATGGCGAAGGGGCTGAGGTAGTCTATTCTCAACAGGGCTGTCCACGCCTCGTGCTCTGGGAGTTGCGGCACGATTATTCACATTGCGGTTTGAGGGCCTTGCACCCAGTACCTCTTCTTCCCGTGATGGCAGGGTTCCAAACTGGAGCTGCTCTATGTTTTCAGGCCTCTCATACGGCCGCCGCGGAGGTCTTGGCGATTCCTCTGACGAAGAAGAGTACTCAGGGGTGAGCGGACGAACTGGGGGCGTCCTTTGCCTTGCAAGATCATTGAGCCTTCTATCCATAGCAGTCAAGTTCTGTCGCAGCACGGAGCTCTCCTGACTTTGAGCAGCCAATTCATCAAACAGCCTCTCCCACATTTCAGAAAAGCGAGAAAGAACTCCCACAGTAACGGGAGCAGAAGGGTCATATTGATCATCAACATTTTCTATTATGCGCAAAGAGCTTGAGCCAGGTCGAGCAGAGGGGCCCGGACGGTAAGAGCGAGCCATAGGCTCCTTTCCAGGTCGAGTCGTAATCCGGACATCACTTCGGATCGTGGTGGATCGGTGCCTGTGATTCGGTGTGCCCCCTTGGGGTTGGTTCGTGGTCACGGTATGCGGAGGATTCGGGGCATTATCACGGGATCGAGTAACAACCCCTCCAGCTGCTCGGTTTGCAGTGCCTTCCTCAAGTCGGATCGTGGTGCCTCCATCAGACCGGGTCGTGACACCCTGATCGGTTCGGGTCGCCCCCCTGTCCTCGCGATCCGCGGTCCCCTCGACGATCTGCTCGTGTGCACTTTCGCTAACTACTTCATTCGCGACTTCATTCGCTTGCGAAGCTCGTACTTCCTTAGACTTCTTTCCAGCCATGATATCAGGTACTGCTGGAATCTTCAAAAATCTGAACAGTGAAGTTTTGGGACTGTTTTCTTCGGACTTGAATATCCAAACAACGGAACAACAATCCAATACGTTGAGAAGTCGATTTCTCAGTGAAAGCACCAAAATGTTAGATCAAAATTTGGACCTAACACCCAAATTGTTCTGATTCGTAGAGAATTATAACTAAAAAATGAGGAAAAAGCAGAAAACACACAAGATTTATAGTGGTTCGGCATTAACGAGCCTACGGCCACTTTATATGTTATCGATTATACTTTGAATGCTAGTACAATCGATGATTTCTCTCAAACTCACTCTTACAATTATGATTTCTCTCAGTAATCTCGAAGTAAAACAGATAAGAAATAGTGGTATGATAGTAATGGTGGAATCAGTGCTCAATACTGCCAAAAAGATCCCCAAAAATGCCAGTCTCTGGGCTATTTATAGCTGATTCTGTCGGGCGATTCGCGGTCACACGTGGCGCAAATCCCGAGAATATCGGATCGGATCGAGCAATGAGGAAGAATTGGTCAATGTTACAGTTGTGGACACATGTAGCTGGATCCCTGTATTTCGGATCGCTGAAGTCCAGTTCGTGGTTGAACAAGTCAGAAGTTTCGCCACGTAGCAGGGGATCGGATCGGAATGAGGTGGTGGCATAGGTGCGGATCGGGTCGTGCTCCCATGGGGGGATCGGGTCGTGCTCCCATGGACGGATCGGGTCACGTTTTGCGCTGGCGATCCGAAGGGTGCGATCCACGTGTGCGATCTGCTGGTGCGATCTGGCCTTTCATGAAATAGAGGAACAAAACTTCATACTCTCTTCTTGTGTGTAAACCTTGGTGGCTTGGTCAAAAAGGCTAGCCAACATGTACCGTAGCCACCTTCGCAGGGTCCACGGCAATACCATTCTCAGAAACAACATGACCCAAGAACCTCACTTCCCTCCTCCAGAAGTGACACTTAGAAAACTTTGCTTTCAATTGGTGTTTTCTCAACACCTCCATCACCATTCTTAAATGTTCCTTGTGTTCTTCCTCTGTCCTCGAATAGACCAAAATATCATCAACGAACACAAGGACAAACTTATTCAACTGATCTCTGAATATCCTATTCATAAGATCCACAAAATATGCTGGGGCATTGGTCAGCCCGAATGGCATGACCAACCACTCATAAAATCCGGACGGCGTCCGAAATGCCGTTTTAGCTATACTCTCAGCTTCCACTCTAAGCTGATGAAACCCTATCGCGAGATCCAACTGGGAAAATACTCTCGTGCCACTCAACTAATCAAACAAATCATCTATCCGCGGTAGAGGATACTTGTTCTTCCTCGTCACTTTATTCAACTCGCGGTAGTCTACACACAAACGAAGGGAACCATCCGCCTTGGTAGCAAACACAACTGGTGCTCCCCACTCAGAAACACTCCTTCTGATAAATCCCTTCTTCAAAAGATCGCTGACTTGCACCCCGAGCTCTCGCTGCTCCCTTGGTGCCATACGACGAAGTGGCATCACTATAGGTCTGGCATATTTCACCAAATCAATACGGAACTCAATCTCTCGATGTGGTGGAAGCCCGGTCACTTCTTCGAAAACGTCCGGTTACTGGCTAACCACGGGCAAACCTGACAACTCACTATGCGGAATGTCGAGGGAGTTTAGAAAACAAGCGAATACCCCCTCACTGGGTAGACCACCAAACACTATCCTCCGCCCATCATCCGCTCTAGCTGTCACCAAAAAGCCCTCACAGTCTACCACCACCCCGTATCTTTGGAGCCAATCTACTCCCAAAATAATGCCAAACCCAGTAAAGCCCAAAACAAAGCAATCACAAACAAACATGCATCCATGACTCGATAAGACCACATTACGACAAATCATGCTAAGGCTAGTCGAACCACCAATCGGGTTCGTCACTACTAAAGGTCTATCGACAATCTCGGGCTCCAATCCCAACCTATCTACCAGGTCACTAGATATGAAAGAACTGGAAGCTCCGGTATCAAACAAAACTCTAACAGGAACATCATAAACAGAAAGCATACCTTGAATGACGAAATTCTTTCCCTTCTCCGCCGCAGTTGGGGCATTTGACGAAGAAGGAATAGCATTAAGGGCATATGCTTTCACCATTTGCTTTTCTTTAGGGGGTTGCGGACACTTGTCCTTGTGATGTCCCATTTGGCCACAGTTGAAGCACTTCCTATCCGCTGGCTTGGCCCGACAATTACTAGCATAATGGCCCTTCTTACCACAGCTGAAGCACTCAACATCTTGCTTATTCTTTTTCTTCTGGCCATCCTTAGTCTGATTATGCTTTCTCTTATTCTGGGAACCACCCTTGCCTCCAACACTTGCTTGTGGCTTTGGCTCCTCTGCATACGCAACCTCATTCTTCGGCTTAGGGTAGAGACTTTCTGATCTCAATGCTTTCCCCATAATCGATTCAAACGTCTCATCAATGTGGTTAATAAGCCTTTTCCCCAAGTACTGATCCAAACCAGTTATGAATTTCTCATTCTTCTTCTCGGCAGTATCAATAAGAGATAACCCATACTTCGACAAAGTGTCGAATTCAGCAATATACTCCGAGACAGCTCTGCCATTCTGCTTGAGCTCCAAGAATTTCTTAAACAACACTGACTTCTGAGCAGCTGGAATGAACTTCTCGCTAATGCGAACCTTAAACTGCTCCCAAGTAATCTGATCCTCGGGAGTAGCTGCCTTTATAGCATTCCACCAATTCATTGCCCGCCCTTGCAGCTGACGGGACGCTAGCTTTCTCTTCATTGCATCCTCGATACCCAAATCCTTGAAGATACGTTCGCAACTATCCAACCAATCCTGAACATCCGTGGCCGACTCCGTTCCGTGGAACGGCTTCCCTCCAAGACTAGTATAATCCTTATTCAGCTTGGCGAAATCGGCCCTAGGTGCCTGCACAATTGGACCACCACCATTTCCACCATTGGGAGCTGCTCCTTGCACCTCCCTAAGCATGTCTCTCATGAGGTCAGTAAACATCGCCCTCATGTCAGCAGCGTTCCCATTATTGGCTCCCCTACCAGCACCCCTAGCATATCGGCTCATCGTCAATCTGTAAAAGGAAACGATTAACGACCCCATAGTGGTGCTAGTGCAGTACGACTTCATTCTTATACTACTAGTAGTGTATACATATATAGTTTTTGAAAACCAAAGTAATCACAAATACGCGCTCTCATATACGTACTATCTCTCCCTAGTGTCTTTCCCTAGGTTAACTACGCAACCTAGAGCTCTGATACCAAGTGTGACGGCCCGCCCCGTACCAGCCGCCATTTCCTCCTAACGTGCGCTGTACACATGCCCGACTAGCACGGGACAGTCGTCAGAAGAAGAGGGAAGAAGGGAATGAACTAATCGAGAACCTGTAGAATATCTCACAGCGCATGGAGTAAAATATAATAATAACATACTTGACATAAACAGGTGAGACAGTGCATAAGCTGATAACTAAAACCAACATCAACATCAGAGCAGCGGAAATCCAAATACAGCTTATTACAACTTTCCAAATTTACTGTCTCTAAAACAAAAGAAAGCTAAAGTAGAAGATGCACTACTAATGCCCAAGCAGTGATCTTCAACAATACAGGGAGAATACTATATATATATCATACGTGGAAGCCTCCTGCTCGTCTCCGGATCATCTACCCGTGCATCACCAGCTAACCTGTCTCTAGTCTGCTCGTGTGAGCACCCAGAGTAATAAGAGAAGACATAAAACTCTGGGTCAGACATAAAGCCTGGTATGAGCGATAAGCATCTAAACATAACAATAACAGGTATACTAAACCATACCTGAACCTAGACCTGCAACCAAAGAGTTAGCACTACATACCGTACAATACTCTAAGGTGCCATAACAGATAGTGTAAAGAATATGGGGGTGGGGTGTGTATGTCATAATGGTGGCAACAAATCAAGCATAACAACCATCCTCACATCTCTTACTCAGTGCGTAAAGCATACGATGTCCACCACTGTCAATCACTAGACCCATCGAAGTAGTGACGGAGTTCAACTTGTACAACTACTGCTACTACCAAGCTTACCACATGGAGTCATGACCAAATCTTTACAAATGACCCCACTTCATTGGTCTATAGCCCTTTAGTTGTACCTAGGCCATTGTGGCCCTGAATCCGTTCACGTACCTCCCATACATAGTGATCCAAAGTCATAGACATCGATAGCCCCTTGGCACACGTGCCGCAGCAAAGCCCACTCATTGGTCCCCAACTGGATCCTGAGTCAAACCTCCTCACTTGGACTCCCTTTGCATCTCGGGTTTTGATCGAATTGGAGTTGGTCTTCAAAAGAGTCGTCGCGTAGAAGAGATGGAAGTCTAATTCGGTTCGGATACATACATATAACACGGTTCGGTTCGGTGCAATGCTTCATAGTGTATTCCTGGATGCGGTTCGGTTCGGTGATTCTCCCCCTTCAGACGTCGGTTCGGTTCGGATACTCTGAAGTGGTTCGGTTCGGGTGTGTCTCTGCTTGAGTTTGGTTCGGTAGTTGCTCTCTCGCTCCGGTTCGGGTCGAGATGTCCTAGCTCCGGCCCGATCCTCCTCCCTACCTCCGATCTGATCCCCTGCCTTTATTTAACTCATGTGGTCTTTCCATCTGATCCCACGCCTTCCTGCCGTTCCGATCCGATCCCCTCTGGTCCCTCTGATCCGATCCCTTCACCAACTCTATGTGAATGGCCTTCCTTCTTGCCAAGTCTCCTTTGTGCCAGATTTCAGTCCGGTTCGGATTTCCCTGCCCAGCTCTCCTATCCGATCCGAGCCCATACCCGATCCGATCCGAAACCCTGCACAACTTTCTGCAACTTTTTCCAGCAACTTGTTTATGCCATTCGACGACATTTTCGACCAATCTAACTATACTAATCAACCACAAATCATTCCAAACAGTCATAGCAACATAGCAAACTAACCACAAACACCAAAACAATGAATTACATGTCAAAATGGATCAAATATACCCAAAACCCCATATTTTCCCTTAAGCATGTTTAAGCAAAACTAATCCTAGGGTTAACAAAACTTAACCAATTTAAACCAAATTTCTACCAGAGGCATAAATTATTATTTTCGAATTTATAGATATTTTTCCAGAATTTATTAGTGTATAAATTCGCTAATCTTCACTAATTACTCTTAATTAACTGCAATTAGTGTCAAAACAATGCTAATCACTCACCTTGGCCACAAATAAAATTCTCAGAACTGAAACCTCGCTGATTTGGGTGAATACTGGAGTCTAACAACAGCTCTAACCTTGCTTTCGTGTTTTCTCTCCTTAATTTGATGTAGATTAAGCCAAAACTTGATTAGAAAGTGATTTGGGGGTGTTTCTAGATGTTGGCGGCCATTGTTAGGGTTCAAGAATGAAAGTGGCGGCTGGAAAATGAGGATAAGATCGTTCTCTAACTGATTTCAGCCTCCTCATAACTCTAATCCCGAAATCCCCCATTGGGCCTAGCTGTTAATCACCCGGTTAAGCCCAATTAAGCTGTTTTTCACTATCTGAAACTTGTTTCAGCCATATATCCCAAACGGTGAGTCCGTTTGGCTAATGTGACCACTCTACGGAATTGTAAACCATCATCCGGAGCCAATGGAGATGGTTTAGGTCAAAATTCCTTTCTAGTCAAAAGTTATGGCCAAAACAGTACCAACTAGGGGTAAAATGGTCATTTGAAAATCGGGAAAAATCATGAACATGGGAAATGACCCCAATAGTCGTCTCCCAAAGTTACATGACCATGCGACTTCATATATGAAAGAAATAAATATCCTATGATCCTATGATGCGTAGGATGCGAGTCGTTATAACAAACCATTCGACTCTATCTTTGTACCTTTTGGAACCAAAATTTGTTAGAATTTAACGAAGTTTGTTTTATTTCTTCTTCGGATCCAGGATTGGTTAAATGGATAATTATACAACAAATTCACATCATGATTTAAAAATCTTTTGAAATTACCAGAGTTTGAATTTTCAAATCGATTCTTTTTAAAGAAGTTTGAAGGATTTTTAAAATCATTTGATTTCTCTTTTTCAAAAACATTATTTATCCCGAAGCCAAGACCACATCTATTTCCAATAAAATTTTGGTTTTGCAACAACATATTCAACAATTTTTCCCATTAGAAAATTTATCCAAAGTGGATTCTAATCGTTGAATTTTGGATTTAATATCACCATTTTCTTTTATTAAATCTGAACAACGATTATTAATGATCTTTCTCTCAGTATCAAATTGTTTCAAAACCAAATTCTCATTTTCAAATAAAGTAATTTAGGTTTGGGACTTAGAAATCACAAATTTAAAATGATTTTGCTTTTTAAACTCAAGTCTTTCAAGTTCTTTCTATTTTGCTATTTTATTTTCTAAGTCTTTCAAAATCAAATCAGTTTTCAATAAACTCTCTTTATCAGTAGTTTCATGTTTGGAATTTTTGGTAGTCTTAAAATTTTCAAATTCCTTTTGCAGAAGATTGTTCGAGCTTAATAACTCAATCTCCTTCTTTTTTAGATCAGAATTTCATTCTCAAGATTTTGAATATTTTTATTGAAATGAACGAGATCAGTTTTCAATTTCAAACAGTTTACACAATCAGAATTTTCTAATTTCATGACATTTGAAAGTTTTGATTCCAAACAGTTAATTTTGCTGGTCAACTCATGATTCGTAGATTTCAAAGATTTGTTTTTCAGTTTGAGTTTATCAATATATTTGGTTAAATCAACACAAAAATAAACCAGATCTTCATATGAAAAATTTCTCATTTCATCGTCAGTTGAATCTCCATCAACTGATCCATCTAAAATTTCATCTGTAAGGCTAGTTATGCATAGATCTGAATTTGAGTTGACATTTCGGGGTTTTGGGTTGCTGTTGTCAATTTGTCCATACTTCGTATTGAGAGTATTCCAAATGTCCTGTGCAGTCAAACAATGAGAGATAAGATCACGCTGATTATTACTAAGATAAAAATAGAGAATATGCATGACACAAGCATTAATATTCCAATCTATTATGTCATCTCCATTGTAAACAACACCCCAATATTTAACATTAAAAAATTTCAAATAGGATTTCATTTTTGATTTCCCATTCAAAAATCTATACCATTAAAAATAGATGGAACACGATTGGACGGACACTCAGAGGACTGACAACTAGGATGACTCAAGACTCTAGAGTTAATGTAATTACCGAGCTCTAATACAACTTGTTGGATATAAATTAACCCTAGAGGGTGGGTGAATAGGGTTTATCACAATTTTTACGAGATATTAAAAAATCAAAGAACACAGAATGCAATAGAAAATAAATGCAGAAAAGTAAATGACACAAGATATACCCAGCTTCGGCAAAATCCTGCCTACTGCTGCATTCCTAAGGTTTCTACTAGGTAATAGAAAAATCCGGCTTACAAGACCATGTAAACTCGCGAACCCCTTGCTCCTATTCTAATCCTAAGCTCAAAACCCTAGACTGATCTATATCCCCTAGACCAAATTTTCCCTAGTTTTACAAACTTTAGTAAGCTGCCTAGTTTTATATCTGAAACTAGGAAATCACCTAGATTTTACAGACTCTAGCAACTGCCAGTTAAACCCTTAACTGAATCCCCTAGAATTTTACAAACTCTAGAAACTGTTTGATCGGTTACAAAACAAATTAAAAAAATACAAAACAAAATAAATAACCCTAGATTTGAATGTAAACACAATCTCCCCTTTAAGTCATTGAACTAGGCCGGCCATATGTGAAAAGGTTGCACCCTTTGTTTATTTCCTTTGACCCGATTTGTTTTTCTTCGTGGAATTAAAAATGGCGGCGTGGAAATTGGGAAATGTGCTAGGGTTTCTTCAAATCCCTTAATTCAAATCGATGCTCGATATAATGAGGTTCTTTGATGCTCGAATTCGCTGTTGCTTTCTGATGCTTCGATTTGGAATTCGCTCGATTGAAAACAATGGAAAATTTGTGAGTTTATTTGAAATTTTTCTGTTCAATTATGCTCTGTTTTTCAATTTTGAAATTTCCTATGATGATTTGTGTTTATAGGGTTAAAGAAAACCATAAGCTCTCTGATTTCGTGATAAATGGCTTGGCCTGATTGATTGCGCGTTCCCTCTTTTGATTTCCTCTGCTTTTAAAATGGTATTCTCGATTTAAAAGGCTGCGCGATTTCCTCGATGAAGTTAAACATGAAATTGATCTTTGATTTATTTCCTATCTTTAGAAAACGGCATGAACATTTCAGGAAATAACAAATTTGCAATTTTTCTCTTTGTCCACATATATGAATATGCACCCCTTCGAATTGACTTTGAAATGATAAGAAACTTTCCAAAAATGATTTGAGAATTTCTTGTGATTCTTGAGTAACTTTTGCGTGATTTCTGGAAAGTAAATTCTTGACCCCATGTGAATTTCTTTGAACATATTGGTTACTTGACTTGCTGCCTAATTTACTGGTATTCACGGTTTTGAATCGATTGAACAAAAACCGGAAACAAATTCTTGGCTTCTTGAACTTCCTTTGCGTGATTTCCTACCTTAGAAAATCTTTTGCAAAATACTCTTGAAACAAATTAACACTTGCCTGAAATCCACATTGTAATTTTATCGAAACTCATCTATCCATGTATGAACACATTTCTGAAACAAGATTTCTTGAACATGCCTTGATTGCTCTCATTTCTGGAATGTAATTAAAATTATGAATTCAACTCTGCTTGACATTGTAAAACACTGAACTGATTTTATTGCTGCTTCATTACTTGCTTGACCATGTTGTTGTGTGTGTTCCTATTTGTATTTGAACCATCCTTGCATATTGAAATCTGAACTGCTTGTGTGTTGACTTGTCACTTGACTCGACCATTTTGCTACCTTTGTTTTAGACTGTGCCCTTCATGTACAAATGTATATGCCACTTGAACTTGTATTTATCACCATGCATTGCTAAGTTGTCACTACACCAAACAGGCCATTTTGTAACATTTTCTCGGATCCTGTTTGTCACGGTTATAATTGTTACTAAATTATAACGTTAATTACCATTGTATTCACTTATAATGGTTAATACCGTTACAATAGTCCATAATTTTGAACGCAAGGGGTGCTAGGGTAATTTTACATCCAGTCACATTTCTAACCCTTATGTTCCTTTTTCATTATTCCCATAACACTTACGATCCCCAATTTTTCAAAGCCGCCACCTAGGTTTACTCCTTCCAGCTTCTTACCGTTTTCTTTCACCGCGACGCTGATCGACTCTGCCGCCTTCTGACTGACCACGTTTCTTACGCCGCCTACGCCAATCCGTTCAACTGCTAGGTATTTTTTTAAATTCATTACCTTTATAAATGCTGTCACTTAAATAATGTCAATCTGAGTCATTACATTTTTTCATAGTGAAGCAATCTAAGTCTTGTAGTAAAATTCGGTGTAGTTTTTGATATATTAAGGTAAGACCAACAAACTAATTGCCTGAAGCAATCCCCTGCAAAGGGCGAACCTTCTTACTTGCAAATCAGTGTACTGAAATGTTGATCATAGTTGAATGGACCTAGTAGATACCTAGCACTAAGTGTGTCTTGTTTAGAACAATGAATGTTAGGAGAAGTTAGCATTTTTTTTGCTTTAATCTTCTAAGATTGTTATAATAGGCAATGGTTTGATGCAAAATTTTCGCAAAGGTTAGTGCATGTCCTATGCTAAACATTATGGTGTTCTATCCTTTATGTTTTAAATATTGCAATTACATCGTTTGTAGACCTGGCAAGGCTAATAGATCATTTATTTATGATTAGGTTGGTTTTAACATCAACTCTTATTTGCTGTGCATTTATGTTTATTTATTTATATTGTTTTTGTTTTCTTGTTTTGTCTCCAAACAGTATGTTATAAATACTTTATGGCCCATTTAGCTGATTTACATTAATGGCAGAATTACATTTTTTTTGGATTGGTTTTCAATAGGTCTTTTTCATATGCTGTCACATGCTACAACTGATTAATAGTTAATCGATAGTTGTTTTTGAATGAAAAATCAATATCCTGTATCTTTTAGTTTCCTTTCTACCTTCAGGCATAAAACCTTGGTTTTAAGAAAATAAAATAAAACATAAAAGTTGACTTACTATTTGCGTATAAGCACAACCAAATTCTGTTAGTGCCTTCACCCATCCATTCTGTGGGTATGCCAGCTTACTACGATTGGCAAAATTAAAAATAAATGACTTAGGACAAAAAAATGATAGAATTTTAAGGAACCAAATATAGTAAGAAAACGCAAGTACAGAAAGTAAAGTCATGAAACACAAAGATTTAGGTGAACCCTTAGAATTCAAACAGTGTTTCTACCACTAATGTTCAAAGAAATAATGGGTCAAAATCTAAACTAATCATCCTCTAAAAGCACAAGTCTAAGGTGGTTATTCTATCTATATGATTTCTTTATATTTGAATTAATTGTGTTGAGCATTGACATTCAAAAAAATAATTGCATGAGTGGTTAGCATAAGCATGAGTAAGGGTGAATGCAGAACTAGCCAAATGAGTAGGTTTTCTTACTGGTCAATGCGCAAAAGTGTGATATCCACAGAAAAACTATGAGCGTGATAGTGCTCTTTAGGAAATAAAAACAGTGCTGACATGTGTGTGGGAGGTCATGTAATATGTGTGCTCTGTTGTTTTCATGCTATGTATGGGTATTTAGTGTGTGCATGTGTTATGTTATGTGTACATATGTGATTGAATATGTGAGTATTGTGAAAATATATAGTATCTCTCCTAATTTTGTAGTATGTCTCCTAATTTTTCTTTGTGTGTTTTGAGTTCCCCTGCTAAGCCCAATTAGATTAGAGTTCAATAACTCATTATGTCATAATAATTCCTTTTTTTAAATAAACATTAAATTATTAGCAGTTCGAAGTTTACTGGACAAAACTCTAAGTCATGTTAGAATGCTTAGATATTTAGACAGGTTTTGTGGTAAAAGTTGAGTATTCATTTATTTTTGATATATTACTAAACTGCCTCTTATCTAGAAAAGCTGAAATTGAAACCCTATCTTGTTTTTCTCCATTACTAATCATATATACACATGTCTCTAATCATTATTGTTTATATGCTGGCCTAGTTACATATACTATTGATCACGTTAGGTGTTAATGGAGGATGATACTAGAAGATATTTGTTTATGAGTTTATGGATATGTGTCACTACAACCATACTGGTTTAAAGTGTGCATGCTTTGCATGCTTTTGGATTTATATCTAAACGCCCTTTCATTTCTTACGGTGAATATATAATTCTTTAAGTTCAGTGCAAGACTGGGTTTTTGAGGGCATATACTGGCAGCAACCATTCTCGATCATTTGTAGTTTTTGACCCAAAAAAAAGTGCAGCAGTGCTCATGCTGTGGTTATATGCATTGCTTAAACTTTACTGTCCTACATTTTTTTTATTGAATATTTTTGCATTTTTATTTAGATTTTTGTTTTTTTATTTGCATTAGCTTTTTTGGTCCAATTTCTGCATTTTCGTGAATCCCTGTATTACTTGCAATCACTTTGGATACTAAAATTACTTCATACATGTACGGTTGTCGTGTTAGTTGCAATTGTATTCGAAATTATACAAACTTATATACTGATTGTGTTCTCTGATGACGGACAAAAAAGTTTATGTTTTACCTATTAGTGGCGACATTTGTAACCCTGAACAAAGTTCTGAGGAAATCATGTTTCTTGCAGTGAATGCATTGCTCCATTACTAGATATAATGAAATACAATACTTTATTTCTCTATTTGGAAAAAGTTTAAAATAAATGCCAGAGGAAAAGGAAAAATGCTACTGATGGAAATCAATTATGATTTTTTATTTTTTATTCAGAACATGACCTCTTCTTTGTTTTCATCATGGTGCATTTTAGTTCTAAGTCTGACAACATGATTATCTTCAAGAGTCTCTTTCAGCTTTTGAGTAACCTTTTCAAAAGTTTCTTCATAAGCTTTACATCGTTTTTCCTGCTTCACCACCTTGTTTTTATACCACTGTAGTTTTTGATTATCTTCATCCATTTTGCGCATCAGATTCATAACCATCTCGAGGTATGACTTGATTTCATATTTTAGATGGGATTATCCTGATTAAATGTTAATGGTTAAGAATTGAACGTTGTCTGACTAAAAGATAAACAAAACAAATAAGAGTAGTTGAGCACTTTTTTTGGGTCTGACCAACGACAATGTTAACTGGTTAACTTTGGCTTCTTGAACTTTGGATTGCATTTAGATGCACTTATTTTCATTCAAAGCTGAGTCTTATATGTACCAAAGATTGGCTGCATAATTTTTTATTTTTTGTGGGCAACTTGACTGATCCTAGTATTTTTCCTAAGTATGAGCACCAATTTGATTTAATGTATAATTTATTCAACATTTCAACTACGCAAATTTACCGTTTGAAGGTTAAATATAGCGGCTCAAGAAACTTATCTTCGTTCCATCTTACCAGGAAGGCATACAATTCATTTTTCTTTATTTTAACTGTTGTGAAGATCTTAATGCTTGGATTTGTCGGATTGGCTATATTTTTAGCTTCCTGGCATGCATTTTGGGTCACCGTTTTCACTTCGATTTTTCCATTCAGTATTAACTCCTACAAAAAATTATGGCAACAGAAATAAAAATGAATACAACTTGTTTTATTGGGAATTTTAAGCCAATGGTCTGCAAACTCACTTTGTTCCTTAATTGGTTTCAACGGTTTGTGTTCAACATACGTTGCTTCATTGCATGTCTACTGAAATTAATGACATATCTTTTGATCGCTTTGTTCCTAAATAAGTTCATTACTCATAATTTAGATGGAATGAAGATGAGTTTCTCGTGCCGATATATTTAACGTTCAAATTATGCATTAAATCAAATTGGTGTTCATAATTGATCCAGAGCTAGATTTATGTAATATAAAATAGTTAGTTGTAGGTAAAAGAACTATAAATGTTTTCTTTAGTAATTTTGTTTTACTTTTGCATGTCTATTGCATTATATCCATCTGCGAGCAAGCATGCCTGGATCCATTAATGATTAGTGAAAATTAAAGATTGATACATACGTTGCTTTGCAAGACAGCAACAACAATTTCAATGCGTTACTAATAATGTTGCATGGTAAATTCACAACTATCAATTTTCATGTGTAATTTATGTTCTTGCTGCCGTTTATACCCATGGTGCTGCATGCGTTTTATTTTCATGTATTTCTAGTAGTCTTGATGTGGTTTAGACTTATATATTTGTCTTGCAGCAAAATAACAGTAGCTATACTATGTCCAACCCACTTCTATAACTTTGCAGCAAAATAACAGTAGCTATACTATGTCCGATCCTTTTCCCCTTAAAAATCATGGACCAGTTACTTAAATTATGCAATTTAGGGTATAACTTTGTTGATTGCTGCATCATGTTGATTTTGCCCGTAAATATGTGTTTATAGCTGTATTGATGCAAGTGAAATTTATGTTTTACTTAGTGTAGCTTCAGCTATGTCAAATAAATTCAATTGTTAAAAAAACATCAGTCTAGAGTGGGTTAGTGATTGAATTACCCCTACCGAATAGAAAACCAACCCAGTAGTAAGTTAGCTAATGGACAATTAAAATATTCCAGACTTAGATGGTGAATTCATTAAGCTTGTTTTAGTTGTAAGAAAGCTGATCAACTCACTCTTATGTTTTTGAAATTTTAACAAGAAAACCATTGCTAAATTCTGTAATAGTTTAAAAACATTTTTTTTAACAAAACGATTTCAAATTAAAAAATATTTTTTTCCATATCCATGTATTTTTAGGTATATAATTATGTATATCGAATAAGTGATTAGCAAACTGTTTTCTTCCCCAATGGAAAGAAATTATCAAGCGATTCCTATTCTCATGCATTAGAAATCAAACTATCTATCATGTGTTTGGATCGAAAGATTTTCTTTGTTAATGGTGATTGGGTTTCATTCTCTTTTTGATGGATAATCTAGATACATGGGTCTCAACAGTATAATTTATTTAATTGATTATTTATTTATTTAATGATACATGAATTAAAACTATATAGTGAATTAATAATTTATTTAATTGCCCAAAAAGGCTATAATCTAGATACATGGGTATCAGTAATATACCAATCTGATGGATAAATTATTGGTTGGTTAATAAAAGTATAATGCCCTAAAAGGGCACCAAGACCGAGGTCTGTGGAATGTTGGGAGTATCGGGATGATGTCCTACTGATTAACAATACATGAAATATATTTGACCCATATTTTATGTAGGTACATAAGTGCAAATAATTAGAGCTCTACAAACAAAAAATGTAGAATAAACTGAAAGCTAACTTAAGGTAACTTTTTGATCAGAGCTCCATAAATAGAAAATATTATGTGCAAATAATTAGAGCTTTACATAAGCTAACTTTCTGATTAGAGCTCTATAGAAAAACTAACTTAAAGTAACTTTCTAATTAGCGCTCTACATAAGTGTAAATAATTAGATCTCTATAAACAGAAATAATTATGCTTAACGTTTATATTAAGAATTCAGATTAATTACTTAAGGTAACTTTCTGATTTCAATGAGCCCACACAATTACAATTCATGTTTAGACTATCCCCATAAGCCTGCATTAAAGTAGTGAATCAAAATAGATAATCTCCTCGTTTCAACATTTTATTCACTGTTTTATTTGTCTAATCAAATCAGAACAAACAGTTAAATGCGCTACATAAGCTATATGGTGCAACACGAATAAATTTGCAATTTGATTATTATGTTTTAGACTGTTTTATTTTGATTCCAAACTTCGGTTTTCTAAACTGAATATTATGTTAAATTATTTTGATTTCCTAAGAAATCTGCAATTTGTGTATTTGGATTTTGTTACCCAGCCCAACTTTACTTGATCAACACAATCTATATACTTAAAAACAAGCTACATATGAAGCATCCATAGTTGTGATTACAGCCATGACATCTCAATATAGCACTACAGGACACATTCAACATCAAATACGTTTAATTAAAACCCTATGATTTTCATTGTTTAATATCAACCTATAACAAAAAAACTAGCTAAGCTACTCATCACAAATAGTCTACAGACTTTAGTAAAAGAAATGCCTTATACCAAATTATTCTTGATAACAACATATCAACGACAATAGCAACAACAACAGCTGTAAGAGAGTAGCTGATAATTATTGGTCAGCGATTTGAGATGATATGGTGATTTTTGATGTCCAAAGTTGCCTCCAGGTCCAAATTTATCATTTAAGCATCAATAGACACCATCTAGTTAGTATATTTTTTGTATACATGTATACCGTAACTGCTCTATTCTTAACCGACATATAAGCATATTTATCACTGAAATAAAATGTCCATCATAGCAATCAAATTCTATTTGTAGGTCACAGGTATTTAAAATAGACCAAAAATCACACAGTACTTTTATATACACCGCATTTTATGTACTCACAAAGGGAATGCCTTAACTTCAATGGAGTATTATCGGTACTGGAACAGAAATATTACAAGACAGACATATATAAAACATTGGAAAATAAAGTGGAAGTACTTCAAATCATTTATTAAATATAAATATTTACAAGAAAAGCCCATCAACTTCCAATACCCAATTTCATAGTTAAAATATCTGTCTTGCTCAAAAACAAAGAAGCAAAAAAAAACTGCAGTATTCCCCAATAAAGCAAAGCAAGCCATAGCCAAGAGAGATCCAAGCCATACATGAAAGAGCCTTGGAGCTTGGTAGGATCTGAACTAAGCTGTATTCCCAACCTGTGAACCTGGGGGGGAAACGGAAGAAAAAGAGGTGAAACAAAACGAGTCAGTCATAAAGACTGAGTAAGTCCTAGTGACTTTCAGCATAAAAATAGATAAAGATAACATGGCATGAATAAACTGAAAGTAAACATAAGCATGATGACAAGGTAGGCAAGATAAACTAAGATAACAAGATAAACTATGATAACAAGATGCACTAAGGCAACAAGATAAACTTCGGGCACGATGAAACAAGTATAACATCCCATAATTCCTATTAAGTATCCCACCGCATGGTTTCTATCAAGAGTAACATCGCAAGGTTTCTAAGCTTTAACATTAAAACGATATCTATTTTCTCTGCACCACCTAACTAGCATCCTCATAAGTGTCTTACATGGAATGATCTGTACTCCTACTAGTATCCCAACTAGTGTCCTGCGTAACAAGGATCCGTACCCCTACTAGTGTCCCGTGTTATATAATAATTACAACGTGATCTCAATCCCCGCAATTATGGTGGCCTTCAGGTGTACATCGATTTTGAGGATTCCACCTCGATCACCCCAATGGCCATGTATATATTCGATGCACCCTTACTACCTTATCGATCGGCTCCCTACTTGACCTAGTTCTCGTTTGTGTCACGCGGCCCCCTACTTGTAGATAGCTGTGCTGGTCCCACCATGGGGTGTTTCAAGTCCCATGGTGGCAACCCTGACACAATCAAGATGCACAAATTTATACCTACTGATGCCCAGTGGCTAAATTTTCTGCGCCGAAGTGTGTGCACGCCCGCACTCCGTTAGAACCTGCACTGCTGCACCAACCGCCGCTAATTTGACCTCTTATAATTAGCCCAGTAATCGTGCCCCACCCTGCCTAGCTCAGGGTTCCGTTGATACCTAATGTGGGTTACTGCTGAAATGGGTCCCCGTTACTAGGTTTTTCTAATGGTTAAGTCTGTGGGCCTATACTCTCTGATATTACCCACCGACCCTGATGTGTACTTAACCCCGCTACTGATTCAAGCATGTGTATTTAATGGTTAAGTGTATGTGGGCCTATATTTACTAATATTACCCACCAACCCGATATGTACTTAACCCTTCTACTCGTTATGTTACCATGGTTAAGTGTTTACCTTAGTTAACTTAACCTTTCTCGCTTATTATGTTTGATTGGTTAAGTGTGGTTTATTAACTTAACCCCGTTCGTCTATCTGGTTACATTGGTTAAGAATTTTCTTGTTAACTTAACCCCATATGTTACTTAACCCTACTACGCATCACATCAGATTGGTTAAGTGCATGTTAACTTAACCCCATCCACTAGTCATATTATAATGGTTAAGTGTTATCAACTTATTCAAGTTAACTTAACCAACCCACTTGTCCTGTTATGTTGGTTAAGTGTTACTACTTAACCGCAACCACTTGTCTAATTAACCCATTGTATTAGTTAAGTGTCCTCATTAACTTAACCTCACTCTCTAGTCCAGTTTAATCATGTTATAATGGTTAAACATTTGCTTAACCTTACCCACTCCCGTAGTCAACATATTAAATTGGTTAAGTGTCCAGATTAACCTAATCATATTACTTAACCCACCCATTTATATCATATTGGTTAAGTGTTCTTATTTACTTAACCCTACCCACTGGTCTAATTACCATGTTACGTTGGTTAAGTATTACTATTCGTATTTCCACATGTCACCCACATGTCACCCACTTAATCCCCATGTCCCACCACATGTTTATCTGGTTAAGTATTTCTTAATTCATTAAGGCTGTAACCTTATAAAGACCTCTCACATTAGACTGACATTTATGGCAGCTGGATTTTGCGGGCGGGTCTGGGCAGTCTTACACCATAAAAGAGTCTAACCTCGTGTCTTTACAACTGTTACGCTTTTAATTTGGGCCTAGGACCTCTCACATTGGGCTGACATTTGTGACTACTGGATTCGCCGGGCGGTTCCGGGTAGGTTTACGTCACAAACGAGTCCAACCTCGTGTCCTAAGCATTGATTATCACTTATAATCTTTTACCCCATTTGAATTTATTTCCCCTATTCAAATTATCAATTAATTCCTAATTTAACGATGTCCATTATTGACTCAATTATGTCCATCAATTAATGGTATGCAAAATCATACTAATTTTACCACAATTTATCTTAGGCCATTAAAGGCAACTTATCTCAATTTATATTTATCCCTCCTTTAAGGCTATTACATGCCAACTACCCAAAACCTATTTAGGCGTGTTCATATTAGCCCCTTTTCAAGACATAAATTATCATATGTGTTTCAACTACAAATTTCACCTATTTAACATATGCCCAAGTTCTAGATTACATGTCCGTTTTACATATGCCTAATTCATACCAAATTTACATATGTTCAATTCATGCCTGTTTACATGTATGCCAAATTTATATATGCCTAATCCTAGACAATTTTACATATATACCAAGTTTCCTGCCTTTTTATACATATATCAAGATTCATAGTTTACATGTTTACAAAGCTATGCCCAATTCACATAGATCAATTTTTAGCCAAATATATGTATCAATATTCTTGCCATATTTTACATAGGTCAAGTTTCATACCAACTACATGTATTTCATGTTTACCCCAATTTACCTAAGCTAGCAAAATTTTAATTATAACGATAATACCCAAATTCAAATTTCGTGTTAATGGCAATAATACCCAAGTATCCAGTTTTCATATTATGCCTTCGATTCTACCAAACACATATATCCAACAAGGCAATATCCCAATATTTCCCCCGTATTTAATCGCACGCAAATCGCAGTTTAGGCCTAGGTCCAAAATTGACCAAGGTTCATCAAAAGAAAACAAATAGGGGAAAGGTAGAATTTTGCATAATAAATAGATCGGAGAGAAAAACAACATCATGATAGGCATAAAGATTAGAACTTGATGATAACATCATTACGAATTAAGAAAACTGCTGAATAAATCATAAACTTGTCATGAGAATAAAGGTAGACAAGTCTCAAAACTAAAGATTCAAAAAGCAACAGGAATAGATCTGAATCGATAAACATACTTAATCCAATTCCACTTTAATTCATGGCCACATTATAATTAAATATTTAAATCGGAAAGCAACTAGAACTTACAGAGAACGGCTAATGAATTAGGGAGTGAATTTGTCGTAGAAAGTTGCAGTGTCATTGATCTATCCTCTTGAATTTGTTGTAGAAGCATTGATCTTTGATTTGATTTGAGTTTGAACGCTTAAGCTTTAATTTGGAGACGGCGGCCATGGCTCAAGAGAGATTCAAGTAGCAATTAGGTGTCATATGAATTTTTGTGAGTCAGGCTAGGTCTAGGTGTTCTTTTATAGGTGTAGCAATTCATTTCAGCCATCGGATTAACCCTAAAACCCATCCAGACCATCAAAACTCGTCCCGGGCCTCAAAAATGGGTTCTGGGCCACCCCAGGCCGACCAGGTCGACTTGTACAGAGGGGGTGTCGACACTACAGTCGACCTAGGGGTGGGAGGGCAGGTCGACTATAGTGTCGACACTATGGTCGACCTGGGTCAGTCTGCCAGAAAGTCTGCTGAAATCTGGTACTGGCCATATCTTGGTCATACGGACTCCGATTTTCGAAAACTCGGACTCTATTTCGCGTATTTTTCCGAGAGGAACGCAATGGTGATGTCCATTTTACCTAATTCCTGATTTTTGAATTAGTTATCCTTATTTTACTATCTTTTCCGTTACATACGCCGTTATCGAACTAATTTTTCTTCTCTTCCATGTATTAATTAATTCTCCTTATGCATCACCAATATTTACCTATCATAAACATATTTTCATATATTTTATTTCATTTTTAATTATATTAGAAAAAATACGGGGTGTTACATTCTCCCCTCCTTAAAGGATTTCGTCCCCGAAATCTTCAAGTTAAGAAGAATGTGTCCTACCATCTGTCATCCATCTACTCAATCATCAATCACAGGCACTCATTGTCCTTAAGAGATTTCTAATGATGTATGAACATATGCAAGAAGTGTGTGTATATGTTCCTTGTCTAATGCAAATGATCAGGCCTGATTGATCTTTCTAATGCAAAATATGTTAAGTGCCATGAATCCACATGTAAGCAAATAATCCTAGTCACGTAAACACTATATGTGTGCACAAACATCCATCCATATGCAACATCCACATGATAACACGTTCAATTTCATCCATAAACAAGTGTAAACACTCATGCATATGCAATATGAAAGGTGATTGAGACGATCTAGTGCCTAATGTGCATGTATATGCATCCACGAGCAACCACTAGCAACCACTTGCAACCATCAATCATAACATGTCTCAAACACATGTGTACACCCAATTGTTCCTACCTAAAGATATAGTCGAATGATATAAGCAAGTAAAAACTTTGTGCCCATTAGGCAATGTCAAAACTGGAAACCTATGCCACATATATATTGAATAGGAGAAGAACTCTCTAAGCATCAGCCCCGAAGACCGAAATCAACATCATACCGACACCCAAAGAATTACTCATCCCAACCAATATATATGATTCTAGGAAACTAATCATGATGGACTCCTATTAGGTCACAAGGAAATCCCTTCCTAAGACCAACCTGTATCCTATAAAACCCAAAAAGTTTAGTCAACCCAACGAACACCCTCAAGCCCCAACATGTGTTACTAATAGATGATTCATACTCCCTATGGGGTTCGCAACAGAAATTGGATTGAGAATAGGACCGAGAGGATATACACAAAAGATAACATGCAAGTAAGCTCTACAGGAAAAAGGAATCAAGGATATACCCTTAAAAAGAGATATGATGCACGAATATAGTCTTCAATCTTCTAAGCCACATTCCCTTGAGCTTAACTCCGTTGCGCTTTGACCATCTTTAACTTCACAATTTCGTAGCTTCTTAATTCTTGTTTCCAAAATATGAGTTGGAACCCATTTCACTATTGCCTCTCGTTTCACTTTCACTTATTCTCCTTTTTGTATACTCGGCTTACACATAACAGCGTACTCATGGTTTCACACAAGCTCTCCAAAATTTACTAGAAAGTATTCCACATAGATGAATTATCTCTCAAAAATAAACAAATGTCGACCATGTTGCCCAATGTACTTACTTAGGTGACTCTCTATAACTCATGCATAAGCGAAATGACCCATCCGCCTTAGTGGCGAACACTACTCGAGCGGATCAACTAATGTATCAAGAGATTCTAGGTAACTAATCATAATAGAACCCTAAAGGTTACACGTGACTTCGAGGGTATTACCGAGGCAAGTCAAAAGTCAAACTACCCTCTTCTCGAAACCGAGAATGGCACCCTTATCGGATAACCACTTCATCCCTAGAATCAACCCATAGCTCACCAAAAACATGAGCATTCATTCTAAACTCAACACTTAGCATAGACATTCTCAAATCCTAACAAGTCATAAATAAATGAGCCGATTCCCCAACAGGATTTGAGACAAAAATGGGATCCTCTACCATGCTAGTACTAAGGTGCAGAGACTCAACTTTCGAAGCAGAATTAAAAGGATGCGATGTACAAAAACAAAGTTCTAGTGGGATGATAGAAAGGAAAAGCTAAACTTTTAACAGAAACATTACCACTCTCTTAGATACGCTAGTGGTGAGAGCATTCAATTGCCCTCTCGACGATCTTGTCCCTTGCCCTTGTCCTATAATACTTAACTACCTGTCCCTTCTCACTAAAGATACTCTCTCTTGTCACGGGTTTTACTATTCTTTCACTTTGGCCTCTTTCCTCTCACCTTTTTCCTACTTCGTGGATTAAGCTATAACAACTAATTTCTTGTTCTTACTGTCCTTGTATAGTTTGTTAACAAGTCTCTCGAAGCTACCTCCAATGCACGGCACTCTACCCACTTGAAATAAGATTAGACGCAGATGGGACTACCACGACTACAGACGGAGGTTGGGCACTCCTTTGCCCTACGACATGTGTCGGATGCCTACGAAACTATGGTGAAAAGAGTGAGAAGAGATTTCAAGAGAGAATCAAAAGATAGTGCATATGGCTTTGGGGAATATGCCTTTTAATTAAAACAAAATTTTCTTGAAAATTTGCTTCTTTGTAAATGTTTTGAAATTAATTTCAGAAGGTTTTTGAAAACTTTTGCCCAGTCTGGTAACCTTCTGCTCTGATACCAAATGTAACACCGCACATCTGTTAAGGTCACTCACAAAGGGAATGCCTTAACTTCAATGGAGTATTATGGGTACTGGAACAGAAATATTACAAGACAGACATATATAAAATAGCGGAAAATAAAGTGGAAGTACTTCAAATCATTTATTAAATATAAATGTTTACAAGAAAAGCCCATCAACTTCCAATACCCAATTTCATAGTTAAAATATCTGTCTTGCTCAAAAACAAAGAAGCAAAAAAAACAAACTGCAGTATTCCCCAATAAAGCAAAGCAAGCCATAGCCAAGAGAGATCCAAGCCATACATGAAAGAGCCTTGGAGCTTGGTAAGATCCGAACTAAGCTGTATTCCCACCCTGTGAACCTGGGGGGGGGGGGAAACGGAAGAAAAAGAGGCGAAACAAAACGGGTCAGTCATAAAGACTGAGTAAGTCCTAGTGACTTTCAGCATAAAAATAGATAAAGATAACATGGCATGAATAAAATGAAAGTAAACATAAGCATGATGACAAGGTAGGCAAGATAAACTAAGATAACAAGATAAACTATGATAACAAGATACACTAAGGTAACAAGATAAACTTCGGGCACGATGAAACAAGTATAACATCCCATAATTCCTATCAAGTATCCCACCGCATGGTTTCTATCAAGAGTAACATCGCAAGGTTTCTAAGCTTTACCATTAAAACGATATCTATTTGCTCTGCACCACCTAACTAGCATCCTCATAAGTGTCTTACATGGAATGATTTGTACTCCTACTAGTATCCCAACTAGTGTCCTGCATAACAAGGATCCGTACCCCTTACTAGTGTCCCGTGTTATATAATAATTACAACGTGATCCCAATCCCCGCAATTATGGTGGCCTTCAGGTGTACATCGATTTTGAGGATTCCACCTCGATCACCCCAATGGCCATGTATATATTCGATGCACCCTTATTACCTTATCGATCGGCTCCCTACTTGACCTAGTTCTCATTTGTGTCACGCGGCCCCCTACTTGTAGATACCTGTGCTGGTCCCACCATAGGGTGTATCAAGTCCCATGGTGGCAACCCTGACACAATCAAGATGCACGGCTTTATACCTACTGATGCCCAGTGGCTAAATTTTCTACGTCGAAGTGTTTGCACGCCCGCACTCCGTTAGAACCTGCACTGCTGCACCAACCGCCGCTAATTTGACCTCTTATATTCAGCCCAGTAATCGTGCCCCACCCTGCCTAGCTCAGGGTTCCGTTGATACCTAATGTGGGTTACTGCTGAAATGGGTCCCCGTTACTAGGTTTTTCTAATGGTTAAGTATGTGGGCCTATACTCTCTGATATTACCCACCAACCCTGATGTGTACTTAACCCCGCTACTGATTCAAGCATGTGTATTTAATGGTTAAGTGTATGTGGGCCTATATTTACTAATATTACCCACCAACCCGATATGTACTTAACCCTTCTACTCGTTATGTTACCATGGTTAAGTGTTTACCTTAGTTAACTTAACCTTTCTCGCTTATTATGTTTGATTGGTTAAGTGTGGTTTATTAACTTAACCCCGTTCATCTATCTGGTTACATTGGTTAAGAATTTTCTTGTTAACTTAACCCCATGTGTTACTTAACTCTACTACGCATCACATCAGATTGGTTAAGTGCATGTTAACTTAACCCCATCCACTAGTCATATTATAATGGTTAAGTGTTATCAACTTATTCAAGTTAACTTAACCAACCCACTTGTCCTGTTATGTTGGTTGAGTGTTACTACTTAACCGCAACCACTTGTCTAATTAACCCATTGTATTAGTTAAGTGTTCTCATTAACTTAACCTCACTCTTTAGTCCAGTTTAATCATGTTATAATGGTTAAACATTTTCTTAACCTTACCAACTCCCGTAGTCAACTTATTAAATTGGTTAAGTGTCCAGATTAACCTAATCATATTACTTAACCCACCCATTTATATCATATTGGTTAAGTGTTCTTATTTACTTAACCCTACCCACTGGTCTAATTACCATGTTACGTTGGTTAAGTATTACTATTCGTATTTCCACATGTCACCCACTTAACCCCCATGTCCCACCACATGTTTATTTGGTTAAGTATTTCTTAATTCATTAAGGTCGTAACCTTATAAAGACCTCTCACATTAGACTGACAATTATGGCAGCTAGATTTGCCGGGCGGGTCCGGGCAGTCTTACACCATAAAAGAGTCTAACCTCGTGTCTTTACAACTGTTACGCTTTTAATTTGGGCCTAGGACCTCTCACATTGGGCTGACATTTGTGACTACTGGATTCGCCGGGCGGTTCCGGGCAGGTTTACGTCACAAACGAGTCCAACCTCGTGTCCTAAGCATTGATTATCACTTATAATCTTTTACCCCAATTTGAATTTATTTCCCCTATTCAAATTATCAATTAATTCCTAATTTAACGATGTCCATAATTGACTCAATTATGTCCATCAATTAATGGTATGCAAAATCATACCAATTTTACCACAATTTATCTTAGGCCATTAAAGGCAACTTATCTCAATTTATATTTATCCCTCCTTTAAGGTTATTACATGCCAACTACCCAAAACCTATTTAGGCGTGTTCATATTAGCCCCTTTACAAGACATAAATTATCATATGTGTTTCAACTACAAATTTCACCTATTTAACATATGCCCAAGTTCTAGATTACATGTCCGTTTTACATATGCCTAATTCATACCAAATTTACATATGTTCAATTCATGCCTGTTTACATGTATGCCAAATTTATATATGCCTAATCCTAGACAATTTTACATATATACCAAGTTTCCTGCCTTTTTATACGTATATCAAGATTCATAGTTTACATGTTTACAAAGCTATGCCCAATTCACATAGATCAATTTTTAGCCAAATATATGTATCAATATTCTTGCCATATTTTACATAGGTCAAGTTTCATACCAACTACATGTATTTCATGTTTACCCCAATTTACCCAAGCTAGCAAAACTTTAATTATAACGATAATACCCAAATTCAAATTTCGTGTTAATGGCAATAATACCCAAGTATCCAGTTTTCATATTATGCCTTCAATTCTACCAAACACATATATCCAACAAGGCAATATCCCAATATTTCCCCCGTATTCAATCGCACGCAAATCGCAGTTTAGGCCTAGGTCCGAAATTGACCAAGGTTCATCAAAAGAAAACAAATAGGGGAAAGGTAGAATTTTGCATAATAAATAGATCAGAGAGAAAAACAACATCATGATAGGCATAAAGATTAGAACTTGATGATAACATCATTACGAATCAAGAAAACTGCTAAATAAATCACAAACTTGTCATGAGAATAAAGGTAGACAAGTCTCAAAACTAAAGATTCAAAAAGCAACAGGAATAGATCTGAATCGATAAACATACTTAATCCAATTCCACTTTAATTCATGGCCACATTATAATTAAATATTTAAATCGGAAAGCAACTAGAACTTACAGAGAACGGCTAATGAATTAGGGAGTGAATTTGTCGTAGAAAGTTGCAGTGTCATTGATCTATCCTCTTGAATTAATTGTAGAAGCATTGATCTTTGATTTGATTTGAGTTTGAACGCTTAAGCTTTAATTTGGAGACGGCGGCCATGGCTCAAGAGAGATTCCAGCAGCATTTAGGTGTCATATGAATTTGTGTGAGTCAGGCTAGGTCTAGGTGTTCTTTTATAGGTGTAGCAATTCATTTCAGCCATCGGATTAACCCTAAAACCCATCCGGACCATCAAAACTCGCCCCGGGCCTCAAAAATGGGTTCTGGGCCACCCCAGGCCGACCTGTACAGAGGGGGGTCGACACTACAGTCGACCTGGGGGGGGGGGGGGCAGGTCGACTATAGTGTCGACACTATGGTCGACTTGGGTCAGTCTGCTAGAAAGTCTGCTGAAATCTTGTTCTGGCCATATCTTGGTCATACGGACTCCGATTTTCGAAAACTCAGACTCTATTTCGCGTATTTTTCCGAGAGGAACGCAATGGTGATGTCCATTTTACCTAATTCCTGATTCTTGAATTAGTTATCCTTATTTTACTATCTTTTCCGTTACATACGCCGTTATCGAACTAATTTTTCTTCTCTTCCATGTATTAATTAATTCTCCTTATGCATCACCATTATATACCTATAATAAACATATTTTCATATATTTTATTTCATTTTTAATTATATTAAAAAAAATATGGGGTGTTACAAACGATGATGTACAAAATTGTCGTAACAAGTAACTTTGTTAGGTCAGTTTAGAAATTGGTGTTAATCTACATTAATATGAACCTGAAACTTTGTCAGGTTAGTTTAGAAATTGGTGTGAATTTCATTATAAAACTTGAAGATGGCTGTTATAGTATTTGTTTTAGTTGAGTGTGCAGAAATTGTTCAGGAGGACAAATTTTTTTTTCCAAGGAGAATGTGAGGTATCTGCAGATAGAAGCTGCTTTTTTGAGTTTTTATCCATTGTTACAAATCTTTACTGTAACAAGTCAGCAAATCCCAAATTGGCTCAGTTAAAAATGAGCAGTGGCTAAGTTAAAACTGCTTTAATTTATAAATTTATGCTTTCGATGAAGGGTCAAGCAAAGTTGCATTTACTATTGACGTCCTCATCTTGTTGTCATCATTTACTATTGGCTCATACTATTATATTTTTTCAACATCGTAGGCTTTGGTTGAAGCAGCGGAAGCAAGACAAAAATTAGAAGGTGGTGGTGAAACTCTAGGTCTAGATAATTTTGAGAAAGATCCAATTGCTAAAGTTTTTGGAGATGATAAAAGAAGAAGCTATTGTCGTGCTATCAGTTCAACGTGCAATGTAAAGCAAGTAAAACTAGCACAAGCTTCAAAAGCAATTACCGCGGCAAAAGAAAATGCAACTAAACAACAGTTAGCTAATTTGGAGAACAACCAAAATCAAATGCATGAAGACATCAGATCAATGGAATACGACATCATGAGAAGAAGTTGCTTTCGACGGAGGTAATAACAATCTACATACTACTTCTAATGATGCCATTGGATCATCCACGAGAGATAAACAGTCGGTAGTGTTATTGTCGTCAGCATTAAAGGAGGTAGCAAAGGGATATGTCGGAGTGCAAAAAGTTTATCATCATAGAACTGTACTAGAGGGAGAGAAAGCCATATGGGTGGAGGAAGTTATGGATTCGAATGCGTCAATTTTTGATGCACCCCAAAATGGTATGTATACACTATCTGATCTTGTCGATGGTGGAATTGTAATTTGGTCCGTTTATCGTTTGCGTTTTGGGTGATGGTTGTATGTTAAATTATGATACTTAGATGTTATTAGACTTTTGTTATGGATGATGAATGATACTATGGTTGTATGTTAAATTGTGATGTTGGTTGAAATGGAATTTGCTTTAGGATATAAATTGTGATATGTTGTGTTTGTTGTTAGATATTGTTATATTATATGTTGTATATTCTTATTGGTGTATGCTTTATTAAATTACATATTGCAGTCCTCGTATAATATTCACGTTTGTAACAGTTATAACTGTTAGTAAATTATAGTATGACATAGTCACTTTTATATACTAACAGTAATAACTGTTACATAATTCATATTTGTAACAGTTATTACTGTTATAAAAGTAATTGTTATAACGGTTATAGATGTTATAAAATTTTCAGTACTAATGGTTATAAGTGTTACAAAGCGATTGTTTTGTAATAGCAATAACCGTGACAGCATGGACACATTATAACGGTTATATCCGTGACAACATTCGTGACAACAGATTGTCACGTATGTTGTCGCAACGGTTATAACTGTTACAAAGGTGATTCGTCACATTAATAACTGTTATAAAAAACATTTTCTGGTGTTGTGTGTGTTCCTCCTGAGTCACTTTTGAGCATCCCTTGACCATGAACTTGCTGTTGCATTTTTAGTTGCTGTCATGAAAACTTGAACTGGCTTTGTATGTTATTGCCTTGCTTGTAACATTTGTATCACATGAACATTCATGTTGAGTTTAAACTGCTTTGCCTTGTTGAAACTACAACATACATGCTGTTATCACTTTTTGTCTGATGCGTGAACAGGTCTTGTACATGCCTCGACTATGCACCATGTTGTTTGTGTTGCAACTTTTGCTTGAACATCATATTGTTGATCCATGCTTGCCAAACACTTGTTCATAGTGCTGAGATTAGCACATGCATACACTTGAATATGTATATGTCCACTTAATCATGCCACCATACTGACATGCACATGTCAGTGCTGCACTACACTATTGTTGTGTATAAACTGTGGTTCTTCATTGCACCATTCTCATGTATACACGTTTACATTACACCATGTTTACTTCACTGATCATGCTATTTAGCTTGTAGTTTCTCGACCATTTTTAAAGCTGAATGGTTGCACCACTGTGTTTGAACTATGCTGCTATGAACATTTAACTATGTTTTGTAGCCATGTCATCAACCTGTTTGCATACATGAACCAATGCACACATGCACTTGTGCACTCCATGCACTTGTGCACTCCATGCACTTGTGCACTCCATGCACTTGTGCATTCCACGAACTTGTGCATTCCATGCACTTGTGCATTCCATGCTGTATGAAGCTTTGTAAAACTTAATTCATTTGCTCAACACTTGGGCTGCTTTGATTTTGATGGGTTGGTCACATTTGCATTGTTTCTTGTCATGTATTGGATCTATATTAACCCTAGAGGGGGGAAGGGGGTGAGTAGGGTTTATCACATTTTTTATGAGATATTAAAAAATCACAGAACACAGAATGAAGCAGAAAATAAATGCAGAAAAGTAAATGACACAAGATATACCCAGCTTCGGCAAAATCCTACCTACTGCTGCATTCCTAAGGTTTCTACTAGGTAATAGAACAGATCCCGCTTACAAGACCATGTAAACTCGTGAACCCCTTGCTCCTATTCTGATCCTACGCTCAAAACCCTAGACTGGTCTATATCCCCTAGACCAGATTTTCCCTAGTTTTACAGACTCTAGTAAACTGCCTAGTTTTACAGACGAAACTATGAAACTACCTAGATTTTACAGACTCTAGCAACTGTCAGTTAAACCCCTAACTGAATCCCCTAAAAATTTACAGATTCTAGAAACTGTTTGATCGGTTACACAACAAATTAAAAAAAATACAACACAAAATAAATAACCCTAGATTTAAATGTAAAAACAATCTCCCTTTTAAGTCATTGAACTGGGCCGGCCATATGTGAAAAGGTTGCACCCTTTGTTTATTTCCTTTGACCCGATTTGCTGTTCTTCATGGAATTAAAAATGGCGGCGTGGAAATTTGAAAATTTGCTAGGGTTTCTTCAAATCCCCTAAATCGAATCGATGCTTGATAGAATGAGGTTCTTTGATGCTCAAATTCACTGTCGCTTTCTAATGCTTCAATTTGGAATTTGCTCAATCGAAAACAATGGAAAAACTGTGAGTTTCTCTGAAAATTTTCTATTCGATTATGCTTTGGTTTTCAGTTGATGATTTGTGTTTATAGGGTTAAAGAAAACCCTAAGCTCTCTGGTTTCGTGATAAATGGCTTGGCCTGATTGATTGTGGGTTTCCCCTTTTTGTTTTCCTCTGCTTTTAAAATGGTATTCTCGATTTAAAAGGCTGCGTGATTTCCTCGATGAAATTAAACATGAAATTGATCTTTGATTTATTTCCTGTCTTTAGAAAACGGCATGAACATTTCAGGAAATAACAAATTTGCAATTTTGCTCTTTGTCCACATATATGGATATGCACCCCTTCGAATTGACTTCGAATTGACTTTGAAATGATAAGAAACTTCGCAAAAATGATTTGAGAATTTCTTGTTATTCTTGAGTAATTTTTACGTGATTTCTGGAAAGTACATTCTTGACCCTATGCGAATTTCTTTAAACATATTTGTTACTTGACTTGTTGCCTGATTTAAGGGTATTCACGGTTTTGAATTGATTGAACAAAAAGTGGAAACAAATTCTTGGGTTCTTGAACTTCCTTTGCGTGATTTCCTACCTTAGAAAATCTTTTGCAAAATACTCTTGAAACAAATTAACACTTGCCTGAAATCCACATTGTAATTTTCTGGAGACTCATCTATTCATGTATGCATACATTTCTGAAACAAGATTTCTTGAACATGCCTTGATTGCTCTCATTTCTGGAATGCAATTAAAATCATGAATTCAACTCTGCTTGACATTGTAAAACACTAAACTTGCTGAACTGATTTTATAGCTGCTTCATTACTTCCTTGACCATTTTGCTTTGCGTGTTCCTATTTGCATTTGAACCATGCTTGCATGTTGAAATATGAACTACTTGTGTATTGACTTGTCACTTGACTCGACCGTTTTGCTGGCTTTGTTCTAGACTGTGATCTTCATGTACAAATGTATATGCCACTTGAACTTGTATTGATCACCATGCATTGCTAAGTTGTTTTCCTCCTGAGTCACTTTTGAGCATCCCTTGACCATGTACTTGTTGTTGCATTTTTAGTTGCTGTCATGAAAACTTGAACTGGATTTGTACGTTGCTGCCTTGCTTGTAACATTCGTATCACATGAACATTCATGTTGAGTTTAAACTGCTTTGCCTTGTTGAAACTATAACATACATGCTATTATCACTTTGTGTCTGCCTTGTCTGATGCTTGAACAGGTCTTGTACATGCCTCGACTATGCACCATGTTGTTTGTATTGCAACTTTTACTCGAATATCACATTGTTGATCCATGCTTGCCAAACACTTGTTCATACTGCTGAGATTAGCACATGCATACACTTGAATATGTATATGTCCACTTAATCATGTCACCATACTGACATGCACTTGTCAGTGCTGCACTACACTATTGCTGTGTATAAACTGTGGTTCTTCATTGCACCATTGTCATTTATACACGTTTACATTACACCATGTTTGCTTAATTCATTATGTTGTTTAGCTTGTAGTTGCTCGACCATTTTTAAAGCCAAGTGGTTGCACCACTGCGTTTGAACTATGCTGTTATGGCCATTTAACTATGTTGTGTAGCCATGTCATCACCCTGTTTGCATACATGAACCAATGCACATATGCGCTTGTGCATTCCATGTTGTATGAAGCTTTGTATAACATGATTCATTTGCTCGACACTTAGGCTGCTTTGATTTTAATGGGCTGATCACATTTGTGTTGTTTCTTGTCATGTATTGTGCTCGACCATTTTGATATGTTGTGCACTGAGTCGAGATGGTCCGTGTGGCTACTCCTCTGTTGCACACTGGATTGGCAAGGCATATATATATATATATATATATATATATATATATATATAAACACATACATGTGTATGTGCAGCCATCTAGAATATTTTTCTGTCCCAAGCCATCATCTACATACAGTTACATATACATACAATTACATATATCATGTTTGTTTACAACCCCACGCCATCGTCTACATACAGTTACATATACATGTTCAAAATGCCGCAGCTGTTGGTCCAACCGCATGCACTCTACAACAGTCCACATTGCCCTCACAACACCGCATGCAAGCTTTGCATGCACTAAACAATGTTCCCTACAAGACTCACAACATGGCATGCAGCCACACCACTAGCTAGTGCCATTCATCTACTCAAACAACCTCCTGCAATTTCCCGTCTTCCTCTCTCACCACTTCTAAACAAACACCACTCATTACCAATACATGCAACATTGAAACTTCTCCTCGGTTCAACTTGCTACAAGTCCGCTGAGCATGGAATTCTGTGGAGGGACGCTGGGTATTGGGTGGTGGAGACGCACCATCGGTCTGTGTTTGGGGCGAAGGGAAAACATGAGGAGAAGGTGGCGTAGGCTCCTTGGTGTGGGAAGAAGCCATCACGGCTGACAAGGCATCAGCTTTCTTTCACTCTCATTATTTTTTTCAAGGATTGTCCAGCAATCTTTCCAGGAAGAAAGGCTCTTCCCCCCTCTCAATAAACACGTGAATCCCAATGAAAGAAGATAATGCAGAATTGTCTAAACAAAATAGCTCAGAGGAAAAGAAACAAGTGGACTAACGGTAGAGCCGACACGGAGGCTAGTTCTTCTGTCCCCGTTTCCGCTATCCCCGTGTGCCTAACGGCCTTGATTTCTCTGATTTGCACTATTTGCAATTAAGTCCGACAACAATTGAGGGATTTAACTGCAAAAGACTGAAATCAGGGAGCTGTGATTGGGTGGAACACCGGAGGAGGGAGGGGGACAGCCAAAACCGGGATTGAACAATTGAGCCGGCACGCATGGACAAGTGGTTGTTTCATTTAAGTTAAGTTTCCACTTGTCCCAATTTTATATTTCAATATATATATATATATATATGCATTCTTTTACGTTTTAAGCCTACTGTCTAATTAAATATTTGTTGTATTAACACGGTATTGATGAATTATGATTTTATTCACATACCACCTCAATATGCTAATTAAATTGTGTTTAATTTTATAAAACACTAATACACACACTATAATAATCTCAAAATAATTTAGACAATATTGTAAATATCAATTTTGACATATCTTGCAAATATAAATACGTTTGTTATGATTATTTCATCTTCTAAACATATTTGTTCTTTAGCTACAAGTTAGCAATCCTTGTAAATAAAATAATTTAAATCAATTAATTCAAATAGATATTTAACGACTACAAAATTGATTTAGAATCAATATTCATAATTTTATATTCAAAATAATCCACTTGAAACACCAATGCATTCGTTAATATTATCAACGTAACAAAGGCCACAAATTTATTTATTAACAACAATTACCAAATTCAATGTTATTTTATCACTTTAAATCTTCTAAACAAATTTAAAACACAATTTAATAGTTTATAATTAATTCAACCAACAACGTATTACTAATACTAAAAATATATTTTGCTACCTGAATATTGATTCTCAATCAATTTTATATATTTTCAATATTCACTAAAATCACAATTTATAATTCATAAACACACAATTTTAAATAAATCAAGAAATTAAATTTATTCCAAACCCATGAATTATAAAAACTCGAATTTCTTATTTTCTATTTTAAAAACACTATACGACTTAGGCTTCTCAAACTCATATTTTATTCTCTAAAAATTAAATACAGAAAATACCCAATAGTCTGTTTAACACAGATGCTCGAAAATTTGGGTTATTACAGACTCTCCGCCTTAAATGAATTGCATCCCCGTCTAAATTTTAAAGTTTCTCCAATAGTTTAATCACTATTCATCTACTTAGGAAAAATTAGTTTATGAAAGAAGTCAAAAAATCCTCAAATCCCTATGCTTAAACGACACCCAACAAATTTAAGTTTGAAAACTTTAGAATCTTGGTTCTTCCAAGAATTAAAATTTCAGTTTAGTACCAAATCATCTCAAATAAGGTTTAATTCTTTTTTTAACATCTTGGATTTAATTCACTAACCTACCCAAATATTTATGACACATCCAACTCAAATACCAATGAATAGGTTCTAACATTTCTCAAATATTTGAACCAAGAGTATGCACCAAGAAGGATGAGGGGCAAAATTTCATCAAGATAAGATACAATAAGGACACCATACATGGAGTACAATAGGATAAGATATATTCTTGTTGTACTACAGAAATAGGGATTACACTAAACACGTTATACGGAAATTTTTGGGATAAAGATAACGATTGGAAGGAAATAGTAAACACATTGTTATCCTCCCGCGTTGTAACACATGCACTCTCCTGGTTCTGTTTTGTATTTTATTGTATTTTGTATTGAACCTCTACTCTGATACCATTTGTGACGCCCCACCCCAAGACCCACCTTAATAAAGAGCATTAACAAGTGATGCTTTCTATTAGGTCAGAGAATAGGGCTGGTTAGGGGCGACCATCCGTAATTTCGTATTAGATGAGTACTAAGTACGTCGATTAGGTGAATAAAATTTTCTTTTCTTAACTCAAGAGCATTGACATACTCAACATTCCTATTATGAAACTACGATGGCTACGAATCACTTCAGAACAATATACAATATATTCCAGTTACAGATCACAGAACAGTTACATATAGGTACAATCAAAGGATTACAACTTATAATGTGTTACTCCTCAACTGAACATACAATACGAATACATCAAAGGAAACTGGAACAACTCTACAATGTTAAAAAAAAGACCAATCTGCAACATGGAAAGGGTCTTCAAAGGTAGTCCAGGCTATACCCAGCAAATCACAAATCAACAACATTTGAACCTAAAACAACTCGGTCTAACCCGAGCATTAACACACGTGGATCAGTCTAGTTTACAAGCCAATAATAATAAAAAGTGAGATAAAAGATCAACCAGTAACTAATTCCTTTCCATACGAAAAGGAATCTCAACATAAGAGTCTGAAAGGGATCATGTATACAAAATTTCCTTTTCATGGAAAAGTAAAACCATAAATAGAGGACAACAAAGCACATACTCACAAGTCCACAAGGTTAATATATAGTGACACGAGGAAGAAACTTGAAAGTAGGTCTAAGTAATGTATAGGCATGAATTACCCAAACTTTCCAGTTGGGGTAATCAACACTTGGAATTAGGTGATACGATTAGAAGACTCCGAAATCACAGAAATCACAAGCTAAAATCACAACTCATGTAATTCACCAATTCACAAAACAAGAAATCTCCAAATCGCTAAGTCACATAAACTCTATAACACAGAATCACAAAAGCTATGAAGCACGGAACCACAAAATCACGGAATCATAGAAACCGTATTAAGAGTTTGATACCACTGATGAAATCATCACAAATAATAATAATAATAATAATAATAATAATAATAATAGAAACTAATATGGTGAAATCGGTGATAAACACAATATAAAACACAAAAACACAAAGTTTGGATCCAACACAGAGTGACATGCCGTAGCTACGCCTATACGTGCTATCACACAGGATGGCTTAAAGCCATAGCCAATACTATATTACACAGAAGGGTACCCAAATGGCCCGAAGGTCAAAAGAGTTCACACATGATTTCACATAGGATTGATCCGAAGATCCACATAAAGTTCACACAGGATTGACTCGAAGGTGTAGTACTGGCAGCCACACAGGAAATGTGTCACAGACCCTTAGATAGTAACCCGAAAAGTGATAATCGTGCGTCCCATACCACATGTCATCGGCTTAACGGTTCACACACTATAAGTCATCTTCACGCAGGAAAACACAAGAATTCACAAGAAACACAAAACACTAATTAATACAAAAGGGTCACAACAGTATTGGTAAAACACAAAAACCACCATAAGAAATCACGAAACATTGGATAACACAAAGATCACTGGAAATCCTAATATTCTTACTTCGACTCGACTGATACAAGACTGAATAAAACCGTACACCACCACATCCCATATCATGGAGTCTATGAAGTCATTTGATCATCAACCAGTCTTCTCGAAGTGTGCAAATATGTGTGGTTTTATATAAGAAAAATATTTGATTTAATAAAGCCATTACAAAACAATTGCTTGAAAATTGGTTATTTTCTTCCTTAAATTCTTTTTATTTTGAAATAGATTTCTATACTATTGTTCTAAGGCTACTTATATTATGAAACTAAAACCGTAAAATCTTTAGCCTGAAAACAACAAAGAAATCGATATCTATTTATATATTGAAACTAGCATTAAACGTGTGGTGCGTGCTCAATATCCTTAAGATGTCAACCATGAATCATCACAAATTTTCCCCAAATATGGAGTTTAGATTGTATAAAGATATAAAATATATTTCTTAAATTAAAACGGTAGTAAACAAAGTCACAAAACAATATAAAGTCACGAAAAACAGTTGTTAAAACACAAAAATGCACCAAAAATCACTTCTGATTGCGACATTAAGCTTAGTTCAAAATTACCAAATGATGTTCCATTTATCTAAAATTCGACAGCAAAAACTAGAATAATATGTCTTTCAATAAAAAAAAGATTCACTAAATTCCGACATAATATGGAGAAGATGAAAATCCTCAAACTTGGCTAATTCCCTAGTTTTGACCTGGTATAAAATCACTTCTGGTCACGACTTTGAGGCTAGTTCCGAATGACCAAATGATGTCTGATTGATATAAAATTAGACATGCACAAACTATAATAGTATGTCTTTCAATAAAAAAAAGAGTCGCTGAATTCCGACATCATATGGAGAAGATACAAAGCCGCAAACTTGGACTCAGGCTCTAGTTTTGACCAGATGTAAAATTGCTTCTGGTTACGACTTTGAGGTTTGTTCGGAATGACCAAACGATGCCCGATTGGTGTAAAATTCAACATGCACAAACTATAATAATATATCTTTCAATAAAAAAAAAGAATAACTCAAAACGGATCAAGGTCCGTGGAGTTATAACAACTCAAAGTTGCACTTGGGCTGTGATTTCATCAAATAGAACAAAATAGAGAGCAGCCGCGAAAAGCTACCTATTTTTAACATAAACAAGCTACATATAAATACCAAAAACCTGTAAACTAGAGTTTGTGAGCTCATACTCACCTGAGATTTGATTTGAGATGATTCTAAAGCCGACTAAGATGAGTCTGAGCTTCTTAATCTTGCAAAATGTGAAGAAATTGACATGCACGATGCAAAAATGATATTCCCTATCCACTAGGTTAGTTCATGACATGCACTGATCCGTTATGACAACTAATCCAAGCCCTCATTAGCCTTGTGCACTCCGCCATAGAGTTCCCTTTTCTGGAGCCGATAAATTAGACACACTGACTTCAACTCTGACTACTCACGCGCCATTGATTCAGCAACCACAAAATCTCACCACTGTTCTCAACTTCAAATTGGATAGAACACAACACATCATATACGATTCCTCCTAGATATGAACTCTAGAATACTATGGATCTTCACTTAAGTGGTTAAATAATTCCAGCCCTATCTTCATGTCAGTAGTTCCAATGCTTGCCCATACCCGTACTAAAGTGATCACGTTTGTTTACAACCACAAGCCATCATCAACATACAGTGGCTTATACATGTTCAAAATATCGCAGCTGCTGCTCCAACCGCATGTACTCTACAAAAGTCCACATATCCCTCACAACACCGCATGCAAGCTTTGCTTGCACTCAACATTGTTCCCTACAACACTCACAACATGGCATGTAGCCACACCAGTAGCTAATGCGATTCTTTTACCCAAACAACCTCCTGCAATTACCCATCTTCCTCTCCCACCATTTCTAACCAAACACCACTCATTACCAATACATGCAACATTGAAACTTCTCCTCAGTTAAACTTGCTAAAGGTCCGGTGAGCATGGAATTCTGTGGAGGGACGTTGGGTATTGGGTGGTGGAGATGCACCGTCGGACTGTGTTTGGGGCGAAGGGAAAACATGCGGAGAAGGTGGCGAAAGCTCCCGGGTGTGGGAAGAAGCCATCACGGCTGACAAGGCATCAACTTTCTTTCACTCTCATCATGTTTTTCAAGGATTGTCCAGCAATGTTTCCAGGAAGAAAGGCTCCTCCCCCCTCTCAATAAACTCGTGAATCCCAATGAAAGAAGATAACAAAGAAGGGTCCAAACAAAATAGCTCAAAGGAAAAGAAACAATTGGACTAACATTAAAGCACGCAAGGACAAGTGGTTATTTCATTTAAATTAAGTTCCCAATTGTCCCAATTTTGTGTTTCAATATAAATATGCATTCTTTTATGTTTTAAGCCCACTGCGTAATTAACTATTTGTTGCATTAACACATTATTGATGAATTATGATTTTATTCACATACCACCTCAATATGCTAATTAAATTGTGTTTAATTTTATAAAACACAAATACACACACAATAATTGTAACACCCCACATTTTTAATATAAAAAAAAATGTACAAATATGTATATATGCATAGATAGGTAAATAATGGTGATGTATAATGAAAAATTAATTCATACATTGAAGAGTAAGGAAATTAATGCGATAACAATGTTTTTAATCGAAGAGATGAGAAAATAAAAATACTTAATTTAAATATCAGGAATTAAGTAAAACGGACATCACCATTGCGTCCGTCTCGGAATTCTAGTCAAGATAGATACCTGGTTTGCATAAAACGGACATCATATGAAGAAGCTATTAAGCCTATAAGTTTGTATACGCACAAGAGAAATATATACATATATATGTATATATATACACATATATACAAACAAAACCGCAAGCACGTATTGGGTAATGGTGTAATGACCCGGGATTTCGACCAACTAATTTTAAATATTTAGAATGGATTTAAATATTTAGTTGATAATATAAATCAATTTTTATATTAGAGTTATCGATTTGATAATCAATTTCGATTTAAAATCGAATATATTAAATTATCAAAATAAGGAATTAGCGAATAATTTAATTCAAAGTCAAAACTGAATTTGAAACAGTTCAGATAATTAATTCAAAACTCCTGTTTGAAGTAGAATAATAATATTAAATTATTATCGAAGAATTTAAATGGTTTGAAATTTAAATTAAATCAATTTAAATTAATATCTCCTTCAGATGATCGAATGGGACTTCGTGACCTATCCCAGTGTGTTCAGAATAGTGGTTTTACCCTATAATTGTCAGTGGTTGGGTTCAGAAAGGAGTCGGACTCAAGGCATGTTTAATTTAAGGATATTGGTAAATTAAAAACTAATAAATACAATTCAAGTGGCGTTCCTTCTTCCAACCAAACATATTACCGTGCTCCTTCATTTACCACAAGTCGCGCCTACCCTTTTTCTCCTTTATAAACCGTGTACTCCCAAATCCTTCACTCAAGAGGGAATCGATCCCTTAGCAAACCAAAAGGGGCGAAACAGAAAAGGGAATCACACTTCAACTCGCGATGTCATGGAGTTCTTCGATAAAGCTGGAAGTCGCGAACGCTGCTAGTCATGAGTGCTCGAGTCAGTTGAGGGTGCGGTTGAGTGGCAAGGTCGATGTCGATGCTGGAAGATTGGAGATGGATTTTTGAGGACCGGCGTTGAGGGTTAGCGACTGAGGAAGTCGCGATGGAGCTTTGAATTCGAACTAGTGACGAGGGAGCATCATTCGAAGATAGCGATGCAACTTCCAGGGCTGTGAGGATCTCGGGCTCGGGTAGAAATCGCGATGGGATGGAGCGTGAAACTGATATAGGTATTGGCGAAGTGGGATGACCAGCGTGGTAGCTAGGAGAGGTAGGAGGAAGTCAATGTTGGTTGCAGGAGGGTCTGGAGTTGGTCAGTTTGGGTGCAGATGCAGAAATAAAGAAACACCAATAATGAACATCAACCGTTCGCTGAAATACCAAGGAGAGGATTTGCAAAATCAGTAATTAATTAAGGGAAAAGATTTTTATTCGAGATCTCATTCAAGAAGATGGAATGGCATTTGACTGCGAGATGTTCGATGAATCTCCGGAGTGGGGCTGACTATAGTTTTGGAGCAGTTGAAGGTTATGTCGTGGAGTGGTAGACTAATCGGCAAGGCCATAAGGTACAAGGTAGACGACTCGAGTAAATTCATAGCTGAGACGTTATGGAAATTTGAATGGATATTCGACAAAAGATAATACGGTGAGTAAATCTCACTCTGTTTTATTTAGAATTTATTTTTATCAGTTAAAAATAATTGTTTTGTTGATTGTTGGATGCTTTAAATATTTATTTATTGCTGTTAAAAATATATATAGTTATTTAGGATTGGTTGACTAATATATATATATATATATATATATATATATTGGGTTGATGATTAGTTGGATTCCCGCAGTCTCATTAGCGGATGCCCGCGGTTTCATTAGCGGATGATTACCCTATATGCCCCACTCTATGATTAGTGGATGACCTTCTATACCGCGATATCCTGCCTCGAAGCAGGATGGGTATTATTTATGTGCTAACGTCTGTGGATGCAGGGAAACAGGTTGGAGGAATCCAACTGGATTCCTCAAAAATATATATTATCTATTGTTGTTTGTTTGATTTCATATATATTCATATATGATGTGTTACAAATCAAATGATTGAAAATTGGTTGATTTGATTGTGTAAATATCACTGGGGGCTTGAGATATTGATTCATAAAAACATCAAAAGGGTATTTGATATTTAAAAATGAAATTCTATTTTTATGAATAGAATTTGAATTTTAAAGGAACTATAGAAAATATTTAACTTGTTTTGAAAGTATATAAAACAAGTGAATCGAATTTATAAAGTTGTTTATAAATGAAAAGGATGGAATTTGAATCGAATTTATAAACGTTGTTTATAAATGGAAAGATGGGATTTGAATCAAATTTATAAAGTTGTTTATAAATGAAAAGGATGGAATTTGAATCGAATTTATAAACGTTGTTTATAAATGAAAAGATGGGATTTGAATCAAATTTATAAAGTTGTTTATAAATGAAAAGGATGGAATTTGAATCGAATTTATAAACGTTGTTTATAAATGAAAAGATGGGATTTGAATCAAATTTACAAACGTTGTTTATAAATGGAAAGGTGGGATTTGAATTGAAGTTATAAACGTTGTTTACAAATAAATGCCGAGAATTCAAATGGACTTTGAATTTAATGAATTGAAATAGAGATTTGAATAATCGAATTCAAATGGAGTTTAACTATAGATTTGAATATAGAAATTCAAATAGACTTTAAACTATAGATTTGAATATAGAAATTCAAATAGACTTTAAACTATAGATTTGAATATAGAAATTCAAATGGACTTTAAACTATAGATTTGAATATAGAAATTCAAATGGACTTTAAACTATAGATTTGAATATAGAAATTCAAATGGACTTTAAACTATAGATTTGAATATAGAAATTCAAATGGACTTTAAACTATAGATTTGAATATAGAAATTCAAATGGACTTTAAACTATAGAATTTGCAAATAGGATTCAAATGAAGTTTAAATAAAAAGAATTCAAATAGAATTGATTTGGAATTTGAATAAGAAGTCGATAAGGAAACGAGAGTATGAGTATAATTAGAATTTGTTAATATGCAGTAAAAATATATTTGAACATGTCATGTTCAAATATGAAGGTGAAATAGACTGAAAAATTAAGTAACAGATTTAATTAACAAATTGAGTTAAAACGATTGGTATAGTTAAAATAGATTGGACAGGTATAGACATACAGGAGACAGGTATGGAATAAAGTATAGAAGTGAAATAAATAGAATGCCCGACAAAAAGGTACGTGTTTAATTCATATATGAGATTTTATGCGCCGTATCGGCTAGCCGCTTGGCTTTTTCTTTTTCTTTTTGAGATAAGAAGGACCGGGAAAGCTATTTGAAATTTCCCGATGCTCCCGGTACAAAGGAGGTTATGGCGAATTTTTCCGGGAATTTAAGGAGATAGAATATTTTTAAGATAATTTGATAGTTAGAAATTAACATATCAAAATATATAGAAGTCGATAAGAAAACGAACTTAGAAATAGAATAGTATAATCAAAAAGGAAGACTAGGAATAAAATCTAGTAGGAATAGAAAGAGAAAATGTATATGTGTTTGAAGGTGAATAATCAGTTGTATGGTATTGGTTATTCGAGTAAGTAGTCTTGTCTGTTTTGACGTTAAATGTTATTCAGTCAAGGTCTGAGAGGTAATTATACCCCAACTTGGTTGATTTCATGATATACCGATAAGTAGCAAGATTCAGGCTCGAAGATCAATGTGGAATAAGAATTAGTTAAATACTGTATTTGGGTTGTCGTAACAATGTTTTACACAACATCTGTTTTAACCCAAATAAATGTAAGCTTGGAAATAGAATAATGAATATTTCCTAGTATAGAAAATAAAGGAAGGCGATATTCGGAAATGTTTTCCAATTAACGTAAAAGGCCAATATGGTTATTGAAAAATATTTGGTTAACAAATATTGATAAAGAAATAGAGAAGAGATTTAATTAATGGAATATTAATTAAAGGCTCAGTGATTGTTGGATGTTTAGATGAACACTTGTTTTATTCGATAGTTAAATCATCGACTATCGAAACACTTGTTTTTATTCGATAGTTAAATCACAGACTATCGAAGTTTTGACCATCGTTGTCAATATGGAGAGACCGGTTGGATTTTTATCCGAAGAACCACTCCATATCGGCAGTAGCGTGCGAATCAGATTATATAAAGATAATCGAAGACGGAGTAGAGTGCAAGGACTTTTTCTATTAATAGAAATTGTGCCTTCGATTCATCCTGTTCCTGGGTGACGTGTATGGATGAATGTCTGACAGAGTATTTCCAGAAAGGTCACGTACATTGATTTCTCCAATCGTACCAAGAGTGGAAGCGGAGGAGGAAACTTCTTTTAGCTGACACGTAATGTACTGTTGTAGACGTCAATTAGTGATTTTCGATGGATCTGACGATGTGACATTCGAAGTGAATCTGGTGAAATGATAAAGCGTAGCTTCTAGCCTTATCAACCGGTAAATGACAGAAATCGGGCAGGCAGCATGGCTATGTAGGTCGCACCTATTAGGGTGTATAATCACCTGATCTAGAGTTTCATTTACTTCTAAAAATCTATTGTCGATGCTGTCCCATTCGGGAAACGGTTGCTGATCCCAATCGTTGGTGATATACATTCGATACACTCAAGCGAAATGAGTGGTCGGTCATGTGCGGCTGAGTTGCAAGATGTTCTTGTTGAACTCGGTGTATTCTCCTCTAGAGATATACCAGCGGAAGGTGATTCCATACCTTGTCATAGTTAGAAATCCATTACCCAATACGTGCTTGCGGTTTTGATTGTATATATATGTGGAACGTGAGATGCAAACGTCCCACTAGATTGCTATCTACTTGATTTAGACATTATTATAATATCAAAAGAGTTTTGATATAAAGATAAATCAAGTGTTTGGATTCTCATAAGGGAAAACCCCGTTCCGTGTTATACGGCGTGGTCTTATGAGATATCATTTAGTTATCTGAAACTGTTTTAAACTGTTTACTCATACCAGTCCCATGACTGACCCGGAGTTTACTTTGTTGTTTTCCCTAAACTCTTGGGTGCCTAAATTTGTATGGGCAGTCAAGTAGTCAGGATTTTACAGATATACTGGAAGAGCTGGAGCAGGAGGCTTCAGGATCATATAGCTATAGTTTATTTCCGCGGTGTTGTAAGTATTGTACTCTGATAATGTATTGTATACATATAATGATTTATTTCAAGGATATGTTATCTATTATATGTTATTCATTCCGCTGTGAGATTCGTGTTACTCTGATGTTGTGTTCTTCTTCTTCTTCTATCCTAAGTTTCTATCTTATCTATCCTCACCCTCTAACTTCTTTCTATTAATGGTTCGAATTTCCGTGATATTTGGGGTTGGACTTGTGTTTTTGGTCAGCTCAAATTCTACCGGATTTTCGGGTCATTACAGTTGGTATCAGAGCTTAGGTTGAGCGAATACCTAGGCTTGTGTGTCATGTGCTCATTAGAGATAGGATCAGTAGTATCCTAGAATGAGTTGAGTGTATGTATATACGAGAGAGCGTACTTGTTATTTGATATAAAAACTGTTTTATATTGTGTTGACTAGTCTGTTGAGTGGATTATGAATTTTGGTCGAATCGTGGGACGCCATGATGTCGATAGGAGTTTATAAACACTTGAACAGAAAATTGGACACGATATTGTTTTTAAATAGTTAAGTTGATTGTTAGGATTATAATCAAATTAGATTATAAAACAGAAATAGTTATATATATAACCAATGGAATTTGTATATGAAATCAAATACAAATGAGATAAATTGAAATTGAATTCCAACCAGAATTCGGAATTTAAAATCCTGGGAGTTTGGGAAAATATTTTTCTAAATGGATTTTGAAAGAAATATAGTACTGAACTCATTCAGTAGCTGGGAAATAGTTCTGATGATGGTCGCAACATCATCAGTGTTCATTTTCGAGTTTCTAAGTGATGAATTGCTGCCTTAGAAAAGTTTTGATGGAAATTTGTTTGAAAGAAACAAGTTGTTTGAAAATTCAAATGTTTTGAATTTGGGATAGGTATAAATATATGTATATATTTATATAACTTCAAAGGAATTTTGAAATGTGAAATGGGAATATAGATTTCAAATAGAAGTAAAATAAAGGAATTTGAATATATATATATATATATAATTCAAATAGTAGTAAAATAGAATTTGAATTCAAAGTGAAATTAAATAGAATTTAAATTCAAAGGATTTCAAATGGAATTTGAATAAGGGATTTGAAATGAGTTTTGAATAAAGGATTTCAAATAGAGATTGAAGATAAAGGAATTCAAATAGAATTTGAAGATAAGAAGTTGAAATAGAATTTGAATAGAAGGAAATTCAAATAGAAATTGAATAAAAGGAAATTCAAATATAGAGTTTGAATAAAGAAATTCAAATGGAATTTGAATATTGTAAATATATAGGATTTGAATATTAGAGGTGTAATAGATCGGGAATATTATGTTAAAATGGAAAAAATGGATTTGATATATATATCAGAATGGAGTTGAATTTATTATAAACAAAGTTAAAACGTTTATATTTATAAATATAATTAAAACGAGCTTGCCGTAGCGCGGCAGTTCGTAAATTGGCGATTCGAACTTCAATTTAGTATACAGAACTCAATTGAAGTCCGAATTCTTTGAAACAAGAATCGTCGGGACCGGTTGAACGATAGTTTTCTAATGAAAGAGAAAAATCTGGATTTCGTCGTATAGATTTTGAGTTATGTCTAAATCAAATTTTTAGAAAAACAGCGCCAGAACCATTAGAAAACCATAACGGTTTAATTAAATAAATAAAAGGATTTTTATGAAATAAAATCCGAATTGGCATTAGAAAAATCCAGGCTGGAGATATAAAATAAATATGAACTCCAATGAAGTAAGAGAAATGATTTTTAAGACAAAAATCATATTTTTTTGAATGGTTAAATAGAATTAACTAAATTGGTGAATAATTAGTTAAAGGAAATCTAAATCGAAATTGGGTTTTTGGATAAGTGAAAGAGATTGAGAATTTATATTCGAAATCGAATATATAACTCGAGTTGAAAATATAACTAGATTAGTTTATAATTAAGTTGACATATATTTGAACAAGTTATATTCAAATAAAAAGGGTGAAATAGGCAAAACGGTTAATTAGCAACTAGTTAATGGGAATTTGAATGATTGAAATTAAATTTAACTTAAGTAAGTTAAATGGATCGAAACGAATAAATTGAGTAAAATCATGTGAATGAAATATGAATTGGGTTTGAATAAAGGAAAAACCAAAAGAGTTAAAAGGGGAATATATTTGTAACACAAATACAAAGGAAGTTATGTGCAAACAAATAGACAGGAAATATTTGTAAAAACATTTACAAATAGATTCAATGGAAATATTTATTTATAGAAAATAAATAGAATGTTATAGATGAGATATTTATTTGTTAAATAAATGGAATTAATCAAAGGAACATTTAGAAGATGAATAAAAAAATGGAAATCTGTTTTAACGGGTAAATAGGAAAGATTAATTTATAAATAACAGTTTATAAATTAAATTGAATATTTATCATTGGAAAGATGAATATATAAGTCTGAACTTATATAGAGAAGAGATATTGGTTTTTAACACTGATGGTTTTAAAAATAAGGGGTACACAACACTTGTATAAGTGAAGTAACGTTATTAAAGAGAACATTTATAAAGTGAAGAACCGTTACTAAAAGTAAATCTTTATAAATGGATAAACGTTATCAAATAGGAGTTATTCAAATAGGAGAAGTCGATTAGAGTTAGAATAAATCGATTAGAGTAAGAGTTAACCAGATAGAGTTAATTGAACATAGTTAAATCGAATTAGAATTTAATTGAATGATAGTTATTCAATTAAAGTTGATCGAATATAGTACTGAGATAGAGTTAGTCAAACATAGTTACTCAGGATAATTTGCCATTTCGTACGACTGCTAGCGTAATTCGTAGGGCTGCAGATAGCCAAGGGCGGTCGGATGTTTCCTGGGGGAATCAGGCGTAACCATTGTGATCGCTGCGATCTAGAGTCAAGCGAATGAAGTTAAATCAAATATTAGTTTATTCGAATAGAACTAAAGGAAGTATCGAATTTGGTTATTCGAAAGGAGTTATCGATTATTAGTAAATCAAATGAGTTATCGATTATAGTTTAATCGAAAAGAGTTATCGATTAGTTTAATCGAAGTGAGTTATAGAATATTGGTTATTCGAAGGAGTTATCGAATTTAGTTATTCGATGGAGTTAATCGAAAAGATTTAAATCCAATAGAGTTAATTGATAAGAGTAAATTGAATAGAGTAAATCAAATATAGTTTATTCGAAGAAAGGTTTTCGAATCTAGTTATTCGAAAGAGAGATTATCGAATATAGTTATTTGAAGGGAAGAGTTATCGAATAGGGATTTATTCGAAAGAGAGTTACATAAGGAAGTTTGAAATGTTGAGTATCAACATAAATAAGTTTTGAAAAGTTAATGGGTTGGTAGCACTTTTTTTACCTTAGCAATTTCGAGGACGAAATTATTTTAAGTGGGGAAGATTGTAATGACCCGGGATTTCGACCAACTAATTTTAAATATTTAGAATGGATTTAAATATTTAGTTGATAATATAAATCAATTTTTATATTAGAGTTATCGATTTGATAATCAATTTCGATTTAAAATCGAATATATTAAATTATCAAAATAAGGAATTAGCGAATAATTTAATTCAAAGTCAAAACTGAATTTGAAACAGTTCAGATAATTAATTCAAAACTCCTGTTTGAAGTAGAATAATAATATTAAATTATTATCGAAGAATTTAAATGGTTTGAAATTTAAATTAAATCAATTTAAATTAATATCTCCTTCAGATGATCGAATGGGACTTCGTGACCTATCCCAGTGTGTTCAGAATAGTGGTTTTACCCTATAATTGTCAGTGGTTGGGTTCAGAAAGGAGTCGGACTCAAGGCGTGTTTAATTTAAGGATATTGGTAAATTAAAAACTAATAAATACAATTCAAGTGGCGTTCCTTCTTCCAACCAAACATATTACCGTGCTCCTTCATTTACCACAAGTCGCGCCTACCCTTTTTCTCCTTTATAAACCGTGTACTCCCAAATCCTTCACTCAAGAGGGAATCGATCCCTTAGCAAACCAAAAGGGGCGAAACAGAAAAGGGAATCACACTTCAACTCGCGATGTCATGGAGTTCTTCGATAAAGCTGGAAGTCGCGAACGCTGCTAGTCATGAGTGCTCGAGTCAGTTGAGGGTGCGGTTGAGTGGCAAGGTCGATGTCGATGCTGGAAGATTGGAGATGGATTTTTGAGGGCCGGCGTTGAGGGTTAGCGACTGAGGAAGTCGCGATGGAGCTTTGAATTCGAACTAGTGACGAGGGAGCATCATTCGAAGATCGCGATGCTACTTCCAGGGTTGTGAGGATCTCGGGCTCGGGTAGAAATCGCGATGGGATGGAGCGTGAAACTGATATAGGTATTGGCGAAGTGGGATGACCAGCATGGTAGCTAGGAGAGGTAGGAGGAAGTCAATGTTGGTTGCAGGAGGGTCTGGAGTTGGTCAGTTTGGGTGCAGATGCAGAAATAAAGAAACACCAGTAATGAACATCAACCGTTCGCTGAAATACCAAGGAGAGGATTTGCAAAATCAGTAATTAATTAAGGGAAAAGATTTTTATTCGAGATCTCATTCAAGAAGATGGAATGGCATTTGACTGCGAGATGTTCGATGAATCTCCGGAGTGGGGCTGACTATAGTTTTGGAGCAGTTCAAGGTTATGTCGTGGAGTGGTAGACTAATCGGCAAGGCCATAAGGTACAAGGTAGACGACTCGAGTAAATTCATAGCCGAGACGTTATGGAAATTTGAATGGATATTCGACAAAAGATAATACGGTGAGTAAATCTCACTCTGTTTTATTTAGAATTTATTTTTATCAGTTAAAAATAATTGTTTTGTTGATTGTTGGATGCTTTAAATATTTATTTATTGCTGTTAAAAATATATATATAGTTATTTAGGATTGGTTGACTAATATATATATATATATATATATATATATATATATATATATACTGGGTTGATGATTAGTTGGATTCCCGCAGTCTTATTAGCGGATGCCCGCGGTTTCATTAGCGGATGATTACCCTATACGCCCCACGCTATGATTAGTGAATGACCTTCTATACCGCGATATCCTGCCTCGAAGCAGGATGGGTATTATTTATGTGCTAACGTCTGTGGATGCAGGGAAACAGGTTGGAGGAATCCAACTGGATTCCTCAAAAATATATATTATCTATTGTTGTTTGTTTGATTTCATATATATTCATATATGATGTGTTACAAATCAAATGTTTGAAAATTGGTTGATTTGATTGTGTAAATATCACTCGGGGCTTGAGATATTGATTCATAAAAACATCAAAAGGGTATTTGATATTTAAAAATGAAATTCTATTTTTATGAATAGAATTTGAATTTTAAAGGAACTATAGAAAATATTTAACTTGTTTTGAAAGTATATAAAACAAGTGAATCGAATTTATAAAGTTGTTTATAAATGAAAAGGATGGAATTTGAATCGAATTTATAAACGTTGTTTATAAATGGAAAGATGGGATTTGAATCAAATTTATAAAGTTGTTTATAAATGAAAAGGATGGAATTTGAATCGAATTTATAAACGTTGTTTATAAATGAAAAGATGGGATTTGAATCAAATTTATAAAGTTGTTTATAAATGAAAAGGATGGAATTTGAATCGAATTTATAAATGTTGTTTATAAATGAAAAGATGGGATTTGAATCAAATTTACAAACGTTGTTTATAAATGGAAAGGTGGGATTTGAATTGAAGTTATAAACGTTGTTTATAAATAAATGCCGAGAATTCAAATGGACTTTGAATTTAATGAATTGAAATAGAGATTTGAATAATCGAATTCAAATGGAGTTTAACTATAGATTTGAATATAGAAATTCAAATAGACTTTAAACTATAGATTTGAATATAGAAATTCAAATGGACTTTAAACTATAGATTTGAATATAGAAATTCAAATGGACTTTAAACTATAGATTTGAATATAGAAATTCAAATGGACTTTAAACTATAGATTTGAATATAGAAATTCAAATGGACTTTAAACTATAGAATTTGCAAATAGGATTCAAATGAAGTTTAAATAAAAAGAATTCAAATAGAATTGATTTGGAATTTGAATAAGAAGTCGATAAGGAAACGAGAGTATGAGTATAATTAGAATTTGTTAATATGCAGTAAAAATATATTTGAACATGTCATGTTCAAATATGAAGGTGAAATAGACTGAAAAGTTAAGTAACAGATTTAATTAACAAATTGAGTTAAAACGATTGGTATAGTTAAAATAGATTGGACAGGTATAGACATACAGGAGACAGGTATGGAATAAAGTATAGAAGTGAAATAAATAGAATGCCCGACAAAAAGGTACGTGTTTAATTCATATATGAGATTTTATGCGCCGTATCGGCTAGCCGCTTGGCTTTTTCTTTTTCTTTTTGAGATAAGAAGGACCGGGAAAGCTATTTGAAATTTCCCGATGCTCCCGGTACAAAGGAGGTTATGGCGAATTTTTCCGGGAATTTAAGGAGATAGAATATTTTTAAGATAATTTGATAGTTAGAAATTAACATATCAAAATATATAGAAGTCGATAAGAAAACGAACTTAGAAATAGAATAGTATAATCAAAAAGGAAGACTAGGAATAAAATCTAGTAGGAATAGAAAGAGAAAATGTATATGTGTTTGAAGGTGAATAATCAGTTGTATGGTATTGGTTATTCGAGTAAGTAGTCTTGTCTGTTTTGACGTTAAATGTTATTCAGTCAAGGTCTGAGAGGTAATTATACCCCAACTTGGTTGATTTCATGATATACCGATAAGTAGCAAGATTCAGGCTCGAAGATCAATGTGGAATAAGAATTAGTTAAATACTGTATTTGGGTTGTCGTAACAATGTTTTACACAACATCTGTTTTAACCCAAATAAATGTAAGCTTGGAAATAGAATAATGAATATTTCCTAGTATAGAAAATAAAGGAAGGCGATATTCGGAAATGTTTTCCAATTAACGTAAAAGGCCAATATGGTTATTGAAAAATATTTGGTTAACAAATATTGATAAAGAAATAGAGAAGAGATTTAATTAATGGAATATTAATTAAAGGCTCAGTGATTGTTGGATGTTTAGATGAACACTTGTTTTATTCGATAGTTAAATCATCGACTATCGAAACACTTGTTTTTATTCGATAGTTAAATCACAGACTATCGAAGTTTTGACCATCGTTGTCAATATGGAGAGACCGGTTGGATTTTTATCCGAAGAACCACTCCATATCGGCAGTAGCGTGCGAATCAGATTATATAAAGATAATCGAAGACGGAGTAGAGTGCAAGGACTTTTTCTATTAATAGAAATTGTGCCTTCGATTCATCCTGTTCCTGGGTGACGTGTATGGATGAATGTCTGACAGAGTATTTCCAGAAAGGTCACGTACATTGATTTCTCCAATCGTACCAAGAGTGGAAGCGGAGGAGGAAACTTCTTTTAGCTGACACGTAATGTACTGTTGTAGACGTCAATTAGTGATTTTCGATGGATCTGACGATGTGACATTCGAAGTGAATCTGGTGAAATGATAAAGCGTAGCTTCTAGCCTCATCAACCGGTAAATGACAGAAATCGGGCAGGCAGCATGGCTATGTAGGTCGCACCTATTAGGGTGTATAATCACCTGATCTAGAGTTTCATTTACTTCTAAAAATCTATTGTCGATGCTGTCCCATTCGGGAAACGGTTGCTGATCCCAATCGTTGGTGATATACATTCGATACACTCAAGCGAAATGAGTGGTCGGTCATGTGCGGCCGAGTTGCAAGATGTTCTTGTTGAACTCGGTGTATTCTCCTCTAGAGATATACCAGCGGAAGGTGATTCCATACCTTGTCATAGTTAGAAATCCATTACCCAATACGTGCTTGCGGTTTTGATTGTATATATATGTGGAACGTGAGATGCAAACGTCCCACTAGATTGTTATCTACTTGATTTAGACATTATTATAATATCAAAAGAGTTTTGATATAAAGATAAATCAAGTGTTTGGATTCTCATAAGGGAAAACCCCGTTCCGTGTTATACGGCGTGGTCTTATGAGATATCATTTAGTTATCTGAAACTGTTTTAAACTGTTTACTCATACCAGTCCCATGACTGACCCGGAGTTTACTTTGTTGTTTTCCCTAAACTCTTGGGTGCCTAAATTTGTATGGGCAGTCAAGTAGTCAGGATTTTACAGATATACTGGAAGAGCTGGAGCAGGAGGCTTCAGGATCATATAGCTATAGTTTATTTCCGCGGTGTTGTAAGTATTGTACTCTGATAATGTATTGTATACATATAATGATTTATTTCAAGGATATGTTATCTATTATATGTTATTCATTCCGCTGTGAGATTCGTGTTACTCTGATGTTGTGTTCTTCTTCTTCTTCTATCCTAAGTTTCTATCTTATCTATCCTCACCCTCTAACTTCTTTCTATTAATGGTTCGAATTTCCGTGATATTTGGGGTTGGACTTGTGTTTTTGGTCAGCTCAAATTCTACCGGATTTTCGGGTCATTACAAATGGATTTCCAACTATGACAAGGTATGGAACCACCTTTTGCTAGTGTTCCTCTAGAGAGGAATACACTGGGTTCAACAAGAGCATCTTGCAACCCGGCCACACATGACCGACCACTCATTTCGCTGAGTGTATCGAATGTATATCACCAACGATTGGGATCAGCAACCGTTTCCCGAATGGGACAACATCGACAATAGATTTTTAGAAGTAAATGAAACTCTAGATCAGGTGATTATACACCCTAATAGGTGCGACCTACATAGTCATGTTGCCTGCCCGATTTCTGTCATTTCTCGGTTGTGAGGCTAGAGGCCATGCTTATCTCTGACAGATCACACGTTTATTCACTTTGAATGTCACATCGTCATACCCGCCACATCACAAATTGATTTCCCCAAAAATACCACGGGTATACAGCTAAGAGAAACGAATTCCTCCGCCACCAAACGTAAATACGTTTGAAGAGATCAACTTACACGATCTATTAAATATACTCTGTTAGACATTCTTCCATACAGGTTGTCTTGGGACTAGACAAACCGAAGGCACTATTCAGTAAAACCATCTTAGGCAATCTTTACCTAAGATTTATACAACAACTCTTGCACTTTTGTGACGGCCCGCCCCGCACCAACCGACATTTACTCCAAAGGTGCGCTGTACACATGTCCAGTTAGCATGGGACGGTCGCCAGAAGAAAAAGAAAGAAAAGAATGGGCTAATCAAGGAACCTGTAATATGTCTCACAGAGCATAGAAAAAAATATAATAATAACATACTTGACATAAAACAGGAGAGACAGTGCATAAGCTAAAAACCAGAACTGAGCATCATAGCAGCGGAAATCCAAAATATAGCTTATTACAACTTTTCAAACTGTCTCAAAGCAAAAGCAAGATAAAGGAGGTACACTACTAATGCCCAAGTAGCGACCACCAACGACACAGGGAGAATATCTATATATCATATGTGGAAGCCTCCTGCTCGCCTCCAAATCAGCTACTCGCGCATCACCAGCTAACCATAACCTGTCTCTAGTCTGCTCGTGTGAGCACCCAGAGTAATAAGAAGAGACATAAAACTCTGGGTCAGACATAAAGCCTGGTATGAGCGATAAGCATCTAAACAGAATAATAACAGGTATAATCCAATCATACCTGAACCTGGACCTGCAACCAAAGAGTTAGCACTACATACTGTACAACACTCTAAGGTGCCCTTTCAAATGGTGTAAAGATAACGGGGGTGGGGGTGTGAATGTCATAGTGATGTCAAACAATCCAGCATAGCAATCATCCTCACATCCCTCACTCAGTGCGTAAAGCATACGATATCCACTACTTTGGTCACCTAGTACTTTGGGCCATGACGGAATCCAATCCCGTGTAACTATCACTACAAGCCCACTATCCATCTCTCAGTGGTGAACCAAAGTTATGAATACCGACAACCCCTTTGCACATGTCCCGTAGCAAAGCCCAATCACGAAGTGAACTCATTGGTTCCCAACTGGATCCTGAGCTCTAACTTCCATTTGGACTACCTTTGCATCTCGGGTTTTAGTCTCCTCCTCTGGATCGGTCTTCATTCAGTTCGTAACCTCCTGGTTCAGTTCACAGTCACCAGCTCGTGGTCAAGCTCCAGGTCGTGATGATACTCCAGCTCGGATCGTGCTACCTTCGCCAGGTCGGATCGTGATATGCTCTCCAGGTCGGGTCGCCATCATCAGATCGTGCTTCATCAGTTCGTGGCACCCCTGTCAGGTCAGGTCGTGACACCCTGGTACTCATCGCATCGCGAGCTCCTTCATCCTCCTCTGGTTCGGATCGCGAGCTTGAAGTGACTCGTAGCATCAGTCCCTCGTTCGTGGCCTTCGAAGTGGAGCAGATCGTCATGGTGGTGCGGCTCGTGATGACTCTTCACGAATGGAGGGGATCGGATCGTGGAGATGGCATGCGATCGGGTGCTCTAGCGCGTGACGCGGTTCGAATTCGAGCTCATCCCACCATCAGATCGTGGTCCCCGGTCCGGGTCGTGGCACATAGGGGCGATCCGCGATCCGGTCCCTACACAGCTTCCCTGCGACTTGTTTCATGCCATTCGACGGCGTTTTCGACCAATCTAACACTTCTAAACAATCACAAAGCATACCATACAGTCATAGCAACATATAGTATCGACCCCAAACACCAAAACATAAATCATAGCATGTAAAATGGATCAAACATACCCAAAACCCCTTAAGCATGTTTAGGTAAAACTCACCATAGGATTAACAAAACTTAACCAAATTAACCCAAATTCATATCAGAGGTCTAAAATAATATTCCAGAATTTATGAACATTTTTCCAGATTTTTAACATGCACAAATTCACTAATCTTCGCTAATTACCATAATTAGCCTTAATTAGTGAAAAACAATGCAAATCACTCACCTTAGCAACAAACAAACTTTAGATCTGAAATAATCTCTGATTTGGATCCAATCCGTATGTGTTCCAGCAGCTCTCTCTCTGATTTGGTGCTACCCTTCCTTGATTTGAGGTAGTTTTGCTTAATCTTCGATTAGAAAGTGATTAGAGATGATTTGGGATGAAATTAGAAGGTGGAGGCCATTGCTAGAGCTTGAAGGAGGTAAGTGGCGGCTGGAAAAATGAGTCTAAAACCGAAATCCTAACCCAAGCAGCCCTTAAATACCCCAAATCCCGAAATCCCCCATTGGGCCTAGTTGCTAATCACCCGGTTAAGTCCGATTAGCTGTTTTTCACCTTCTAAACCTTGTTTCAGCCATATCTCCCAAACGGTAAGTCTGTTTGGCTAATGTAACCACTCTAGGGAAAGAGAAACCATCATTCGAATCCAATGGAAGTGGTTTCAGGTCAAAATTCCTTTCCAGTCAAAAGTTATGGCCAAAACAGTACCAACTAGGGGCAAAACGGTCATTTAAAAATTGACAAAAATCATGAACATGGGAAATGACCCCAATAATCGTCTCCCAAAGTTACATGACCATACGACTTCATATGTGAAAGAAATAAATATTCCACGATTCTATGATGCGTAGAATGCGGGTCGTTACACTCTCCCCCCCCCCCCCCCCCCCTTAAGAAATTTCGCCTCCGAAGTTCCCTAACTAAAACACACAAAGCGTTCCGCATGCCTATCAACCATAAAACAACAATCAACATGCAAAACAAGTCTATCCTAGCATGCGGTTTACTAACAAGGGAAGAAACTATCACTACCAAAACCTTACTAGGCAAAGAATTCTGGATAATTCTTCCTTATATCTTTCTCTGTTTCCCAAGTACGGTCTTTTTCATTCTCACCCCACTGGACTTTGACTAGTTTCACCGCCTTCCTGCGAAGCTGCTTCGTATCGTTCCCAACAATACGCATAGACTTGCGGTTCCCAACCGTCTCGAGTTCCACTTCGATGTTATCCAACTGATCAGGTGAAATAGCCACACTAGGGTCGTGCACGAATTTCCTTAACTGGGAAACATGAAATACGTTGTGAACTCCTGCCATCTTGTCAGCTAGCTCCACCTCATACGCCAAATTCCCAACTTGCTTGAGGACTGGGAATGGGCCAACAAATCTTGGTGCTAACCTACCTCTCCAACCAATCCGAATCACATTCTCTATGGAGAGATCTCGACGAACACCAAGTCGTTAACGAAGAATTCCAAATCTCTTTGTCTCTTATCGAGATAAGCCTTCTGCCTATCTTTATCCCTTCCCAATAGTATATCTGCTCTATGTCTCAATACATCTTGTTACCACTGGGACGTATAGTCAATTTCGGGTGATGATATGCTCTAAGCACTTCATCTCTTAGTCCATCTACGTTGGGTACAACTAGTCCCTTATTCTTTCGAAGCCACCCTTCTCGATCAAATCCTTACTTGATCATTCTCTTTCCATCGATACCCATCTCTACCCTAGAGATGGTTTCCAATAGATTAGGATCGTCCTTCTAACTGGAAACAATCCACTCAATCAAAATCGATCTAATCGTCAAGCTTACTAGCGTTTCTGAATCCAATTCAGTCTTAGGTCTGAAATCATATCCTGTGACATACTCTAGTTGCTTCCATCCTAGAAACAAAACCCCTAAACTGGCATGTCTCCTACTCAATGCAACTAGTACTGCACCCAAATCCTTTACTATGATCACTCTGCCCCATGGAGTCATGGCGACTCCACTGCACTGATCCATAGCCACTAGTCCTTTGCTATGTCCACTCTGCCCTATGAAGTCATAACAACTCCACTGCACTGGCTCATAGCCTTACTAATCCTTTACTATGTCCACTTTGCCCCTCGAGTCATGACGACTCTACTGCATTGGCTCATAGTCCAACTACAATCACTTTGTTCCCCATCACTGGAACCCTACAAGTGATAGTCTACTCAAGAGAAGAAAGATAGGAACAAACATAGCAACCATAACATCCGTCAAACAAATCCTATCTATCACATGCTAAAGTCATAAACACATCGACACCTACATGATTGGTCTAACCAATCCCAATATGTCGATTCTAGCATGTCTGGTCCAACCAACATCACTAACTAATGGAAGCCCAGCCTCCATGCATACACCGATGCCTACTTGACTGGTCCAACCAATCCCAGGCCAATGGAAGCCCCGCCTCCCTTCGGACTACCGTACGTCCAACGTACGTTTATCCTCCAAGGATAATTAAACTAATGGAAGCCCAGCCTCCAATCGTACTACCGTACGTCCAACGTACGTTTATCCTCCAAGGATAACTAGATCACGTCCAACGGATCCAAGGTAACGGGCATCCCCAAATACCCCTGCTTTTAGTCCTCCTAAAATACTTGAGTCCAACCCAAGTCTATCCATTATCTTGCTGCCCTCTCGAGTCCAACTCGAGCTGAATCCAATTCCTTGCAGCCTTCTCGAGTCCAACTCGAGTCCCTCTATAACTCAGACCCAGTCTTAAGTACCGACAAACTCTAGTCCAACGTGAGTCGTCTACCTATTGGTTGCATCAACGAACACCTATTTTCTTTTACGAGTTCAAGTCCAACTTGAATCGCTCTAATCTTCGTTGTATCATCCATGATCAACAAACACATCCTATTCCTTCAAAGTTCTACTATCCAATAGAGAACATCAACATAGGGTCCTAAACAATCCATTACTTTGCATCTTTCCCGAGTCCCACTCGAGCAATCTCATAACCCTATCGAGTCTAACTCTGGGCAGTCTATACCATTGAACAGTCTTATCATGTTCCGTCTGCCCATCACTCCTCGAGTAAACCAAGATATCATCCAATGAAAAATCACAACAGCTATTTACCCCTCATGCAACCCATCCTAGTCGAAATCGACATTCCCCAAGCACAAGCCCCAAAGGCCTAAACCAATATCAGACAAGCACCCAAGGAACATCTCCTCCGAGTTCGGACAATCCACATAAGGTGATACTAGCAAAACAATCTAGCACTAGAGTACTCATTTGCCTCCCAGAGACAACTAGAAATTATTACAACGATAACCTCTTAGCTTCCTTAGCTCCAGTTACTATCGCCATCACTAGGTAGGTACCTAATACCACCATATTCCTTTAGAGTAGATCGACTCCCCAAAATAACGCTAAACCCAGTAAAGCCCAAAACAAAGCAATCACAAGGAAACATACATCCATGACTCGATAAGACCACATTAACAAATCATGCCAAAACTAGTCGAACTACCAATCGGGTGTGTCACTACTAAAGATCTATCGACTAACTCAGGTTTGTCAAACAAAACCCGATCAAAACATCTTAAATAGAAAGCATACCTCGAATAACGACACATTTTTCCTTCTGCGCCGCAGTTGGGGCATTTGACGAAGAAGGAACAGCGTTGATAGCATACGCTTTCACAATCTGCTTCTCCCTAGGAGGTTGTGGGCAATCATCCTTGTGATGTCCAGCCTGGCCGCAGTTAAAGCACTTCCTTTCCCCAGGCTTTTCTCGACAATATCTGGCGTAATGGCCCCTTCTTGCCACAACTAAAGCATTCACCATCTTTCTTATTTTTCTTATTCTGACCATCCTTGGTTGGGTCCTGCATCCTCTTGTTCTGAGAATTCTTCTAGCCTTCACCGCCTGCTTGCGGCTTTGGCTCCTCTGTAGATGCCGTAGCAACTTCGGCCTTAGACTTAGGGAAAAGGCACTCTGACCTTAATGCCTTTCCTACAATAGACTCAAACGTCTCATCGATATGGTTTATAAGTCTTTCCCCCAAGTATCCATCCAAGCCAGTTATGAACTTCTCGTTCTTCTTTTCGACTGTATCGATAAGGGACCATCCATATTTCGATAAAGTGTCGAATTCAGCGATATACTCCGAGACTACTCTACCATTCTACTTAAGCTCCAAGAACTTCTTGAACAGTTCTGATTTATGAGCAGCTGGAATAAACTTATCACAAAAGTGAGTCTTAAACTGATTTCAAGTAACTTGTTCTTCTGGAGTAGCTGTTCTAATGGCATTCCACCAATTCATCGCTCGCCCTTGCAGCTGACGAGACGCTAGCCTTCTCTTCATCGCATCCTCAAGACCCAAGTCATCGAAGATACGATCACAGCTATCCAACCAATCCTGAACATATGTGGCCGACTCCGTTCCGTGGAACGGCTTCCCACCAAGGTTAGTGTAATCCTTGCACAACTTGGCGAAATCGACCCTAGGCGCCTGCAATACTGGACCACCACCATTTCCGGGATTGGGAACTGCTCCCTGAACATCTCTAAGCATGTCTCTCATGAAGTTAGTGAACATTGTCCTCATGTCAGGAGCATTCCCATGGTTGGTCCCTCTGCCAGCACCTCTAGGATATCAGCTCATCGTTAATCTGTAAAAGGGGAAACGATTAACGACCCCATAGTGGTGCTAGTGCAGTGCGACTTCATTCTTATACTATCAATAGTATATATATATATATATATAGCTTTTGAAAACCAATGTAATCACAAATACGCACTCTCATATACGTACTATCTCTCCCTAGTGTCTTTCCCTAGCTTAACTACGCAACCTAGAGCTCTGATACCAAGTGTGACGGCCCGCCCTGCACCAACCGACATTTACTCCAAAGGTGCGCTGTGCACATGTCCAGTTAGCACGGGACGGTCGCCAGAAGAAAAAGAAAGAAAAGAATGGGCTAATCAAGGAACCTGTAATATGTCTCACAGCGCATAGAACAAAATATAATAATAACATACTTGACATAAAACAGGAGAGACAGTGCATAAGCTAAAAACCAGAACTGAGCATCATAGCAGCGGAAATCCAAAATATAGCTTACTACAATTTTTCAAACTGTCTCAAAGAAAAAGCAAGATAAAGGAGGTACACTACTAATGCCCAAGTAGCGACCACCAACGACACAGGGAGAATATCTATATATCATACGTGGAAGCCACCTGCTCACCTCCAAATCAGCTACTCGCGCATCACCAGCTAACCATAACCTGTCTCTAGTCTGCTCGTGTGAGCACCAGAGTAATAAGAAGAGACATAAAACTCTGGGTCAGACATAAAGCCTGGTATGAGCGATAAGCATCAGAATAATAACAGGTATAATCCAATCATACCTGAACCTGGACCTGCAACCAAAGAGTTAGCACTACATAATGTACAACACTCTAAGGTGCCCTTTCAAATGGTGTAAAGATAACGGGGGTGGGGGTGTGAATGTCATAGTGATGTCAAACAATCAAGCATAGCAATCATCCTCGCATCCCTCACTCAGTGCGTAAAGCATATGATATCCACTACTTTGGTCACCTAATACTTTGGGCCATGACGGAATCCAATCCGGTGTAACTATCACTACAAGCCCACTATCCATCTCTCAGTGGTGAACCAAAGTTATGAATACTGACAACCACTTTGCACACGTCCCGCAGCAAAGCCCAATCACGAAGTGAACTCATTGGTTCCCAACTGGATCCTGAGCTCTAACTTCCATTTGGACTACCTTTGCATCTCGGGTTTTAGTCTCCTCCTCCGGATCGGTCTTCATTCAGTTCGTAACCTCCTGGTTCGGTTCGCAGTCACCAGCTCGTGGTCAAGCTCCAGGCCGTGATGATACTCCAGGTCGGATCGTGCTACCTTCGCCAGGTCGGATCGTGATATGCTCTCCAGGTCGGGTCGCCATTATCGGATCGTGCTTCATCAGTTCGTGGGGTGCCCCTGTCGGGTCGGGTCGTGACACCCTGGTACTCATCGCATCGCGAGCTCGTTCATCCTCCTCTGGTTCGGATCGCGAGCTTGAAGTGACTCGTAGCATCAGTCCCTCATTCGTGGCCTTCGAAGTGGAGCAGATCGTCATGGTGGTGCGGCTCGTGATGACTCTTCACGAATGGAGGGGATCGGATCGTGGAGATGGCATGCGATCGGGTGCTCTAGCGCGTGACGCGGTTCGAATTCGAGCTCATCCCACCATCGGATCGTGGTCCCCGGTCCGGGTCGTGGCACATAGGGGCGATCCGTGATCCGGTCCCTGCACAGCTTCCCTGCGACTTGTTTCACGCCATTCGACGGCGTTTTCGACCAATCTAACACTTCTAAACAATCACAAAGCATACCATACAGTCATAGCAACATATAGTATCGACCCCAAACACCAAAACATAAATCATAGCATGTAAAATGGATCAAACATACCCAAAACCCCTTAAGCATGTTTAGGTAAAACTCACCATAGGATTAACAAAACTTAACCAAATTAATCCAAATTCATATCAGAGGTCTAAAACAATATTTCAGAACTTATGAACATTTTTCCAGATTTTTAACATGCACAAATTCGCTAATCTTCGCTAATTACCATAATTAGCCTTAATTAGTGAAAAACAATGCAAATCACTCACCTTAGCCACAAACAAACTTCAAATATGAAATAATCTCTGATTTGGATCCAATCCGTATGTGTTCCAGCAGCTCTCTCTCTGATTTGGTGCTACCCTTCCTTGATTTGAGGTAGTTTTGCTTAATCTTCGATTAGAAAGTGATTAGAGATGATTTGGGATGAAATTAGAAGGTGGAGGCCATTGCTAGAGCTTGAAGGAGGTAAGTGGCGGCTGAAAAAATGAGTCTAAAACCGAAATCCTAACCCTAGCAGCCCTTAAATACCCCAAATCCCGAAATCCCCCATTGGGCCTAGTTGCTAATCACCCGGTTAAGCCCGATTAGCTGTTTTTCACCTTCTAAACCTTGTTTCAGCCACATCTCCCAAACGGTAAGTCTGTTTGGCTAATGTAACCACTCTACGGAAAGAGAAACCATCATTCAAATCCAATGGAAGTGGTTTCAGGTCAAAATTCCTTTCCAATCAAAAGTTATGGCCAAAACAGTACCAACTAGGGGTAAAACGGTCATTTAAAAATCGACAAAAATCATGAACATGGGAAATGACCCCAATAATCGTCTCCCAAAGTTACATGACCATACGACTTCATATGTGAAAGAAATAAATATTCCACGATCCTATGATGCGTAGAATGCGGGTCGTTACAACTTTACTCCATCTTCAATTATCTTTGGCATATATGATTCGCAACGCTTATGCCAATACGGAGTGATTTTTCGGATAATAATCCAACCGGTCTCTCCATATTAACAACGCTAAAATGGTCAAAAACTTCGATAGTCGGTGAGTTAACTACCCAAGAAAAACACGTGTGCAAACAACGATATCATTTCCACATGGAAATCATATCAATCAATCATCATTTAACATTTATCTCTTTAGTTCATTAATTTACTTATCTCCTGTTTCCATATATTCAACATTTCTTATTTCTATTATCAGAAAACATTTCTGACTTCTTATTTGGAAAACATTTCCAAAACTCCTTCACTATCAAACTTTACCATTCCTTAGTTAAGAAGGAAGTCAATCAAGTTGGGGTATAATTACCTCTCAGACCTTAACTGAACAACGTTTTAACTTCAAAATAGTCAAAGTTTATCTTTTATATCCTTAACAAACTTCCTTACGAAACTCTCGGATTCTATTTACGAATCCACTTCTTTATTGAAAACATTGGTTATAATGAAAATGTTATAATCCCTACTTTCGAAATATCTAACTTCAATTATAACTTTTATTCTTTAATGTGAATAAATAAATAAACCCCTAATTTATAAATAAATAAATCTTGATTTAAACACCGAAAAGTATAAGTACTTTCCCGAATTCGATATAATCGAATTCGACGATTAACTCTCTTTGAGTAATCTCTATTTGAATAACTCTTCTTTGAATAACCTATATTCGATTATCCCTCTTCTAATAACTTATATTAGATTAACTCACTCTTTCGAATAAACTATATTCGATATCTTTCTTTCGAATACGCTATATTCGATTTAACTCCTTTCGAATAAACTATATTCGATTTAACTCCTTTCGAATAAACTATATTCGATAATCTCACTTTCGAATAACTAAATTCGATTAACTCCCTTCAATTAACTAATAATCGATAACTCCTTTCGATTAACTAATAATCGATTAACTCCTTTCGATTAACTAATAATCGATAAATCCTTTCGATTAACTAATAATCGATAATTCCTTTCGATGAACTAATAATCGATAACTCCTTTCGATTAACTAATAATCAATTAACTCGACTCGATTAACTTGGTTCGACTAACTTGGTTTGACTAACCATACTCGATTAACTCCTAACTTAACTTATTTAACTCAACTTGATTAACTCGACTCATTTAACTCAACTTGATTAACTCGACTCATTTAACTCAACTGATTAACTCTAACTGGTTAACTTTAACTCTAATCGATTAACTCTAACTGGTTAACTCTAACTGGTTAACTTTAACTCTAATCAATTAACTCTAACTGGTTAACATTAATTCAAATCGATTAACACTAACTAGTTAAGTCTAACTCTAATCGATTAACTCTTATCAAATAACTAATATTCGATTAACTCATTTCGATTTAACCGACATCGATTTACTCCTTTCGATTAAACTAACATCGATTCTCCTTTCGATTAGACTATAATTGATAACCCCTTTAAATTAAACTAATCGATAACTCCTTTCGATTAACTAATCGATAACTCCTTTCCTTTAGCTCTATTCGAATAAACTATATTCGATACTCCTTTTAAATTTATTCAAATAACTAAATTCGATAACTCCTTTTAACTTTATTCGAATAACTAAATTCGATAACTCATTTTAACTTTATTCGAATAAATAAATTTGATAACTCCTTTTTCGACTAACTCTAATCAATTTATTCTAATTCGATTAACTCTATTTAATTACGCTATTGGTTAACACTAACTGATCAATTCTAACTGGTCAACCCTAATTGATTAACTCTAACTCATTTACTCTATTACATTAACTCCTTTGATTAACTCCTTTGATTAATTCCTTTGAATTAACTCCTTTGATTTATCTCCTTTGATTAATTCCTTTGAATTAACTCCTTTGATGTATTCCTTTTCTATTTGTTTACTTAACAAATAACTATTCCCTTTTCAATTCTATTTATTTAACAAATAAATATTTCTTTTATCTTTCCTATTTATTTAACAAATAAATATTTCTTTTATCTTTCCTACTTATTAACAAATAAATATCTCCTTTATAACATTCTATTTATTTCCTACAAATAAATATTTCCATTTATTCTATTGGTAAATGTTTTACAAATATTTCCTTTTAAAATCTATTTGTAAATGTTTTACAAATAATCCTTTTTTTTCTATTCTATTTGTAAATGTTTTACAAGTATTTCTCTCTCTATTTGTTTTTGCAAATATCTTCCTTTGTATTTGTTTTACAAATATATTTCCTTTTCAACTATTTGATTCTATAATCATCTCCTTTTAAAAATCATTTTTCCCTTTTATATATAAAACCATTGATTTTATATAATAACTTATTTTCAAAATATACTTTGAAAATCCCCTTTCTACATGTCAGTATTCCTTACGGTATTTAAAATACCATATCACAATGATCGATATCATTTAAACACACACAATCATCATCAACATATTTTGTATCACATCATATATTACAATATATGAAAAAAGTAAAATAAATGTTGAGGAATCCAGTTAGATTCCTCCAACGTATTTCCCTGCATCACATATGTTAAAACAATATAATAACATCGATTTCATTTCGATATGAAATATTCTGATAAACAGAATCAATATTTAATTAACGATTCATATATATATATATCGTTATCTATAATTTCAACCGATACACAAGCAATTCAACCAAACAGTTAACACACAACAATCAACAGATAATTATCAGTTCTAAGCATACGTTATAAAAATATAACTGTTCAGAGTTGGTGAGTTTTACTCGCTTTGGAAGTTCATCGTTAAAGAACGATAAACTGTTTATTTGATTTGAGTCAAACAATTTATTTCTCCATAAATTCAAACGAGCTCCAATCGACTTCCAGTCAGTTCCATGTTGTTGCTCCCATCCATACAATACCAGCGGATCTTGTTTTGTCGGATTCTGATATCGTATGCGAAAGTTATTGGTTTTACAAGTTGTACCTTATTTAATTTAAACAGAAACTTAATACAATAAAATAAAGGGCCTCACCCCTCTCAAAACCGGCCCATCCTCTTTTAAAATCCCATGGCCCATTCTTTCTTCTTCCCCGATGATAATGAACGCAGGTGCTCCTCCCAAACACACACACCATAGCCGATTATCTACCCACAACCGTTCCTCTATCTCACCATGAAAATCAAATTCAAAACCATCGGTGCTCTCCTCTTCCTTCCCTCTTGCTCCTCATACCCTTTTCCTTCATCTCGCACCCTCCATCTCAAATGCAACAGGGTAAATCCCTCTGCAGGATGCAACATCAACTGGAACAGAATCCCACCCATGTCCTCTACGTGATGCTACAAACCACCACAAACTCAAATCCAACCTCAACTTCTCGAATCAACGCCCCAAAATCATACGAAACCTAATCCTAGCTCGCCATAACAAAACTCGCCGAAATAAACTGACGTCGAACCCTTCATGATGGGTACAGGTATGAAGATAAAAGCCCGAGGATCGCTAATATACATCAATGATGGTTTATGGGCATTGATTTTATTTTATGTGGATTTTAGAAGAGGGGCGAATGGGTTTTTGGAAGAACGATGCTGGCGGCTCAGCTTTTACCAAATGAAGAAATGGAAGTTAGGTTTTAAGATGTTGAGGTGTTTATATGAGGGGTTTAGATATTTTTATCTTGATTATTATATTAATATTTATTCTTACGCTATCAATATTTATTGTTAAAAATCTCTGTGATCACACCCGATACCCAAAAATCATGTAAATGGACATATAAGTAGAGTTCGACATTACGGTCCCAACGAAACTGGTTTCATCGAATTCCAACTTCGTTTTCTCACACAGCGTATTTTTAAAGGTCAAATTATCGACTGTATTTCACATTAAAATCGCCCACGGCCACATACTGACTTCAAAAATCACGGAAATTTAAATCTAACAATAATTTAACATTGCGGATCTAAGGAAATTAGTTTTGTCGAATTCCGACTTCGTTTGCAAAAGTGGCTATTTTTAAAGCTCTAAATAACCCATTTAAATGTATAAATATATTTAAATATGATTAAATTAAATATAAATAAATTTATATTATCGTATATATTCACAGTGGAATACCATAGAGCTCCCGAATAATCCTATATGGATTTTTAACTCGATATATCATCATCAGAGTTACATCGATATTTAATTTATATTTTAAATCCTTTTTAAAATATAAATAAATCGTTATGGTTATGGCGCAGTTTTTCTGAGAATTTGATTTGGACATAAATAAAAATCTACACGACAAAATCCTGATTTTTCTCTTCCACTAGAAAAATATACTTCACCAGCTCCGTATGTTTCTTGTTTCACAGAAATCCGATTTAAAACGAACCATGTACATTCAGTTGAAGGTCAGATCGCCAAATAGCGAACTACTGTGACATTACGGGCACGATTATAATTATATTATAAACTGTATGTTCAACTGTCATCGATTGAATATATTTGTTCATATAATTCAACTCTAAACTGAACTATATATTTTAAATAATCCAATTTACACTATATTTTGAATTCCACTATTTTTGATTATTTCTGAATTAAATATTATTATTCCATTGTTTAATATTAATTAAATATTCATCTTAATTTAACTCAAGTTATTGATATCGCCAAATCTATATTAAATAAATAAATAAATAAATTATTCAATAGCTAAAAATGCGGGTCATTACAATCTTTCCCCCTTAAAATAATTTCGCCCTTGAAATTGCTAAGGTAGAAAACAAACCCTATCGAATGGACAGACTTATTTGTTCACTTCTCAACTTTAGTTTCCACTGGACTAATTTAATTTTAATTAAATTATTAATTCAATTCTATTAACGAATATTTTCAAAAATCCTGAAAATTTTCTAACACCTTAACTTTTCAAAAAATTTCGCCAGCACCTCCTTTGTACTGGTCAATAGGTCAAACTCCAATTCGCCTCTCTGGGCCATCTCCAACCCAAAAGAAAATCAAACAGCCAAGCAGCTTGCCAATTCGGCTCATAAATCCCATGCTTATATTAAATATAAACTTATACCTTTTTGTCGGCCATATCAACTCTATTACTTCCATATGCTATCAACTTAGCATATACCAATGTTATCCCAATCAAGTTCTGATCAATTTATCCTCAGCACGGCTATTCGCTTATATTCAAAGCAAATCCCATTTCAACTCAAGTTCAATTCTTGATTCCAAACTCTTAACTTGATTATCCAATCACATTTCAAATTCAATTTTCACAAATCCAATCTTATTCGATTTCAATTCAATTTCAATTACCACTTAACTGGCTTTACTTTAATCCCAATTTGCTTTCACAAGTATTATTAAACTGTTTTTTTTATTTTAACCAATCTCTGCTTGGGAATTTTCAAATAGCTTACCTTTTCAAAAGTCAAATATTCCTTTTCAGGATTCAAAACAATCTTGTTTCCTCAAACAATTCAAAAACAAAATCTTTGGTAGCAACCCGTCACTTAGAACTCGGAAATGAACATTGATTATGCTGCAGTCATTATCAGAATTATTTTCCAGTTATCGAAGTGAGTTCAATACTATATCACTTTCAAAATCATTCTTAGACACTTTTATTTTGAAATCAGTTCAAAATATCATTCACAAATGCTTGGAATACAATTCAAAATCTCCCAGGATCTTAAAATTTACATATATTTAATCCAAACCTGTTAACAAACCCTTATTCAAATTACCAGGGTTCCAATTTCACTTCTGATTTTAATTTTAGATTTACTTCATCTCGTAACACTTATACGAATTCTGATTGGTTATTTACATAACCGTTTCAATTATAATCTTATTCAATTATAATGACAACCAATATATCCAATATATTATAATCATTTCAATATCAATTTTTGATATTAAAATATAATTTGGGTAAAATTATTTCATTTACCCTCTTTTCAAAACATACCATGTCGGTTCATCGTATTCAAGTGTTTAGTAACTCCTATCGATACGGTGGATCAAACTGATCGACCAGAAATTCATAAGGCACTCAATCAATAAATCTCCACAATATAAAACCATTTTATATTGAATAACAAATACGCTCTCGTATATATACACTCAACTCAATACTACTAACCCTATCTCTACCGAGTTACGCCACAGAGCCAAGGTAAATCACTTAACTTAAGCTCTGATACCAACTGTCGTGTCCTGAAATTCCAGTCCCATTTGAGCTGACCAAATAACACAAGTCCAACCCCAATTGCACCGGAAAATAGAAAATTAATGGATAGAAAATAGAGGGTGAGGAAAGATAAGATAGAAACTTAGAATAGAAGAAGAAGAAGAAGAACATACAACATCAGAGTAAACACGAATCTCACAGCGGAACGAATAAATATATTTCATAACATAACTTTGAAATACAAATCTGTACTTGAATATACATATCATTTCCAAAGTATAACACTTACAACACAGCGGAAATAAACAATAACTATATGATCCTGAAGCCTCCTGCTCCAGCTCTTCAAGTATCTATAAATCCCGACTACTTGACTGCCCGTATAAAATTGGGCACCCAAGAGTTTAGGGAAAACAAAACAAAATAAACTCCGGGTCAGTCATGGGACTGGTATGAGTAAAACAGTTTAAAACAGTTTGAGAACAAGTAAATGATATCTCATAAGACCACACTATATAACGGAACGGGTTTTTCCCTTATGAGAATCCAAAATATCTTTATATCAAAACTCTCATGATATTATTATAATGTCTGTCAATCACAATATAATAATCATCTAGCAGAAACGCTTTCATCTCACGTTCTACATATATAGTATACAATCAAAACCGCAAGCACGTATTGGGTAATGAATTTCCAACTATGACAAGGTATGGAACCACCTTTCTCTAGTGTACCTCTAGAGAGGAATACACTGGGTTCAACAATAACATCTTGCAACCCGGCCACACATGACTGACCACTCATTTCGCTGAACGTATCGAATGTATATCACCAACGGTTGGGATCAACAACTGTTTCCCGAATGGGACAGCATCGACAATAGATTTTTAGAAGTAAATGAAACTCTAGATCAGGTGATTATACACCCTAATAGGTGCGACCTACATAGCCATGTTGCCTGCTCGATTTCTGTTATTTCCCAGTTGTGAGGCTAGAGGCCACGCTTATCTCTGACAGATCACACATTTATTCACTTTGAATGTCACATCGTCATACCCGCCAAATCACAAATTGATTTCCCCAAAAATACCACGGGTATGGAGCTAGGAGAAACGAATTCCTCCGCCACCAAACGTAAATACGTTTGAAGAGATCAACTTACACGATCTATTAAATATACTCTGTTAGACATTCTTCCATGCAGGTCGTCCTGGGACTAGACAAACCGAAGGTACTATTCAGTACAACCATCTTAGGCAATCTTTACCTAAGATTTATACAACATCCCTTGAACTTTACTCCGTCTTTAATTATCTTTCGCATATATGATTCGCAATGCTTATGCCAATACGAAGTGGTTCTTCGGATAATAATCCAACCGGTCTCTCCATATTAACAACGTTAAAATGGTCAAAAACATCGATAGTCGGTGAGTTAACTATTAGAGAAAAACACGTGTGCAAACAACGATATCGTTTCTAGATGGAAATCATATCGATTAATCATCAATTAACATTTATCTCTTTAGTTCATTAATTTACTTATCTCCTGTTTCCATATATTCAACATTTCTTATTTCTATTATCAGAAAACATTTCTGACTTCTTATTTGGAAAACATTTCCAAAACTCCTTCACTATCAAACTTTACCATTCCTTAGTTAGGAAGGAAGTCAATCAAGTTAGGGTATAATTACCTCTTAGACCTTAACTGAACAACGTTTTAACTTTGAAATAGTCAAAGTTTATCTTTTAAATCTTTAACAAACTTCCTTACAAAACTCACAGATTCTATTTACGAATCCACTTCTTTATTGAAAACATTGGTTATAACGATAACGTTATAATCCCTACTTTCGAAATATCTAACTTAAATTATAACTTTTATCCTTTATGTGAATAAACAAATAAACCCCTAATATATAAATAAATAAATCTTGATTTAAACATCGAAAAGTATAAGTACTTTCCCGAATTCGATATAATCGAATTCGACGATTAACTCTCTTCAAGTAATCTCTATCTGATTAACTCTTCTTAGAATAACCTATATTCGGTTATCTCTCTTCGAATAACTTATATTAGATTAACTCGCTCTTTCGAATAAACTTTATTCGATCTCTTTCTTTCGAATACGCTATATTCGATTTAACTCCTTTCGAATAAACTATATTCGATAATCTCACTTTCGAATAAGTAAATTCGATTAACTCCCTTCGATTAACTAATAATCGATAACTCCTTTCGATTAACTAATAATCGATTAACTAATAATCGATAACTTCTTTCGATTAACTAATAATCAATAACTCCTTTCGATTAACTAATAATCGATTAACTCGAATCGACTAACTTGGTTTGACTAACTATACTCAATTAACTGAACTTGACTAACTTAACTTATTTAACTCAACTTGATTAACTCGACTCATTTAACTCAACTTGATTAACTCAACTCATTTAACTCAACTGATTAACTCTAATCGATTAACTCTGACTGGTTAACTCTAATTGGTTAGCTTTAACTCTAATCGATTAACTCTAACTGGTTAACTTTAACTCTAATCGATTAACTCTAACTGGTTAACTCTAACTCTAATTGATTAACTCTAATCAAATAACTAATATTTGATTAACCCATTTTGATTTAACCAACGTCGATTTACTCCTTTCGATTAAACTAACATCGATTCTCCTTTCGATTAGACTATAATTGATAACCCCTTTCGATTAAACTAATCGATAACTCCTTTTGATTAACTAATCGATAACTCCTTTCCTTTAGCTCTATTCGAATAAACATTCGATACTCCTTTTAACTTTATTCAAATAACTAAATTCGGTAATTCCTTTTAACTTTATTCGAATAACTAAATTCGATAACTCCTTTTAACTTTATTCGAATAACTAAATTTGATAACTCCTTTTTCGACTAACTCTAATCGATTTAATCTAATTCGACTAACTCTATTTAGTTACTCTATTGGTTAACTCTAACTGATCAATTCTAACTGGCCAACCCTAATTGATTAACTCTAACTCATTTACTCTATTCAATTAACACCTTTGATTTATTCCTTTGAATTATCTCCTTTGATTAATTCCTTTGAATTAACTCCTTTGATTTATCTCCTTTGATTAATTCCTTTGAATTAACTCCTTTGATTTATTCCTTTTCTATTTGTTTACTTAACAAATAACTATTCCCTTTTCAATTCTATTTATTTAACAAATAAATATTTCTTTTATCTTTCCTATTTATTTAACAAATAAATATTTCTTATATCTTTCCTATTTATTAACAAATAAATATCTCCTTTATAACATTCTATTTATTTCCTATAAATAAATATTTCCATTTAATCTATTTGTAAATGTTTTACAAATATTTCCTTTTAAATTCTATTTGTAAATGTTTTACAAATATTCCATTTTTCTATTCTATTTGTAAATGTTTTACAAGTATTTCTCTTCCTATTTGTTTTTGCAAATATCTTCCTTTGTATTTGTTTTACAAATATATTTCCTTTTCAACTCTTTGATTTTATAATTATCTCCTTTTAAAAATCATTTTTCCCTTTTATATATAAAATCCATAGATTTTATATAATAATTTATTTTCAAAATATACTTTGAAAATCCCCTTTCTACATGTCAGTATTCCTTACGGCATTTGAAATACCAAATCACAATGATCGATATCATTTAAACACACATCATCATCATCAACATATTTTGTATCACATCATGTATTACAACAAATGAAAACAGTAAAATAAATGTTGAGGAATCCAGTTGGATTCCTCCAACCTGTTTCCCAGCATCACAAATGTTAAAACAATATAATAATATCGATTTCATTTCGATATGAAATATTCTGATAAACAGAATCAATATTTAATTAACGATTCATATATATATATATATATATCGTTATCTATAATTTCAACCAATACTCAAGCAATCCAACCAAACAGTTAACACACAACAATCAACAGATAATTATCAGTTCTAAGAATACGTTATAAAAATATAACTGTTCAGAGTTGGTGAGTTTTACTCACTTTGGCAGTTCATCATTAAAGAATGATAAACTGCTTGTTGGACTTCCATTTAGTTCCATGTTGTTACTCCCGTCCATACGATCCCAGCGGATCTTGTTTTTCAGATACTGATATCGTATGCGAAAGTTATTGGTTTTACAAGTTGTACCTTATTTAATTTAAATAGAAACTTAATACAATAAAATAAACGGGCCTCACTCCTCTCAAAACCAGCCCATCCTCTTTCAAAATCCCACGACACATTCTTTCTCCTTCCCCGATGATAATGAACGCAGCTGCTCCTCCCAAACACACACACCATAGCTGATTATCTACCCACAAGTGTTCCTCCATCTCACCATGAAAATCAAATTCAAAATCATCGGTGCTCTCCTCTTCCTTCCGTCTTGCTCCTCATACCCTTTTCCTTCATCTCGCACCCTCCATCTCAAATGCGACAGGGTAAATCCCTTCATAGGATGCGACACCAACTAGAACCGAATCCCACCAATCTCCTCTACGAGTCGCTACAAACCACCACAAACTCAAATCCAACCTCAACTTCTCGAATCAACGCCCCAAAATCATACGAAACCCAACCCTAGCTCGCCATAACAAAGCTCGTCGAAATAAACTAATGTCGAACCCTTCATGATGGGTACGGGTATGAAGATAAAAGCCCACTAATATACATCAATGATGGTTTATGGGCACTGATTTCAATTTATGTGTAGTTTAGAAGAGGGGCGAATGTGTTTTTGGAAGAACGATGCTGGTTGCTCAGCTTTTACCAAATGAAGAAATGGACGTTAGGTTTTAAGATGTTGAGGTGTTAATATAGGAGGGTTTAGATATTTTTATCTTGATTATTATATTAATATTTATTCTTACGCTATCAATATTTATTGTTAAAAATCCCTATGATCACACCCGATACCCAAAAATCATGTAAATGGACAAATAAGTAGAGTTCGATATTACGGTCCCAACGAAACTGGTTTCGTCGAATTCCGACTTCGTTTGCTCACACAACGTATTTTAAAGGTCAAATTATCGACTGTATTTCATATTAAAATCGCCCACGGCCACATACTGACTTCAAAAATCACGGAAATTGAAATCTAACAATAATTTAACATTGCGGCTAGTTTCGTCGAATTCTGACTTCGTTTGCAAAAGTGGCTATTTTTAAAGCTCTAAATAACCCGTTTAAATACATAAATATATTTAAATATGATTAAATTAAATATAAATAAATTTATATTATCGTATATATTCACAGTGGAATACCATACAGCTCCCGAATAATCCTATATGGATTTTTAGCTCGATATTTCATCATCAGAATTACATCGATATTTAATTTATATTTTAAATCCTTTTTAAAATATAAATAAATCATTATGGTTATGGCGGTGTTTTTCTGAGATTTTGATTTGGACATAAATAAAAATCTACACGACGAAATCCCGATTTTTCACTTCCACTAGAAAAATATAATTCACCAGCTCCGTACGTTTCTAGTTTCATAGAAATCCGATTTAAAACGAACCCTATACATTCAGTTGAAGTTCAGATCGCCAAACAACGAACTACCGTGACGTTACGGGCACGATTATAATTATATTATAAACTATACATTCAACTGTCGTTGATTTAATATATTTGTTCATATAATTCAACTCTAAACTGAACTATATATTTTAAATAATCCAATATACACTATATTGTGAATTCCACTATTTTTGATTATTTCTGAATTAAATATTATAATTCCATTATTTAGTATTAATTAAATATTCATTTTAATTTAACTCAGGTTATTGATATCGCCAAATCGATATCGCCAAATCGATATTAAATAATTAAATAAATTATTATTCGACAGCTCAAAATGCGAGTCATTACATTGGGGGTTCGAACCCCGGCGGTAGCATAATTTTTATCTTTGTTTTAGAGAGGGCCAACTGAACATGCAAATATATGTACGTATACAAATTCAAAATTTGAAAGGATAAGAACGTACGTATAAGGAAATAAAGAAAATATATGTATATATATGAGTATATATATATATATGCATAAATATATGTTTACAAAAGATAAAATTCAAGATAAGGCTACAGTCAATGAAATATGGAAAGAATCAAATAACGATGCAACATCGTTTGAATTTTGAAAATAAAACGAAAATTGTGCGTATATATATACGCATAAAATGGTCGGTAGTGTAACTGTATACATAAAAGAATATCTCATGTGAATAAAACAGTTAAATAAATTCCAGAAATTCAAAAGTTCAAAAATCAAATTTCTACACCAAAACAATTCAAACATTCGAAATTCGAATTTTTGCGCCAAAACAGCTTGCGGGACCCAATGCTGACTCAGCGCTGCGTGTACGATAAGATTTGGCTAGATTCATCTGCGAACCTGGACTATTTTCTTAACTGGGTTCAATGATGACTCCATGTTGCGTGTACGATAAGGTCTTGAGCACCTATATAAACACCCCTAAGGCTACAGTTTTCTTTACACATCTTCATTATGTCTATACTCTTCCCTAATTCATATCAAAATAAATCAAAGACGGGGTTATGCAACTCAAGTTCTTCGCTAGAATTCAAGTAGAGTATCAAAGGCTAATTCAACGACTTCAACAACAATTTTCTAAGAATCAAATCTAAATTAGAGGATCGATAATCTACGTCAAGGGATAGCTTTTCAGTTTCAGAAATCAGATCCTAGAATTCAAGATCCGTTCTTAAATCAGTGAGTGGGATTACAATACACTTCATGCATAATAGTATTATTATCGTTCGTCATTCCTCTGTTAAAATTCATGTTGCAATTTAAAATAATCTTTGTATGCTTAGTATATTCCTCTTCCTTATTCTTCCTTTTTATTTTTGAAACTTTGGCTACCTTCGAGCCAAGGTCATCAATGCGTAAATTATAGTTATTTGGGAAGAGCTTGAGATTTAATCGATGAATTAGGCAATTTGGGTAAAAAGATTATTACACGAATTGTTGTTAAGTAAAGTAGAAATGGGTTAAGTAGCACTTGACATATGAATAAGCTTAACCAACATATGAGCAATGATAGCAACCTGTTAGGAACACATGTATGGGAAACTGGAATAATAGGTATAGCCTATTAACAGGATTATAAGCATGAACATAAATTGGGGTTTTTGGGTAAAGCTTGAATTTGAGACTTGAAAATTGGATATGCCGTTAAGATCCTAGAAACATAATTAAAAATGGAATATGTTGAACAAACCATGTTTTTATGTAATTATGGAACTCGACACATAACATGAAATTGACAATAGTGGCATAACTTGAACATGAACATGCTTGTGAATTGGTAATTGACATTTGATATCTAGAATGAACATGAACATGCTTGTAAATTTATAATTGGCCTATGACACCTAGAATAGACATGAATTGTTAATTAGCTAAACATGAAACATGGCTAACTCGAGGTTAGCATGAGTTTGCGGTGTATTCCTGCCCGGAACCGCCTGACACATCCAGTGACCGCAAACAATAGGTTCTAATGTGAGAAGTTAGTCATAACGTGCTTGAAACCCAAGGTTAGATTGAGTTGTGGTGTAATCTTGCTCGGAACCAACCGGCACATCCAGTGACCGCAACAGTAGGTCTAATGTGAGAGGTTGGACATTAATAATTAATTAATGCTAATGACACATGCTAGTATGGTAAGGTTAAGTCAACATGAAACACTAGACAACACTTAACCAATTTGACATGATATATGGGTGGGTTAAGTCAACGTGAACCGCTAGATAACACTTAACCAATTTGACATGATATATGGGCGGGTTAAGTCAACATGAACTGATAGAGAACACTTAACCATTTTAGTATGGTACGTGGGTTGAATTAAATACGTGATTGGGGGTTAAGACAACTTGGAGACATGGGCAAACTTAACCAATATAACAATATCAAAGCAAGGAAAAGTGGGGAATGATAAGATTAAATAATAGATAAACTTATCCTATGGATAAGAAATGAATATGACTTAAGATGTAATACAAGACTCGAAGGGTGGGACGACTTATACCATGAAATAAGTTAATCTAAGCTGGAAATGTGGGAAAACACCCGTACGCTATCATTTGATAAAGAGAACTTAAGTCATGCTTGAATTCATTGATAAACCTTAGTTAAAGGGAACTAAGTAGCAAACCTCTGTTAAAGAGAACTAAGTAACAGAAACAAGTATCAAATCTTGGTTAAGAGAACCAAGTAATAAACCTTAGTTGAGAGGATTAAGTTGTAAACCTTAGTTATGAAAACGAACAATTAAGAGAACTAAGTAGTAAACCTTAGTTAAGAGGACTAAATAGTAAACCTTAGTTAAGAAAGCTAACGATTCAGGAAACTAAGTAGTGAACCTTAGTTAAGAAAGCTAACGATTTATGAAACTAAGTAGTAAACCTTAGTTAAGAGAACTAAGTAGTAAACCTAGTCAAGAAAGCCAAGTAGAACACGAGGAGGAGCGAACGTCCATCTGATCATGAAGAAGGCTCCAACGAACTGGGTTACGAAGCAGCGGCTTCGAGGGGATGTGAGGGTACTCTTGGTATCCCTCTGTGAGGTTGCAGATGATCCTCCTGGGCTCACAGAGGTTAAGGTCTGCATTATAAGAGCCAAGGGTATCCCTTGGTTGCAATATAAGCAACCTAAAGACTAGGATGGGTCAGCGTGAGGCGGCGATGTCTTGTTTAGCCCTATGATAGCACATCGTCATCTACCTACCATCTTGAGTCAATCTTGATAGGCAAGCGGAAAGGCGGAGAACTCCAAAAGACCATATACTTTGTTATCTAGTTATGGGTGAGGGTGGCCATTAGGTTTGTGGGGGCATAGAGGGCCTGTGTACAGTTCTCATTCTTGATTTTCTTGGGTTCCTTTCATTAGTTGAGGGAGGGGTCAAGTGGGACCATAGCCACCTACAGATAAAACAGACCTTAGCATCTGCATTGGCAGATAACTTAAAGCTCTCGACCGAGTTCCTTGTTTCTTGATTAGCCCTGCCACAGGATTCGGGCCGCACATATAGAGGACATGTGCAACTAGATATCTAGCATGTTTAACGACACGATTGGGATGTAAAGTCTAGGAACATATATCGCTCTAGGTAGTGTGTCCTAGACTAGGGGGCATTGTTCGATAGGTAGCATAAACCCTAGTGGCCCTAGGTAGCATAAACCCTGGTCGGATCTATAGCGTTCAATAGGTAGCATAAACCCCAATGGCCCTGGGTAGCGTAAACCCTAGTTGAATCTAGGAAGCGTTGGATAGAAAACCCTAGATTAGATCTAGGTAATAAACAGAATCTAGCAAGATCAAGAGTGGTAGTCCAAAAGATTTTGAGAATGGTGGCACTACACTAAAGTAGTATAGATTTAAATGATGAAGCCCGTACAACATACGGTAAGGGACTGTATATATACATGGAAAAGATTATACGAGTTGGGGGTATCTACATATACGTTGTATTAGGTTAATCTACTAGTGGGATATGAGTATAGTTTAGAGAGCTAATATCGCGAATAATATAATAAGAAAGAAAATATAACTGAACGGTATATGTAAGATTATACAGAAGTTTATTCTAAGTCCACTCACACAGAACTTATGTTCTGACCCCCTCCTCATAAAAAAAGGGAAAAAAATTCGGTCTGTTGGAATCCGGGTTGTTACATCTGGTATCAGAGCTTCTGTTTAGTGATCTTAGGGAGATAATGAGTGAACGTATTTGTATTTTCTAAAATATAAATATATTATATATATAAACCTAAATCCATAAAGTAGGCCACTAGGAATGGAAAGAGTTGGGATAGCTATTTTGTACACTAAAGGAATGGACCTAGAAATTTTAAGACCCTTAGGTGGTTTGGTTGGAAAGTGTACAATATGATTTGGTATCGGAGAAAGAAAGCATCCCATAAGAATTAAAACTGAAATGTTGTTATTTCAGAGTAGTAGGTTTAGAAGTGAAACCTTATAAGTTAGAAAAAGGTTAAAATATGGAAAATGGATTAGGAATATATATAGTTGAGAGAATTGGTTTGGAAAGTGCCTAGGAAAGCCTAGTTGAGTTGAAAGACCCACTTTGAGTCCAACCTAGTAATAAACTTTTAAGAACTTGAATTTGTAAAAGAGTTTGTGGTGTTTTTCAAGTTTTAATATTAAAAGTATTTTTGATGTTTAAGAAAAATACGTAAAGGACATATTCAGTGCATGTTGGGTTTTTAAAAGTAAAGTGGTATATACCTTGGTAAAACAATGATTTCTTGTTTTAAAAGAACTCTCTCATTAAAAAGTGCATAATATATAGCATATATATCTCGCTAGTTTTCATATTATAATATATGAAAGGATTGAAAAGAAAGTGTTGCGTTTTTTAAAAGAAAATTCTATTCTGTTAACAATAAATTTTGATCATTGCTTTACGAAGAAATTTTGTTGGGTGGACAAAATAAGTTGTAGGAATATAATAGATGTCTGCACCTTATAGTGAGTAGTTAAATTAACATTGTAATTAGAAACAGTGTAAGCCCAATAGTTATCCTTGTCTACTCCAGTTTTGTGATTTGAAACAAAAAATGTTTTGCATTTTATTCTATAACATGTTTTTATGGTTTGGTGAAAACAAGTTTTGGAGAAGAAAACAAAGTTTTAACACTTTTAATTTTTGAAAGAAAAATGTAATGAAAAGAAAGGAGGCCAAACCATGTTTTAAAAAGAATGGAGTAGGTAAGGATTAGTGCCTAGAAAAGGACGAGAGAAAGTTAAAGCTATGAATTAAACAATTGGAACCAACTAGAGATTGTTTGAGTTGAGTGATTCTCTGAGTGTCAATCAAATGTTGATTTCGCTCTTCGGGGTTGATATTTAGGGAGTTACTCTCTTGCCAATTTACAGTCAGGGATTAGCTAACATTAAACTAATGGAAAATTCCCGTAGAATGCATAAGCATTGAGAAAGCTAGGTTTGTTGCTTGAGAAAGAGAGAAAAAGTATAGGCTAGTAATGCACAACAAGGACTAGTAGTGACAACTAAGTAGTAAAGGGCAAGTGAGTTGGTAGATCCTATTGTATGGACTCGCAATTGTCTGAGATGACAAAGTCCTAAGATTCTTGGCCCATAGTAGTAGCTGTGTAGGATGCTGTTTGAGTTGAAAACAGAAAAAGCTTATTTGAAATAATAAACTTAAGTAATTGGATTAAGTCAAATAAGCTACGAAAGAGAAAAGCCTAAGCTAAAAGGAGACAATAAATTCAGTAAGGCAACAAATATGATGGGAAAAGAAAATGGAAATCTTAAGAAAAAGATGAATAAATATGAAACTATTCCAAGATAAGATGAAAGAGAAAGGAAAGTTTTCTTATGTGGTTGTGCTTGAAGTAGGAAGTTTTTATACAATAGTTATATAAAAATCCGAGTGTAATTATAAAAGGTACAACGGAAAATGTAAATTCTTCCGTTTTATATCTTTTCGTAACATAAGAAATAGAATTTAGAAAATTAGATTTTTCTAAATTTTGAATTTAATGATGGTTGGTAGGGTTTTGGATGCGACAATTGGGTGAACCATGCTCTTATTCTATAAGAGTATGGGAAAACATGGATGAAAAATATTTTGATTTTTCAAGAATATTGCATTCATATAGAACTGCAAGTATATTTAGGATGTGAGCATCATGTTTTGAAAGGTTTTTTAAAATTTGCATACATATAGGTGGATCCAAATTAGGCATACATACTTTACTATGATGTATCTCACTTTGCACATGTACACAATGTTTGCAACAATTGGATGCACACTGGATGGATATTGCGAGGGATTATCTATTTTACTTATCGAATTTCGGGGACGAAATTCTTTAAGGGTTGGAGAATGTAACACCCTACATTTTTAATATAATTAAAAATGCACAAGTATGTATATATGCATAGATAGGTAAATAATGGTGATGTATAATGAAAAATTAATTCATACATTAAAGAGTAAGGAAATTAATGTGATAACAATGTGTGTAATCGAAGAGATGAGAAAATAAAAACACTTAATTTAAATATCAAGAATTAAGTAAAACGTACATCACCATTGCGTCCGTCTCGGAATTCTGGTCAAGATAGACACCTGGTTTGCGTAAAACGGACATCATATGAAGAAGTTATTAAGCCTAGAAGTTTGTATACACACAAGAGAAATATATATATGTGTGTATATATATATACAAACAAATTAAAATATAAAATAAAGAATAAAATAAGGATTGCATGTAATAAATACATGCACTGAAAAAAAATGTAATGCATGCATTAAAAGAAAGAAAGGATTGGTTGCATGCAATGTAAATATGTTGCATGCACTGATTTGCAAACATAATGCATTAACATTAAAAGAAAAAGATTCATGCTAGTTTAATTTAAGTATTGTAACTAAATGAAAAAGAGAAGTAAGGAGAGAACAATAATTATCATTTTTCTAGGACTTATTAACAAAAGACTTCATAACTCAGTTGGTTAAGACATTGGATTTGTAACATGGAGGTCGGGGGTTCGAACCCCGGCGGTAGCATAATTTTTATCTTTGTTTTAGAGAGGGCCAACTGAACATGCAAATATATGTATGTATACAAATTCAAAATTTGAAAGGATAAGAACGTACGTATAAGGAAATAAAGAAAATATTTGTATATGTATGAGTGTATATATATATATATATGCATAAATATATGTATACAAAAGATAAAATTCAAGATAAGGCTACAGTCAATGAAATATGGCAAGAATAAAATAACTGTGCAACATCGTTTGAATTTTGAAAATAAAACGAAAATTGTGTGTATATATATACACGTAAAATGGTCGGTAGAGTAATTGTATACATATAAGAAATTTCATGTGAATAAAACAGTTAAATAAATTCCAGAAATTCAAAAATTCAAAATTCAAATTTCTACGCCAAGACAATTCAAACATTCGAAATTTGAATTTCTGCGCCAAAACAGCATGTGAGACCCAATGCTGCCTCAGCGCTACGTGTACGATAAGATTTGGCTAGATTCATTTACGAACCTGGACTATTTTCTTAACTGGGTTCAATGCTGACTCAGTGTTGCGTGTACGATAAGGTCTTGAGCACCTATATAAACACCCCTAAGGCTACAGTTTTCTTTACACATCTTCATTATGTCTATGCTCTTTCCTAAATCATATCAAAATAAATCAAAGACGGGGTTATGCTACTCAAGTTCTTCGTTAGAATTCAAGTAGAGAATCAAAGGCTAATTCAACGACTTCAACAGCTATTTTCTAAGAATCAAATCTAAATTAGAGGATCGATAATCTACGTCAAGGGATAGCTTTTCAGTTTTAGAAATCAGATCCCAAAATTCAAGATCCGTTCTTAAATCAGTGAGTGGGATTACAATACACTTCATGCATTATAGTATTATTATCGTTCGTCATTCCTCAGTTAAAATTCATGTTGCAATTTAAAATAATCTTTGTATGCTTAATATATTCCTCTTCCCTATTCTTCCTTTTTATTTTTGAAACTTTGGCTACCATCGAGCCAAGGTCAACAACGCGTAAATTATAGATATTTGGGAAGAGCTTGAGATTTAATCGATGAATTAGGAAATTTGGGTAAAAATATTATTACACGAATGGTTGTGTAAGCAAAGTAGAAATGGGTTAAGTCTCACTTGACATATGAATAAGCTTAACCAACATATGAGGAATGATAGAAACCTGTTAGGAACACATGTATGGGAAACTGGAATAATAGGTATAGCCTATTAACAGGATTATAAGCATGAACATAAATTGAGGTTTTTGGGTAAAGCTTGAATTTGAGACTTGAAAATTGGATATGTGTAATGGCGCGTTTTGTTAGCTGTTGAATAATTAATTTATTTAATTATTAAATATCGATTGGGCGATATCGATGACTTGAATTAAATAATATTAAATATTTAATTAAAATAAATAATATAATAATATATTATAATGTCCAAATAATCGGAAATCACCGAATTCACAATACGGTGTGAATTGGATCAGCTAAAATATTTAATTCAGTTTAGAATTGAATTTGAATAACGAATCGATTTAATAATCGACGTTAAAACGTATTAATTATATTATAATTAAAATAGAGCGCGTAACGACGCGACAGTTCGTTATTTGGCGATTTAGACTTCAAGTGGATGTACAGGGTTCGTTTTAAATCGGATTGCTGTGAAACAAGAAACGTGTGGAGCTGGTGGAGTATATCTTTCTAATGGAAGAGAGAGATCGGGATTTCGTCGTGTGGATTTTGAGTTACGTCCAAATCAAAATATCAGAAATGCAGCGCCCTGACCATAACAATTTAAATATATTTAATTATAAGGATTTAAATAGAAATCGAGCGTCGATATAACTCTAACGAGATAATATCGAGCTGTAAATACATACAGGGATATTTTGGAGCTGTATGGTATGCCACTGTGAGTATAGACGATAATAATTAATTTTATATAATTTATTTAATTATATTTAAATATATTTATATATTTAAATAGGCTATTTAGAGCGTTAAAAATAGCCACTTTTGCATACGAAGTCGGAATTCGCCGAAACCAGTTTTTTTGGATCCGCAATATCAAATAGTTGTTAGATTTCCAGTTTCGTGATTTTTAGAGTCACTGTGTGGCCGTTCAGATTTTTAGAGTGAGAAACAGTCAGTATTTCAACAGTTAAAAATACGCTGTGTGAGCATACAGAGTCAGAATTGGACGAAACCAGTTTCGTTGGGACCGTAATGTCAAACTCTAATGACATGTCAATTTTCGTGATTTTAGAAGATCGTATGTAGTCGTAGGGATTTTTAAGGACGAGAGACAAGCATATAATCGATAAAATAAAATAGAAAATCAAATTTAAAATATCTCCCCCATTTTTCTCTTATCACAAACAGGCCACGTGACCTCTCTCCTCAGCAACAAAGCTTACCAACCCAAAACAGGTATATATAACCGTATAATATCATCACAGCAAGTTAAAAATCGCAAGAAAGAAAAATGAAAAGGAAATCAAATAAAAATACATAAATCTCGATATCAATATATTCGAAATCGCTGAGGGTTTGTCTTCGAGTTTGTGGTCTTTTTGCTGGGTGCGATCTCGTTCTCCAAGTGGCCAAATCTGACGCTGCGAACAAGGGCTGACTGTTGGGTGAACTACAGTAGGCGTTGGATGGTTTGAAGAGGAGCAGCTTGTTTACCGGGTAGAAATGGTTCGATGGTAATTTTCTGAAGGGGTTCGGTGAGGTTTTGTTCGCCGTCGTGTACTGGGTATCGACATTTAGGGCTGATTGACGCGGGGTGAGGGATGAGTTCGAGTTCGACGAAGTGGTAATGGCCAGGTGCGGTTTTAGTTGTTGAATCTGGTGGTGGTGGCGGCACAGGAAATAGATGGTCGGAGAGGTGAGGGTGCGAGGTCAAACGGCGGTCAAAGGGGAAATTTATTACTGGAGGAAGCGGATTTGTTTTCTTGTTTGGGGAGGAAGAGAATTGCGGTATGGGTTTTAAACGAGTATGGGTGGGCCAAGGGGAAGTTGGGCCGTGTTATTTGAATTGATGGTGAGGCCCATTACCATATTTAATTTAAGTTTTAAATTACGAAATAGTGTATTAACTTGTGAACACTGTATCTAGCTCGTACGAAGCCCGATTAACGAACCGTAAGTTGCGTTGGGGTCATATAAACGGACACAACACAATGAGACTGACCGGGAGTGAATCCGAGCTCATTACAATTTATGGAGAAATAAATGGTCCGACCGAGTCGAATAACGCAAACCGTTATTTAACGGCTTACACGTCAATGTGAGTAAAACTCACCAACTCTATACAGTTCTATTTTTACAACGTGTTCTTAGAACTGTTAATTATCGGTTGTTTGACTGTGTGTTGACTGTTTGATTGAACTGCTAGTCAGTTAGTGGAAATTATATATATATATATATATATATGTATATATATATTTATAAACCGTTAATTATTTATATGTGATTCTGTTTATCAGAATATTATACTGGTGTTGTTTAACATCTGTGGATGCAGGGAAACAGGTTGGAGGAATCCAACAGGATTCCTCAACAGTATTTTACTGTGATTTGTATATTGTGATATATGATGTGAAGTATATAATCTGTATGACTATGTGTGGTGGGACGATATTTATCGTTGTTATATGGTGTGTTAAATACCATGAGAAATACCAGAATGTAGGAGAGGGGTTTTCAAAGTATATTTTGAAAATAGTTTATTTATATAAAATCAAGGGATTTTATATATATATATATAAGAAAAAGGATTTTTGAATATTAAGGAATATAGTTGGTAAAACAAATATAAAAGAATTATATTTGTAAATCAATATAAGGAAATATATATGTTAATCGAATATAAGAGGATATATTTGTTAGTCAAAATATAAAGGAATTATATTCGTTAAAACAAATATAAAGGATATTTATTTAGAGATTAAATAAATATGATATTATAAAGGATATTTATTTAGAGATTAAATAAATAGAATATTATAAAGGGTATTTATTTAGAGATTAAATAAATAGAATTAAACTAAAGAAGATATTTATTTGTTAAATAAATAGGAGTTAACCAAGTGAATTGGTTGAGTTAAACGAAGTGAATTAGTTAAGTTAAACTAAGTGATTAATCGAAGTGAATTAGTTAAGTTAAACTAAGTGATTAACCGAAGTGAATTAGTAAGTTAAACTAAGTGATTAACCGAAGTGAATTAGTTAAGTTAAACTAAGTGATAAATCGATGTGAATTAGTTAAGTTAAACTAAGTGATTTATCGAAGTGAATTAGTTAAGTTAAACTAAGCGGTTAACCGAAGTGAATTAGTTAAGTTAAACTAAGCGGTTAATCAGAGTGAATTAGTTAAGTTAAACTAAGTGGATTAGTTCAGTTAATCGAGACAAGTAAATCAAGTTAGGTTAAACCATTTGAGTTAACCAGTTAGGTTAAACCATTTGAGTTAACCAGTTAAAGTTTACCAGTTAAAGATAAACAGTTAGAGTTGACCAGTTAAAGTTGACCAGTTAGAGTTGACCAGTTAAAGTTGACCAGTTAAAGTTGACCAGTTAGAGTTGATCAGTTAGAGTTACTCAGTTAGAGTTGACCAGTTAAAGTTGACCAGTTAGAGTTGATCAGTTAGAGTTACTCAGTTAGAGTTGACCAGTTAGAGTTGACCAGTTAGAGTTATCCAAGTGGAGTTAATCGAGTAGAGTTGCCGAATATCACTTATTCGAAGTAGAGTTATCGAATATAGTATATTCGAGGGAAGAGTAATCGAATATAGTTTATTCGAGTGGAGAAATCAAATGTTATTCATTTGAGAAGAGTTACCGAATATTATTTATTCGAAGAGTAGTTATCGAATATTGGTTATTCGAAGTTAGTAAATCCAAAGGAGTTATTCGAAGTTAGTTAATCCAAAGGAGTTATTCGAAGTTAGTTAATCCAAAGGAGTTACTCAAAGTTAGTTAATCCAAAGGAGTTATTCGAAGTTAGCTAATCCAAAGGAGTTATTCGAAGTTAGTTAATCCAAAGGAGCTAGTCGAAGAGTTAATCGAATATAGTTATTCGAAAGAAGGTGTTAATCGAATACAGTTATTCGAGTAAAGTTAAAAGAGTTAATCGAATTTAGTTATTTGAAATGAGTTATTCGAATTAGATATTTGAATAGAGTTAAACACATTAGAGTGATTCGAATTACTTATTCAAATAGAGTTAAACACGTAAGAGTTAATTGAATATTAGTTATTCAATTATAGTTAAATCGAATTTAGTTATTCGAAAGGAGTTAATCAATTTGAGTTAAGTTAATCGATTTGAATTAAGTTGAATCGAAATGGAGTAAATCGATTAGAATTAAGTTAATCGAGTTAGAGTAAATCAAATATTGGTTATTCGAAGGTAAGTTATTCGAATTAGTTATTCGAAGGTAAGTTATTCGAATTAGTTGATCCAAAGGAGTTAGTCGAATATTAGTTATTCGAATAGAGTTAAAGGAGTTATCGATTTTATTTTGATCGAAAGGAGTTATCGATTAGTAAATCGAAAGGATATTTTCGAATATAGCATATTCGAAAGAAAGAGATCGAATATTGTTTATTCGAAAGAGAGAGATTTCGAATATGAGTTATTCGAAGAGAGATAATCGAATATAGGTTATTCAAAGAAGAGTTAATCAAATAGAGATTACTCAAAAGAGAGTTATACGTCGAATTCGATTATAGCGAATTCGGGAAAGTACTATTTACTTTCCAGGGTTTAAATCAAGATTTAGTTATTGATTTAGAAATTAGGTGTCTGTTAAATTATTCGAGTTAGGAAATAAATTTATAATTTAGGTTAGATATTTTAGGGGTAGGAATTATAACGTTATAGTTATAATCAAACACTGTCATATAAGAAGTGGATTCGTAACTTGAATCCGAGAATTTGTGTAAACAGATGATTGGAAAAAGTGAGTAATGAGCTTCATCTATTTCACAGTAAAGAACGTTGTTCAATTAAGGTCTGAGAGGTAATTATACCCCAACTTGATTGACTTTAGAATTGACAAAGGAATAGTTGTGGTTCGATAGAAAAGGTTGATTTGAAATATAGTTAAGGAATAAGCGATAAATGGATTAAGCGAAACGATGTTTTATACAACATTCATTGGAAATCCGTAAATGAGTTTTGGAAACGTTTTCCAAATATAGTCAGATATGTTTTCTAAACATAGAAAATGAAATGTTTTCATGATAAGAATTTAAGAAATAGAGTTAAGCAAATTCAGAAACTAACTGGAGAGGGTAAGTTGAACGGTTTTCTAAGTGACGATCTGATGTTGGTTTCGACCTTCCGGATTGATACTTAGAGAATTGTTCTCATACTAGTTACAGTTAGGGACTGATAGTTGCGAAATAATAGTGATGTGAAAATAAGCTATGGAAATGTTTTCCAATGATTAATAACATATATTTTCTAAATATATGAAATAAGGAAATATGAACATATGATGATTGATCGATCGAATTCCCATTTGGAAATAAGATCGTTGTTTGTACACCGACATGTTTTCATTTGATAGTTAGATCACAGACTATCAAAGTTTTTACCATTTTAACGTTGTTAATATGGAGAGACCGGTTGGATTATTATCCAAAGAACCACTCTGTATCGGCATAAGCGTTACGAGCAATATATGCCAAAGATAAATTGAAGACGGAGTAAAGTGCAAGGGCTGTTGTATAAGTCTTAGATAACAGTGACTAAGATGGATATACTGAATAGTGCCTTCGGTTTGTCCAGTCCCAGGACAACGTATATGGAAGAAGGTCTGACAGAGTATATCCAATGGATCGCGTAAGTTGATCTGTTCAAACGTATTCACGTTTGGTGGCGGAGGAATTCGTTTCTCTTAGCTGTATACCCGTGTTATTTTTGAATAAGTCAATTTGTGATTTGGCGGGTATGACGATGTGGCATTCAAAGTGAATGGTGATCAGATGTTCTGAAGATAGACGTAGCTTCTAGCCTCACACCGGGAAGTAACAAAAGTTGGGCTAGGCAGCATGGCTAGTTGGGTCATCCCCAAGCAGGGTGTATTGTCACCGATCTAGAGAATATTCATATTTATACTTCTTTTTGATTCTGTATCTTCGGATGACGGTTTGATGGCCTACAACCGTGGTGGCAATATATTCGCGACACTCAAGCTAAATGAGTGAGCGGTCATGTGTGGCCGGGTTGCAAGACGTTCTTGTTGAACCCTGAGTGTATCACCTCTAGAGTACACTATTCAGAAGGTGCTCCCATACCTTGTCTGTTGGAATCCATTCTCCGATAAGCGCCCTGCGGTTTATGATTTTATACTATGTATGTAGAACGTGAGATGCAAGCGTTTCTGCTAGATTGATACCTATTTGTACTTAGACATTATTATAATATCACAATGATATTGCTTGTCAAAGTTGTTTAGATACTCATAAGGAAAAACCCGTTCCGTATTCACGGCGTGGTCTTATGAGATATCATATACCTGTTCAATTGTTTTAAATTGTTTTACTCATACCAGTCCCATGACTGACCCGGAGTTTACTTTGTTGTTTTCCCTAAACTCTTGGGTGCCTAAATTTGTACGGGCAGCCAAGTAGTCGGGATTTACAGATATACTTGGAGAGCTTGGAGCAGGAGGCTGCAAGATTTTATAGCTATAGTTATTTCCGCTGTGTTGTAAGTGTCGTAATCTGATAAGTGCTATTGTATATATATAACTGTTTACTTCAAAGTTATGTTATATATTATATGTTATTCATTCCGCTGTGAGATTCGTGTTACTCTGATGATTCTGATGTTCTTCTTCTTCTTCTATTCAATTAGTTCTATCTTTTCTTTCTCACCTTCTAAATTCTTTCACTAACGTCTCGGAATTTCCGACTCTCGAGGAGTCGGAAATTTCCAGCCGTTACAGTTGGTATCAGAGCTTAAGTTAAGAATTGCTTGGCTCTGTGGCGTGACTCGGTAGAGATAGGGTTAGTAATACCCTAGACTGAAATTGAGTGTATATATACGAGTGCGTATTTGTATTTGATATAAAAATTTGTTTTATATTGTGGAGATTCATTAGCTGAGTTGTTTATGAGTTCTGGTCGATCAGTTTGATCCACTATATCGGTAGGAGTTAATAAACACTTGAATACGATGGGTCGTCACGATATGTTTTGAAAGAGGGTAAGTGAATTTAACTTTACCCAAAGTATATTTTGATATAGATATATATATATATATATATCAAAATTATAATATATTAGATATATTGGTTGTTATTATAATCGAGTAAGATTATATAGTGAAATGGTTATACATAACCAATCAGATTCATATAAGTAAAGTATATAAAATCAGATGAGTAAATCTGAAATTAAATCAGAATTGGAATTAAAATAAGGAAATTTTAAGTTCCTGGGAGATTTTGAAAATGTTTTTCAATTCAAAATAAATATAGTATTGAACTCACCTGGATGACTGGAAAATAATTCCGAGGATGGATCGATACATCGTCGGTGTAATTTTCGATCTTCTAAGTGGCGAATTACTACCAATGGTTTTGTTTTCAAATGGTGTTGGGGAAAACAAGTTGTTTAGAAATTCAAAGGTTTTGAATTGTTAGTATGATTTCAAAATGGAATTTGAAATAAAACCCAGGAATTTAAATCTTGAAATTTAAAATTTAACTTGTTAAGTTGAATGAATCAAGATGGTAAAAACAAATAAGTAGATTAAAATTTAACTTGAACCAAGTTAAATAAATCGGGATTTGGTTAGAGAATCATCTGGATTGGAATTAAGTTGATGGGTTAAGAGTTTGAAATCTGATATTGGAGTTTGAATAGAATTTGACTTGGATAGCACCAAGTGTTTGAGTTGAAGGTTGGATTGAGATGACATTGGTATATGTTGGGTTGATAACAGGTGAAAGTGATAAGAGTTGATATGCCCGACAAAAAGGTACAAGTTTATTTTTGATATAAGCATGAGATTTATGAGCCGAATTGGCAAGCCGCTTGGCTGTTTGATTTTCTTTTGGGTTGGAGAAGGCCTAGAGAGGCGAGTTGTGGTTTTACCGATAGGGTTGTACAAAGGAGGTTATGGCAAAATTTTCCGAAAAATTAAAGTGTTAGAAAATTTTCAGAATTTTTGAAAATTTTAATTAGTCGGAAGAATAAATATTTCGGTCGATATTAAGTGGTTCGGTTGAAATCAGAAATAAGGGGTAAACCAATCTTAGGAGTTCCAATATATAGGGTCAACCTCTAACTTAGCAATTTCGAGGACGAAATTATTTTAAGTGGGGAAGTCTGTAATGGCGCGTTTTGTTAGCTGTCGAATAATTAATTTATTTAATTATTAAATATCGATTGGGCGATATCGATGACTTGAATTAAATAATATTAAATATTTAATTAAAATAAATAATATAATAATATATTATAATGTCGAAATAATCGGAAATCACCGAATTCACAATACGGTGTGAATTGGATCAGCTAAAATATTTAATTCAGTTTAGAATTGAATTTGAATAACGAATCGATTTAATAATCGACGTTAAAACGTATTAATTATATTATAATTAAAATAGAGCGCGTAACGACGCGACAGTTCGTTATTTGGCGATTTAGACTTCAAGTGGATGTACAGGGTTCGTTTTAAATCGGATTGCTGTGAAACAAGAAACGTGTGTAGCTGGTGGAGTATATCTTTCTAATGGAAGAGAGAGATCGGGATTTCGTCGTGTGGATTTTGAGTTACGTCCAAATCAAAATATTAGAAATGCAGCGCCCTGACCATAATAATTTAAATATATTTAATTATAAGGATTTAAATAGAAATCGAGCGTCGATATAACTCCAACGAGATAATATTGAGCTGTAAATACATACAGGGATATTCTGGAGCTGTATGGTATGCCACTGTGAGTATAGACGATAATAATTAATTTTATATAATTTATTTAATTATATTTAAATATATTTTTATATTTAAATAGGCTATTTAGAGCGTTAAAAATAGCCACTTTTGCATACGAAGTCGGAATTCGACGAAACCAGTTTTGTTGGATCTGCAATATCAAATAGTTGTTAGATTTCCAGTTTCGTGATTTTTAGAGTCACTGTGTGGCCGTTCAGAATTTTAGAGTGAGAAACAGTCAATATTTCAACAGTTAAAAATACGCTATGTGAGCATACGGAGTCGGAATTGGACGAAACCAGTTTCGTTGGGACCGTAATGTCAAACTCTAATGACATGTCAATTTTCGTGATTTTAGAAGATCGTATGTGGTCGTAGGGATTTTTAAGGACGAGAGACAAGCATATAATTGATAAAATAAAATAGAAAATCAAATTTAAAATATCTCCCCCATTTTTCTCTTATCACAAACAGGCCACGTGACCTCTCTCCTCAGCCACAAAGCTTACCAACCCAAAACAGGTATATATAACCGTATAATATCATCACAGCAAGTTAAAAATCGCAAGAAAGAAAAATGAAAAGGAAATCAAATAAAAATACATAAATCTCGATATCAATATATTCGAAATCGCTGAGGGTTTGTCTTCGAGTTTGTGGTCTTTTTGCTGGGTGCGATCTCATTCTCCAAGTGGCCAAATCTGACGCTGCGAACTAGGGCTGACTGTTAGGTGAACTACAGTAGGCGTTGGATGGTTTGAAGAGGAGCAGCTTGTTTACCGGGTAGAAATGGTTCGATGGTAATTTAGTGAAGGGGTTCGGTGAGGTTTTGTTCGCCGTCGTGTACTGGGTATCGACATTTAGGGCTGATTGACGCGGGGTGAGGGATGAGTTCGAGTTCGACGAAGTGGTAATGGCCAGGTGCGGTTTTAGTTGTTGAATCTGGTGGTGGTGGCGGCACAGGAAATAGATGGTCGGAGAGGTGAGGGTGCGAGGTCAAACGGCGGTCAAAGGGGAAATTAAATACTGGAGGAAGCGGATTTGTTTTCTTGTTTGGGGAGGAAGAGAATTGCGGTATGGGTTTTAAACGAGTATGGGTGGGCCAAGGGGAAGTTGGGCCGTGTTATTTGAATTGATGGTGAGGCCCATTACCATATTTAATTTAAGTTTTAAATTACGAAATAGTGTATTAACTTGTGAACACTGTATCTAGCTTGTACGAAGCCCGATTAACGAACCGTAAGTTGCGTTGGGGTCATATAAACGGACACAACACAATGAGACTGACCGGGAGTGAATCCGAGCTCATTACAATTTATGGAGAAATAAATGGTCCGACCGAGTCGAATAACGGAAACCGTTATTTAACGGCTTACACGTCAATGTGAGTAAAACTCACCAACTCTATACAGTTCTATTTTTACAACGTGTTCTTAGAACTGTTAATTATCGGTTGTTTGACTGTGTGTTGACTGTTTGATTGAACTGCTAGTCAGTTAGTGGAAATTATATATATATATATACGTATATATATATTTATAAACCGTTAATTATTTATATGTGATTCTGTTTATCAGAATATTATACTGGTGTTGTTTAACATCTGTGGATGCAGGGAAACAGGTTGGAGGAATCCAACAGGATTCCTCAACAGTATTTTACTGTGATTTGTATATTGTGATATATGATGTGAAGTATATAATCTGTATGACTATGTGTGGTGGGACGATATTTATCGTTGTTATATGGTGTGTTAAATACCATGAGAAATACCAGAATGTAGGAGAGGGGTTTTCAAAGTATATTTTGAAAATAGTTTATTTATATAAAATCAAGGGATTTTTTATATATATAAGAAAAAGGATTTTTGAATATTAAGGAATATAGTTGGTAAAACAAATATAAAAGAATTATATTTGTAAATCAATATAAGGAAATATATATGTTAATCGAATATAAGAGGATATATTTGTTAGTCAAAATATAAAGGAATTATATTCGTTAAAACAAATATAAAGGATATTTATTTAGAGATTAAATAAATAGGATATTATAAAGGATATTTATTTAGAGATTAAATAAATAGAATATTATAAAGGGTATTTATTTAGAGATTAAATAAATAGAATTAAACTAAAGAAGATATTTATTTGTTAAATAAATAGGAGTTAACCAAGTGAATTGGTTGAGTTAAACGAAGTGAATTAGTTAAGTTAAACTAAGTGATTAATCGAAGTGAATTAGTTAAGTTAAACTAAGTGATTAACCGAAGTGAATTAGTAAGTTAAACTAAGTGATTAACCGAAGTGAATTAGTTAAGTTAAACTAAGTGATAAATCGATGTGAATTAGTTAAGTTAAACTAAGTGATTTATCGAAGTGAATTAGTTAAGTTACACTAAGCGGTTAACCGAAGTGAATTAGTTAAGTTAAACTAAGCGGTTAATCAGAGTGAATTAGTTAAGTTAAACTAAGTGGATTAGTTCAGTTAATCGAGACAAGTAAATCAAGTTAGGTTAAACCATTTGAGTTAACCAGTTAGGTTAAACCATTTGAGTTAACCAGTTAAAGTTTACCAGTTAAAGATAAACAGTTAGAGTTGACCAGTTAGAGTTGACCAGTTAGAGTTGACCAGTTAAAGTTGACCAGTTAAAGTTGACCAGTTAGAGTTACTCAGTTAGAGTTGACCAGTTAAAGTTGACCAGTTAGAGTTGATCAGTTAGAGTTACTCAGTTAGAGTTGACCAGTTAGAGTTGACCAGTTAGAGTTATCCAAGTGGAGTTAATCGAGTAGAGTTGCCGAATATCACTTATTCGAAGTAGAGTTATCGAATATAGTATATTCGAGGGAAGAGTAATCGAATATAGTTTATTCGAGTGGAGAAATCAAATGTTATTCATTTGAGAAGAGTTACCGAATATTATTTATTCGAAGAGTAGTTATCGAATATTGGTTATTCGAAGTTAGTAAATCCAAAGGAGTTATTCGAAGTTAGTTAATCCAAAGGAGTTATTCGAAGTTAGTTAATCCAAAGGAGTTACTCAAAGTTAGTTAATCCAAAGGAGTTATTCGAAGTTAGCTAATCCAAAGGAGTTATTCGAAGTTAGTTAATCCAAAGGAGCTAGTCGAAGAGTTAATCGAATATAGTTATTCGAAAGAAGGTGTTAATCGAATACAGTTATTCGAGTAAAGTTAAAAGAGTTAATCGAATTTAGTTATTCGAAATGAGTTATTCGAATTAGATATTTGAATAGAGTTAAACACATTAGAGTGATTCGAATTACTTATTCAAATAGAGTTAAACACGTAAGAGTTAATTGAATATTAGTTATTCAATTAGAGTTAAATCGAATTTAGTTATTCGAAAGGAGTTAATCAATTTGAGTTAAGTTAATCGATTTGAATTAAGTTGAATCGAAATGGAGTAAATCGATTAGAATTAAGTTAATCGAGTTAGAGTAAATCAAATATTGGTTATTCGAAGGTAAGTTATTCGAATTAGTTATTCGAAGGTAAGTTATTCGAATTAGTTGATCCAAAGGAGTTAGTCGAATATTAGTTATTCGAATAGAGTTAAAGGAGTTATCGATTTTATTTTGATCGAAAGGAGTTATCGATTAGTAAATCGAAAGGATATTTTCGAATATAGCATATTCGAAAGAAAGAGATCGAATATTGTTTATTCGAAAGAGAGAGATTTCGAATATGAGTTATTCGAAGAGAGATAATCGAATATAGGTTATTCAAAGAAGAGTTAATCAAATAGAGATTACTCAAAAGAGAGTTATACGTCGAATTCGATTATAGCGAATTCGGGAAAGTACTATTTACTTTCCAGGGTTTAAATCAAGATTTAGTTATTGATTTAGAAATTAGGTGTCTGTTAAATTATTCGAGTTAGGAAATAAATTTATAATTTAGGTTAGATATTTTAGGGGTAGGAATTATAACGTTATAGTTATAATCAAACACTGTCATATAAGAAGTGGATTCGTAACTTGAATCCGAGAATTTGTGTAAACAGATGATTGGAAAAAGTGAGTAATGAGCTTCATCTATTTCACAGTAAAGAACGTTGTTCAATTAAGGTCTGAGAGGTAATTATACCCCAACTTGATTGACTTTAGAATTGACAAAGGAATAGTTGTGGTTCGATAGAAAAGGTTGATTTGAAATATAGTTAAGGAATAAGCGATAAATGGATTAAGCGAAACGATGTTTTATACAACATTCATTGGAAATCCGTAAATGAGTTTTGGAAACGTTTTCCAAATATAGTCAGATATGTTTTCTAAACATAGAAAATGAAATGTTTTCATGATAAGAATTTAAGAAATAGAGTTAAGCAAATTCAGAAACTAACTGGAGAGGGTAAGTTGAACGGTTTTCTAAGTGACGATCTGATGTTGGTTTCGACCTTCCGGATTGATACTTAGAGAATTGTTCTCATACTAGTTACAGTTAGGGACTGATAGTTGCGAAATAATAGTGATGTGAAAATAAGCTATGGAAATGTTTTCCAATGATTAATAACATATATTTTCTAAATATATGAAATAAGGAAATATGAACATATGATGATTGATCGATCGAATTCCCATTTGGAAATAAGATCGTTGTTTGTACACCGACATGTTTTCATTTGATAGTTAGATCACAGACTATCAAAGTTTTTACCATTTTAACGTTGTTAATATGGAGAGACCGGTTGGATTATTATCCAAAGAACCACTCTGTATCGGCATAAGCGTTACGAGCAATATATGCCAAAGATAAATTGAAGACGGAGTAAAGTGCAAGGGCTGTTGTATAAGTCTTAGATAACAGTGACTAAGATGGATATACTGAATAGTGCCTTCGGTTTGTCCAGTCCCAGGACAACGTATATGGAAGAAGGTCTGACAGAGTATATCCAATGGATCGCGTAAGTTGATCTGTTCAAACGTATTCACGTTTGGTGGCGGAGGAATTCGTTTCTCTTAGCTGTATACCCGTGTTATTTTTGAATAAGTCAATTTGTGATTTGGCGGGTATGACGATGTGGCATTCAAAGTGAATGGTGATCAGATGTTCTGAAGATAGACGTAGCTTCTAGCCTCACACCGGGAAGTAACAAAAGTTGGGCTAGGCAGCATGGCTAGTTGGGTCATCTCCAAGCAGGGTGTATTGTCACCGATCTAGAGAATATTCATATTTATACTTCTTTTTGATTCTGTATCTTCGGATGACGGTTTGATGGCCTACAACCGTGGTGGCAATATATTCGCGACACTCAAGCTAAATGAGTGAGCGGTCATGTGTGGCCGGGTTGCAAGACGTTCTTGTTGAACCCTGAGTGTATCACCTCTAGAGTACACTATTCAGAAGGTGCTCCCATACCTTGTCTGTTGGAATCCATTCTCCGATAAGAACCCTGCGGTTTATGATTTTATACTATGTATGTAGAACGTGAGATGCAAGCGTTTCTGCTAGATTAATACCTATTTGTACTTAGACATTATTATAATATCACAATGATATTGCTTGTCAAAGTTGTTTAGATACTCATAAGGAAAAACCCGTTCCGTATTCACGGCGTGGTCTTATGAGATATCATATACCTGTTCAATTGTTTTAAATTGTTTTACTCATACCAGTCCCATGACTGACCCGGAGTTTACTTTGTTGTTTTCCCTAAACTCTTGGGTGCCTAAATTTGTACGGGCAGCCAAGTAGTCGGGATTTACAGATATACTTGGAGAGCTTGGAGCAGGAGGCTGCAAGATTTTATAGCTATAGTTATTTCCGCTGTGTTGTAAGTGTTGTACTCTGATAAGTGATATTGTATATATATAACTGTTTACTTCAAAGTTATGTTATATATTATATGTTATTCATTCCGCTGTGAGATTCGTGTTACTCTGATGATTCTGATGTTCTTCTTCTTCTTCTATTCTATTAGTTCTATCTTTTCTTTCTCACCTTCTAAATTCCTTCACTAACGTCTCGGAATTTCCGACTCTCGAGGAGTCGGAAATTTCCAGCCGTTACAATATGCCTTTAAGATCCTAGAAACATAATTAAAAATGGAATATGTTGGACAAACCATGTTTTTATGTAATTATGGAACTCGACACATAATATAAAATTGACAATAGTGGCATAACTTGAACATGAACATGCTTATGAATTGGTAATTGACATTTGATATCTAGAATGAACATGAACATGCTTGTAAATTTATAATTGGCCTATGACACCTAGAATAGACATGAATTGTTAATTGGCTAAACATGAAACATGGCTAACTTGAGGTTAGATTGAGTTTGCGGTGTAATCCTGCCCGGAACCGCCCGGCACATCAAGTGACTGCAAACAATAGGTTCTAATGTGAGAAGTTAGTCATAATGTGGTTGAAACCCGAGGTTAGATTGAGTTATGGTGTAATCCTGCCCGAAACCAACCTGCACATCCAGTGACCGCAACAATAGGTCTAATGTGAGAGGTTGGACATTAATAATTAATTAATGCTAATGACACATGCTAGTATGGTAAGGTTAAGTCAACATGAAACACTAGACAACACTTAACCAATTTGACATGATATATGGGTGGGTTAAGTCAACGTGAACCGTTAGATAACACTTAACCAATTTGACATGATATATGGGCGGGTTAAGTAACCATGAACTGATAGAGAACACTTAACCAATTTAGCATGGTACGTTGGTTGAATTAAATACGTGATTGGGGGTTAAGAAAACTTGGACACATGGGAAAACTTAACCGATATAACAGTATCAAATCAAGGAAAAGCGGGGAATGATAAGATTAAATAATAGATAAACTTATCCTAGGGATAAGAAATGAATATGACTTAAGATGTAATACAAGACTCGAAGGGTGAGACGGCTTATACCATGAAATAAGTTAATCTAAGCTGGAAATGTGGGAAAACACCCGTACGCTATCATTTGATAAAGAGAACTTAAGTCATGCTTGAATTCATTGGTAAACCTTAGTTAAAGGGAACTAAGTAACAAACCTTAGTTAAAGAGAACTAAGTAACAGAAACTAAGTATCAAACCTTGGTTCAGTGGACTAAGTAATAAAACTTAGTTAAGAGGACTAAGCTGTAAACCTTAGTTAAGAAAATGAACGATTAAGAGAACTAAGTAGTAAACCTAAGTTAAGAGGACTGAGTAGTAAACCTTAGTTAAGAAAGCTAACGATTCAGGAAACTAAGTAGTGAACCTTAGTTAAGAAAGCTAACGATTCAGGAAACTAAGTAGTAAACCTTAGTTAAGAGAACTAAGTAGTAAACCTTAGTCAAGAAAGCCAATTAGAACACGAGGAGGAGCGAACGTCCATCTGATCATGAAGCAGGCTCCAGCGAACTGGGTTACGAAGCAGCGGCTTCGAGGGGACGTGAGGGTACTCTTGATATCCCTCTGTGAGGTTTTAGATGATTCCCCTGGACTCACAGAGGTTAAGGTCTACTTTAGAAGAGCCAAGGGTATGCCTTGGTTGCAATATAAGCAACCTAAAGACTAGGATGGGTGAGCGTGAGGCGGCGATATCTTGTTTAGCCCTGTGACAGCACGTCGTCGTCTACCTAGAATCTTGAGTCAATCGTTATACGCAAGCGGAAAGGCGGAGAACTCCAAAAGACCATATACTTTGCTATCAAGTTATGGGTGAGGGTGGCCAATAGGTTTGTGGGGGCATAAAGGGCATGTATACAGTTCTCATTCTTGATTTTCTTGGTTGCCTTTCATCAGTTGAGGGAGGGGTCAATTGGGACCATAGCCACATACAGATAAAACAGACCTTAGCATCTGCATCGACGGATATCTTAAAGCTCCTGACCAAGTTCCGTGTTTCTTGATTAGCCCTGCCACGGGACTGGGGCCGCACATATAGAGGACATGTGCAACTAGATATATAGCACATTTAACGACACGATTGGGACGTAAAGTCTAGGAACATATATCGCTCTGGGTAGTGTGTCCTAGACTAGGGGGCATTGTTCGATAGGTAGCATAAACCCTAGTGGCCCCAAGTAGCATAAACCCTGGTCGGATCTAGAAAGCGTTCAATAGGTAGCATAAACCCCAGTGGTCTTGAGTAGCGTAAACCCTGGTTGAATCTAGGAAGCGTTGGATAGAAAACCCTAGATTAGATCTAGGTAATAAACGGAATCTAGCAAGATCAAGAGTGGTAGTCCAAACGATTTCGAGAATGGTGCCACTACACTAAAGTAGTGTAGATTTACATGATGAAGCCCGTATGACATACTGCAAGGGACTGTATATATACATGGAAAGGATTATATGAGTTGGAGGTATCTACATATACTTTATATTAGGTTAATCTACTAGTGGGACATGAATATAGCCTAGAGAGCTAATATCGCGAATAACCTAATAAGCAAGAAAATATAACTGAATGGTATATGTAAGATTATACAGAAGTTTATTCTAAGTCCACTCACACAGAACTTATGTTCTGACCCCCTCCTCATTATATACTTCCAGGTTAGGTTCATGACAGAGATGGTATATGCTTTGGATACTGGTTAGGCAGTATGTTTTATAAGGTAAAGCTATATTTAAAGTATATTATACTTTGAATTCCTTCCGCTGTAAGATGCTTACGAATTCTGACATGTTTTCTTTATCTCTGTCTTTTTCTGCAAAATACCAGAGCGCCCAACTCGGGTTTCGATAGATTGGGTTTTTGAAAAAAAATCGGTCTGTCGGAATCCAGGTTGTTACAATAATAATCTCAAAACAATTTAGAAAATATTGTAAATATCAGATTTGACATATCTTGCAAATATAAATATGTTTGTTATGATTATTTCATCTTCTAAACATATTTGTTCTTTAACTACAAGTTAGCAATCCTTGTTAATAAAATAATTTAAATCAATTAATTCAAATAGATATTTAACGACTACAATATTGATTTATAATCAATATTCATAATTTTATATTCAAAATAATCCACTTGAAACAACAATGCAGTAGTTAATATTATCAACATAACAAAAGCCACAAATTTATTTATTAACAACAATTAACAAATTCAATTTTATTTTATCACTTTAAATCTTCTAACCAAATTTAAAACACAGTTTAATAGTTTAATAATTATTTCAACCAATAACTTAGTACTAATATTGAAAATATATTTTGTTACTTGAATATTGATTCTCAATCAATTTTATATGTTTTCAATATTTACTAAAATAACAATTTATAATTCATAAACACACAATTTTAAATAAATCAAGAAATTAAATTTATTCCAAACCATGAATTATAAAACTCGAATTTCTTATTTTCTGTTTTAAAAACACTATATGACTTAGGTTTCTCAAACTCATATTTTATTCTCTAAAAATTAAACATAGAAAATACCCAATAGTCCGTTTAACACGGATGCTCGAAAATTGGGGTTGTTACATGAGTATTCTCAATAAAGGATTATCCGGAAATTTAAGGAAGTAGTGAATAGATGTACCTCGTAATTATTTCCGAATGGATACGACATATTTTGTAACAACCCAGATTCCGACGGACCGATTTTCTTTTCAAAAATCCAATCCACCGAAACCCGAGTTGGTTGCTCTGGTATCCTGCAGAAAAAGACAGAGAAAAGAGATATGTCAGAGTTCGGAAAACACCTCACAGTGGAAGTAGTAAAATATAATATATTTAAAACATAGCTTTACCTTAATCACAATACTGCTAAATCGATATTCCCAAAGCCATAAGTCACTGTCTAACGTGCAAATGTTATGAGGAGGGGGTCAGAACATAAGTTCTGTGTGAATGAATTTAAACTACACTTCTTGAATAATCCTACATATACCGTTCAATTACACTTTCTTATTTATTAGGTTATACATGTTATTAGCACTCAAAACTTACATACACATCGCACCCATCTACCCCCTAGTAGATAAACCTAATATAGTGTATATGTAGCTACCCCCAATGTAACGACACGGATTTTGCCCGACCTTAATCGATCACAAAATCGACCAAGACCGTTCAAAACTCGCATACGTTAACTTTGGGAATACAATACATCAGAACAATAACAGCAGACTTTTATTACATTACAATAATATAACATCAGAGTACAGAATATCAGAGTACAAATAAAGTAAACTACAGCGGAAGATAAATTACAACAGATTTAATACATTAAACAGCGGAAGACTTCTAAGCTCTGGACACAGCTTTAGGCTTCGATCCAGGATCCTGCTAAAGAGAGAGATATCTGCAAAAAGCTACTCGACTGCCCGTGTGGAAAAGAGGGCACCCGAGTTTGCAAAGTGAAACAAACTACGAGTCAGTCATGGCTCCCTAGCCAGCAACAAGGACTGGTGTGGGAATTCTAAACTAATTTAACTAATAAGACAAATCCAAGGACCACGCCGCTAATGCGGAACGGGTTTTATTCCAATGGATTGTCGGTGCATAAACTAAAGTAAATCAAGAAATAACGCAATGTCTTTTTGGAAAAATGAAACCATGATAAGACCCAAGTCCCATCACACAATGCAACGCACACCAGAGGATAGGGTTTTACCTTATAATGGTCAAAAGATGCTTGATACGTATAAAACGGATTTGATATTATTATTAGTGTATATATGTTTTGAATAAAAAGATTTGAATCATAAGTAGCAATCCTAGACGGCATGGTTACCATATATCATGTCGCCAATACTAGTTCTACAATCAAAACCGCAAGGGCATATTGGAAATTTGGATTCCATCATGAGTCGAGGCTAGGGGCAAGATCCTCTCCGATTTGAGACACTCTAGCAAATGCCTCAGGATTCCCCGTAGTGAACCCTTGGAAGCGGTAGGGCCGGTCCCCGCCAATGGGCAGTGGATTAGTTATGCCTGAACACACGTTTCCCGGTCCCTTTGGACCTATAGTATGACCACCAACGGCATATAAAAAAAACGAGGCGCCTCAAAATCCATCATCCACATAAGTAAAATGTCAGGGCTGGCAGGTCGCTGACACCACTCTAGCTAGAAAGAAACGTGTGCACTCCCTACGGTCCATATCCCGTTTTTGACTCATACCGGGGTGTGAGGCTCGCGAAGTCACGATATACACAAAGCTATGCCTAAACAGACTATGCTTTGATCATCAACCACAAGGCCCTGCTTTTCAACAAAAGCCTTGATCAATGCATCTTAGTATGCCACATTGTCAGTCCATACTATACCATTGATTTCTACCAATATATAACCCCTAAGCTCGTACGTCTCAGAGAAGGGTGTTAACCACCAAACAGATATATATTAAGAGAGATCAACGAATGTAGTATAAGGGACTACAACGTCAGACATACATTCCATTTATAAACTTATGCCCTGGGTCTGGGCGAAAGTCAAATCCGTGCAATCAACACTACGTCCGGACGGCTACTACTGTCGCCCCTTCAAGGTAGCTACTCCCATCATGGGTCTCAATAGCAACACACCCATTCGATGTGAAGATCGTCGGTCTTCAATCACCGTCTTCAACTTTTCGAACGTCGTATCATTATTTGGAATGAGAGTAAACTCGGACTTTCCAAATAATTCTCGCATATATAAATTTGCAAACCATTCTATATCGTTATTTATTCTTTTATAAATATAAATATCGTCCATTCATTTCATGTATATATATATCGTCCATTCATTTCATAAATATCGTCCATTCATTTCATAAATATCGTCCATTCATTTCATATGCAGTAATACTACTCTAAACATGAATTTTTATATCATATGCGGTTTCTTGATTATGCATTTCATATGCGACTTCATGCTTTTTAAAACATGTTAAATTTTCATATGCGGTTCATGCTTCTAAATCATGTTTCATTTCATATTTATATCTTTTTATTCGCATGTGAAATGTAAATAAAAATTCCCTTCTTATTTTCATTCTTTTTATTTACATATGAAATGTAAATAAAAGTTTCATTCTTATTTTCATCTTTTTATTTACATGTGAAAAGTAAATAAAAGTTTCATTACTTTTATTTATATAAAATATATAAATAATATAACCATTTCATGTTTTCATTCATTTATTCATTTATAACATGAAAATATTCATTGCTTTATGGTTCATTTTCCATTTTCGATCACTTTCTTAATTCAGTGATCTTAACTACTTAATTCCCTTTTCAATCAAATTAAAGATTTAATTAAAATTTTATTTAGTTTTAATCTTCCAAAGTCATTATTAAATGATTATTCAATTTCTAGGGAATTAATTCTATCATAAATTCGGGTTAAAGAATAAATGTTATTTAAAACATAATTCACGATAAACCCAAATTTAAATTTCATAAATTTCCCATTTACTATATATAATTAGACATCATTTATTTCAGAGTATTTCATTTAATCTTAAATAAAATATTAATCATCTTCGATTTCCTTTATAAAATGTATAACATAATTTATACGGGTTAAAAATGGAGTTACTATTTTAAAATGGACTGAATAGCCCAATTCATTTTCCTTATCCATTTATTATGTTTATCTTTACATTTTATTATTTAATAGCGGGCCAGACCTCTCACATTAGGCCTACAACTTGTGGATGCTGGATATGCCGGTTGGTTCCGGGCAGACTTCTACCACAGGTTGGCCTTAACCTCGTGTCTTGACCCAATTCGTATTTGCGCACTTGGACCTCTCACATTAGGCCCAACATTTATGGCTGCTGGATATGCCGGTTGGTTCCGGGCAGACTTCCGCCATAAATGTGACCTAACCTCGTGTCCAGGTACAATTAATAATTATCATTATAATTATCTCTTAAAAGTATTATTTTAAAACATTTCATATTTTAGAATATCTAATTTCTAAAATATCATTCATTCTCTTACTTATCCTTTCATTTCAGTAAACATTAATCTTTCCATATTAATATCATAAAACTATTCCCAAAATGTTTCAATTGTAATATCAAAACTTACCATTTTGATATTAAATGAAATCTTCCTCAATCAATCCATTTATGTTAAATTTTAAAATCAAATCTTCTAAATTTACAAGTTAACATAAAAACGAGATTTTTCAATTCAAATCTTCATTATTATAATTGGAATGAAATCTTATCAATTTAAACTTTTTATTTCATCCTTTTTAAATGTGCAATCTTCTTAATTAAATCGTCCATTAATTCCATTAATTGAGTAAATAATGAAAATATTTCAAGTTCCTCAATAACGCTAATTATATATTCACTTTCATGTACAACTTTCATGTGCAATATCCATATATAAATTTTTTTATATTTTTAATCAGAAACACTACGAATATATTTATTTACATACTTTACTTAAAAACGCTTAAAATAAACTTGCATTCATGTTTTTGACATAACAATAAAAATAAAGTTGCATTCATATTTTTATGTAAATAAAAATAAAGTTTCATTCATATTTTAACAAAACGATGCAAATAAAGTTTGCATTTATATTTTATCAAAACAGTGTAAATAATGTTTGCATTCATATTTTATCAAAAACAATGCAATTAATGTTGCATTTATATTTTTGTCAAAACAATGCGAATAATGTTGCATTCTTATTTTATTAACAACAATGAAATTATAATTATTTTCTAAATTTACCTAACGTGCTAAAAATAAGTTATCAATCTTATTTTAACTTAAACAATGAAAATATATTTATTTTCTACTTTCACTTAACGCACTAAAAATATACCAACACTCATATTTTTACATAAACGCTGGGAATAAGGTTGCATTCCTATTGTGACATTAACTATGAAAATAGGTTTATTTTCTTAAATTTTATTAAGACGCTAAGGCTATTTTAATAATCTTATTCTTACTTAAGTGCTAAAAATATAATACAAATTTGCTATTTACACTCACGCACTAAAATGTGGTTATTTTCCTATTTACATGACCGCACTAAAATTATGGTCATCTTCCAATTCACATGGCCGCATACAAAAATTAATAACACACAGAATATGGTGTCGCGCTTGCATATCAATAAAATGATAAATAACATAATATGGGGTGTTCAAATCCATTCCAAACCATTCAATGAGCAACATGTAGATTAATGTTAAGCATTCATGTCGACAAACAATAATGACAACATACAATATGGTATTAAGTCTTCATGTCATCGCATATAATAACATCATAAGATGTAGTGTCGCATTTTTGTGTCAAGATCCCAACTTTGTTTTATTTTATTTTTCATCTAAATAAAATAAGTTTTTTTTCTTTTTCGTACGTGTTATAAAAATCCTAACTTGATTTATAAATATAATTAAAAGATTTAAACTTTCTTTTACAATATAAAAATCCTATCTTTATAAATTTTAAATAAAGATCTAATCTTTATTCTTAACACATCATAAAATAAAAGATCAAATTTTTATTCTCAAAACAACATAAAACACAAAATCTAATTTTTTTTATCGTCAAAACAACATAAAAAAAAAAAAAAGATCAAATCCATTCGTGTAGATTCCAACAACGCAATTCATATGACAATCATCCAAACACAAATCCAAACCCAAGCATCAACATGTAGTCATACATCACGGATCTAGCTCACTTCTCATTAAATTATTTAAATAACAAAAAATAATAATTAAATTAAAAATAGAATCTCACATTGATTTTTTTGCTGAAAATTTGACTGTCTCGGATTCAGCTCTGGTCTGCGCCATCGCGAAGAGCTCAGAAAGACGAGTCCAACGCAATTTACGGTTCGTCAATCGGACCTCGTACGAGAGAGTTATGATTTATTAAAGTTGGACATAATTAAATAATTAATTAATATTCGTGAAAAATACCTAAAAATTTCACTGTCTCAGAATTGGACAAAATTAGTGTCCACGCGTCCATCTCGTCGCCACGATCCCAACGCACCTGAAATCGTCGATTTTCGACTTCGTATGAGTGAGTTATGCAATTTTAAAGTTCTGGAAATTAATTAAATAATTTAAAAATAAAATAGAAAATACCCTCAGCCCGTTGACCGAAAAACACTGTTCACCTCCGAACTTTGACCGCACTTTGCCGCTGCCTCGGGCCACCTGACGCCACGGGACCACCGCCAATATCTTCGTCTTGGCGAGACGCACCACCACCAGAAAGAGCCGCCCCTAAAGCTTCTCCGATCATCGGGAAATCGCCTAGAAAGGATTTCGCCTCGCGGGTCCCATAGGCCGCCTCACACCTCTAAACTGCCTGAAATTTTCTGAGCATCTTCGTCTTGCGTAGACGAAGAACTTCCGTGTTCGTGACTTCGTCTAATTCTTCCTCGATTCACGGGAATTTCTTGATTTACGTTTTGAGCTTCTGAATTTCGAAAACAGCGAGCTTTAAGACGAGATTCCGGCGAATCCGAGCGATGTTTGACAAAACCGACCACACCATTAGCTTCGTATCGTCGAGACCTTCGAGAAAACATATAATTTGCTATGGTTTGAAGAGATTTTATTTTTTTTATGAATTTTAGAGGAAGAGGGAGCCGCCATGGAAATTGAGAAAAAATGATGGAAAAGAGAGTGGCTGCTGTGCATTTCGAATTTCTGCCCTAAAACTCAGAAAAAAGATAATATATACCATGGGTTTAATTTTGGTTTGGGCCCAAATATCATTATGTGCCCAATTACTTAATTTTCAACTGTTTTCTTCAGTTCAAAAATTCTTATAAATACATGCTGATTTCAAAATTAATAAAATTTTAAACATAATTATTTCAGGTCATTACGAACCCAACGAACCTGATTTCGTAATTTTCCGATTCCGTATGAATTTATTATAAATTTCCGAAGTCTGAAAATAGGCTGTATTTCCACTGTAAAAATTATACAGGCCACAAAATAATTCCAAAAATTATAAATTTTAGAATTTTACCTTAATTTAATATTCCGAATCCATAGAAACTGGTTTCGTCGAATTCGGAGTTCGTTTGCAAAAATTCTATTTTTCAGGTGTATATTTTAATATTTTAAAAATACCAAAAATAGTGGAATTTTTCCGAAACTCAAAAATATAAGTTCTTATAGTCATTTTTATATATAAACAACATTCTAAAACCAATGGAGATGGTTTCGGGTCCTAATTCCTTATTCTGCAAAATGTAGCATTTTGGCCCTTATAAATTTCATAGCGACCATTCTAGATTTTAATTTTGACATAACTTTTGATTCCCGTTATGAAATTTCGATTTTTCGGATTCGTTGGAAAGATAAATTTAAATAGATTCTAATATTTTTGGTTTCACTAAAATCCGTTAAATTTTGCATCCTGTACGGTCAGTCAAAGTTCAAGTTTGACTTTTCAAACTACCGCGTTATTTCTAACTCTTTTTATAATAAAAATTAAATCATTCATTCTAACTTCGATTTGAATCAAATTTGTGATCATTATTATTTAAATAAATTATTTTATATTGTCAAAATTCATTAAAATTTTCTAAAATAAAATTTTTAAATTGGTCCTGATTTTTTGCGGGTTGTTACAATCGCCCCCACTTAAAAACTTTTCGTCCTCGAAAAGGAACTAGGCTAAAAGTTGTTTAATTAACTAACTAAATTTTAATTTCTCTTATTAATTTCATTTGTTGACTAACTTATCAAATATATATATATACTTTTATATATTTAAAGTCATATTTTCAAAAATAGATTATATAATCAAAAATACGCTAATTATAAGCTTATCACTCTGAACTCATTCTAGGGCATTACTAACCCCATCTCTAATGAGTTTTCTCATTCTAGGATACTGCTGATCCTATCTCTAATGAGTATTCTTATTGGATATTACTAAACCAATCTCTGATGAGTCTTTTGTTCGGTTCTAACGAGTTGTACCCCAAAGATTTGAGCTAACCAGAGCTCTGATACCACCTGTAACGACACGGATTTTGCCCGACCTTAATCGATCACAAAATCGACCAAGACCGTTCAAAACTCGCATACGTTAACTTTGGGAATACAATACATCAGAACAATAACAGCAGACTTTTATTACATTACAATAATATAACATCAGAGTACAGAATATCAGAGTACAAATAAAGTAAACTACAGCGGAAGATAAATTACAACAGATTTAATACATTAAACAGCGGAAGACTTCTAAGCTCTGGACACAGCTTTAGGCTTCGATCCAGGATCCTGCTAAAGAGAGAGATATCTGCAAAAAACTACTCGACTGCCCGTGTGGAAAAGAGGGCACCCGAGTTTGCAAAGTGAAACAAACTACGAGTCAGTCATGGCTCCCTAGCCAGCAACAAGGACTGGTGTGGGAATTCTAAACTAATTTAACTAATAAGACAAATCCAAGGACCACGCCGCTAATGCGGAACGGGTTTTATTCCAATGGATTGTCGGTGCATAAACTAAAGTAAATCAAGAAATAACGCAATGTCTTTTTGGAAAAATGAAACCATTATAAGACCCAAGTCCCATCACACAATGCAACGCACACCAGAGGATAGGTTTTACCTTATAATGGTCAAAAGATGCTTGATACGTATAAAACGGATTTGATATTATTATTAGTGTATATATGTTTTGAATAAAAAGATTTGAATCATAAGTAGCAATCCTAGACGGCATGGTTACCATATAGCATGTCGCCAATACTAGTTCTACAATCAAAACCGCAAGGGCGTATTGGAAATTTGGATTCCATCATGAGTCGAGGCTAGGGGCAAGATCCTCTCCGATTCGAGACACTCTAGCAAATGCCTCAGGATTCCCCGCAGTGAACCCTTGGAAGCGGTAGGGCCGGTCCCCGCCAGTGGGCAGTGGATTAGTTATGCCTGAACACACGTTTCCCGGTCCCTTTGGACCTATAGTATGACCACCAACGGCCTATAAAAAAACGAGGCGCCTCAAAATCCATCATCCACATAAGTAAAATGTCAGGGCTGGCAGGTCGCTGACACCACTCTAGCTAGAAAGAAACGTGTGCACTCCCTACGGTCCATATCCCGTTTTTGACTCATACCGGGGTGTGAGGCTCGCGAAGTCACGATATACACAAAGCTATGCCTAAACAGACTATGCTTTGATCATCAACCACAAGGCCCTGCTTTTCAACAAAAGCCTTGATCAATGCATCTTAGTATGCCACATTGTCAGTCCATACTATACCATTGATTTCTACCAATATATAACCCCTAAGCTCGTACGTCTCAGAGAAGGGTGTTAACCACCAAACAGATATATATTAAGAGAGATCAACGAATGTAGTATAAGGGACTACAACGTCAGACATACATTCCATTTATAAACTTATGCCCTGGGTCTGGGCGAAAGTCAAATCCGTGCAATCAACACTACGTCCGGACGGCTACTACTGTCGCCCCTTCAAGGTAGCTACTCCCATCATGGGTCTCAATAGCAACACACCCATTCGATGTGAAGATCGTCGGTCTTCAATCACCGTCTTCAACTCTTCGAACGTCGTATCATTATTTGGAATGAGAGTAAACTCGGACTTTCCAAATAATTCTCGCATATATAAATTTGCAAACCATTCTATATCGTTATTTATTCTTTTATAAATATAAATATCGTCCATTCATTTCATGTATATATATATATATCGTCCATTCATTTCATAAATATCGTCCATTCATTTCATAAATATCGTCCATTCATTTCATATGCAGTAATACTACTCTAAACATGAATTTTTATATCATATGCGGTTTCTTGATTATGCATTTCATATGCGACTTCATGCTTTTTAAAACATGTTAAATTTTCATATGCGGTTCATGCTTCTAAATCATGTTTCATTTCATATTTATATCTTTTTATTCGCATGTGAAATGTAAATAAAAATTCCCTTCTTATTTTCATTCTTTTTATTTACATATGAAATGTAAATAAAAGTTTCATTCTTATTTTCATCTTTTTATTTACATGTGAAAAGTAAATAAAAGTTTCATTACTTTTATTTATATAAAATATATAAATAATATAACCATTTCATGTTTTCATTCATTTATTCATTTATAACATGAAAATATTCATTGCTTTATGGTTCATTTTCCATTTTCGATCACTTTCTTAATTCAGTGATCTTAACTACTTAATTCCCTTTTCAATCAAATTAAAGATTTAATTAAAATTTTATTTAGTTTTAATCTTCCAAAGTCATTATTAAATGATTATTCAATTTCTAGGGAATTAATTCTATCATAAATTCGGGTTAAAGAATAAATGTTATTTAAAACATAATTCACGATAAACCCAAATTTAAATTTCATAAATTTCCCATTTACTATATATAATTAGACATCATTTATTTCAGAGTATTTCATTTAATCTTAAATAAAATATTAATCATCTTCGATTTCCTTTATAAAATGTATAACATAATTTATACGGGTTAAAAATGGAGTTACTATTTTAAAATGGACTGAATAGCCCAATTCATTTTCCTTATCCATTTATTATGTTTATCTTTACATTTTATTATTTAATAGCGGGCCAGACCTCTCACATTAGGCCTACAACTTGTGGATGCTGGATATGCCGGTTGGTTCCGGGCAGACTTCTACCACAGGTTGGGCTTAACCTCGTGTCTTGACCCAATTCGTATTTGCGCACTTGGACCTCTCACATTAGGCCCAACATTTATGGCTGCTGGATATGCCGGTTGGTTCCGAGCAGACTTCCGCTATAAATGTGACCTAACCTCGTGTCCAGGTACAATTAATAATTATCATTATAATTATCTCTTAAAAGTATTATTTTAAAACATTTCATATTTTAGAATATCTAATTTCTAAAATATCATTCATTCTCTTACTTATCCTTTCATTTCAGTAAACATTAATCTTTCCATATTAATATCATAAAACTATTCCCAAAATGTTTCAATTGTAATATCAAAACTTACCATTTTGATATTAAATGAAATCTTCCTCAATCAATCCATTTATGTTAAATTTTAAAATCAAATCTTCTAAATTTACAAGTTAACATAAAAACGAGATTTTTCAATTCAAATCTTCATTATTATAATTGGAATGAAATCTTATCAATTTAAACTTTTTATTTCATCCTTTTTAAATGTGCAATCTTCTTAATTAAATCGTCCATTAATTCCATTAATTGAGTAAATAATGAAAATATTTCAAGTTCCTCAATAACGCTAATTATATATTCACTTTCATGTACAACTTTCATGTGCAATATCCATATATAAATTTTTTTATATTTTTAATCAGAAACACTACGAATATATTTATTTACATACTTTACTTAAAAACGCTTAAAATAAACTTGCATTCATGTTTTTGACATAACAATAAAAATAAAGTTGCATTCATATTTTTATGTAAATAAAAATAAAGTTTCATTCATATTTTAACAAAACGATGCAAATAAAGTTTGCATTTATATTTTATCAAAACAGTGTAAATAATGTTTGCATTCATATTTTATCAAAAACAATGCAATTAATGTTGCATTTATATTTTTGTCAAAACAATGCGAATAATGTTGCATTCTTATTTTATTAACAACAATGAAATTATAATTATTTTCTAAATTTACCTAACGTGCTAAAAATAAGTTATCAATCTTATTTTAACTTAAACAATGAAAATATATTTATTTTCTACTTTCACTTAACGCACTAAAAATATACCAACACTCATATTTTTACATAAACGCTGGGAATAAGGTTGCATTCCTATTGTGACATTAACTATGAAAATAGGTTTATTTTCTTAAATTTTATTAAGACGCTAAGGCTATTTTAATAATCTTATTCTTACTTAAGTGCTAAAAATATAATACAAATTTGCTATTTACACTCACGCACTAAAATGTGGTTATTTTCCTATTTACATGACCGCACTAAAATTATGGTCATCTTCCAATTCACATGGCCGCATACAAAAATTAATAACACACAGAATATGGTGTCGCGCTTGCATATCAATAAAATGATAAATAACATAATATGGGGTGTTCAAATCCATTCCAAACCATTCAATGAGCAACATGTAGATTAATGTTAAGCATTAATGTCGACAAACAATAATGACAACATACAATATGGTATTAAGTCTTCATGTCATCGCATATAATAACATCATAAGATGTAGTGTCGCATTTTTGTGTCAAGATCCCAACTTTGTTTTATTTTATTTTTCATCTAAATAAAATAAGTTTTTTTTCTTTTTCGTACGTGTTATAAAAATCCTAACATGATTTATAAATATAATTAAAAGATTTAAACTTTCTTTTACAATATAAAAATCCTATCTTTATAAATTTTAAATAAAGATCTAATCTTTATTCTTAACACATCATAAAATAAAAGATCAAATTTTTATTCTCAAAACAACATAAAACACAAAATCTAATTTTTTTATCGTCAAAACAACATAAAAAAAAAAAGATCAAATCCATTCGTGTAGATTCCAACAACGCAATTCATATGACAATCATCCAAACACAAATCCAAACCCAAGCATCAACATGTAGTCATACATCACGGATCTAGCTCACTTCTCATTAAATTATTTAAATAACAAAAAATAATAATTAAATTAAAAATAGAATCTCACATTGATTTTTTTGCTGAAAATTTGACTGTCTCGGATTCAGCTCTGGTCTGCGCCATCGCGAAGAGCTCGGAAAGACGAGTCCAACGCAATTTACGGTTCGCCGATCGGACCTCGTACGAGAGAGTTATGATTTATTAAAGTTGGACATAATTAAATAATTAATTAATATTCGTGAAAAATACCTAAAAATTTCACTGTCTCAGAATTGGACAAAATTAGTGTCCACGCGTCCATCTCGTCGCCACGATCCCAACGCACCTGAAATCGTCGATTTTCGACTTCGTATGAGTGAGTTATGCAATTTTAAAGTTCTGGAAATTAATTAAATAATTTAAAAATAAAATAGAAAATACCCTCAGCCCGTTGACCGAAAAACACTGTTCACCTCCGAACTTTGACCGCACTTTGCCGCTGCCTCGGGCCACCTGACGCCACGGGACCACCGCCAATGTCTTCGTCTTGGCGAGACGCACCACCACCAGAAAGAGCCGCCCCTAAAGCTTCTCCGATCATCGGGAAATCGCCTAGAAAGGATTTCGCCTCGCGGGTCCCACAGGCCGCCTCACACCTCTAAACTGCCTGAAATTTTCTGAGCATCTTCGTCTTGCGTAGACGAAGAACTTCCGTGTTCGTGACTTCGTCTAATTCTTCCTCGATTCACGGGAATTTCTTGATTTACGTTTTGAGCTTCTGAATTTCGAAAACAGCGAGCTTTAAGACGAGATTCCGGCGAATCCGAGCGCTGTTTGACAAAACCGACCACACCATTAGCTTCGTATCGTCGAGACCTTCGAGAAAACATATAATTTGCTATGGTTTGAAGAGATTTTATTTTTTTATGAATTTTAGAGGAAGAGGGAGCCGCCATGGAAATTGAGAAAAAATGATGGAAAAGAGAGTGGCTGCTGTGCATTTCGAATTTCAGCCCTAAAACTCAGAAAAAAGATAATATATACCATGGGTTTAATTTTGGTTTGGGCCCAAATATCATTATGTGCCCAATTACTTAATTTTCAACTGTTTTCTTCAGTTCAAAAATTCTTATAAATACATGCTGATTTCAAAATTAATAAAATTTTAAACATAATTATTTCAGGTCATTACGAACCCAACGAACCTGATTTCGTAATTTTCCGATTCCGTATGAATTTATTATAAATTTCCGAAGTCTGAAAATAGGCTGTATTTCCACTGTAAAAATTATACAGGCCACAAAATAATTCCAAAAATTATAAATTTTAGAATTTTACCTTAATTTAATATTCCGAATCCATAGAAACTAGTTTCGTCGAATTCGGAGTTCGTTTGCAAAAATTCTATTTTTCAGGTGTATATTTTAATATTTTAAAAATACCAAAAATAGTGGAATTTTTCCGAAACTCAAAAATATAAGTTCTTATAGTCATTTTTATATATAAACAACATTCTAAAACCAATGGAGATGGTTTCGGGTCCTAATTCCTTATTCTGCAAAATGTAGCATTTTGGCCCTTATAAATTTCATAGCGACCATTCTAGATTTTAATTTTGACATAACTTTTGATTCCCGTTATGAAATTTCGATTTTTCGGATTCGTTGGAAAGATAAATTTAAATAGATTCTAATATTTTTGGTTTCACTAAAATCCGTTAAATTTTGCATCCTGTACGGTCAGTCAAAGTTCAAGTTTGACTTTTCAAACTACCGCGTTATTTCTAACTCTTTTTATAATAAAAATTAAATCATTCATTCTAACTTCGATTTGAATCAAATTTGTGATCATTATTATTTAAATAAATTATTTTATATTGTCAAAATTCATTAAAATTTTCTAAAATAAATTTTTTAAATTGGTCCTGATTTTTTGCGGGTTGTTACACCCAAACTGAGGTACACCCCGTGATACCCTAATCACACGGTCTCCTCCGTATCGCCACATAATATGCGCAGTCCCTCATCCTATGCCATAGTAACGTACAACGCTACATCTGCATAGAACCACTATCGTTGTGCTACGTAAGCGTACTGACTGCTATCCTCGAACTATTCGGTCGAGTTTGGTTCCATCACCGAATAATGCCCTCTAGTCTACGATACACCACCCAAAGCAGACATGGTTGTGCCTAGACGTTCCCACGTACGTATCATCAATCGCACTCGATGTTTCTACTGCACATAACCTCTACTTGTGCACCCAAGTTCCGTGGTAGGGCTACACCAGAAAACACGGAACTCGGTCGGGAGCTTTTCTATATCTGTACGGGCCCACCTCTAAGAGTGTCCAATGTATAGATATCCCTTGGGTTTGGTTTTTCTATAGTGTCTATGGCCCCACCTCAGCCCCTCCCTCAACTAGTAAAGACCATACGAGCTAAGCGACCACCCCTAACAAGCAAAAAATCTTAACATCCATGTGGGGTCTCCCCACACCCGTCCCTTGATAGCAAAGGTTAACGATCTCTAGGGGTTAGCTCTTGTCTTTTTGCATTCCTTAGGCTGCTGGTGATAGGCATCCGACGATCTTGCTATCGTTTGGTCTTGATCCTCCACCTCCGCCTGTGGCAATTGTCGAACCACCCTTAATGCCACCGCGTACAGCATTCTGACTGCCCCCTACTTGTGCAGTCAAGGCCCACCCACCTGGTAGTTCTGCGCAGATCCAACCTCTGTAATCCTAGCCCGGAGCTAAACCACTACAGAGGACTACTAGGAGCACCTTTAACGTCTCAGGAAGCTGTGTGCTTCCCCTTGCAGTCCGTAGGAGCCGCCAAAATAGCGAATGTGCGCTCTCCTCGTGCCTTATGACACCATCATGATCTACCTCATTGGGTTATTCATCCTACAACGTACGGACTGCTTCAAGCGCCTTAGTTTTATATGTCATTAGACCCTAAGTCTAACCATTTATTTCACGCTTGTGCCACCTCGTCAGCTTTTCATTTAACTTGGTTATTCACATTAGTTTTTTTTCGTATTCACCAAGTTACCCTTGCTTATTAATTCAATTTGTACTTAACCCACTTAAGTCCATTAATAAGCCCACAACATGTTATTTTCCAATTTCATAAATTATTCTCTTTTTGGGTTACAACAACATGTTATACTTAATTCATAGTTAAGTATGTCTTATCCCACATACATACTGATTAGGAGAATAACCCTCTAAACACCAGCCCCGAAGACCGAAATCAACATCAGACTGGCACCCAGAGAATTACTCAACCCAACCAACATATATGATTTTAATTTACTTCTTTTCCACTCATATAACTTATATCATTTTTAAATTCGCATTTCTCCTTTCCAAACCACTTAATTTAAGTATATCTTTACGTATAAGTTGTCTCGTCTTCCTTATCGTTTCTTATAACTTATCTTGTCCCATAAGTTATAATTTCCACCTATTATCCTTTCTTGCCTTTTTCAAGTTTATTCATAATAGGTTATTTATCATTCCCCATTTCTTGGCATTAATTTTTGATTTTACTTATTTCATAGTATAAGTCGTCCCACCCTTCAAGTCTTGTATTACATCTTAAGTCATAACCTTCCCTTGTCCCTATGACAAGTTTGCCTATTATTCAATTTTACATCACCGCAACTCAAGTTTATAATAGGTAATTATCATTCTCCCATTACTATGTCATTAATTTTAGATTTGACTTAACCCTTCCTTTTACTTAACCCGTTACTTAAACTTTACCTAATTCAATTAATTTATGATACCGTTACAGGTCCCATTTGGTTAAGCATATCTAAATGTTGTTTCACATGTCACACGTGTCCCACTTAACCCCCTTTTTATTACAGCTTCCAAGTCTTACACATGTTTTACTACGGTTAAGTCTATCTTGGTTATGTCTTACATCACATGTCTCACAACGGTCCACATTAGTTATGCTTTACATGTCATTTATATCGCCCACTTAGCCCTCTATCCATACCCATGTCACCCACATGTCTTATTATGGTTAGTATTTCTTAATTTATTTATAATGCCGTAACGATGTATGACCTCTCACATTAGACATCCGTTCGTGGCTGCTGGATTTGTCGGGCGGTTCCGGGAAGTCTTACACCACAAACGCGCCTAACCTCGTGTCATAAATCGTTACACCTCTAGTTCTTGCCGTTGACCTCTCACATTAGTCGTCCGCTTGTGGTTGCTGTATTTTCCAGGCGGTTCCGGGCAGTCTTACACCATAACGCGTCTAACCTCGTGTCATAGGCGTTCATTAACAATCGTCTTTCACCCAAACTCCAAATTCATGTCATATGTTCCAAATTCAACTTAATTACATTTCATTTTTATGCCTATTTCCAATTTGTCATTCACTACACCAATTACATAATAGTTAGTTAATTTTCATATTACCCAAATTATCCAATTATAGCCAAATTCACTCATTCCATGTTATTCATACCCAAACATGCCAATTTCCAATATCCAATTATACCCATTTTCATTTAATCAATATTTTCCTAATATATATACCCCAACATTCCCACGTTCATACATATAATCTAATTCACCCTCTAGGCTTACTTTTCAAGTCACGAATAAATTTCACCAATCCATGTTATCCAATTACATGTTGTTAATATTGAATTATACCAATTCCATATCTAATGACAATTATGTCAAACTTACATAAATTTGACATTACAGATTATATTCCTTGACGGCATAAAATAGATTATGCCTAATATGTGCAATAACAATTGTTATGCCGTAAACCCCAAAATTACAGATTATATTCCAATATCCCCATATTCCAATCGTGCGTGTTGTATAATAAGATTTCGTCTAGGTTCGAGATAACCTAGATCCAAAAATAAAAAGGGGAGAACTCAAACATATGCATAAATAAAATAACAGATCTTATTAAATTAACATCATATTCATTATGGGGAATGGTAAATGATAGAAGTAACATTATACAACAAATATAATTCAAATCCACTCACCTTAACTGGATTAGAGAAATAAGCGATTTGTTGTTGATGTAGAACGCTGATTTAATCTTCTTATTTGATTATTGGTGAAGAGCATGAATTGTTGATGAAGAACTTTGCTTCTTGATTTGATTAAACTCCAAAGTTGATGAAGAACTTGCAAATTAATTTAAGGTTTTGAGGCGGCGGTCATGTTTGGTTGAAGTTTAGCGGCATGGAAGCATCAAAAGGAATTGTTTATGAATTAGGTTAGGTCTAGGCACTATTTTATACGTGAAGAGAGTGTTTTAGAGCCATTAGATCGCCCTAGAAACCATCCGGTCCATCCAGCACATCAAAAATCGTCACTGCCCAAATCAGGAAAAATCAGGGGGGAGGTCGACACTAAGGTCGACCCCCAGGTCGACCTCCCTGGGTAAGTCGACCCCCAGGTCAACCCCCAAGTCGACCTGCTTGGGTATTTTCCTATGTAAATTCTGATTTTTTGTTGAATCTTCTGAAGGCCATAACTCTTTCATATGGAGTCCGATTTTCGAAAACTTGGACTCTATTCCAAGCAGAATTGCGAGATGAACGCAATGATGATGTCCGTTTTACTTAATTCCTGATATTTAAATTAAGTATCCTTATTTTATTGTCTTCTCTGTTACGTATCTTGTTATTGGATTAATTTTTCATTATACATCACCATTATTTACCTATCTATGCATACACACAAATTTTTACACATTTTTAATTATATTAAAAATGCGGGGTGTTACATTCTCCCATCCTTAAAGAATTTCATCCTCGAAATTCGATAAGACTAAAATAGATAACCCCTCGCAATATCCATCCATCAAGTGTGCATCCAATTGTTGCAAACATTGTGCACATGTGCAAAAGTAGGATACATCATAGTAAAGTATGTATGCTATTTTGGATCCACCTATATGTATGCAAATCTCAAAAACTCTTTCAAAATATGATGCTCACATCCTAAATATACTTGCAGTTCTATATGAATGTAATATTTTTGAAAAATCAAAACGTTTTTCATCCAAATTTACCTACACTCTTACAGAGTAAGAGCATAGTTCATCCAATTTTCGCATCCAAAACCCTAACAACCATCATTAAATTCGAAATTTAGAAAAATCTAATTTTCCAAATTCGATTTCTTATGTTATGAAAACAGAAAATTTTACATCCTCTGTTTTTCTTTTTTAATTGCACTTGGATTTTTACATAACTATTCTATAAAGATTTCCTGTTTTCCTATCCAAGTACAACCACATAAGAAAATTTCTTCTCTTTTCATATTTATTCATCTTTTTCTTAAGATTTCCATTTTCTTTTCCCGTCTCGTTTTGCTGCTTGATTGATTCTGTTGTTTTCTTTTTAGTTAGGCTAGTTTCTTTCTTAGCTTATTTGACTTAATCAAATTACTTAAGTTTATTATTTTCAAATAATCCTTTTGGTTTTTAACTCAGACAATATCCTACACAGCTACTACCAAGGGCCAAGAATCATAAGACTATTTCTGTAAAGAAAATTCCAACCACCAACTCTCTACACTTACTTGCCCTTCCACTACCTAGTAGTCACTACTAATCCATGTTGTGTATTACTAGCCTATACTTCTCTTTCAAGCAACAATCATAGGTTTCTCAATGCTTATGCATTCTACGGGAATTTTTCCATTAGTTTAATATTATCTAATCCCTGACTGTAAATTGGCAGGAAAACAGCTCTTTAAGTATCAACCCCGAAGACCGAAATCAACATCAGATTGATACTCAGAGAATTTCTCCTCTCAACCAATTCCCGGTTGGTTCTAATAGCTTTAACTTTATCTTGTTCTTTCTAGGCCTTAATCTTTAACTACTCCATTTTTAAAACATGGTTTGGCCTTCTTTCTTTTTATTACATTCTTCTTTCAAAAAAAACTAAAGTGGTAAAACTTTTATTCTTTTCTCAAAAACTTGCTTTTGCCAACCCATAAAAACATGTTACAAAGTAAAATTGCAATTTTTTTTTTCAAATCACAAACTGGAGTAGACAAGATTGACTAATGAGTTACACTATTTACAATGTTAACTTTGGTTGCTAAGGCGCAAATATCTACTCTATTCTTGCACTCTACCACTTATTTTGTTTACCCAACAAAATTTCTTTTTAAAACAATAATCAAAATTGTAACAACCCGCATTCTACGCATCGGAGGATCGTAGAATATTTATTTCTTTCTCATATGAAGTCGTATGGTCATGTAACTTTGGGAAACAACCATTAGAGTCATTTCCCATGTTCATGATTTTTGTCGATTTTTAAATGACTGTTTTGTCCCTAGCTGATCTTGTTTCGACCATAACTTTTGATTGGAAAGGAATTTTGACCTGAAACCACTTCCATTAGATTCGTTAGATGGTTTACCTTTCCGAAGAGTGGTCATAATAGCCAAACGACTTACCGTTTGGGAGATATGGCTGAAATAAGGTTTGGAAGGTGAAAAACTGCTTAATCGGGCCAAATAGGGTGATTAGTGAATGGGCCCATAACCCATTTCGGGATCAGGGTTATGGGGAGGCTGAAAAGGGTTAGAGATTCATTCCATTTCAGTTTTCTAGCCTCCACTTACCTCCTAGAAACCCTAAAAATGGCCTCCAACCTCTAAATCACCTCCAAATCATCTTCTAATCAAGGATTAAGCTTAGCAATATCAAATCAAGGGAGAACTTCACCAAATCAACGTTACAGCTGCTGTTTAGCATTGGGATTCGCAACAAATCAGAGATTTATTTCAAATCTAAGTTTATTTGTGGTAAGGTGAGTGATTTGCATAGTTCCTCACTAATTATGGCTAATTAAGGGTAATTAGTGTTAATTAGCGTATTTAAACATGATAAAATTCTGGAAAAATATTTATAAAATCTGAAATGATGTTTTAGACCTCTGATCTGAATTTGGGTTAATTTAGTTAAGTTTTGCAAATCACATCATTAGTTTCACCTAAACATGCTTAAGGGGAAATAAGGGGTTTTGAGTATGTTTGATCCATTTTAACCTATCATATTGTTGTTTTGGTGTTTGTGGTTGGTTATACATGTTGCTATGACTGTATGGTATGTTTTGTGATTGTTTAGAATAGTTAGAATGGTCAAAAACACCATCGAGAGGCGTAAAAACAATCGCTGGAAAGCTGCAGGAAAATGCAGGTAGGGATCGGATCGGACCCCCCTTACCTGACCCGAACCATTCGTGGGTACTTACCACGACCAGGACCGGAGACCACGATCTGATGGTGGGAGGAGCTCGAACCTGAACCGCGTCACGCGCAGGAGTACAATCCGAACCATGGAGCATGGGGCACGACCCAAATCTCCAGAAGGACCTAGACCCGATCCGTTTTGCCACCTCCGAACCGATCCGTGGCGAGGGAGCTTGGAGACCCGACCCGACCCGATGATAGTGATGACCATCCGAACCGTGACGTGCTGGAGAACCCGATCAGATCCAGTGGAGGATGTTGAAGGCCGAACCGAACCGATTGTTAAGAAGGGAATCCGAACCGATCCGGTGATGACCAATAACCTGAGATGCAAAGGTAGTCCAAATGGAAGTTAGAGATCAGGATCCAGTTGGTGACCAATGAGTTCACTTCATGGTTGGGCTTTGCTGCAGGACATGTGCTAAGGAGTTGTCGACGTTCATAACTTCGATTCACCCCTGAAAATGGATGATGAGCTACTTATCAGTGCAGTAGAGTCATTATGGCTCGAGGGGCAAGGTGATGGTAGCAAGACTACGTTATCAGTGCAGTAGAGTCATTATGACTCGAGGGGCAAAGTGATGCGTAGTAAGACTATGAGCCAGTGCAGTGGGGTCATTGTGACTCCATGGGGCAGAGTGGACATAGTAAAGGATTAGTGAGGCTATGAGCCAGTGCAGTGGGGTCATTGCGACTCCATGGGGCAAAGTGGACATAGCAAAGGATTAGTGGCTATGTATCATTGCAGTGAAGCCATTTATGACTTCATGGGGGCAAAGTGATCATAGCAAAGTATGTTGGGTGATCGAAGTGGTGAATATCGTATGCTTTATGCACTGAGTGAGAGATGTGAGGATGGTTGTTATGCTTGATTGTTTGCCATCACTATGACATGCACACCCCCACCCCCGTTACCTTTACACCATTTGAAATGGCACCTTAGAGTGTTGTACAATATGTAGTGCTAACTCTTTGGTTGCAGGCCCAGGTTCAGGTATGTTTTAGTCTACCTGTTATTGTTCTGTTTAGATGCTTATCGCTCATACAAGGCTTTATGTCTGACCCAAAGTTTTATGTCTCCTCTTATTACTCTGGGTGCTCACACGAGCAGACTAGAGATAGGTTAGCTGGTGATGCGCGAGTAGCTGATTCGGAGGCGAGCAGGAGGCTTTCACTTATGATATATAGATATTCTCCCTGTGTCGTTGGTGGTCGCTACTTGGGCATTAGTAGTGTACCTCCTTTATCTTACTTTTGCTTTTTGAGACAGTTTGAAAAGTTGTAATAATGTTAGCTTTGGATCATAAGTTGTACTTGGATTTTCCGCTGCTATGTTAGTTTGTTTTCAGCTTATGCATTGTCTCACCTGTTTTATGTCAAGTATGTTGTTATTATATATTTTTTCCATGCGCTGTGAGACATTTTACAGGTTCCTTGTTAGTTCATTTCCTTCTTCCCTTTCCTTCTGACGACCGTCCCGCGCTAATTGGACATGTGTACAGTGCACTTTTAGAGTAAATGTCGGTTGGTGCGGGGCGGGCCATCACATTTTGTATCAGAGCTCTAGGTTGCATAGTTAACCTAGGGAAAGACACTAAGGAGAGATAGTACATATATGAGAGCGTGTATTTGTGATTACTTTGGTTTTCAAAAGATGTATATGTATATACTATTAGTAGTATAAGAATGAAGTCGTACTGCACTAGCACCACTATGGGGTCGTTAATCGTTTCCCTTTACAGATTGACGATGAGCCGATATGCAAGAGGTGCTGGTAGGGGAGCCAATAATGGGAATACTGCTGACAGAGGGCGATGTTTACTGACCTCATGAGAGACATGCTTAGGGAGGTGCAAGGGGCAGTTCCCAATCCTGGAAATGGTGGTGGTCCAGTAGTGCAGGCGCCTAGGGTCGATTTCGCCAAGTTGTGCAAGGATTACACTAACCTTGGTGGGAAGCCGTTCCACGGAACGGAGTCGGCCATAGATGTTCAGGATTGGATGGATAGTTGTGATCGTATCTTCTACGACTTGGGTATCGAGGATGCGATGAAAAGAAGGCTAGCGTCTCGTCAGCTGCAAGGGCGAGCGATGAATTGGTGGAATGCCATTAGAACAACTACTCCAGAAGATCAGGTTACTTCGGATCAGTTCAAGGCTCGCTTTAGCGAGAAGTTCATTCCAACTGCCTAGAAGTCAGTGTTGTTTAAGAGATTCTTGGAACTCAAACAGAATGGTTGGGCAGTCTCTGACTATATTACTGAGTTCGACACTTTGTCGAAGTATGGACTATCTCTTATCGATACTCCTGAGAAGAAGAATGAGAAGTTCGTTACTGGTTTGGATGGATACTTGGGGGAAAGGCTTATCAACCACATCGATGATACTTTTGAATTGATTGTGGGGAAAACTTTGAGATCAGAGAGGCTTTACCCTAAGTCAAAGACTAAGGCTGCATCTGCAGAAGGGCTGAAGCCGCAAGCAGGCAGTGGAGGCAAGAACAACTCTCAGATAAAGAGGAAACAGAACCAATCTAAGGATGGCGAGAAAAAGAACAAGAAAGATGTTGAGTGCTTCAGCTGTGGTAAGAAGGGCCATTATGCTAAAGAATGTCGGGCCAAGCCAGCGGATAGGAAGTCCTATAACTGTGGCCAAGTGGGACATCATAAGGATAAGTGTCCGCAACCTCTTAAGGAGAAGCAGATTGTGAGAGCATATGCTATTGATGCTGTTCCTTCTTCGTCAAATGCCTCAACTACGGCGGAGAAAGAAAAGAATGTTGTTATTCAAGGTATGCTTTCTATTTATGATGTACCAGTTCGAGTTTTGTTTGATACTGGGGCTTCCCGTTCCTTCATATCTAGTGACCTGGTAGATAGGTTGGGACTGGAACCCGAGATAGTCGATAGACCGTTGGTTGTGACGAACCCGATTGGTGGTTCGACTAGCCTTAGTATGATTTGCAGAAATTTGGTCTTATCGAGTCATGCATGTATGTTTGTTTGTGATTGCTTTGTTTTGGGCTTTACTGGGTATGGCATTATATTGGGGGTCGATTGGCTCCAAAGATACGGGGTGGTGGTAGACTGTGAGGGCTTTTTGGTGACAATTAGGGCGGATGATGGGCGGAGGGTAGTGTTTGGTAGTCTACCTAGTGATGGGGTAATGGCTAATTTTATAAATTCCCTCGACATCCCATAGGATGAGTTGTCAGATGTGCCCGTGGTTGGCCAGTATCCGGACGTCTTCGAGGAGGTGACCGGGCTTCCACCACACCGAGAGATTGAGTTCCGTATTGATTTAGTGAAAGATGCCAGACCTATAGTGATGCCAGACCTATAGTGATGCCACTTCGTCGTATGGCACCAAGGGAGCAGCGAGAGCTCGGGGTGCAAGTCAGCAATCTTTTGAAGAAGGGATTTATTAGAAGAAGTGTCTCCGAGTGGGGATCACCAGTCATGTTTGCCACTAAGGCAGATGGTTCCCTTCGTTTGTGTGTGGACTATCGCGAGTTGAATACGGTAACGAGGAAGAATAAGTATCCTCTACCGCGGATAGATGATTTGTTTGATCAACTGGAAGGAGCAAGAGTATTCTCCCAGTTGGACCTCGCGACAGGATTTCATCAACTCCGAGTAGCGGATGAGAGTGTTCCGAAAACGGCATTTACGACGCCGTCTGGATTCTATGAGTGGTTGGTCATGCCATTTGGGTTGACCAATGCACCAGCATATTTCGTGGATCTTATGAATCGAGTATTCAGAGATCAGTTGAGTAAGTTTGTTCTTGTGTTCATAGACGATATCCTTGTTTACTCAAGGACAGAGGAGGAACACAGGGGACACTTGAGGATAGTGATGGAGGTGTTGAGGAAACACCAATTGAAAGCGAAATTCTCTAAGTGTAACTTTTGGAGAAGGGAAATGAGATTCTTGGGCCATGTTGTTTCAGAGAATGGTATTGCCGTGGACCCTGCGAAGGTGGCTACGGTACAGGATTGGCCTACGCCCAAGAATGCAACAGATGTAAGAAGTTTCTTGGGGTTAGCGGGATATTGTCGTAAGTTTATCCAGGACTTCTCCAAGATAGCGGCACCGTTGACTCAGTTGACTAAGAAGAATCAGGCCTTCGTCTGGGACGGAGTGTGTGAGAATGCATTCAAGAGTCTAAAGGAAAGGTTGACGCATGCGCCAGTGCTAGTCATTCCTAAAGGGAATGAAGAACTGACGGTATACACGGATGCTTGTGGTACCGGACTAGGTGATGTATTGGTGCAAGGAGGTAGGGTTGTAGCTTATGCTAGTCGGCAGCTAAAGCCTCATGAGAAGAAGTACCCTACCCATGATTTGGAATTAGCAGCGATCGTGTTTGCGCTAAAGATGTGGAGACATTATCTCTTGGGAGAGAGATTTGAGTTGTTTACTGATCATAAATCGCTAAAGTATCTCTTCTCCCAGAAGGATCTGAATCTCCGTTAGCAGAGATGGTTAGAGTTCTTGGCTTCGTATGATTTTGATATCGCATACACACCTGGGAAAGGTAATGCCGTAGCCGATGCCTTGAGTAGGAGACATGCCAGTTTAGGGGCTATGTTTCTTGAATGGAAGCAACTGGAGTATATCACAGGGTTTGATTTCAGACCGAAGTGCGAGTTGGATCCAGAAATGCTAGCTAGTTTGGCGATCGGACCCACTTTGATAGAGCGGATTGGTTCCAACCAGAGGGACGATCCTAATCTATTGGAAATCATCTCCAAGTTAGAGATGAATATCGACGGTGAGGAGATGAATTTGTATGTGCTTGATCGAGATGGATGGCTTAGAAAGAATGGATGACTAGTTGTACCCAACGTGAATGGTTTGAGAGGTGAAGTGCTTAGAGAATGTCATCACTCAAAACTGACTATACATCCCGGTGGTAATAAGATGTATCGAGACATGAAGCAGACTTACTACTGGAAAGGGATGAAAAGAGACGTTGGGAAGTTTATATCCAAATGCATGAATTGCCAGCTAGTTAAAGCTGAGCAAAAGAAGCCTAGTATATGCAACATTATGTAAAACTTACACAAATTCAACATTATAGATTATATTCCTCGACTGCATAAAATAGATTATTCCTAATATATGCAATAACAATTTTTATGCCGCAAACCCCAAAATTACAGATTATATTCCAATATCCCTATATTCCAATCGTGCGTATTGTATAATAGGATTTCGTCTAGGTTCGAGATAACCTAGATCCAAAAATAAAAAGGGGAAAGGATAAAAAGGAGAGAACTCAAACGTAGGCATAAATAAAATAACAGATCTTATTAAATTAACATCATATTCATTATGGGGAATGGTAAACGATAGAAGCAACATTATACAACAAATATAGTTCAAATCCACTCATCTTGACTGGATTAGAGAAATAAGCGATTTGTTGTTGATGTAGAACACTGATTTGATCTTCTTATTAGATTATTGGTGAAGCGCATGAATTGTTGATGAAGAACTTTGCTTCTTGATTTGATTAAACTCCAAAGTTGATGAAGAACTTGCATATTAATTTAAGGTTTCGAGGCGGCAGCCATGTTTGGTTGAAGTTTAGAGGCATGGAAGCGTCAGAAGGAATTGTTTATGAATTAGGTTAGGTCTAGGCACTATTTTATAGGTGTAGAGAGTGTTTTAGAGCCTTAGATCGCCCTAGAAGCCATCCGGTCCGTCTATCACATCAAAAATCATCACTGCCCAGTTCTGGAAAAATTAGGGGGGAGGTCGAAACTAAGGTCGACCTTCCTGGGTAGGTCGACCTCCCTGGGTCGGTCGACCTGCCTGGGTATTTTCCTATGTAAATACTGAATTTTTGTTGAATCTTCTGAAGGCCATAACTCTTTCATACGGAGTCCGATTTTCGAAAAATTGGACTCTATTCCAAGCAGAATTCCAAGACGAACGCAATGGTGATGTCCGTTTTACTTAATTCCTGATATTTAAATTAAGTATCCTTATTTTATTGTCTTCTCTGTTACGTACACTGTTATCGGATTAATTTTTCATTATACATCACCATTATTTACCTATCTATGCATATACACATATTTTTACACATTTTTAATTATATTGAAAATGCGGAGTGTTACATATTTAAATGGATTTCCCGTTTCAGACCAAGGAAAGGTCATTGACTGGAACTACCAGACGAAACCAAAAACTATAAATTGCGGCTATCTCGGTTGTAGCTAGATTTTTGTCCAGTCTCTAAACTCGAATCAATGAAATCCCCCATATGTCGTCGTCTTGCTCTTCACAACAAAATTGCCAATATGCTATAGGGTACGATAGATTTGTCTGGAAAACCGAACTCAACTTAATTCAACTCTTAGTCGCTTAAGACCCATTCTATATAGTTAGGCCTACGACTAATTCATCATTGAAATAATTTAAAGTCGAGTAAGAAAGATGAAGAAAATAGAAAAGAAAATCTAATTATTTTCTACCATGAGTCCTAATTTAATTAATTCCTCTGAGTGTCTAACCTAGGCTCTAATACCAAATGTAGCACCCTACACTTTTCTGAGCCCAAATTTCGACAAAAAACGAAAATCGGACACATCCAAGCATGGAGCATGTAAATATGGTACCTGCATATAAAGGAGCATAATCAGAGTATGATAAAAATATATCACAGCGGAAACAAAATAGTATAGACTAGTATTAACTGAAGTAACTACCTTATTAAATTAAGTCACCATGTCAATACCGATCATGAGAGAGAATGAGAATCGGAAACCAACTAGACACCTGTGAGAACCCAACCTTCTCTTAAAACCTAGAAGGTTGTAATGAGGAGGGGGTCAGAACAACAAGATCATGGTGAATAGGAAAAGTACAAACATATTACAATACAAGATGTATCCTGTTTGGTTCAACCAAAAATATATGCCTACCAAGGCTAGTAATTCTAATCTAACCTTGTAAACATTTACGCATGACTCTAACTACCCTTCATAATGTAGTATTCCCAATGATATGGATACCGAGATAGAACATTTACGCGTATATTTATAAAGCCTATAAACTAATTATTAAACCGAGAAGTGAACTCCCAATCACGGAGTTTGTATTTATATTTATATTTCCATGTGGTTAACATAGTTATTTTATTTTATTTCTATTATCGTTAAGTTTGACAATTTGGCTCAACTAACTACCAAACATTCCTTTTTGTATTCAATCTTGTAATTAGGTTATAAATCTTACAAAAGATTATCAACTATAGTTATTGTAAATTATGCCTGAGTACAGGAATAAACAAATTTCAAACCATAAGAAATATATATTATGTACGTTTTGGAATAGTTGATGTAAACTACGCATAGGTATTATCAATTTATATTTATATGTGAGTTCACAAAACCTTTCCTTTTTTCTATATTTGGCATATTTCTTATTGGTTTCATATAATGTCTTTTTGTTTAAAAAGAATAAAAAGGCACAAATTACAATAACTAAGTTAAACCCCAATAAAATTAAGTACAAACAGGTTTATATCCTTTTAATCAAAATCACATAATTCACTGTTTAACACAAAAACTAGAGATCTAGAATAAAACAACATCTTACAGTGTTTTATGAGACTGATTTCCAGATCTACGATGTTTTCAATAATCCCAATACATTTTTAAACACAATTGTAGGAAATATTTAAAATTAATAGAGTAGGGCCCACAAATAATATTACTCGAAACCACAAATTTATACTTTTAGGTTTTTGACAATATTCAAAAGTAAATATGATAGGCATCATTTCATGTTTAACAAAATTATAAGTAGATTTGATAAATGTTTGGCGCATATTTTAAGATATAATAAAAATGAGATAATTAAGTTATTGTAACTTTGTGTATGAATTTCCCACTCACCAAAAAGCACTCAAATCTAAAATCTGAATAACCTATTAGGCATACAATTACCAAATTCTTACAGATTTATAGTTATTCTGAAAAGGGAATACTTTCAAATTTTTAGACTCGCAAGAACATAGGAAAAGAGGGGAGTATCTGATAAAGAATAGCCTATATGCCAATTCATATGCTTTTCCATTTGAATTTGATAATCCATTTCAAATCTGAATGATTTATATTTCACTGATTGTATACGAACCTATTTTTAATTTCGAAATTGATTAGAAGAGAAAGGGAAATGGCAGAGCTTCGCTACTTCCAACAAATTCGTGTGGAAAAGAATGAGGCCTTCCTCTTTTATTTATAGGAGTGGAATTGGCCATAAACATTAGACTTGATTAAATAAACATCCATCCGTTTATATAATAATATATATAAACTAAACCCATTTTAACCTAGCCGTCACTGGGTTATCCAAGCTCGAAGCGGTTGACCGCCCCTACTAGGGTGTTGACCGATTCCGGTTATAAAAGTAATATATAATATATTTAATATGTTTATTTATTTTTGTCCGTTTTTTGTATTTCGTCCGTAACTTTTTTATACGAACTTCGTTCACGAAAATCCAAACATGAAAATTGACCAGAATTCCAAGACGAACACAATGATCAAAGTTTCGTAGTCAAATTTCATTATTTGCAAAAATTCCTATTTTTGAGAATCTAATTATATAACTATTTATTGTCAAAAATCTAGGTTGTTACATCTTTCCCTCCTTAAGAGGAATTTGGTCCCGAAATTCTGACACCTACTATCATTTCCTACACAACCAATTTTTGTAAATCCACTTTGAAACCATGTGCGCATATGCATAGTGTACATAACGCATTTCAACCACAAAAAATGCATGCACAATGATTATAAATCAGGCCCTCTATATGTATGCATTAATATTCTTTAAACACTTTAAAAAAATGATGTAATAAATCCAAAATATACTTGCAGTTCTATATGAATGCAAATTTCAAAAAATCCTTTTTCATTCATAACCCTCACACGATTATGAATAAAAGTGTGAAGCAACCAAATTTTCATTCAAATCCCACCGTCTAAAACGTCAACGCATCTAATCGCTTCCTATTTTATTTCTCCTAAAAAGGAAATCAAAGCGAAGAATTTTAACATTCCCTTCGCTTATTAATTTTCCATTTCTTCACCTATATCGGAAATTTTACCTAAGATACCCAAAACGCACCAAAATTTCCATTTGTAGACTATTAAGGACACTCAAACAAACTTTTAGGACGTAAAATGAGTTAATTAGCAACTCGCACGAATTGCTAAAAAGGTATGGAAACAATGTTTCTAAGGCTAAAACAGCATTTTCCTTGCAGTCGTTAACGTTTTTTATTGTGTAGTTGGTCCTATTGAACCACTAAAATGTGCACGCAAACCATCCAAGCATCTTTCTTACGCTGTTCGTGTGATCAAAAATCAAAATTTTTCATAAAAGTAAATTTCCTCTTTCAAACTCCATATATTTAATTCGAAAATTTCTTTTCAACACCGTTTCACTTTCTTTATGAGATTCGTATGAAAAATCAAAACTTCGAAAACATGCGCTTTGCGCCATTCAAACCATCTATTTTAATGTAAAACATACATTTTAAACACGCGCAAACTACCGTATATAAATTTTGCAAATTCGCGCAAACCATGATCAAAAAAATAAATCAATAAATATCTTAAATTTTAAAAATAATAAAAGTTTTTTTTTCAAACAACTGTTTACAAAAGTTCCAAAAAATGTATCATGTTGGCAAAAAAGGAAGTCAGTCATGCAGAAATGTGAAAACTGAAATCACACACAAAAGAACGCAAATTAATTTTAGCTTAACAAGGAATGGTGATTTATTTATGCACGTGACGAAACAACATAAAACTGGTCTTTTGCTAAAATTTATGTAACACAAAATTCTATTCTTTCCAGCTTTAGACGATACTGAAACTCTCAAAACAATGGTAGTAAACTACGAGATGTCTTGCTCCGCGACTGGAGCTCAAACCATTTTCATGATCTTTGATTAATCATATCATGGGAGCAGAATGCTAAATCTTGTGTTACAAACACTGCTGGTGTCGTTGATGGTTCCAACATCACCATCTCTTCAAAGAGCGAATTTGTGATGAGAAAAGAAACCCACCACAAAACCCTTCTCATGGAAATCCACCTAATATTACCTAAAGACAGAAATAAATAGGTGAAATTACAAAGTAACTCCACGAGACAGCACACAAGAACAACAAGCTGAATCAAATATGATGCGGCACTAAATGAGGGTTACACCATCAATCAAGAAGAAGATTAATTTTCACATCATGAGACAAATCTAGCGATAAATTCCCATCTATAATAGATGTACTAAATGGGTTACACATCTACATAGGCAGTTCGAACATAGATTCCTGAACTCAAAAATCCGACATCAAGAAAATGAGATTTGCTGCAAAATCTTCAAACCCGGTTAAATAAAAAACGATTCAATTCCGCGTAAAATATGGATGCCTCTAAAATCTCATCAAGATCTCCTTATAAAAACCATATATAGATAGCATAATCTTCATCTCTGAAATAATGATCTCCTTCGAAAGAACGTATTCCAATAAGGTGTAGCAAAAGTGGATGCTGCACAAACAACAATCTTATTCCAAGATTCCGAAGCAAAGGACTGGTGCAAGTCCAATTGCCTCGATAAATTTGCTTAGCCATAAAGCATTGAGACCTTTTTGCTCATTCTAATCTAACCAAATGGTCTTTCTCCCTAAGAATGAACATAAATGGTGCGAGTAAGATCGGATAGCGCAATTAGGTATCATGGACTAAGAAAAAGTCAGAAGAAAGAAGTTGGATTAGATCTTAGAGTATAAGTGGGGCAAGGTTTAATGCGCAAACTAGCACGGAAAAGGAGGAGATGAGGCAATGACAAAGAAAGAGAAGAAGGATAAGAATATGATTCGACTAAAGGAGGAAGGAAAAATGAAAGAAAGGAGTTAAGGAGGTCATTTGGACACAACTTTTATGGTTAAGTCCTAGGTCCAAATTGTATCAAAACTCATCAACTAGTTGACCACTCTAGGTATGACGTTAAACGGTCAAATGTCAAATGGGATTTGGGAAAAGGTGAAACTTAACCTTATTAGGTCGGATTAAAATATTAATCATCTTTCGTCATCTTCTAATATTTGATGCGATCCGACAAACAATTATCCTCATCACGGCGGTGTTAAGGACCGCATTCAAACTCTGAACCGTCCCGAAAGATTCAAAGTAGTCTCAACAATGATGCTGCGACCACACAACGAACGAGTTTCCAGAATATTTTAGCTAGAAATCTATAATTAAATTTAAATGGATTTTCTCCTAACCTAGCTGATAAAAAATCGAATGATTCGCATATCAAATACCCAAAAAATCCAGATGAAGGAATTTTCTTAGCCTTTTCAAAGAGAAATTTAAAACTTTTCAAAAGTGTACATTACTACAAACTAACGATTTAGTATTTATAGATCCAGTTTATTATTACTACTATTATTATTAATTATATTTCAGTTTGTATTGCAAACTGAAAAATCTTTTTGCGTTCAAAAATGTCAGAACTTTAAAATCTCGAGGATTAATTGTGATGATTTCAATAAACCATCCAATATATATATAAGAGTGGGATACTAGAAATCACAAGGAATGAGTATTATTTATTTTCAAGTTTTAGTGGCATATTCCTTTTCAATCCCAATTCTCTTCTTCCTACCAATCGGATTATATTTATTAAAATCACACAAAGCCCGAATAATTCTGGAAGATGAAATTTTAAAACCACATCTTCGTAAAAAATGTCTTTATAAAACCATTTTCCGAAACCGTAATTTCAAAACTTTTAAAATCCATTTTTATTTTTCCGAATAGTTTTAAAAATAAAATTTCTTTGAATATAAGGCCGCGAACTAAAATGAATATTATCAATAAATGAATATCCAGAAATTTAACGAAGTAACGAATGGATATACCTCGTACTTATTTCCGAATGGATACGACATATTTCCATGGATTTCCCGTTTCAGACCAAGGAAAGGTCATTGACTTGAACTACCGATGTGACGGCAAGGAATTTCGCTCGATTCGAATCAGTCGTTAAACCGATCTAGACCGTTCGAAACCCCTGATCGTTTGAGAACAGGACAAATCAGAACGCAGACGGAAGAACATTTCATTGTTATTACAACAATACCATCAGATACAAGAATATACAGAGTATAATTGAATAAATTACATTCGATAAATATCAGAGATTACAATAAATTACACAGCAGCGGAAAAATAATACAAAGCACAACTGAAGGTGATATACGGATACAGAGCTTTCCGGATATCATTCCAGCTGTAAACCAGGATCCTGTGAATATAAATCTGCAAAACCAAAACTACTAGCTGCCCGTGCGGAAAATGGGGGCACCCAGAGTTTAGGTTAAAACAATAAACTCCAGGTCAGTCATGTGACTGGTGTGAGAACTAAAACAGTTATTTAAAACTTTACTTCAAAAGAGAGTAATTCAAGGGACCACGCCGTATAACACGGAACAGGTTTCCTCCCAAGAACACCAGTGCATAGAATAAACAACGCAATGTTTTTTTTTTGAAAAATGAAGCTATTATAAGACCCAGGTCCCATCACACAATGCAACGCAAGCCGGAGGATAGGGTTTTCCCTTATAATAGCCAAACATGCTTGGTACGTTTAAAACAAATCATTTGATACTATAATAAGTGTATAGTGTCAAAACAATTTCAATCATAAATATAAATCATAGACGGCATAGCATCCCATGCTACTATGTCGCCATACTAGGCTCTACAAATAAAGCCGAAATATCTCGTATTGGAAATTGGATTTCCGTCATGAGTCGAGGCAAGGGGCAAGCTCCTCTCCGCGTTCGAGGCACTCTAGCAAATGTCTCAGGGTTACGCACTCTGGGCAACCCCGGATCCTCCAAGGCCGGTCCTCACTTACGTTGGAGGATTAGTTATTCTTGAACACACGTTTCCCGGTCCTTACAGACCTATAATCGAGGCGCCTCGCATTCCAACAACCACATAGGTGAAAAATAGATATAAACGTTAGGGCTGGTAAGTCACTGACACCACCATAGCTAGAAAGAAACGTCATGCACTCCTTGGGTCCTTATCCCGTTTTTGACTCATACCGAGGTGTGAGGCTCGCGAATCCACGCTATACACAAAGCTACGCCACGAAGGCCGTGCTTTGATCATCAACCACAAGACTCTGCTTTTCAACAAAAGCCTTGATCATTGCATCTTAGCGTGCCACACAGGCAATTCATGCCATGCGACTGATGTCCATTGATATACAACCTCTGAGCTCGTACGTCTCAGAGAAGGGCGTTAAGCAAAAGAATAAATTCTCCGCCGCCAAATAGATGTATATTTAATAGAAATCAATCAACACAGAATAAAATCCAATGTCAGACACACAATCCATTTACAAGTCCGTTCTGGGTCTGAACGAAACCGGAGGCACTTTCCTCGCATATCCATCCATCTCCAAGTACGTCCGGATAACCACCAACTATTTCCATCCTCTTGGGTGTACAGCCCAATCAGTATCGTCAGTAATAATCCAAACGATGTGAAGACTTCCGGTCTTCAACCACCGTCTTCATCTTCGAATTATCGTCGAGTCGGTTATTCAGAATGGGTATAAACCCGGACTTTCCGAACAACCCGCGTATATTAAAACGAATGTTACACCAACACAACATACGCCTCATTCCAATTCATATTCTCAGGGAAAGGTTCCCATTAATTTTATCTAAGATAAATTCTTTAAATTTATTTTTTGATCTTCCTTTGGATGTCATTTTAAACCAAATTATGGTTTTCCAAACTAGCCGAGATTAGCGAACCACAACGAAGTAATTATTTATTTTATTTCGCAATCCCAACCTATTCATCCCATGAAGCAAAACTGGTAATATTCCATATCTAATACTTTGGTGTTATCGGTAAAATTAATTACCATTTCACGTTCAAATATAATTAAAGATTTAACTATCGCTTTGGAGCAAAACTGGCGATACTCCATTCTCGCTCATTTCTAAATTTGATAATTTAGATTATAGATTCACATTTCAACCTAATTGCAGATTCGTTAAAACTCCTTTTACTGGGTTAAAGAACTAATGTCATTTAAAACACAGTTCACGACAAACCCAAATCACATTCTATTTATCATCGGGTTAAAGAACTAGTGTTATTTAAAACACCGTTCACGATAAACCCATTTCAAATCCAATCAAATATATTAGAAATTCCGATTATTTAAAACCCCTTTTTAAATCTAATTTATTTATTTAAAAATAATTGGGTTTTAAATTTGGTTGAAAACTAGTTCATTTCGATAAAAATCTATTTTTATCTTTTCAAATATGGAGTTTTTCATCCTAATTTTTTTCCCAAATCATTTCTTATGATTTTAGACAAATTATTACTATTTTTAATAATTTTATCAAGGCCCGTACAGTCGATTTCCATCAACGGCCATCGAACTGCACTTACAACGACCTTTTCTAAATTTGATTTGGACGTATCTCCAAATCCAACCGTTAGATTTTGAATTTCTAATATTCGTTAGAAAGCTCTTTTCGATACGAACCCAGCGGTTCCGGTTTTAGGAGAATCCGACGGTCGGATCCCCCGTAATGACCGTTTGAAATAAATGGTCGAAATTCACGAACTGCCGCGGCGCGGCACGTTCTATTCAGGCCATTTTATTATATATATAATATATATTTCATCGATTTCTATTTAAAACGAATTTTATAAATCGGTTTAAAATTCGTTTCAAAAACAATTTCAACTTCCGTTTCAATCCAAAGCAAAATTGAATTCTCCTTTATAAATTCGTTTTAAAATTCATTTCTATTCAATTCAAATTTGAATTCAATTTGAATTCATTTCAATTCGCTTTCAATTCAATTTGAATTTGTTTTCAATTCAATTCAATTTCAAAGTCGTTTTCTATTCGATTCAATTCAAATTGGTTTTCTATTCGATTCAATTAAAATTGGTTTTCTATTCGATTCAATTCAAATTGGTTTTCTATTCGATTCAATTCAAATTGGTTTTCTATTCGATTCAATTCAAATTGGTTTTCTATTCGATTCAATTCAAATTGGTTTTCTATTCGATTCAATTCGAATTGGTTTTCTATTCGATTCAATTCGAATTGGTTTTCTATTCGATTTAATTCGAAATCGGTTTTCTATTCGATTCAATTCAAATTGGTTTTCTATTCGATTCAATTCAAATTGGTTTTCTATTCGATTTAATTCGAAATCGGTTTTCTATTCGATTCAATTCAAATTGGTTTTCTATTCGATTCAATTCAAATTGGTTTTCTATTCAATTCATTTCGAAATCGTTTTATATTCAATTCATTTCGAAATCGTTTTATATTCAATTCATTTCGAAATCACTTTATATTCAATTCATTTCGAAATCGTTTTATATTCAATTCATTTCGAAATCACTTTATATTCAATTCATTTCGAAATCACTTTATATTCAATTCATTTCGAAATCGTTTTTCAATATTCATTTTAAAATGAATAAAATCGATATAAATATCGTTCACGTCAAAATGGCGTCAATCTAACCAACACGGCTTCATATATTTCTATTTCCAAATATTTTATTTCAAATATTTCTTTTTCAAATATTTCTATTTTTAAAATATTTCGTTCAACACATGACTAATCTCAACGGATGAGTACGGTCAACACATGAACCTTTATTTTATATTGATGAAGATGTAAATTTTATTATTAAAATATTTCGTTCAACACATGACTAATCTCAACGGATGAGTACGGTCAACACATGAACCTTTATTTTATAATATTCTTTATTTTCTAAATTGGAATGAGGCCCAATCAATCACCATATAATGTTAATTAAATGGATTTTCATACATCACACGTATATAATAGCATTGAAAAATAATCAACCATCAACCAAAGTGCATTACACTGTATAAGCATCAAATATAGATATCTAACGCTTATAACAGCCTGTCAATCAATCGATCGACATATTTAATCAATCAGGATGAGTGAACTTCAAATTTCATCCCAATACCCGTGTGGGGTTTCAAACAATCAAACACATATTTTATTTGTGCAGTTGGGCAATGTGTAAAATTTATCGTCCCAATCAATGTCCTTTAAATAGGTGTACATAAACAAACCGTCCGGTTTGCAAATGAATATTTTATTTTATTCACTTCCACGTTAAAAATTATATTTTTAACGATAAAACATTTTATTTTTACACATGAATTTTTATTCAGTTCATTCTTAAATAAAATGATATTTTTATATTTCTAACATATTTTAGAAAATTTCGGCGGCATAACGGCACGATACTAGAAACGGGACAAGGCCTAGCCTTATCCCCGGTCTAGTAAAGGCCCACGCCATTCACACATCAATCAAATCAATTTCATTTCACCAAACAATCAATTTCAATCAAATAATCTAACTAATTTTTGAAATCAAACAAACAAGTCCATGGTCTGTGGACGATTGTGTCGGGTGCTACTAAACACCGTCTGCATCCTAGTGTGTGTGTATATATATATATATATATATATATATAACTAGAAAAAGAAATTGAAAAGTGAGAAATTCTCACCGATAGCTATCCAATACCACGACTCTTCATTGCTAGAAATCTTCATCGTTATCGCATCTTCACTTTCGTCACCCGTATTCACTACATATATAAAAATCGAATTTTTACTTTGCTATTCAATATATAAAAATCGAATTTTTACTTTGCTATTCAATATATAAAAATCCTATTTTTACTTTGCTATTCAATATATAAAAAATCGAATTTTTACTACCCTGTACAATATAAAAGATTCGCCCTTTCAAATATAAAGATTTCACCTTTCTATAGAAAAATTATATTTCACTTCATTATAAAAATCAAATTTTTATCTTGCCATCGTATTTATAAAAATCGAATTTTTATTCTAATGGTAACCTTATAAAGATCGCATCTTTACTCTAATAAAAATCAAAGAAAACATGTTCTTAAAATCAACAAGAATCTATTTTTGAAACCAAAGAAAATCCATAAATAAAAATCGAATCTTTACAGTTTTTCACATCATATCAGTTCAGTTTATATAAAGAACTTATTTTTATGATGCTATTTAAAAAAAAAATCCTATAATTTCATTACTGATTTTTACCCTATGCGTTTATATTTTTAAAACTGATTTTAATAATGTATGTAACCTAAGTAAAATCAGATTTAAAAATAAAATAATATAAAAACTCACCTAAACATTGTAAAAATCCGATCTTTGAAGCTGAGGGGGTTCACGTCGGAGCCTGGTGGTTGAAGGAGGTCGGCGTGAGGTCTGGCCGTTGGGGGAGGGAGTGTTGATGGCCGGTGGTGGCACTGGAGCTACAGGTGGCGGTTCCGGGTGGGGTACTGATTAGGGCATCGGGTTTTTAGGGGTTTGGGGATTTTGGGGATGGCCGGGGGATCGACGGAGGGAGGTGGAGCACGGCGCAGGAGGGGATTACGGTCGGGGTTTGGGTGGATTTGTGCTTCACGGTTTAGATTTGAATGGAGGTAGGAGGAGGTGGCATCGACGAGGTGGGGGGTGGGGGACTCCAGCGACTGGCGGCGCGGCTGGGGGGGAGGGGGCGACGCAGACGGCGGTTGGGCTAGGGCTCCGTCCATCTTCGTTCTTTTTTTTATTCCTTTTTATTTTTGAACGACGGGGAAGAATTAATGAGGGGTTGACCAAGTATAGTTATATATATATATATATATTACTTTTATCCTCAAAAAGCAACCTTTTTGTTTGAACACCAAACGAGACCCAACGACTGTCGTCCCTAGCTAATTACCCCCATTCCGAACACAATGGGATATGTATCGTAGGCTGATTCGATCGTTACGATCAGTTTCCGTTGAATTTACATTTAAATCATTATATTGAATTTTAAACGTACATTTCAAATTTCCGGGGTCACATACGGACTCGAAAAATTCCCGAAAAATATTTTCTAGCTTCGTATTGACGATACGGTCCTAACAAAACTAGTTTCATCGAATTCTGAGACCGTTGGAAAAATGGCCATTTTCCAGTCGATTAAAATCAACTGAAACTGGTCAAACGCGTTTTCCTTTGCCACGCTCACATATTGATTCGAAAAATTATGAAATTTGAAACCTAGCAATAAATTGACATCACGGATCCAACAAAAGTGATTTCGTCGAAATCCGAGGTCATTTGCAAAATGTCTATTTTTAAGGGCCTGAATTCCATAGCGACTATTCAGAATTTTCAACTGGACATATCTTTTTATCCCCGCTATGAAATCCTGATTTTTCGGATTCGTTGGAAAGATATTATCAATTAGATCACATTATTTTTGGTTTCACTAAAATCCGGATTGTTTTGCACCCGGTATATTCAACTGAAGTTTGAAATCGAATTATCGAACTACCGCTCCATTTTCAATTCTATTTATAATTATATATAAATATTTATATTCTAATGACGGCGTATATAATATATACATTCTAAATATATTCAAAATAAATTTTCTCGTCGATATTATTTAAAATAATTTATTTTAAATGTTCAAAATTCGCCAAAATTGCCAAAATAAAAATTTTAAACTGGCCCAGATTTTCCGGGTTATTACAATCTCCCCCACTTAAAACTTTTCGTCCCCGAAAAGGAACGAAGTCGAAAGTGGTTTGATTAATCAATTCTACGCTCGATTTGGCTTCCATTCTCCAACTTTTCAGTTTTTGAGAATTTTCAAATTTTCAAAAATTTGGCTAACACCCTAAATTTTCGAAAAATTTCGCCATATACTCCCCTGCACCGGGAGCCACGGGAAAATCCCGAAATTGCCATACAGGCCTTCTGATCTTAAAATGAAAAAGAAAAAGCCAAGCGGCTAGCCAATAGGCTCATAAAATCATCATCATCCAAACAAAACGGGAAATTATAGTAAACATGTACCTATTTGTCGGGCAAACAAATTTTATTCTCTGCTCTAGCCTCCTTGCTATGACCTGTTCAAAAGATATGCATGTATATGCTACCAAATGCGACCAATTTTCAATAATGTTCAATATTTGATTCAATTAGGCATAATGGTTCAAAATTATCAAACAAATAAACAAACAACACAAACATCATTCAATTAGTGGATTAGAGTTTCAAATTCATAATTTTTTTTTGATATATATACTGAAAATCTTGTTTTGATGCCAATTCACAACAATGTGTTCTAGCTATATAAGTTTTGGTTCTCACACCAGTCTAATGGAAATATATAGAAAACCACACCTTCGAAACTCGAACACACACTACTGATGCTATATAGTCATCAGTAGAATCATCTCCGGGCGACTAGAGTGTGACTCTATATTTATCTAATATATTAAAACTTCGAATATACGTTCATGACGCGTATATGCAAAACCTTTATATACTAGATTGTCCAAATTCAAAGTAAATAAATATTCAAATACGTATAAAGCGATTTAAATTTTCAAAACAAAATTGTTTTCAATTGGAAAATATACTCTTCACACTCGTTCTAGGATACTACTGATCCTATCTCTAACGAGTCATTCTAATTGGATATTACTAATCCAATATCTGATGAATTCTTTCGTATGGTTCTAATGTGTCTTGTTCTCGAGCTATGTAAACCAAAGCTCTGATACCAAATGTGATGGCAAGGAATTTCGCTCGATCCGAATCAGTCGTTAAACCGATCTAGACCGTTCGAAACCCCTGATCGTTTGAGAACAGGACAAATCAGAACGCAGACGGAAGAACATTTCATTGTTATTACAACAATACCATCAGATACAAGAATATACAGAGTATAATTGAATAAACTACATTCGATAAATATCAGAGATTACAATAAATTACATAGCAGCGGAAAAATAATACAAAGCACAACTGAAGGTGATATACGGATACAGAGCTTTCCGGATATCATTCCAGCTGTAAACCAGGATCCTGTGAATACAAATCTGCAAAACCAAAACTACTAGCTGCCCGTGCGGAAAATGGGGGCACCCAGAGTTTAGGTTAAAACAATAAACTCCAGGTCAGTCATGTGACTGGTGTGAGAACTAAAACAGTTATTTAAAACTTTACTTCAAAAGAGAGTAATTCAAGGGACCACGCCGTATAACACGGAATGGGTTTCCTCCCAAGAACACCAGTGCATAGAATAAACAACGCAATGCTTTTTTTTGAAAAATGAAGCTATTATAAGACCCAGGTCCCATCACACAATGCAACGCAAGCCGGAGGATAGGGTTTTCCCTTATAATAGCCAAACATGCTTGGTACGTTTAAAACAAATCATTTGATACTATAATAAGTGTATAGTGTCAAAACAATTTCAATCATAAATATAAATCATAGACGGCATAGCATCCCATGCTACTATGTCGCCATACTAGGCTCTACAAATAAAGCCAAAATATCTCGTATTGGAAATTGGATTTCCGTCATGAGTCGAGGCAAGGGGCAAGCTCCTCTCCGAGTTCGAGACACTCTAGCAAATGTCTCAGGGTTACGCACTCTGGGCAACCCCGGATCCTCCAAGGCCGGTCCTCAATTACGTTAGAGGATTAGTTATTCCTGAACACACGTTTCCCGGTCCTTACAGACCTATAATCGAGGCGCCTCGCATTCCAACAACCACATAGGTGAAAAATAGATATAAATGTCAGGGCTGGTAAGTCACTGACACCACCATAGCTAGAAAGAAACGTCATGCACTCCTTGGGTCCTTATCCCGTTTTTGACTCATACCGAGGTGTGAGGCTCGCGAATCCACGCTATACACAAAGCTACGCCACGAAGGCCGTGCTTTGATCATCAACCCCAAGACTCTGCTTTTCAACAAAAGCCTTGATCATTGCATCTTAGCGTGCCACACAGGCAATTCATGCCATGCGACTGATGTCCATCGATATACAACCTCTGAGCTCGTACGTCTCAAAGAAGGGCGTTAAGCAAAAGAATAAATTCTCCGCTGCCAAACAGATGTATATTTAATAGAAATCAATCAACACAGAATAAAATCCAATGTCAGACACACAATCCATTTACAAGTCCGTTCTGGGTCTGAACGAAACCGGAGGCACTTTCCTCGCATATCCATCCATCTCCAAGTACGTCCGGACGACCACCAACTATTTCCATCCTCTTGGGTGTACAGCCCAATCAGGATCGTCAGTAATAATCCAAACGATGTGAAGACTTCCGGTCTTCAACCACCGTCTTCATCTTCGACTTATCGTCGAGTCGGTTATTCAGAATGGGTATAAACCCGAACTTTCCCAACAACCCGCGTATATTAAAACGAATGTTACACAAACACAACATACGCCTCATTCCAATTCATATTCTCAGGGAAAGGTTCCCATTAATTTTATCCAAGATAAATTCTTTAAATTTATTCTTTGATCTTCCTTTGGATGTCATTTTAAACCAAATTATGGTTTTCCAAACTAGCCGAGATTAGCGAACCACAACGAAGTAATTATTTATTTTATTTCCCAATCCCAACCTATTCATCCCATGAAGCAAAACTGGTAATACTCCATATCTAATACTTTGGTGTTATCGGTAAAATTAATTACCATTTCACGTTCAAATCTAATTAAAGATTTAACTATCGCTTTGGAGCAAAACTGGTGATACTCCATTCTCGCTCATTTCTAAATTTGATAATTTAGATTATAGATTCACATTTCAACCTAATTGCAGATTCGTTAAAACTCCTTTTACTGGGTTAAAGAACTAATGTCGTTTAAAACACAGTTCACGACAAACCCAAATCACATTCTATTTATCATCGGGTTAAAGAACTAGTGTTATTTAAAACACCGTTCACGATAAACCCATTTCAAATCCAATCAAATATATTAGAAATTCCGATTATTTAAAACCCCTTTTTAAATCTAATTTATTTATTTAAAAATAATTGGGTTTTAAATTTGGTTCAAAACTAGTTCATTTCGATAAAAATCTGTTTTTATCTTTTCAAATATGGAGTTTTTCATCCTAATTTTTTTCCCAAATCATTTCTTATGATTTTAGACAAATTATTACTATTTTTAATAATTTTATCAAGGCTCGTACAGTCGATTTCCATCAACGGCCATCGAACTGCACTTACAACAACCTTTTCTAAATTTGATTTGGACGTATCTCCAAATCCAACCGTTAGATTTTGAATTTCTAATATTCGTTAGAAAGCTCTTTTCGATATGAACCCAACGGTTCTGGTTTTAGGAGAATCCGACGGTCGGATCTCCCGTAATGTCCGTTTGAAATAAATGGTCGAAATTCACGAACTGCCGCGGCGCGGCACGTTCTATTCAGGCCATTTTATTATATATATAATATATATTTCATCGATTTCTATTTAAAACGAAATTTATAAATCGGTTTAAAATTCGTTTCAAAAACAATTTCAACTTCCATTTCAATCCAAAGCAAAATTGAATTCTCCTTTATAAATTCGTTTTAAAATTCATTTCTATTCAATTCAAATTTCAGTTCAATTTGAATTCATTTCAATTCGCTTTCAATTCAATTTGAATTTGTTTTCAATTCAATTCAATTCAATTTCAAAGTCGTTTTCTATTCGATTCAATTCAAATTGGTTTTCTATTCGATTCAATTCAAATTGGTTTTCTATTCGATTCAATTCAAATTGGTTTTCTATTCGATTCAATTCAAATTGGTTTTCTATTCGATTCAATTCAAATTAGTTTTCTATTCGATTCAATTCAAATTGGTTTTCTATTCAACTCAATTCAAATTGGTTTTCTATTCGATTCAATTCAAATTGGTTTTCTATTCGATTTAATTCGAAATCGGTTTTCTATTCGATTCAATTCAAATTGGTTTTCTATTCGATTCAATTCAAATTGGTTTTCTATTCGATTCAATTCAAATTGGTTTTCTATTCGATTTAATTCGAAATCGGTTTTCTATTCGATTCAATTCAAATTGGTTTTCTATTCGATTCAATTCAAGTTGGTTTTCTATTCGATTCAATTCAATTTGGTTTTCTATTCAATTCATTTCGAAATCGTTTTATATTCAATTCATTTCGAAATCGTTTTATATTCAATTCATTTCGAAATCACTTTATATTCAATTCATTTCGAAATCGTTTTATATTCAATTCATTTCGAAATCACTTTATATTCAATTCATTTCGAAATCACTTTATATTCAATTCATTTCGAAATCGTTTTTCAATATTCATTTTAAAATGAATAAAATCGATATAAATATCGTTCACGTCAAAATGGCGTCAATCTAACCAACACGGCTTCATATATTTCTATTTCCAAATATTCTATTTCAAATATTTCTTTTTCAAATATTTCTATTTTTAAAATATTTTGTTCAACACATGACTATCTCAACGGATGAGTACGGTCAACACATGAACCTTTATTTTATATTGATGAAGATGTAAATTTTATTATTAAAATATTTCGTTCAACACATGACTAATCTCAACGGATGAGTACGGTCAACACATGAACCTTTATTTTATAATATTCTTTATTTTCTAAATTGGAATGAGGCCCAATCAATCACCATATAATGTTAATTACATGGATTTTCATACATCACACGTATATAATAGCATTGAAAAATAATCAACCATCAACCAAAGTGCATTACACTGTATAAGCATCAAATATAGATATTTAATGCTTATAACAGCCTGTCAATCAATCGATCGACATATTTAATCAATCAGGATGAGTGAACTTCAAATTTCATCCCAATACCCGTGTGGGGTTTCAAACAATCAAACACATATTTTATTTGTGCAGTTGGGCGATGTGTAAAATTTATCGTCCCAATCAATGTCCTTCAAATAGGTGTACATAAACAAACCGTCCGGTTTCCAAATGAATATTTTATTTTATTCACTTCCACGTTAAAATTTTTATTTTTAACGATAAAACATTTTATTTTTACACATGAATTTTTATTCAGTTCATTCTTAAATAAAATGATATTTTTATTTTTCTAACATATTTTAGAAAATTTCGGCGGCATAACGGCACGATACAAGAAACGGGACAAGACCTAGCCTTATCCCCGGTCTAGTGAAGGCCCACGCCATTCACACATCAATCAAATCAATTTCATTTCACCAAACAATCAATTTCGATCAAATAATCTAACTAATTTTTGAAATCAAACAAACAAGTCCATGGTCTGTGGACGATTGTGTCGGGTGCTACTAAACACCGTCTGCATCCTAGTATATATATATAACTAGAAAAAGAAATTGAAAGTGAGAAATTCTCACCGATAGCTATCCAATACCACGACTCTTCATTGCTAGAAATCTTCATTGTTATCGCATCTTCACTTTCGTCACCCGTATTCACTACATATATAAAAATCGAATTTTTACTTTGCTATTCAATATATAAAAATCGAATTTTTACTTTGCTATTCAATATATAAAAATCCTATTTTTACTTTGCTATTCAATATATAAAAATCGAATTTTTACTACCCTATACAATATAAAAGATTCGCCCTTTCAAATATAAAGATTTCACCTTTCTATAGAAAAATTATATTTCACTTCATTATAAAAATCAAATTTTTATCTTGCCATCGTATTTATAAAAATCGAATTTTTATTCTAATGGTAACCTTATAAAGATCGCATCTTTACTCTAATAAAAATCAAAGAAAACATGTTCTTAAAATCAACAAGAATCTATTTTTGAAACAAAAGAAAATCCATAAATAAAAATCGAATCTTTACAGTTTTTCACATCATATCATTTCAGTTTATATAAAGAACTTATTTTTATGATGCTATTTAAAAAAAAATCCTATAATTTCATTACTGATTTTTACCCTATGCGTTTATATTTTTAAAACTGATTTTAATAATGTATGTAACCTAAGTAAAATCAGATTTAAAAATAAAATAATATAAAAGCTCACCTAAACATTGTAAAAATCCGATCTTTGAAGTTGAGGGGGTTCACCTTCATGATCCGGTATTGATCAGGTTCTTCTCAGGCCTCAACTTTAGTGTCGGTTCTACTGGCTTCCCCTTTAAATCTTGGTATCGGTACCAACTCTATTGGCTTCCTCTCTGACTCTTTTTAATTTGGTACTGGTTTCGACACTTCCCAGGCTTCTACTTTTGTGCTGACCCTATTAACCTTTCCATTAATGTCTTCTAGCACTACAAGAAAATGACCTTGTTATAGCGTTTAAAGAACGCTATGAAAGGATACGATGGCATTTTTATAAACGCCATATATCAACATGTTGTAATATGTCTAGGGCCTATAATAACAACCTAATAATCGCTATAAAAAACATGTTATAAATGATGTTAGTCATAGCGTTTGAAAATTTCTATTAAATGAATGACTTGTAACTTACAAATTCCTAACAATAGCCCTTGCTATAAAACTTTGACACACAGTTGTGGTATATAGTGCTATATTTAAACGTCATATAATTGCTATTTATAGCAACTATAAACGTTGTCGATAAACAATGTTTGTTTTTATAGCAACTACAAACGCTGTAGAAATTTCATAGCCTAATTAGTATAGCAACTATAAACGCTATAGAAAGTTAAATTTAGTATTTTATAGCATTATTTACTTGCTATGAAAGTTGTTTAATCATTAAAGAATATTTTTATCGCACTAGCATAATGCTATAGTACGTACAGTCATTAAAAGTATTTCATGCACAATATTAAGCATATAAATATTTATGATCAAGCATGTCATTCAAGGTTCGAAGCAATAAATATTTATGGTCAAAAGCACCAATTCTTACAATCGTTGCTAACCAAAACAATACATACTAAAAAGAACAATCCATACAACCGTAGCTAACCAAAACAATACATAGTAAAAGTAAAGATCTATGAACGTCGACGCAAAATACATTTGAGTGAAACAACATATATATTTTTCAAGCCTTTTACCATTTAAAATAGCTAATCAATGTTACATCTCAAGCACATCAACATCCTCATTATCGCTTTCAACAGCAGCAGTTTGTAGGTTCAATAAATCACAAATAAAAAAATGAGATGTTGCAACTTCAAAAACTGAGGGATAATATAATATATTCATCTCTAAATAGTTATGAACTTCGTAGGCTGCTACTAGAATTGAGCAATCTTAATACCGGCATTAAGAAAAATATTGCTCTTTCCATACATCACTATTTGTCATAAAAAATAACCTCATAAGTTTACCTGAATCCCACCCTTAACCTCTCGAAGAATGCATGCATCGAGATTCATGAGAAACATATTGTTCCATCTCTTCCCCATAAGAAGAGCAGAAGTAACTAGCGAATAACACCACAGTGAATGTACTCAAAAGTGGAAGAAACCTCATAACGGACTTTATTAGGGAAAAGAGATTGATAATGAAATTTGATGCCCTTTCATGCCCTATTATATATGTAGCATTGAAGGTCCCGTCTTTGATATGCCCGAAAGAATTTTTTTACTTAAGTTTCCCTTCATTTTTTTTGTATGCCATTTTTTAAATTAGTGTCTTATCTTTAGATAAGTTTTTTTTCTTCCATAAGTTTGTAATTTCTGACCTAAATAAATTCAACTTATTACAAGAATTACATTCACCGCCGAATGGATACAGCATGAAACAGATAATCTTGTGAGCTCGTGTGTGTACTTTGCATGCACAGTACCGTGTGGAAAAATGTTAAATCATTGTCATCAAACTTTCTATCCAAGGCCAAAATAACATGTAATATAATAAAAAATGGGTTTATTAACGCATCCAGTAACATATAATGATAGCGACATTAAAGCAGACAATTATAGACATGACAAATTAATTCAAATGAAAATGCTATTAAGACTGATAGTGGTCTTTAACTAAAATGTATGACTAACATGATTTTTCGAGGTTTTAATTCGCTAAACATTATTAGTTACCATCTTGTGCACCCTTTTGAATGCTTGATCTTGATTGAAATTGCAAGTTCATTGTGCATTTGTATTGTTTCCAGCAATAAAAATCATTAGAGAAACACATAATGCAAGAATAGGCTAGTAAATATGTTAACTATTTTATGGTATATTTGCAATATAACATAACTGATACGATATAAAGATACAGTACAAACGTGGGTGTGGATAGGCTTTTCAAGCTTGTCAGTCATGATTGAACTTAGGATACTCACTTGCTGACCAAGCATGCACTCCAGTATCTCCTTTGTCAAATAACTCTAGCCTTCTTGTATTTTAAAAATTAAACTTTATATAAATTATCCAGAAATAGTGGCTTCCAACCCAGGCTTGTAAATTAAACTAAATGTAATTCACATCCCATTTCATCGACTTAAGCAAATGTTTTCTTGCGGCCTATTAGTTAACTTAAATTTAGTTCATTTCCATAAGTATCTAACATATGCGGTGTAACGTCCCATATTTTTAATGGACAAATAATTAATTTATTTAATTATTTAAATAATGGTTTGGTAATTTTAAATTAACTTGAATTAAATTATATTTACCATTTAATTAATATAAATAATAGAATAATGTATTTAATTCCAAAATAATCGGAATTAAGTTGAATTGGCAATATTGTGTGAATTAGATAGTGTAAGAGATTTGGTTGAGTTTAGATTCGAATTTTAGTAACGAATCTATTTAATAAACGACATTAGAACATATAAATTATAATATAATTTAAATTGAGCTCGTAACGTCGCGGTAGTAAGTAATTTGGTGATTCAAACATTAAATGAATGCCCAAAATCTGTTTTAAGTTGGATTTCCTTGAAACAAGAAACGTTGGAATCCATTAAGCTGTATTTTTCTAATGGAAGTGAAAAATTGAAATTTCGTCTTATAGATTGTGAGATATGTCTGAATCTAAATTTTCAAATAGTCGATATGGAATTGTTTATAAAGCGCAATGATTTATTAAATATAATAAATCAATGGTTTCGAATTTGGATAAGATATTTGAGACGTATACTTAGTATAATTTTTAGAATTTTACTGTAATTTTTAATTTCTAAAATAAACAACTTTTTATTTGGAGTATTTTACACCCTAAATCAGCTTTTTGGATTTCACAGAATAAGATAACTTGTCTGTTTTATTATCGTTCTATGATTGTGGCACATTAATCAACATAATGAAATTTTTTCTTTTGTCATTTGTGGTTCGTGCGTAATGATATAGTGTGTAATAGGATACCGTTATACTTCATCTTTAAGTCATAGGCACGTTCCTATATCTCCTTTTCATTTATTGTTGTTCCCTCACGTCCTCTTTTCGTCAAATCCGAAGTCACGTTTTTTGCAAACCTCATTGGTAGGAGGCACCTAAGTAAGTAAACTAGGTATATTATATTGTTTTCATTCCTTTGAAGCTAAGGAAAGGATGACTATTTATATAGTCACCTGATGGTCATCTCCTTGCTTTTATTTCTTTTCTTCTCTCCATTTAAATTCCTCTTCTCAGCAATACATGCTAGCATTCTCTCAACTCAAGATAAACATTAAAACGACAACACTTTGCACACACTTATTTTCCATATCCTTATTGACTAGTTTCAACTTCATTTTTACGGATCTCATCTTCAACTAAAGAGCCACGCTGTTAAAAAAACGTTTTGGGTGGCCTAGGTTCAAATGAATTGCACAAATTTGGATCCGTTGGGTTCATATGGACGGAGGCTGCACAATGGTACTGGTTTGGAGCGATTTGTTTCTAGCTACAATTTATGGCAAAATAGAACGCCTGAACGGAACTGTTGAATGGTGATCGTTATTCAACGATAAACGACCAAAGTGGGTAAAACTCACTAACTTTGTCCAGTTTATATTTTTATAAATGTATTTTAGAATTGATAAATAATGATTAAATGTTGTATGATGGTTGTTTGGATTAGTTGCTAATTAATTAGTTGAAAATATAGATATAGTTATATATATATATATCATTAATTTAATATTGATACTGATTCTGTTTATCAGAATATTTCATATTCGTGTTATTTAAGTTGATTAATATCTCTGGATGTAGGAAAACAGGTTAGAGGGATCCAACTGGATTCCTCAATATTTATAATATTGTTTTCATATATTGTGATATATTATGTGATATATAATCTGTGATTGATTATGATGGTTTTCGTCTTGTTATTTAGTATTTTGAATACCATAAGTAATGTTGGAATGTAAAAAGGGAATTTTCAAAGTGTATATTGAAATAAAAATATTTATATTAAATCAAAAGATTTTATAAAAATATTTATATTAAATCAAAAGTGTTATACATATTTTCAATATAAATATTTTTTATTCCAATATACACTTCAAAAATTCCTTTTTACATTCGAGCATTACTTATGGTATTTAAAATACCAAATAACAAGACCAATACCATCATAATCAATCATAGATTATATATCACATCATATATGACAATATTTGAAAAACAGTATTATAAATATCGAGGAATCCATTTGGATTCCTCCAACCTGTTTCCGTGCATCCACAGATGTTAATCAACATAAATAACAAGAGTACGAAATATTCTGATAAACAGAATCAGTATTAAATTAATGATTTTTTTATATATAACTATATCTATATTTTCAACCAATTAATCAGCAACTAATCCAAACAACCATCACACAACATGCAATCATTATTTATCAATTCTAAAATACGTTTATAAAAATATAAACTGGATAGAATTAGTAAGTTTTACCCACTTTGGTCATCTATCGTTGAATAACGATAACCGTTCAACAGTTGGTTCAGGCGTTCTATTTTGCCATAAATAGTAGCGAGCACCAAATCACTCTAAACAAATTCCGTTGTGCAGCCTTCGTCCATACGATCCCCACTGGATCCAAATTTGTGCAATTCATCTAAACCCACCCCACCCAAAAGGTTATCCACTTGACCCGTCTTCTAAAGTCCTCTTCCTTCTCTTGTTATATCCCGCTCCTTTGTAAATAATATACACGTAATTCCACCATTTCCATATCACTTTCTACGAACTTCTCTCGGTCTCCACCTCATGAAAACCAATTCTATCACTACCGTCGATCAACTTACCCAAAGTACGACCACATCCACACCACGAGAGAACCATCGATCAGATCCTCTTGTTCGCATCTCCATCACCTCACGCTGTGACCAGCAACTGCCATTTAAAAACTTTCCCATTTCTACACATTATGTTGTCCGTTGTCGAGTACTCAACACCCAACACAAAATAGGAGACCACCTTCTCCATGCCACTTTTTTTTCCTAAACCCACTCCACTATGCTCAACCATCCCCATGCATCACTTCCCCATGCATTGCAAAGTCAAGCTTGCGCCCCTCCCCCTTTCACGTTTCCCCTTTATGACATGAAGAAATGAAACTAAATCTATCTATTACACACTATATCATTCACGCATGAACCACAAACGACAAAAGCAAAAATATCATTATGTTGAGTAATGTGCCACAATCATAGAATGATAATAAAACAGACAAGTTATCTTATTCTGTAAAATCTCAAGACACTGATTTAGGGTGTAAAATACTCCAAAAGTTTCTTATTTTCCCAATTAAAATTATAGTAAAATTCTAAAAATTAAACTAAGTATACGTCTCAAATATATTATCCAATTTGAAACCAATGATTTATTATGTTTAATAAATTATTATGCTTTATAAACAATTCCATAGCGACTATTTGAAAATTTTGATTTGGACATATCTCACAATCTACAAGACGAAATTTCGATTTTTCACTTCCATTAGAAATATACAGCTTAATAGATTCCAACGTTTCTTGTTTCAAGGAAATCCGGCTTAAAACGGATTCTGTACATTCATTTAAAGTGCGAATCGCCAAATTACGAACTACCGCGATGTTACGAGCTCGATTTACATTATATTATAATTTTTTATGTACTAATGTCGTTTATTAAATAGATTCGTTATTAAAATTCGAATCTAAACTCAACAAATCTCTTACACTATCTAATTCACACGATATTGTCAATTCAACTTTATTCCGATTATTTCGGAATTATATACATTATTCTATTATTTATATTAATTAAATATTAAATATAATTTAATTCAAGTCAATTTAAAATTAGCAACCCATTATTTAAATAATTAAATTAATTAATTATTCAACCGTCAAAAATACGGGATATTAAATGTGGCTTACACAATTTCTCCGCTTACACAAAATAGGACTCGTGTCATACATAATAGTATATACTCCATGATAACATGTTAAATGCATAAAATGAACTCGGATTCACAGTAGTCATACCTTTTACAGCCAAACAACATCAACTCAATTCATGTCACTTAGCTTTGGTCACACAACATCTAATCGCCTACATTCCAATATTCTATGATGCACTTCACTTGCAACTTTATCATATAACATCTTCATACTTTATTATGAAGTTTAGAGCCTGCTCCACCAAACAACAATGTACACATCACCATGACCACTAATCCTAATCCTGCGAAGGTGCCTGGCCTGCACAACAAAGAAACTCCCTCCAACCAATCATACAATGTTTCATAAGACCTATGTAATCAAATCTAATATAATCTAGGAATCATGTCTCTATGTCACCTATCACCTCCAAGCTGGTTGAAACTCCCTCAACACCTTCCTAAAATTCACCTGTAACACCCCGTAATTTTAAAATATAAAAATTGACAAATTAAAGAATACTTAATTTTTAGATGAAGAATTAAGGGAAACGGGTTGCGCCATTGTGTTCGTCTCGGAATTCTGCTTGGGATAGGGTCCGGTTTGCATAAATTGGATATCGTGTAAAGAAGTTATGAAGCTTAGAAGATTTCAGTTTAACGCAGAATTTAATTAAATAATAATTAAATTACCAAAGCAGTTCAAAATTCAAAATCCAACCCAAAATAGGTGAGCGGGAAATTTCCCGCTCGTGGGTATCGACCCCCCTAAGGGAGTCGACTGGGGAGTAGACACCCTATAAGGGGGTCGACTCCCCAGTTACGTGTAACACCCCACGTCCATTAATGTCACTCACTAAGGGAATGCATTAACTTTCATGGAGTATTATAATAGTATAGAACAGAATATCACAAGACAGATATATAAAATGGTACTTAAGAAAATTCAAAATTTATTCATTGCAGCAGAAAAGCAAAACATGTCTGGTTACAATATCAAAACCATATACTAAAGCCAAGTACACAAATATCCATCTTGAACAAAAAAATTATCAGAGTACATAAAAGTAAAACCATAATCCCACTCCAAATAGCCATAATGGAAAAGAGATAAAGCTGAGCATTACTTTCAACACTTCCAAGCACTTCAAGAAGAAAGAAATCCGAGTCAAGCTCCACAAATCCCACCCTGAGGACCTGGTGGGGGGAGAGAAAGAAAAGAGGCGAAACAAAAAGGGTCAGACATAAAGTCTGGCAAGTCCAGTGACTGTAACAATATAATCACTAAAGTAACAGGATAAGAACATAAACTGGATATAAGAGATGACTGTAACATAAGCAGATATGACAAGGTAAGCAAGATAGAACATCGACTGCGCTCCTAAACACTATAAGATATGCTCTGCACCATACCAACATACTAATTACATACTAAAAGATGATCCCTCTTGACTAAACAGAATGATGATAGTCTCATGTACTTCTAGCTGCCATCATAGGTAACCAACGTGCACCTATCACCACTAGATGTATCCACTATCCTCCTTGTTAGATTATGTACCCCTAGCAGCTATCATTGGTAACCAATATGAACATTTCTCGATTCTAGTCCCAATTTCAAATCATAGGTAACCAATATGCACCTATCAATTATGGGATCCACTACCATACTAGTATTTAGGTGTAGAGACTCAACAACAGAAGAGGATATAAACGAATGTGAAGCGCCAGAATCAAAAAAGTACGTATAGGATGATCGAAAAGGAAAATCAAACTTTCAAAAGAAATGTTTCCACCTCTCTCTTGCGTAGCTGCCATGAGAGCTGAAGGTTACCGGAACAGATAAAAGATTTTGAAAACCGTTTTCAAAAGCATTTTTAAAAAGAAGTATTTTCAAAACATGTTTTAAAGAAGGTATTTTCAAGAGAAAGGTTTATTATGAAAAACATAATCCCCAAAAGCCATATATCTTTCTTTCGATTCTCTGTTTTAAATCTCTCCCTTTTTACCTTTCAGCATGTCTGGGGAACCCGATATACCCGAGGGCGTACAGATGCCAGGCTAGTTCAGAAGGTATCTAGAGGCTAGGGTTACTGCCGCAGGCCCAGCAAACGTTCCTCCTCCCATAGCAACACTCCTCCTCCCCGTGTAGATGCTATTTTAAAGATATGCAAAGACTTCCGTGCGATGGGCGGAAAACCGTTTTATGGAATTGAGACGTTTGTTGAGGCTCGGAATTGGCTCAAGGAAGTGGAGGACTTGTTTGGTATCTTTGAGAGTATTTTCAAGAGAAAGGTTTATTATGAAAAACATAATCCCCAAAAGCCATATATATCTTTCGATTCTCTATTTTGATCCTCTTCCTTTTTCCTTTCAGCATGTCTGGGGAACCCGATATACCCAAGGGCGTACAGATACCAGGTTGGTTCAGAAGGTATCTGGAGGCTAGGGCTACTGCCGCAGGCCCAGCAAACGTTCCTCCTCTCCCAGCTGCAGCCGCTCCTCCTCCTCCCCGTGTAGACGCTTTTTCTAAGATATACAAAGACTTCCCTGCGATGGGCGGAAAACCATTTTATGAAACTAAGATGTTTGTTGAGGCTCAGAATTGGCTCAAGGAAGTGGAGGACTTGTTTGGTATCTTTGAGATAGACGATGGAAGGAAGGTTCATCTAGCTGCTTGGTTGATGAAGGATGAAGCTTCATTTTGGTGAGAAGTAACTAATAGAGGACGTGCAGTGGAGACGTGGATGAATTTTAGACAAAGGTTCGAGTTGAAATTTCTTTCACTAGCAGAGGAGAGTTTATACATGGAGAGGTTCTTGTCTTTGAAACAAGGGAGTTTGTCTGTGAAGGAGTACGTTAACAAGTTTAACCAGTTAGCAAGATTCGGTATGGAAGTAGTTAATACACCACATAAGAAGGCCTTGAGATTTGCCAAGGGTCTGAATGAACCATTACACATGGTATCAGAGCCGTATCAACAAGATTCTCGAAAGTAGCCCCCATAGGAATGTGGGACATAGCCAACCTGTCGACGAAATCCATGGAAACACTTTCTCAAATGCAATACGTGAAAAACGTCATGAACACCACTAAGCTTCTCAGGCAACTTTACTCTGTAGGCCATCTATCCAATTCCTTATGTAATGGGAAATGTCCCTACGAACCTTGGTGCCGATTTCCCTACAGACCCAAAGCGAACTACGTTCCTCAATGGTGACACTTTAATAAAAACCGTGTCTCCAACATCGAACTCAAGATCGGTTCGTATCTTATCAGCATATGACTTTTGCCAGTCTTGTGCCGTCTTTATGTGTCTTCGAATCAAGTCTATCTTCTCTGAGGTTTCCCTAACCATCTCGGGCCCAAGCAAAATCTTATCTGTAGACTCCCACCAACAAGTCGGTGATCGGCAAGGTCGTCCATATAGAGCTTCAAAAGGTGTCATGCCAATACTAGTCTGATAGTTGTTGTTGTAGGCGAACCCTACTAATGGAAGTTGTTCTTCCCATGTCCCTCCAAAGTCCAAGATGCATAACCTCAAAAGATCTTCTAGAAACAAACACAACCACATCCTTCTTCATTCCTACATATTACATTAGATAAACACCTAAACTTAACCCTATTCTCATTGTTTTCATCCATGGCGCCTCCATGCTGCTCTAATCTAAACTAGCCTTTCTTCTCCACCAAAACAAATCAGAATAGGAGTATTCCAATTAGAAAACCAGATCTACAAACAATCAAAGTAGAAATTATTCAAGATCATAATTGCTACAACAACGCCTAATTCTCTTTTCTAAGAATCCTATCGCTGTGGGTCTATGTTACTTTCACATATAATTAAATTAAAAAGTAACAGGATAAGAATATAAACTGGATATAAGAGATGACTGTAACATAAGCATAACCTAGCTCTGATACCACGTGTAACATCCATGTCCATTAATGTCACTCACTAAGGAATTGCATTAACTTTCATGGAGTTTTATAAGAGTATAGAACAAAATATCACAAGACGGATATATAAAATGGTACTTAAGAAAATTCAAAACTTATTCATTGCAGCGGAAAAGCAAAACATGTCTGGATACAACATCAGAACCATATATATACTAAAGCCAAGTACACAAATATCCATCTTGAACAAAATTATTATCAGAGTACATAAAAGTAAAATCATAATCCCACTCCAAATAGCCATAATGGAAAAGAGATAAAGTTGAGCATTACTTTCAACACTTCCAAACACTTCAAGAAGAAAGAAATCCAAGTCAAGCTCCACCAATCCACCCTGAGGACCTTGGGGGGAGAAAGAAAAGAGGCGAAACAAAAAGGGTCAAACATAAAGTCTGGCGAGTCCAGTGACTTTAACAATATAATCAGTAGAGTAACATGATAAGAACATAAACTGGATATAAGAGATGACTGTAACATAAGCAGATATGACAAGGTAAGCAAGATAGAACATCGACTGCGCTCCTAACCACTATAAGATATGCTCTGCACCGTTCCTACATACTAGTTACATACTAAAAGATGATCCCTCTTAAACAAATATAATGATGGTAGTTTCGTGTACTTCTAGTTACTATCATAGGTGCCAACTTGCCCCTATCCCCACTAGTTGTACCCACTACCCTTCCCATTCGATCGGCTACCTAACCTCGTAGATACCTGTGTTGGTCCCACAATAGGGTGTATCACTCCCTAAGGTGGCAACCCCGATACTACTGAAATATACAGCTTATACCTTCACGATGCAACAGTGTCTTACCTACCATCCTGGACCCACGCACGCAGATGACTCCGTTGGACTTGCACTGCCATCGCTAACTCTTTATTGACTCTTACAATCAACCCCAGTAAGTGTGTCCCTGTCCTCGACCTATTTCGAGCTCATATAGATACTAAAATGGTTACTGGTTGAAAAGGGTCCACACACTTGACACAAGCTTCCCCCTAAGCTTTTATTATGTTTCACATGCTACCCATGTTATCCACTTAACCCTTTATTATTCCCATGTCTTACCACATGTCTCATCTTAGTTAAGTGTTCATAAATGTAACGACCTGGCTTTTTGCTCGGTTTTCACCGGTAATTAAACCAACTTAAACTGTTCATAAAGACGGATTGTTAGGGGCACTTACACATTTACACAAAATAAAAACAACTTTTCCATTATCATTAAAATAATATTACATCAGAGTTACAAGAGGTACATCAGAGTACATCGATTACACAGCGGAAAAGATACTAACTCAGCAGAAGAATGCGAATGCCCCAAACATAATAGCTCCAGTTAAACCAGAATCCTACTCCAACTAACTCCAAGGCTAAATCTGCGAACCAAACTACTAGGCTGCCCATGTAAAAATTATGGGCACCCAGAGTTTAGGTGTGGGAACAATAAACTCCAGGTCAGTCATGGGACTGGTGTGAGAACTCAAAACAGTTGCTATTTATTAATATTTAAGATTCATTTTAAAGTTGGGTAATTCAAAGGACCACGCCTCTAATGCAGAACGGGTTTACTCCATATGAATTCCCGTGCATAGAAATTCGCAATGACTTTTGAAAAATGAAACTACCATAAAGTCTCGAGGCACACACACAATGTAAACGCACACATGGGCGAGGTTTCTCCTTATGATAGTAAAAAATGCTTGATACGTGAAAATCCTCTTCCAATACTATAATATAGTGTGAAAAATCATTTTGAAAGTAAATGTATCAATCTTAGCCAGCATAGGGGCATATACTATACCAACGTATGGTATACATCTAAAACCGTACAGGCTCGTAGCGGAGATTGGATTTCGGACAATGACCAAGTAAAGGAACTTCCTTCTGAACCGAATTTTGAACACCTCTAGAGGGATGCCCGAGGATCAACTAATGCTCCTCATGCCAACACAAGGCCGGGTTACCCCTTAACTGGGTAACTTAGAGTACGCCTGAGTATGCCATCTCCCGGTCGTAATCGACCTTTCCGAGCGCGCTTCAACAACAACCACAAAAGTAGATGCTTTTACCACATAGGTTAATACCTGGGCTCCATACCATAGTACACCTTTTATCTAGAAGGAGACAACACCCCATAACCTTGCTGCATTTCTTCCTGTTTTGGCCAATTACCGGGTTGTGAGGCTTGTCGAGGTCACGATACACAAAGCTACGCTTAAACAAGCCATGCTTTGATCATCTATAGCTCATCACATATCTTAATTATGCCACATTATCCATTAACAACGCATCACTGAATTCCAATATATAACCTCTAAGCTCGTACGTCTTAGAGAAGGGTGTTAAGCAAGAGAGTAATTCTCCGCCACCAAACAGATATATATTGATAAAACAATGCTACACAGTTAATTACAATGTCAGACACACAATCCATACAAGTCCGTTCTGGGTCTGAACGAAACCACAATCCAGAATTCCTTCACATACGTTCGGGCTTCTTGCCACTTAACTGATATAAAATCCATCTGCAAAAGGGAGCGACCCATTCGAGAAATTCAGCAAGTCGTCCTTACGACATGAAGGGTGACGGTCTTCAATGTCGTCTCCAATAACTTCAATTGCTCCACAACGTCGTATTATTACTTGGAATAGTTTTAGACATACATCTGATCCCGGTCTTTCCAAATAATAGGCGCAATTTAAAAAAAAACACAATTATAGAACACACAGGCTTTCTACCATTCTCCTTCCGTCTTGGTTTTTGTCAAAATTAAACTTCTTCAACCCCATTCTCAAATTATTACAAAATCCATGTTTAACCTTTCTCTTTTAAAACACATCCCTTAAATCAAAGATGATTTAGCCTTAAAGTCTTAATTAATTTTCCGTTTGATAACTCATTATCAAAATCCAGTTTTCCTCTGAAAATCCTTATTCCACATTTCAACCCTATTTTCCAATTGAATTGATTTTCCACATTCCATTTTTTTAATCTTAACTAAAATATTATACTTTCTTTCCAATTCCCCACTTTTAATTTCCTCAAATCAAAGATCTGATCAAGGCCTCAAAATATGATATGAATTTCCATAACTCAATCTCATGGGGTTTCAAGAATGATATTATTGAAGATATGATTCACGACAAAACCCAAATCAATTGATATTGAACATAAGTTACACAAAAATTGTATCTACTTATACTTGATATCAATTCTCATAATCAACGAATACTATAAGTGGAATAACGATATAATAATATCTTCCAAATTCCTCAAATAGTATACGTTTACACCATAGAATTTCATATCAAATATCTGAAGATTATTTCTATCCAACTTATCCCAGTCAACTTAGGAAACTCGTATCTTAATTTAAAGATTTATCCAACTCTTTGATATTAGATCTGGATAGAAATACCATCAACTTATACTCAATATTAATCTCGATATCCAACTCACACTATAAGCGGAATAATGGTGAACTACCTTTTAAATTCCCCAAATAGTAAGAATCATCATCTACCGAATTAATATCAACCATCCGAAGATTTATCTCCAACCATATCCAATTATTTAAAATTGAAAAACACATTTAATTATTAAATAAATCAATTTAAATTCCAAACAAATTATTTTCAATATTTTTAAACCTTTGAAAACATTCAACAAATCATTTACAAATGATTACTTATAGTTCGGAAAACATTTCGCGGGTTAAATACTTCAAAATAAGTTGTTTTCAAAGAAAGCGTTACAATAGTGCTTCAAAAGTGTTACAAAAGCGTTACAAATCAGTTATCTTAACTACTTTGATAACAACATCGTTTTTCTTAGCCAAAACTTAAAATTTACAATTCAAAACACTTTTACATAATTTATTATGATTTTACAAAAAAATTCCATATTTTTAAAACGTTTAAAAATAGTTGTTCATAGTTATGGTCAACAATTGTTCTTACATCGATCTTTTCCAAAATGGTTTCAAACATAACTTCAAAATTATAACTCGAATTTAAAATCTGCTTTCACTCATTTGAAAGTTCTTGTTAATATAAATAAAATGTTTTTCATCTCATGGAAATCCGATATAGAATGCAAAAGTTATAAGCGTTTAAAATTTGCATCTAAATACGTAAATTATCGTTATGCGACAAGCTCTATTTTGACCATAATAACCATTATTCTACGATACTTCAAAATATCTTAGAAAACCATTATATTCTTATATAACACTTTTAAAATCATTTAAATTTACTTTCTAAATTATTTTGGATCTATAATTCAACTTTCATAAATTCTAATTCATTTCTAAATTCAAATAACTTCAAATTAACCATCCCATTCGTCGGACCAGTTAGGTATAGCCAGGGAGAGCAGGAAACTTTATTTCCAAACCCAAGCCTAGACACTATCCTCTCTGTCATCCTAGAATGTTCCGGTATTTATTTATTCATCTAAAGGACTTTAACAATATATATGGATTCATACATATGGTCTTTTCCAATTATTAACCTTCAATTTCAATAATGATATTGCTTTTAATTATGAAGGAGATTTTTCGATCACCAATGTGATACCATAATTGCTGTGTCATAGTGTGTGCAAAACAACATCAACAACCATTTAAACATCCATAGCAACCATCATCAACTTGGTTCAATAAATCATAATTGTGCACAAGCGTTATAACACTAACGCTTAATAGTGTGTGTTTTAAACTTCGCCCCATCATTAATCACAACAAATATCAACCATCATTAACCAATAATAATTCATCACTACTATATAAATCGTGATTAAAGAGTTCTCACCAAACAGCTTTCCAAATCTTCACGGTAGGCGAGCCTAGTTGAGCGAACCGTCGGACAGTATTCCGGCGCAACGTCTTCTTCACCAAAATATATATAATATAATATATAATAATCTCTTTCTCTCTTTATAAGGGAAGGAGGAGGAGGAGAATGACGAACTTTGGCAAGGTGGTGGTGGAAAAGAGGAAAACTTATGCCATGGAAACCATGGCCATAAGCTTTAAGAAGAAGGTGGAAAGGTGGAAATGGAATGGAATGGTAAGAAAATGGAGAAAAGGTCTCCTTATATAGGAATGGAGAGTTAAGGAGGTGATGACACATAAGGGGGCACATGGAAGGCATGCATGAAAGCTTACATGCAAAATGACAAGTGTCCATACACTTGTCATAAGAAGAGAAGGTGAACTTTTGGTAGCATTTTCCCTTAAATGCTATGAAAACTAAGGGCAACACTTAATTCTAATGCTACAAATTCGCGTTATAATTTGACAAATCCGATCGAACGAAAAACAGTGTCAATAAATCCAAAATTATTAATAATCATTCTCATTTATAATTCAAGTAAAACTTATCATATAGCTTATCAAAATTATTAAATATTCTTAACCATATATATTTACGTCAAATTCAAATTAAGTAATAAAAATTCCAATTTTAATTTGGTTAAAATTCTGGATCGTTACATTCACCCCCCTTAAAACTTTTCGTCCTCGAAAAGGAAAGGGAATCGTAACTACTCATTCGACAAATTCAAGATTAAAATTCTTTATACCAAAGATTCATGTTCTCATATGTATTAACGGATAACCATAACTACATGTCCTCCTACGATAACCTCCAGTTACCTATTTTATTCGATTCATCGTTTACTGGGCCAATTACTTATACTCAACCATTTACTGCTTTTCAAAAAAAAATTAGAGGTATAAATTATTCTCCTTGATCTTATCTTGCAAATACAATGGTTATGGGACTTATTTCCTTTTAATTCGCCAAACTTACTGTTATTCTTTACATGTAAAACTCGATTCTCAAAATTCAACTTATCTAAATGTTTCAGTTGAGTTGATTTCTTCTTACTATTCCCGCTTGCCAAAAATCCTTTAATCAAATTTGTGAAACTTAATTCACAAGATATTCGTGTCTACATAAATAATTCCTCTTGTTGTCACAATATACTTTAGAACTTATCGACTGTCCAAAATTGCCGATAATTCCTGATTTTTTTTCCTTATTTAAGTTTGGCTATCCTCATTAATTATTCTAACTTCAAGATTACAAAACTTATTTCCTTCAAACTTTAGAAAAAACCAGCTTTAACCAATGTAGTCCTCAACCAAAATATCATCAAATATCATATCGTCATATTGAATTCTCAATATTTACTTTTCAAAATTAATTAGTTGGGGAGGAATAGTTATAAATATTCTAATTGATTCATTCCAACTTAGCCTTTAAATCATTTCCTGAACTAATTGGATTGCTTATGTAAATTACAACTTCACATAAACGTCTTTAAATCAACTAAGAAATTCCAATCATAAGATGTCGTGCTCAAGTTTTGAATTCCAAATATTTTCAAAGACCCTTTTTATTTATATTGAAAATATATTCTTTCAAAATCAATTCCAAAAATTAATTTCAAAGTTATTTCCAATTCTTACTCAAAATATTGATTTGAGTTTCCAAACTATATATCTTTTCAAAACCTTTTTTTATATATCATAAATACACTTTATCATATACTCTCTACTTAATTTACTGGCTTATCCTTATTACAGGTTCAGCTGATATAATTCTTACAACTTATCAAATTTTCAAGATCTCGCTTACTTATTCTAATTCTCATCAATTTACCAAATATTTTCAAACACTTATCTAAATTAGTTTAAATATATATATTGATGTTTTAATTGGATTCACATAGTCATCCCATTTACAAAACTCGAAAATACATAATGAAGATGTTGCAGTCATCAACAGAATCATCTTCAAGCGACTAAAGTGTGAATTTATATCTATCTAGTATACTTAAGACTTCGTATATACGTTAGCTAGGCGTATATTCAAAATCTTCATATACGCGATAGTCCAACCTTAGCTTCGAATACAATACTTAAATTCTATATATTTTTTTTCTAACCATATTGATTAGTTACCTTAACAAATTTGACCCAAGTTTAACGACATTTCGAAATCCCCAATAGTGAAATTAAATCCAAAAGGCATTTGTACTCGGATCGTTTTCCTGATCAGTTGAAGGGGCTTAATTACAATGCCATAAGAAGTACTTTATGTGTAATTATAATCACAAAATGTAATCTTAATCATTTGATTAAGTATCCAGGTTATAATTAACTATATATTTCCAAAATATGTCTGTTTCTTAAATTAAAACTTTTCAAAACTCAGTTCATATTTTCAAATACGCTCTCTCAAATATAATACTCCAAAATCTCATTCTAGGGCATTACTAACCCTATCTCTAATGAGATATATAACTCTGATGAGTCTTTCCATTTGTTCAAATGTGTCGTACCCCATTGTTTTTTATAAACCAAAGCTCTGATACCACGTTGTAACGACCCGGCTTTTTGCTCGGTTTTCGCCGGTAATTAAACCAACTTAAACCGTTCATAAAGACGGATTGTTAGGGGCACTTACACATTTGCACAAAATAAAAGCAACTTTTCCATTATCATTAAAATAATATTACATCAGAGTTACAAGAGGTACATCAGAGTACATCGATTACACAGTGGAAAAGATACTAACTCAGCGGAAGAATGCGAATGCCCCAAACATAATAGCTCCAGTTAAATCAGAATCCTGCTCCAACAAACTCCAAAGATAAATCTGCAAACCAAACTACTAGGATGCCCATGTAAAAATTATGGGCACCCAGAGTTTAGGTGTGGGAACAATAAACTCCAGGTCAGTCATGGGACTGGTGTGAGAACTCAAAACAGTTACTATTTATTACTATTTAAGATTCATTTTAAAGTTGGGTAATTCAAAGGACCACGCCGCTAATGCGGAACGAGTTTACTCCATATGAATTCCCGTGCATAGAAATTCGCAATGACTTTTGAAAAATGAAACTACCATAAGGTCTCGCGGCACACACACAATGTAAACGCACACATGGGCGAGGTTTCTCCTTATGACAGTCAAAAATGCTTGATACGTGAAAATCCTCTTCCAATACTATAATATAGTGTGAAAAATCATTTCGAAAGTAAATGTATCAATCTTAGCCAGCATAGGTACCATATACTATACCAACGTATGGTATACAACTAAAACCGTACAGGCTCGTAGCGGAGATTGGATTTCCGACAATGACCAGGCAAAGGAACTTCCTTCCGAACCGAATTTTGAACACCTCTAGAGGGATGCCCGAGGATCAACTAATGCTCCTCATGCCAACACAAGGCTGGGTTACCCCTTAACTGGGTAACTTAGAGTACGCCTGAGTATGCCATCTCCCGGTCGTAATCGACCTTTCCGAGCGCGCTTCAACAACAACAACAAAAGTAGATGCTTCTACCACATAGGTTAATACCTGGGCTCCATACCATAGTACACCTTTTATCTAGAAGGAGACAACACCCCATAACCTTGCCGCATTTCTTCCTGTTTTGGCCAATTACCGGGTTGTGAGGCTTGTCGAGGTCACGATACACAAAGCTACGCTTAAACAAGCCATGCTTTGATCATCTATAGCTCATCACATATCTTAAGTATGCCACATTATCCATTAACAACGCATCACTAAATTCCAATATATAACCTCTAAGCTCGTACGTCTTAGAGAAGGGTGTTAAGCAAGAGAGTAATTCTCCGCCACCAAACAGATATATATTGATAAAACAATGCTACGCAGTTAATTACAATGTCAGACACACAATCCATACAAGTCCGTTCTGGGTCTGAACGAAACCACAATCCGGAATTCCTTCACATACGTTCGGGCTTCTTGCCACTTAACTGATATAAAATCCATCTGCAAAAGGGAGCGACCCATTCGAGACATTCAGCAAGTCGTCCTTAAGACATGAAGGGTCCCGGTCTTCAATGTCGTCTCCAATGTCTTCAATTGCTCCACAACGTCGTATTATTACTTGGAATGGTTTCAGACATACATCTGAACCCAGTCTTTCCAAATAATAGGCGAAATTTAAAAAAAAACACAATTATAGAACACACAGGCTTTCTACCATTCTCCTTCCATCTTGGTTTTTGTCAAAATTAAACTTCTTCAACCCCATTCTCAAATTATTACAAAATCCATGATTAACCTTTCTCTTTTAAAACACATCCCTTAAATCAAAGATGATTTAGCCTTAAAGTCTTAATTAATTTTCCGTTTGATAACTCATTATCAAAATCCAGTTTTCCTCTGAAAATCTTTATTCCACATTTCAACCCTATTTTCCAATTGAATTGATTTCCCACATTCCATTTTTTTAATCTTAACTAAAAGATTATACTTTCTTTCCAATTCCCCACTTTTAATTTCCTCAAATCAAAGATCTGATCAAGTCCCCAAAATACGATATGAATTTCCATAACTCAATCTTATGGGGTTTCAAGAATGATATTATTGAAGATATGATTCACGACAAAACCCAAATCAATTGATATTGAACATAAGTTACACAAAAATTGTATCTACTTATATTTGATATCAATTCTCATAATCAACGAATACTATAAGTGGAATAACGATATAATAATATCTTCCAAATTCCTCAAATAGTATACGTTTACACCACAGAATTTCATATCAAATATCTAAAGATTATTTCTATCCAACTTATCCCAGTCAACTTAGGAAACTCGTATCTTAATTTAAAGATCTATCCAACTCTTTGACATTAGATCTGGATAGAAATACCATCAACTTATACTCAATATTAATCTCGATATCCAACTCACACTATAAGCGGAATAATGGTGGACTACCTTTTAAATTCCCCAAATAGTAAGAATCATCATCTACCGAATTAATATCAACCATCCGAAGATTTATCTCCAACCATATCCAATTATTTAAAATTGAAAAACACATTTAATTATTAAATAAATCAATTTAAATTCCAAACAAATTATTTTCAATATTAATAAACCTTTGAAAACATTCAACAAATCATTTACAAATGATTACTTAATGTTCGGAAAACATTTCGCGGGTTAAATACTTCAAAATAAGTTGTTTTCAAAGAAAGCGTTACAATAGTGCTTCAAAAGTGTTACAAAAGCGTTACAAATTAGTTATCTTAACTACTTTGATAACAACATCGTTTATCTTAGCCAAAACTTAAAATTTACAATTCAAAACACTTTTACATAATTTATTATGATTTTACAAAAAAATTCCATATTTTTAAAACATTTAAAAATAGTTGTTTATAGTTATGGTCAACAATTGTTCTTACATCGATCTTTTCCAAAATGGTTTCAAACATAACTTCAAAATTATAACTCGAATTTAAAATCTGCTTTCGCTCATTTGATAGTTCTTGTTAATATAAATAAAATGTTTTTCGTCTCATGGAAATCCGATATAGAATGCAAAAGTTATAAGCGTTTAAAGTTTGCATCTAAATACGTAAATTGTCGTTATGCGACAAGCTCTATTTTGACCATAATAACCATTATTCTACGATACTTTAAAATATCTTAGAAAACCATTATATTCTTATATAACACTTTTAAAATCATTTAAATTTACTTTCTAAATTATTTTGGATCTATAATTCAACTTTCATAAATTCCAATTCATTTCTAAATTCAAATAACTTCAAATTAACCATCCCATTCGTCGGACCAGTTAGGGATAGCCAGGGAGAGCAGGAAACTTTATTTCCAAACCCAAGCCTAGACACTATCCTCTCTGTCATCCTAGAATGTTCCGGTATTTATTTATTCATCTAAAGGACTTTAACAATATATATGGATTCATACATATGGTCTTTTCCAATTACTAACCTTCAATTTCAATAATGATATTGCTTTTAATTATGAAGGAGATTTTTCGATCACCAATGTGATACCATAATTGTTGTATCATAGTGTGTGCAAAACAACATCAACAACCATTTAAACATCCATAGCAACCATCATCAACTTGGTTCAATAAATCATAATTGTGCACAAGCGTTATAACACTAACTGTAATGACCCGCATTGGCAGGGGTATTATAATTTATTTATTTAATTATTTAAATGGTGACTAAAAGGATTTAATGGTCGTGGGATTAAATAGTGGCGAATATTTAATTAAAATAATAATTAAATAATATATTTAATGCTGAAATAATCAGAATTGGCTGAAATGGCGATATGGTGTGAACTGGATCATCTGTGATATTTAATTCAACTTGGAATTTGAATTTGAATAACGAATATATTATATAAACGACAGTTTGAATGTATAATTATAGTATAATTAAAATCGAGCTTGAAATGGCGCGGTAGTTCGCTATTTGGCGATTTGAACTTCAACTGGATGTACAAGGTTCGTTTTAAATCGGATTTCTGTGAAACAAGAAACGTGTGGAGCTGGTGGAGTATATCTTTCTAGTGGAAGAGAAAAATCAGGATTTCATCGTGTAGATTTTGATTCAAGTCCAAATCAAATTTTGAAATAGTCGCTATAGAATCGTTTATCGACCATAACGGGTTATTCGATATAACTAGAGATCGGGTTTGAATTTAGACAAGGTTCTTTTGGGACACAACGATAATTTAATTTTTAGAATTTTACTGTAATTTTTAATTAATTAAATAAGCAACTTTTTATTTGGAGTATTGAGCACCCTTAATCGAATATTTTGGGGTTTCAAAATATGAGTCCACCTACCGGTATTATTATATTTTTGGGATCGTGACACCTCGTTGGACACAACCGTAATTTGTTTTCTGTCCATAGCAGTTCATACGCGAACGGAGTTTGATATGGTAGGGTATCCTAACTTCTATATATACCAAACATTTGTCTACTGGGATGATGACGTTTTGATGGAGCATGACCAAATATAACAAACGTGTGTCCCTAAGCAACCTAGTTATTATATATATATATATATATAATTGAAAAGGGGAGACGTTCACCCTAAAACAAGAGAGTACACACACCTGGTAATTTATATTCAAACGGGGACATCCCTCTCTCCATAAAATATCTAGATATTTTCATCCCTTATAACCTAAACTGAAAACCTGAAACCAGCCGTGGTAATGAAAGAAAATCCGAGGCTATATATATATATATATATATATATATATATATCAGCACGCAACAATAGGGGACACTTTCTTTACTTTCCCTTTTTCACTGAAATGAAAACCCAACGAAACATGAAAACAAATACACAACATTCTTTCCAAGCTTTGAAAAATCAATGTAAATCCAAATGAAAGCCTTAAACCGCAAAATCGTTTTTGCTTCTCTCGTTTTAGCAGAGCCAAGCTAGGGTTTTCCAAATAGCGTCGAATAGGAGTTGCCATTTTGTTGTTCAGGCGGTGCTACTTTGGGAGGTGCAACGCCAGGGATTCACTGGTTCAGCAGCAGGTCGGTCAGCAGGGAGGGCCTCGAACTTGGGCTCGGGTTGACAAATTGTGAGGAGGGCGATATGCTGAGTCAAGTGATGGTGGTTGCGCCCTAGGTTAGTGATCGAGGAGGGGAGGAGATGGAGTCAAAGTGGCGGTCAATGGTAAATGGTGAAGGAGGAGAACGGGATTTCTGAGTTGGGGACTTGGTGCGAGTTCCAGGTTGTGGAGAGGAGGAGGAAGCTTGTGTAGAGGGGAAGTTGATGGTGTGATTTGTTGGGAGAATCATGAAGTAGCGGTTGAGATAATGGTGGAGGGAGGTTCTGTGAATTGCCTGGAACCAGCGTTTATCATTTGGGGAAGAAAGCTAAAAACGTTCTGACTGGTATTGTACAAGTGGTAATGGGCCGGCTTTGAGAAGCTAAGCCCAATTAAATTTTAAAGGAAATTTAATTTGTTTTGTTTTAAATAGTTTAAACTTCTAAATTATATAACTTTGTCATACGTTGACCAAATTCAGCGAAACAAGATCCGACAGGATCGTATGGACGGACACTACCAAATGGAACTGACTGGGAGTGGAGTGGAGCTCGTTTGAATTTATGGCGAAATAAATTGTTTGATTCAAATCAAACAAACAGTTTATCGTTCTTTAACGATGAACTGCCAATATGAGTAAATCTCACTAATTCTGAACAATTTATAATTTCATGTTGTATTTTTAGAACTGTTAGATATTGGCTGGTTGATTGTGTGTTGATTGTTTGATTGAACTGCTAGTCAGTTAGTTGAATTTCTATATTGATTCTGTTTAACAGAACATATCATATGGAACTGAAAATGATGTTATCTATATTTTTTAACATCTGTGATGCAGGGAAACAGGTTGGAGGAATTCGACTGGATTCCTCAACATTTATTTTACTTTTTTTTCATATATTGTGATATATGATGTGTTATATAATCTGTTATGGATTATGTGTGTTGGAATGATGTTGATCATTGTTATCCGATATTTTAAATATCATAAAAGATCCTGGAATGTAAAAAGAATTATTTCAATGAATATTGAAATAAAGGGAGTTTATAAAATCAACAGATTTTATAAAAGGAAATATTTCAAAAGTAAATAAAAGGAAAAAAATGTTTTTAAAACGAATAGAGTTTTATAAAAGGGAAATCATTTGTAAAGTGAAGAACTGTTACGAAAAGTAAATCTTTATAAATGAATAGTTTATTTGAATAGAATGAAGGAGTTAATCGATGTTAGTTTAATCGATTGGAGTTAAAGTAAAAGGAGTTAATCGATGTTAGTTTAATCGATTAGAGTTAAAGTAAAAGGAGTTAATCAATGTTAGTGTAATCGATTAGAGTCAAAGTAAAAAGAGTTAATCGATGTTAGTTTAATCGATTAGAGTTAAAGTAAAAGGAGTTAATCAATGTTAGTTTAATCGATTAGAGTTAAAGTAAAAGGAGTTAATCGATGTTAGTTTAATCGATTAGAGTTAAAGTAAATGGAGTTAATCGATGTTGGTTTAATCGATTAGAGTTAAAGCAAAAGGAGTTAATCGAATATAGTTTATTCGAATAGAATCAATTGAGTTAATCGAATATAGTTTATTCGAATAGGGTTAAAGGAGTTAATCGAATGTAGTTTATTCAAATAGAAGCAAATGAGTTAATCGAATATAGTTTATTCGAAGAAAGTAAAAGGAGTTATCGAATATAGTTTATTCGAAAGGAGTTAAGTGAAATGAGTAAATCAATAGCGTTAGTCAAATAGAGTTAATCCAATAGTGTTAGTCCAATAGAGTTAATTGATAAGGGTGAATCAAATAGAGTTAAGTGAAAAGAGTCAATCGAATATAGCTATTCGAAGAGGGATAAGTAAGGAAGTTAGTAAAAGGGATATAAAGTGAACTTTGCCTATTTCAAAGTTAGAAATGTTGTTCTGTTAAGGTCTGAGAGGTAGTTCTACCCCAATTTGATTAACTTCGTTTTTAACTAAGGAATAGTTAAGGTTCGGCAGTAAAGGAAATGGTTTGAGTTGGCATCGCGATGGTTTGTTTAAACATCTGTCTAAGTCCAATGAAGAAGCTTTGGAAATGTTTTCCAAATAAGAAACCAGAAATGTTTTCTAAAAAAGAAAACAAGAAATGGAAATGTTTTCCATTGTTAATAAAGTATATTTCCAAATTTAGAAATATTGAGTATAGGGAAACAAGAGATAAGTAAATTTATGAAATAAAGAGATAAGTGTTGAATGATGTTTTGATCGATATAAATTTCCATTTGGAAATAACATCATTGTTTGCACAACTGTTTTTCTTTGATAGTTAAATCACAGACTATCGAAGTTTTGACCATTTTAACGTCGTTAATATGGAGAGACCGATTGGATTATTATCCAAAGAACCACTCTGTATTGGCATAAGCGTTGCGAATCATATATGCCAAAGATAATTGAAGACAGTGTTATGCAAGGGCTATCCTGTTTACAGAATATTGCCTTCGGTTCATCCTGTTCCTGGATGACTTATATGGACGGATGTCTGACAGAGTATTTCCAGACGACCACGTATATTGATTTCTCCAACCGTACCAAGAGTGGAAGCGGAGAAGGAAACTTCTTTTAGCTAACGCATAATGTATGGTTGAGGACGTCAATCAGTGATTTGATGGATTTGACGATGTGGCATTCAAAGTGAATCTGGTGTGATGATAAAGCGTAGCTTCTAGCCTCACATCCAGTAAATGACAGAAATCGGGCAGGCAGCATGGCTAAGTCGGTCGCACCGAAGTAGGGTATATAATCACCTAATCTAGAGTTTCATTTATTTCTAAAAATCTATTGTTGATGCTGTCCTATTCGGGAAACGGTTGCTGATCCCAACCGTTGGTGATATACATTCGATACACTCAAGCGAAATGAGTGGTCGGTCATGTGTGGCCGGGTTGCAAGATGTTCTTGTTGAACGCAGTGTATTCCTTTCTAGAGGTACACTAGCGAAAGGTGGTTCCATACTTTGTCATAGTTGGAAATCCATTACCCAATACGTGCTTGCGGTTTTGATTGTATACTACATATGTAGAACGTGAGATGAAAGCGTTTCTGCTAGCTGATTATTATATTGTATTGATAGACATTATTATAATATCCAAAGGTTTTTGATATAAAGATAAATTTGGATTCTCATAAGGGAAAAACCCGTTCCATTATACGGCGTGGTCTTATGAGATATCGTTTACTTGTTCAAACTGTTTTACTCATACCAGTCCCATGACTGGCCCGGAGTTTATTTTGTTTTGTTTTCCCTAAACTCTTGGGTGCCTAAATTTGTACGGGCAGTCAAGTAGTCGGGATCTACAGATATACTGGAAGAGCTTGGAGCAGGAGGCTTTAGGATCATATAGTTATAGTTATTTCCGCTGTGTTGTAAGTGCTGTACTTTGATAATGATATGTATATTCAAGTATAGATTTGTATTTCAAAGTTATGTTATGAAATATATTTATTCGTTCCGCTGTGAGATTCGTGTTACTCTGATATTGTGTTCTTCTTCTTTTATTCTAAGTTTCTATCTTATCTTTCCTCACCCTCTAATTTCTTTCACTAATGACTAGTATTTTTTGATGTTTGGTTAGTCGTCATCGAGTTTATGGCGATAACCAAAGTCGACAAAATCCCAGGTCATTACAGTTGGTATCAGAGCTTAAGTTAAGTTTTACCTTGGCTCTGTGGCGTGACTCGGTAGAGATAGGGTTAGTAATACCCTAGATTGAGTTTGAGTGTGTGTGTGTGTGTGTGTGTATATATATATATATATATACGAGTGAACATATTTGTAGATGATATAAAAATTGTTTTATATTGTGGGGATTTACTGGTTGAGTTGTTTATGAGTTCATGTTGATCAGTTTGATCCACTGTATCGGTAGGAGTTACTAAACACTTGAATACGATGGGTCGGCACGATATGTTTTGAAAAGATGGTAAATTAAAATAAGTTTAACTAAGGTATATCTTGATATAAAGAAGATATAAATATCAAAATTATAATATATTGGATATATTGGTTGTGATTATAATCGAGTAAGATTATAAATGGTTATGTAAATAACCAATCAGAATTCATATGAGTGAAATACGTGAAATCAGATGAGTTGAATCTGAAATTTTAAGCCAGAAATTTGAGTTAAAACTCTGGAGAATTGGATAAGTGTTTGTAAATGGATTTGGATTAAAAATAAGGAATATTTAAGATCTGGGAGATTTTAAATTGTTTTACAAGCAGTGTGAATTATATTTTGAAATGAATTTCAAAGTGGAAATGTTTAGAAATGGTTTTATAGTATTGAACTCACTTCGATCGCTGGAAAATAGTTTCTGATGATGACAGCTGCATCATCAGTATTCATTTTCGAGTTGTAAGTGACGAATTACTACCAGAGATATTGTTTTGAATTTTTTTTGAGAAAGACAAGTTGTGCTGAATTTCAAATGGGATTTAAAATATAGAATTTGAATTTTTAAATAGATTTGAAATATTAACTTGTTTTAAAGGAAATAAAACGAGAAGTTCCTTTATAAACAAAGTTTATAAATAGTTCTTTTATAAATGAAGTTTATAAATGAAGTGAAAAGAATTATCATTGGATAATTCAGAAATAAAAATACAAGTGCGAAATTGAAAGAGAAATCTATTTTCCAAAGGTAGAAATATCGATTTCAAAAGGAATTGAAATTGAGACTTATTTAAAGAATAGATAAAGAAAGTTTGAAAAGGAATTTGAATAAATGAAGTTCAAACATAGAATTTAAATAAGAAAATTCAAAGCGGATTTGAATATAGAAATTCAAAGGGGATTTGAATATAGAAAATTCAAATATAGAATTTGAATATAAAAAAATATAAATGAATTCGAATATAGGATTTGAATATCGAAGGTGAAATGGAATTTGAATATATATAATTCAAATAGAATTGAATATAGAATTTGAATAAAGAGAATTCAAATAGATTTGGATATAGAATTTGAATAAAGAAAATTCAAATAGAATTGAAATGGAATTCAAATTAGTTAATAAGCAAGTTAAAATATATTTGAACACGTCATGTTCAAATATAAAAGTGAAATAGACTAAAGAGTTAGTTAACAAATTAATTAACGAATTGAGTTAAAACGATCAAGTATAGTTAAAATAGATTGGGCAGGTATAAATATACATGAGATAGGTATAGATAAGGTATGAAGGTATATAAATAGAATGCTCGACGAAAAGGTATGTATTTGATTCATATATGAGATTTTATGCGCCGTATCGGCTAGCCGCTTGGATTTTTCTTTTTCTTTTGGATTGGTGAGGGCCATGGGAGGCTATTTGAAATATCCCGATGCTCCTGGTACAACGGAGGTTATGGCGAATTTTTCTAGGAATTTAAGGAGTTAGAATATTTTTAAGATAATTTGATAGTTAGAAATCAACGTATCGATATATATATATAGAAGTCGATAAGGAAACGAACTTAGAAATAGAATAGTAAAATAAAAAAGAAAGACTAAGAATAAAATCTAGTAAGAATAGAAAGAGGAAGCGCATACGTGTTTAAAAGTGAATAAGTAGTTGTATGGTATTGATTATTCGAGTAAGTAGTCATATCTGTTTTGACGTTATAAATGTTATTCAGTCAAGGTCTGAGAGTTAGTTATACCCCAATTTGATAGATTTCATTATTAACAAATAAATAGTAAGATTTCAGGCTCGAAGATCAATGTTGAATAAGAGTTAGTTGAATATAGTATTTGGGTTGTCGTAACGATGTTTTACACAACATCCGTTTTAACCCAAATAAAATGTAAGTTTGGAAAATAATAAAGAATATTTCCTAAATATAGAAATAAACGAGATCGGAAAGGAGATAAGTAATTGGAATATTTTCCAATTATAAATAGCATATATTTTCTAAAGTTTAGAAAATAAAGGAAGGCGATATTTGGAAATGTTTTCCAAATAACATAAAAGGCCAATATGGTTATTGAAAACATTTGGTTAACAAATATTGATAAAGAAATAGAGAAGTGATTTAACTAATGGAATATTAATTAAGGGCTCAGTGACATGTTCAAAAAGGAAAATTTTGATTTTTGAAAAAGAGTAAACTGTTTAAAAACTCCCAGGGAAAGACCGTTTGAATTAAAAACAAATTTAATAGAAATTTGTGGAAGCAAACTTGAATTAAAGTAAAGCCAGTAAAGTGGTAACTGAGAGTGAATTAAAATGATATCAAGACAAATTGGATTGTGAGATTCAAATTTGAAGTGTAATGTAATAATCAAGTTAAGAGTTGGGAATCGAGAAGAAACTCGAGTTGAAGTGATATTTGGCTCGGATATAAGCGAATGGTTGTGTGGTGGATAAAAGCAGATTGGAATTTGATTGGGATGACCCTTGTATCCGCTGAATTAATAACAGGTGGAAAGGATATAAAGGATATGGCGACAAAAGGTACAAGTTTATATTTCTATTGGATATAAGATTTATGAGCCGAATTGGCAAGCCGCTTGGTTGTTTGATTTTCTTTGGGTTGGAGATGGCCCAGAGAGGCGAGTTGGAGTTTGACGTATTGACCAGTACAAAGGAGGTGCTGGCGAAATTTTTCAAAAAGTTAAGGAGTTAGAAAATTTTCAGGATTTTTGAAAATTTTCGTTGATAAGAATGAATAAATTTAATTGAAATTAAATTGGTTCAGTCGAAACGGAAGTTAAAAAGTGAACAAATATGTTCTAACCAGTCGATAGGGTCGTCCTCTACCTTTTAGCAATTTCGAGGACGAAATTATTTTAAGTGGGAAAGATTGTAATGACCCGCATTGGCAGGGGTATTATAATTTATTTATTTAATTATTTAAATGGTGATTAAAAGGATTTAATGGTCGTGGGATTAAATAGTGGCGAATATTTAATTAAAATAATAATTAAATAATATATTTAATGCTGAAATAATCAGAATTGGCTGAAATGGCGATATGGTGTGAACTGGATCATCTGTGATATTTAATTCAGCTTGGAATTTGAATTTGAATAACGAATATATTATATAAACGAAATTTTGAACGTATAATTATAGTATAATTAAAATCGAGCTTGAAATGGCGCGGCAGTTCGCTATTTGGCGATTTGAACTTCAACTGGATGTACAGGGTTCGTTTTAAATCGGATTTCTGTGAAACAAGAAACGTGTGGAGCTGGTGGAGTATATCTTTCTAGTGGAAGAGAAAAATCAGGATTTCGTCGTGTAGATTTTGATTCACGTCCAAATCAAATTTTGAAATAGTCGCTATAGAATCGTTTATCGACCATAACGGGTTATTCGATATTACTAGAGATCGGGTTTGAATTTAGACAAGATTCTTTTGGGACATAACGATAATTTAATTTTTAGAATTTTACTGTAATTTTTAATTAATTAAATAAGAAACTTTTTATTTGGAGTATTTGGCACCCTTAATCGAATATTTTGGGGTTTCAAAATATGAGTCCACCTACCGGTATTATTATATTTTTGGGATCGTGACACCTCGTTGGACACAACCGTAATTTGTTTTTTGTCCATAGCAGTTCATACGCGAACAGAGTTTGATATGGTAGGGTATCCTAACTTCTATATATACCAAACATTTGTCTACTGGGATGATGACGTTTTGATGGAGCATGACCAAATATAACAAACGTGTGTCCCTAAGCAACCTAATTATTATATATATATATATAATTGAAAAGGGGAGACGTTCACCCTAAAACAAGAGAGTACACACACCTGGTAATTTATATTCAAACGGGGACATCCCTCTCTCCATAAAATATCTAGATATTTTCATCCCTTATAACGTAAACTGAAAACCTGAAACCAACCGTGGTAATGAAAGAAAATCCGAGCCTATATATATATATATATATATATCAGCACGCAACAACAGGGGACACTTTCTTTACTTTCCCCTTTTCACTGAAATGAAAACCCAACGAAACATGAAAACAAATACACAACATTCTTTCCAAGCTTTGAAAAATCAATGTAAATCCAAATGAAACCTTAAACCGCAAAATCGTTTCTGCTGATCTCGTTTTAGCAGAGCCAAGCTAGGGTTTTCCAGACAGCGTCGAATAGGAGTTGCCATTTTGTTGTTCAGGCGGTGCTACTTTGGGAGGTGCAACGCCAGGGATTCACTGGTTCGGCAGCAGGTCGGTCAGCAGGGAGGGCCTCGAACTTGGGTTCGGGTGGACAAATTGTGAGGAGGGCGAGACGCTGAGTCAGGTGATGGTGGTTGCGCCCCAGGTTAGTGATCGAGGAGGGGAGGAGATGGAGTCAAAGTGGCGGTCAACGGTAAATGGTGAAGGAGGAGAACGGGATTTCTGAGTTGGGGACTTGGTGCGAGTTCCAGGTTGTGGAGAGGAGGAGGAAGCTTGTGTAGAGGGGAAGTTGATGGTGTGATTTGTTGGGAGAATCATGAAGTAGCGGTTGAGATAATGGTGGAGGGAGGTTCTTTGAATTGCCTGGAACCAACGTTTATCATTTGGGGAAGAAAGCTAAAAACGTTCGGACTGGTATTGTACAAGTGGTAATGGGCCGGCTTTGAGAAGTTAAGCCGAATTAAATTTTAAAGGAAATTTAATTTGTTTTGTTTTAAATAGTTTAAACTTCTAAATTATATAACTTTGTCATACGTTGACCAAATTCAGCGAAACAAGATCCGAAAGGATCGTATGGACGGACACTACCAAATGGAACTGACTGGGAGTGGAGCTCGTTTGAATTTATGGCGAAATAAATTGTTTAATTCAAATCAAACAAACAGTTTATCGTTCTTTAACGATGAACTGCCACTGTGAGTAAATCTCACTAATTCTGAACAGTTTATAATTTCATGTTGTATTTTTAGAACTGTTAGATATTGGCTGGTTGATTGTGTGTTGATTGTTTGATTGAACTGCTAGTCAGTTAGTTGAATTTCTATATTGATTATGTTTAACAGAACATATCATATGGAACAGAAAATGATGTTATCTATATTGTTTAACATCTGTGATGCAGGGAAACAGGTTGGAGGAATCCGACTGGATTCCTCAACATTTATTTTACTGTTTTTTTTCCTCATATATTGTGATATATGATGTGTTATATAATCTGTTATGGATTATGTGTGTTGGAATGATGTTGATCATTGTTATCTGATATTTTAAATATCATAAAAGATCCTGGAATGTAAAAAGAATTATTTTAATGAATATTGAAATAAAGGGAGTTTATAAAATCAACAGATTTTATAAAAGGAAATATTTCGAAAGTAAATAAAAGGAAAAAAATGTTTTTTAAACGAATAGAGTTTTATAAAAGGGAAATCATTTGTAAAGTGAAGAACTGTTACTAAAAGTAAATCTTTATAAATGAATAGTTTATTAGAATAGAATGAAGGAGTTAATCGATGTTAGTTTAATCGCTTAGAGTTAAAGTAAAAGGAGTTAATCGATGTTAGTTTAATCGATTAGAGTTAAAGTAAAAGGAGTTAATCGATGTTAGTTTAATCGATTAGAGTCAAAGTAAAAGGAGTTAATCGATGTTAGTTTAATCGATTAGAATTAAGGTAAAAGGAGTTAATCGATGTTAGTTTAATCGATTAGAGTTAAAGTAAAAGGAGTTAATCAATGTTAGTTTAATCGATTAGAGACAAAGTAAAAGGAGTTAATCGATGTTAGTTTAATCGATTAGAGTTTAAGTAAAAGGAGTTAATTGAATATAGTTTATTCGAATAGAATCAATTGAGTTAATCGAATATAGTTTATTCGAATAGGGTTAAAGGAGTTAATCGAATGTAGTTTATTCAAATAGAAGCAAATGAGTTAATCGAATATAGTTTATTCGAAGAAAGTAAAAGGAGTTATCGAATATAGTTTATTCGAAAGGAGTTAAGTGAAATGAGTAAATCAATAGCGTTAGTCAAATAGAGTTAATCCAATAGTGTTAGTCTAATAGAGTTAATTGATAAGGGTTAATCGAATAGAGTTAAGTGAAAAGAGTCAATCGAATATAGCTATTCGAAGAGGGATAAGTAAGGAAGTTAGTAAAAGAGATATAAAGTGAACTTTGCCTATTTCAAAGTTCGAAATGTTGTTCAGTTAAGGTCTGAGAGGAAGTTCTACCCCAATTTGATTGACTTTGTTTTTAACTAAGGAATAGTTAAGGTTCGTCAGTAAAGGAAATGGTTTGAGTTGGCATCGCGATGGTTTGTTTAAACATCTGTCTAAGTCCAATGAAGAAGCTTTGGAAATGTTTTCCAAATAAGAAACCAGAAATGTTTTCTAACAAAGAAAACAAGAAATGGAAATGTTTTCTGCAACGACCCGCCTTTTTGCCCGATTTTTCGGCGGTAATTAAACCGACTTAAACCGTTCAGAAAGACGAATTGTTGTGGGTACTTACATATTTGAACAAAAATAACTAAACTTTTATTTCATTTTCATTGATTACATCAGAGATTACATAGAATATCAGAGTACCATATATGCTCAGCGGAAGTCCAATGCTCTCAGTGGAAGAAGAAAACACCAAAACAGAACTCTGGCTTCAAATCTGAATCCAACTCTAAAAATCTAAACATGCAAACTAAACTTCCTGCCCGTGCAAAAATCACGGGCACCCAGAGTTTAGGTGTGGGAACAATAAACTTCAGGTCAGTCGTGGGACTGGTGTGAGAATTCAAAAAAAACAGTTCTAATTAAGAATTCATTTTAAAGTTGGGAAATTCACCGGACCACGCTGCTAACGCGGAACGGGTTTACTCCATATGAACACCCATGCATATAAATACGCAATGACTTTTGAAAATGAAGCTATCATAAGCTCGTCCCACATCACACAATGCAAGCGCACACCAGATGGGCGAGTTTTATCTTATGATAACCAAACATGCTTTCATACGTGAAAATCCTCTTTTCAAGCCATAATACATATATATATAGTGTGGAAAACATTTCGCAAATAAATGTATTGATCCTAGACGGCATAATACCCCATCCTATTATGTCGTCATATATATATATATATATATATATATATATATATATATATATATATATATATATACAAACCAAACCGTGTGGCACGTATTGGAGATTTGGTTTCCCAACTTTTGATGATTCCTGGCACGAAAGATCAATCGGAACACAAACGAAATGTAATCATGGGTTTTTCATCCAGACGCGAACACCAATACAAATCGCGAGGTAGATCAACGGTTTTCGACCAGACACGTCCCCCCGAACATACCCTATTCCATCAGTCATAAGTGGTTTCCCACTGCTGCAGCTTTCATCATCAATCACATATATATATATATACACAACCTAACCGCCAGTTTCTCATCATCCGGGGTGTGAGGTTTGTCAATGTCACGTCATACACAAAGCTTCGCTTCAATAAGCCGTGCTTTGATCATCACTAGCTCATTTCATACTTGAGTATGCCACATTGATAATTCACGACATACCACTGATTTCGATCAATGCATACCTTCTAAGTTCGTATGACTCAGACCCGAGGATAATATCTTGCCACAAATCAGATATATATTCACGGAAATCAGTGCCATGCGGTCAATTTCAATGTCAGACACACAATCCATATAAGTCCATTCTAGGTCTGTACGGAACAAAATCCGAAAATCTCCAAATATACTCAGACCTCCTGCCACTTATAACCTCGTATCGGGTGTACATCCCGATACAAGACATCAGCCATCAATCCAAGTAATCAGGATATTTTCGGTCTTCATTTACCGATCCCAAGTCTTAAATTGTTTCATAGCGTCGAAATATTACATGGAATGGTTTTCAGACCTACATCTGATCCCGGACTTTCCAAGTAATAAGCGTATTTTGAAATAATAGCTACGAATCACACGAGTTTCTCAATTTAATTCTCCTTTCCAAATATTGTTGGTTTACTTCGACTTATGGTTGGATTCGGTTCCCGGAAAGCTGTTATCCTTTAACCTCTTTTCTCAAATTCAACATTTATTTCCCAAACCTTCTATTTCAAAACAACCTCATTTATTCGTCGTCATTTCGAAGCAACCAAATATTTATTTGGATTTGAATCTATATTTTCAAATAGAATTTAATCGACCTATACTCGATATTGATTCACAAATTCAGGCAACCACAATCAGAATCTGGATATGGATATGTTTAATAATTCTGATCGTATTTGTCTGCTACTGTAAATCTATATCGACTATCTGAAGACTAATTCTATCCACAACTCATTCCTTCTTCAATTCAAATCTTATTCCAATTCCATATCATATATTTAAATTCATTCTTATTTCAGATATCACATCTTATTTGCAAAGTTCACATTTTCCTATCGACGGGAAAATCTCTTGTAACCTTTTATTCAAAATATCACCACGCTTCGCTACGCACTCTGATTTGGCGTATCCATGTTTCAAACTAGTATTGTTTCAAATATTAACAATAGAATGTATTTCAAATTCTTTGAAACCAATTTCTCAAGTATATATTCCAAATCTTCTTGCATACGATGGATTCAACATTTAACTACTATGTAAGTTCATCTACCAATTTGACATAGTATTATAAGACAAAAACAAACTTGAGAATTTATTTGTAAAAATACTATATTTTGATTCCAATTTAAAAAAAATCATTTCACATTACCAAATCTTCATTTCACATGAATTACGGATCTCTATGCTTTTCGGTTCTCGACCAAAAATCAATTTGGAATGTCTTTCTCGATTAATTTCAAAACTTATTTTAAATTTAAACAATTCATGGGAAATGGAAATTATTTCCAAAACATATTTATCTGAAATTTAAAATTGATATTCATTAATGTTCATTACATGATGCCTATCAATTAAAATACCAATTTATTCTAAATTTAGAAAGTTTCAAATTAAATTTTCAAAATATATTTTGAATTAACCATCCGTCCGTCGGATCAGTTAGGGAGAGCAGGAAACTATATTTCCAAACCCAAGCCTAGATACTATCCTCTCTATCATCCTAACACGTTATGGTATATATATTTACATGTCTGGTACCTATTAAAATATAAACTGTTCAATCTCTTTCAAATTTCGAAATCTGATTTTTATACTTCCAATTTAAAAATCATTTTTTTCTTCTAAAACTTGTTCCATCACTTTCTAGTATTATCTATAGTCATCATGTAAATAATAAGATAAATGTTAAATTTTTCGATCATTTCCGATGTAACCCAAAAACCCAATCAAAGATCAATTAATTCATAGGTAACTGAAATTGTCCAAAAACCCATTTATACAAAATTTATTCATCTTAATTTTTGGCTTTCAAACGGTTTCCAATTAAATTCAACAAGTTTTCAAACCATTATCAAAAATAAAATACTCATTTAAATGAAGGAGAATTTAAATCGATCACCCGTAACAATCCGTAACTACGGTGTGTGTGATTTTATTCAATCAGAACAAATACAATAACATAACCAAACAAACAGGCACCATTCATCCATCACAACCACAACAATTAAAATAATAAATTAACTATGTGCGGAGCATTATTGTCAGTAACGCTCAGTGTTTTACGGTGTTTCAACATGTGACGATCCCAAATTCCGAGGGGCGGTATTAAGGATAATCATTGGAATATAACACATTAATTATCATAGCAGAGTACAGATAATAGCAGAAACAATAAAGAGAATAATTTTACATGGATATGACAGTGGAATCACAACATGTAATAACATCAGAATAGCATAGCGTGGGATATAACTTAGTAAATAAAAAGGAAAGTGATCAGTCATTATCACCAGAGGCGGAATACATACATGCAGTGAGACATAATAAGGGTATCAGTCTACATCGCCGAAGGCGGTACATATACATATAATAAGAAATACGGAAAGTAAATCAGTCTGCATCGCCCGTGGCGGAATCATATTATAAGTACAGTAATGGCGGAAAATGTCAAAGTCATCTCTGTGAAGTCAGCCTCGCCATGAGCCAAAAATGCACTCTATACAGTAGTGCAGAGCCAAAAACAACCTATCACCTGTGTACTAGGCTGCCCGTGTGAAAATAAGGGCACCCGCGTTTGCAAAGTGAAACAAACAACGAGTCAGTCATGGGGACTGGTATGAGGAATCTATTTAACAGTTAAACAACAGTAATAGCAAATCATAGGACCACGCCACTTTCGCGGAACGGGTTTACTCCAGTGATTGCTAGTGTATTTAAAACAAAGTAAATTCTTTTAAAACAACGCAATGCTTTTAAAAAGAATGAAGCCATTATAAGACTCAGGTCCCATCACACAATGCAACGCAAGCCGGAGGATAGAGTTTTACCTTATAATAGCCAAATATGCTTGATACGTATAAAGGAAATCATTTGATATTATTACTAGTGTATATATGTTTCAAAAACGAATAGCATCATAAATATCAATCATAGGCGACATGAGCGTCCCATGCCACTATGTCGCCATATATAAGTTACAATCGAATCCGTTATCTCATATTGGAAATTGGATTTCCGTCATGAGTCGAGGCAAGGGGCAAGCTCCTCTCCGCTTCGAGACATTCTAGCAAATGCCTCAGGACTACGCACTTTGGGCAACCCTGGATGGGCTGGTCCTCTCTTACGTTTGAGGATTGGCAATTCCTGAACACACGCTTCCCGGTCCTTACAGACCTATAATCGAGGCGCCTCGCATTCCAACAACCACAAAGGTGAAAAGTAGATATAAATGTCAGGGTTGGTAAGTCACTGACACCACCATAGCTAGAAAGAAACGTCGTGCTCTCCCAGTGGTCCGTATCCCCTTTTTAACTCATACCGAGGTGTGAGGCTCGCGAATCCACGCTATACACAAAGCTAGGCCACGTAGACCGTGCTTTGATCATCATCCACAAGACTTTGCTTTGCAACAGAAGCCTTGATCACAGCATCTTGGCATGCCACATAGGCAGTCCACTCCATACGATTGATTTCCATCGATATATAACCCCTGAGCTCGTATGTCTCAGAGAAGGGCGTTAAGCAATAGAACAAATTCTCTGCCGCCAAATAGGTATATATTTAACAGAGATCAATCGGTATAGAACAAAATCCAATGTCAGACACACAGTCCATTTACAAGTCCGTTCTGGGTCTGAACGAAACCGGAGGCGTCAAATTCCTCGTATATCCGTCCAATCGACACATACGTTTAGACGGCTACTACTTCCGTCCCTTTCCGGTAGCTACTCCGGTCAGGAACCTCAATAGCGCCCATCCAACCGATACGAAGATCGTCGGTCTTGAATCGTCGTTGCATTTTCCAATTCGAATCGCTCGATAAATTATTTGAAATGAGGGTTAGCTCGGCCTTTTCAAATAATTCACGTCATTAGAATTTAAATCGATTCTTTCTATGGTTATATTATTCGACATCCATCTTTCAGTTATTTAGTGTTATTTTCGTGTTAAGCACATACAACCATCAAATATCAAACAATTCAAGCCCAATTGGTTTATTTGCAATCTATGTTGCCAATAATATTTTATAACGATTTTTCGCCATTCTTATTTATTTAAAAATGGCCATATTTAATTAAATGACGTTTCAGGTCGTGCCGTGGCACTGGCGCTGTTTTTCTCCTAATTTGTTTTACACATATCGGAAAATCTAACCGTTGGATTTCTACAAAGTCTATATCAGTGGGAAGATATTCCAAAAGCGAACCCAACGGTTCCAGTTTCGTGAAAATCCGACGGTCGGATTTCTCGTACTAATCGTTTGAAGTTACGGTTTCAAAATTCGAACTGCAGCGTCGTTATTCGATTTAATTTAATTATATTTATATATAAATATAAACGATTCTGGCGCTGTTTTTCTTCAGATTTGGATTAAACATTACGGACAATCCAACCATTGGATTTTTTCAAGGTTGGTGCCGTTGGAAATATATTTCCAAGGCGAACCCAGCGGTTGTGGTTTCAGGAAAATCCGATGGTCGGATTTCTCGTACTAATCGTTTCAAATTATGATTCCGAAACACGAACTGCACGGCCTCTATTCCTTTGTACGGGGAGGGTTTGGAAATTTATTGGGCCGTGTTAGGTACCCAATAAATCCTAAAAAGCATTCACATATTTATAGTGATATATTCTGGTGTTTACGGGGGAGCATGTATAGATAATCACTCCAGAGAATAAATTCTCGTCACCCCATTTCCGTGTGGAAATAAATAGTCCATGTGCCGTATCTAATAACTAGAGCGACGTGATTATTGTCAACTCCAGACCCGTGTGGGGTTTTTATTAATCTGGCAGTTTATCGTTATAATTTATATAGTCCATATCAGTCATCAGTTCAACCTGTAGTATATAGTCATCGCCATACAAGCCTCTCGCTCGTATGGTAAATCTTCCACCTCGTCACACAAGCTCTAATTGCTTATGTGGAATATGATGAAGTATGCCTATCGTCATGCAGTATGCCATGTAGTGTAGTTCAAAATTAATTGTTACTATCCTATAGCGATGTTTATTATTTCACACAGAATAACCAGCACTCCGCATCCAATGGCATTCACAGGAGTTGATATATAAATAAAATTGCGCAGCCAACTCATCAAGGTTTACCTATTTGTCGGGCACGCAAATAATTTCTTTACTCTACAGCTAATCCATTTTTCCTGTTCAACACATGTATATACATGCAGAACAAAGCTAATAATAATATTTCTAGCAAACTATTATTTATTTCAACACGTGTGTATTTTTATCTAAGCGTATACATGATAAAAGAAATATTTTTATCATCAAAAATATTTATTCGACACGTGTGTATTTTTAAAACTCCATATTCACAATAAAAATATAGTTTTCATTGTCGATTCATTTTAGTTTAAAATATGATAACATTCAACACATGAATTTTTCAGAAAATTTCGGCAGCATAACGGCAGGGTAGTTAAAACCGGGACCGTCCCTAGTACGGCTCCTCGCTCTACCTTAAAACCTCACGGTTTTTGACAATGGGGATCATGCATCTAGTTCGCACGCAGGCGGCATGTTTTATTTTCAATTCCACAATCCTATTCTAATTTGTTTCAACCACAAGAGGGTATTTTTCAACCACAAAGGTATTTTTCAACCATAAAGGTATTTTTCAACCATAAAGGTATTTTTCAACCATAATATCAACCACAAACAATTATTTCCAACCATTCGTCATACCATATAATATCACGTCAATCACAAGCAATAAATATTGTCCATGGTCTGTGGACGAGGGGAGTGTGTGTGTATATATATATATATATATATATTATAATAATTCACTTGCATTTCATCACAATTCAAAGCATATATGTTTCATTCAACGCTTGTATAATTTATACATCGCGAATATAACTTATACAACACATGTACATGAGGTATACAATGCGTATATAATTTACACTTCGCTTATATAATTTATACAACACGATTTCATTCACACAAATAGTTTAGATTCCTCACTTTGGTTATTGCAGTGCTAAAAATCGTAGGAAGGTCAGAAAAATCCGCGGCTTCTTCTAGGATGTAGAGAGCCTCCTAGCGGTCACGGTGTCTCCTGTTTCATCAAATTTCGTTAAAGAACGAAAAAGATATTATTTTTCAAAGTTTTGCAACACTTAAAAGTGTTATTTTCATTTCAGAAATTTATATCAGAAAAGTTTTTAAAGCTTCAAAACTAGGTCTCGATTTTTAAGCCAAACCGTACCTCGTTGCTTCGATCAGACCACACGGCGTCAGAGAGCTACGAATCACATTCAGATCGGCGGTGGTGGCGATGGATTCGGTGGCTCCTGCGAATCGCGGCGGCGCTCTTAAGGGCGCGACTTCCTGGTCGAAATTCGACGCCTACAGTTGATGGATGGAGGCGTAGCTTGGTCGGATTGATAGAGGAGGCGAAGGCGGTCAGAATCTTCAACTGGCGGAGGCGGCGAAATCGACTGAGGCGGCGGCAAAATCGGTGGGAAGTCTTATGCTTCCTGCGTCATCCAAATCGCTGGCGGCTAGGGTTTTCTTCGTGTTTTTATTATTATTATTTTCTTAAAAGAAAAAATCCTATTGGTCCGAGCTATATAGTAAATTTTAAATAGTGTTTTCTCAAACGAACTCCTTTTTAAACCCAACGACTGTCACCCCTAACTAAATACCCCCATTCCGGACACAATGGGATATGTTTCGTTGGCTAATTCGACTGTTACAGTCAGTTATTTTTCAATTTAAAATATAAAACATTCGATATTTAATTTAAACGTACATTTCAATTTGCCAGGGCCACAAACTGAATCGAAAAATTCCAGAAAAATAAATTTAGCTTTGTTTTGACGATACGGTCCTAACAAAACCAGTTTCGTCGAATTCTGAGCTCATTTGAAAAACGGCCATTTTTAGGTCGACCCATTTTAACAAAATTTGACCAATCACATTTTCTTTTGCCCCGCTCACATACTAGCTTCAAAAATTATGAAATTTGAAACTTAGCAATAATTTGACATCCCGGACCCAACAAAAGCGGTTTCGTCGAATTCCGAGGTCGTATGCAAAATATCAATTTTCAAGGGCTATATATGCTATATAGCGACCTTTCTGAAAATTCATTTGGCCATAACTTTTGATTTCCGCTATGAAACTTTGATTTTTCGGATTCTTTAGAAAGGAATTCATAAACAGATTTAAATATTTTCAGTTTCGCTAAAATCCGTTATATTTTCCACCCGGTACAGTCAGACAAAGTTTGTATACAAAATTTCAAACCGCAATACTATACCCAATTCTATAATTTATTGAAATAGGCTATTTCAACTATTCAAATTCTTTGGTAATAACCTAATAAAAAAATTTAAACTGGTTCACATTTTTCGGGTTATTACAATCTCCCCCACTTAAAACTTTTCGTCCTCGAAAAGGAAATTACAGCTAAGCAGGAGATAAAATGTAAATGCAAAGTATTGTAAAGGTACCTTGCGCCGGAGTTAGTCAGAGATGTCCGCTCTGCATTTGGGATAGGCTTGTTTAATGCTTTCCTCAGTCTCCCAAGTACAGTCTCTAGGATCACTACTCCACTGCACTTTGACTAGATGAATCTTTTTCCTCCTTAGCTCTCTAGTTTCTTTGCCAACTATCTTTAATGGCTCTTTTCTGAGTGCTAATTCTGGAGTTATGTCAATATCATGTTGCGCTGCTTCTTCCACAACAAGATCGGGATCATGAACATGTTTTCTGAGTTGAGACACGTGGAACACATCATGTATACCAGGCAACCAATCAGGTAATGAAACCCTATATGCAAGAGTTCCAATCCGTTCAAGTATAGGAAAGGGACCAATAAATCTCGGTGCCAACTTCCCAGTCTTACCAAATCTGATTACTCCTCGCATTAGAGAAACTCTTAAATATACATAATCGCCAACGGCAAACGATATATCCCTTCTTCTCGCATCAGCATAACTTTTCTGTCGGCTCTGTGCGGTTTTCAATCGCTTCTTAATGAAATCGACTTTATCCGATGCTTCTTGAATCATATCGGGCCCTAACACAAGTCTGTTGCCAGGTTCTACCCAACATGCGGGAGATCTGCACGGTCTACCGTATAGTGCTTCAAATGGAGACATCCCCAAACTTGCCTGATAGCTATTGTTGTAAGAGAATTCGGCTAAATGTAGGTGATCCTCCCATGAACCTCCAAAATCAATAACGCAAGCCCGTAGTAAATCTTCTAGAATTCTATTCACCCGCTCAGTTTGGCCGTCTGTCTGAGGGTGATAAGCGGTGCTTAGATTCAATTTGGTTCCCAATTCTTCCTGGAATGCTTCCCAGAATTTGCTAGTAAACAGGGGATCTCTATCACTGACTATATTGAGCGGCACTCCATGTAGTTTAACTATTTCTTTGAAGTAAATCTGTGCTAGACTTTGAGCCGTTCTGTTGGATCGGACAGGTATGAAATGGGCAGTCTTCGTGAAGCGATCTACGATTACCCATATACTGTCGTTTCCTTTTCTAGTTCGAGGCAAACCATCGATGAAATCCATCGAAATTTGTTCCCACTTCCATCCTGGAATTTCCAATGGTTGTAATAATCCAGCCAATTTCTGCTGATCACTCTTAACTAGCTGACAAGTGGGGCATCTGCTAACATATAATGAGATATCTCTTTTCATCGCCTTCCACCAGAATGTGCGCTTGATATCATTATACATTTTGCTCACACCGGGATGGATACTCAATTTGGATTTGTGGCATTCATCAAGTATTTCTCTTCTGAGCTCTGGAATTCCAGGCACACAAATTCGCCCTTTTAATCTTAGGACCCCTTGGCTATCAAGGCTAAAATCTGAGGGTTTTCCTTCTCGGATCCGCTGGCTAATCCTTTTAATGAATTCATCATCCTCCTGTAGAATAGTAATCTTATCTTATAAGGAAGAAGTAATGATAAAACTGGCAATGATTTCATTCTTTCTGCTGAGCGCATCTTCCACAACATTGGCTTTCCCTGGAGTGTATAGGATTTCAAAATCATATGCTGCAAGGAATTCTAACCAACGCTGTTGCCTCAAGTTTAGATCTTTCTGAGTGAACGGATATTTCAAGGATTGATGATCGGTAAATAGTTCAAACTTCTCGCCTAATAAATAATGCCTCCAGATTCTTAAAGCAAACACGATAGCTAATAACTCAAGATCATGAGTTGCATAGTTTCTTTCATGCGGCTTTAGTTGACGGCTGGCATAAGCGATCACTTGGCCTTTTTGCATTAACACTGCGCCTAGCCCTCTAATAGAAACATCTGTCCATACAGTCAAGTCTTGGTTACCTTCTATAATGGTCAATACTGGAGCGGTTGTCAATTTCAGTTTCAGCTCCTGGAAGGCTTCTTCACATTCGGGAGTCCATTTGAATTTCTCATGCTTCTTTGTAAGCTTTGTCAATACTCCTGATATCTTTGAAAAATCCTGAACGAATTTCCGATAGTAACTAGCCAATCCAAGGAAACTTCGAACTTCTGTGGGGGTAGTAGGTTGTTTCCAGTTCTGAATCGCTGTAATTTTGCTTGGGTCTACAGCAATTCCTTCTTTTGATATGACATGGCCTAAGAACTTAACTTCATCCTGCCAGAGGACACACTTAGAAAATTTAGCTTTCAAGACATTTCTCCTTAGGATTTTCAACACTTGTTCTAAATGTTTTGCATGCTCGTCTTCCGACTTGGAGTAGATTAAAATGTCATCGATGAAGACTAGAACAAATTTATTCAATACACCTCGGAACACTCTGTTCATAAGATCGACGAAGTATGCCGGAGCGTTACACAAGCCGAACGTCATTACTAACCATTCGTAGAATAAATCGGGACCCCTGAAGGCTGTCAAAGGAACACAGTCTTCGGCTATACGTAATTGGTGGAAACCTGTAGCTAGGTCCATTCTGGAGAATACTGTTGCTCCATTTAATTGATCTAACAGATCATCTATTCGGGGCAAGGGATATTTGTTCTTCAGTGTCTGTTTATTGAGATCTCGGTAATCAACACAAAGTCTTAGAGTACCGTCTGATTTCGGGACAAATACTACTGCTGCTCGCCATGCTGAAAAGCTCGGTCTGATCAGACCTTTCCAAAGCAACTCTCGGGTTTGACTACTTAACTCTTCCTTTTCTTTCGGGGCCATTCTTCTTATTGGATGTACTACTGGTCGGGCGTTAGGAATTAGATCTATTCTAAATTCAATTTCTCTTTGCGGCGGTAAGTTTTCTACTTCTTCAAACACATCCGCATAGTTTTTCACGACCGGTATCTTTTCTAATGAAGGGGGAATAACTTCAAAAGAAGACCAAAATTCTGTTCTATTAATTTCTGAGCCATGACATGGTATATATATAGGTCCAAGCTTCGTTTCGACTTTGACTATCCTTTCGGCACATCTAACTTCGGCCTTATATTTTGTCAACCAGTCCAGCCCCAGTATAACATCAAATTCGGAAAGGTCCATGACAATCGAATCAAAAGGAAATCGGTATCGAGAAAAGAAAATAGGTAATCTACAATATATACTGAGACTAACAGAACCTCCTAACGGGTTTCGAAATTTAATTGGTTCCTTAAGTTTTCTTCGTTTCAATTTTAATTTGTGAACAAGGTTACCAGAAATGAAGCTACGTGATGCACCAGTATCAAAAAGTACAGAAATAGGAATATTTTTAATGGTGAGGGTACCTCCCAAGACATCGGGTTTGCCTGATCCATCGGTGATAGCTGGCGGGGTCTTCCCGTCGTACACATGAGCCACTTGTGCATTCTGCTTCAGAGGACAATTCCTGCTATAGTGCCCCTTCTTATGGCAGTTGTAGCATTCTGCCGAGTCATTTGCCTTTGGTTTCCTCAGGGCTTTGCATACATTAGAAAAATGACCAGGCTTCCTGCAGTTGTAGCAATTTCCTTTGGGGATCTTTGCAGGTTTCTGAGTAGCGGCCGCGGTAATGCTAGACTCGGGTTGATCTGTTGATGCCTTGCGCTTATTTCCAGCTTGGCTTTTGGCGCGGTCTTGGCTAGCGTGCCTTTCATCCATATCTTCATAATTGCAAGCCATTTCTACCAATTCTGAAAAGGAGAGTTTGATGTTGCTCATAGCTCTGTCATGGTACTTGCGCTTTAGCCCAAATATGAATCTCTTGTTCTTTGCTTTGTTGGTCATAATAAGCTCTGGAGCATAGCGCGACAACTGGGTGAACTTATTTAGGTAATCCTGAATAGAGAGATCTCTTTGCTGGAGATTAGCAAACTGCTCTCGCATCCTCTCTAGAGCCTGTTCAGGTACAAACTTCTCATTGAACCTAGTTTTGAATTGCTCCCAAGTTCGGACAGTACCAGCTGCATCCTCTGAGGTAATGGCATCCCACCACAGCTCTGCTTCCTCCTGAAGGAGCCAAATACCAAGTCGTGCTTTGTTGTTGGTTCCCATACCCATGCCTTCAAAGATTTTCTCACAGGTCTTCAACCAAGCTATAGCCTCGGTCACTGTACCAGTGCCAGTAAAGGGTTTTCCCCCAAGGTTCCTGTACCTCTTCGCTACTTTGTCTAGCTCAAAGTCTTCGGGTGCTGGTGGCTGAACAATAGGGCCTTCCACAACTACGGGGATATTCCCCCGTCCTCCTGCTGCTTCTCCTCGGCCTCCACGGCCTCCTCTAGCTGCTGCTGCTCGTGTAGCCATCTAAGAGAATACTATATAAGCAAGAAAAGAGTCAAGCTCACAGATTTGATAATTTTCATAAATGATAAAGTAGGGGAATACAAGGAAAGATAATGATGATGTACTAATCAAATTGTTTTGCTAATCTGCTTAGCTCATTCTAGGACATTGCTAATCCTATCTCTAATGAGCTACTCGCATTAGAACACTACTGATTCTATTCTGACGAGGTGTTTAATGTGTTAGATCCCGGAACTAAGGTTAACCAAAGCTCTGATACCAACTGTGACGATCCCAAATTCCGAGGGGCGGTATTAAGGATAATCATTGGAATATAACACATTAATCATCATAGCAGAGTACAGATAATAGCAGAAACAATAAAGAGAATAATTTTACATGGATATGACAGCGGAATCACAACATGTAATAACATCAGAATAGCATAGCGTGGGATATAACTTAGTAAATAAAAAGGAAAGTGATCAGTCATCATCGCCAGAGGCGGAATACATACATGCAGTGAGACATAATAAGGGTATCAGTCTACATCGCCGAAAGCGGTACATATACATATAATAAGAAATACGGAAAGTAAATCAGTCTGCATCGCCCGTGGCGGAATCATAATGTAAGTACTGTAATGGCGGAAAATGTCAAAGTCATCTCTGTGAAGTCAGCCTCGCCATGAGCCAAAAATGCACTCTATACAGCAGTGCAGAGCCAAAAACAACCTGTCACCTGTGTACTAGGCTGCCCGTGTGAAAATAAGGGCACCCGCGTTTGCAAAGTGAAACAAACAACGAGTCGGTCATGGGGACTGGTATGAGGAATCTATTTAACAGTTAAACAATAGTAATAGCAAATCATAGGACCACGCCACTTTCGCGGAACGGGTTTACTCCAGTGATTGCTAGTGTATTTAAAACAAAGTAAATTCTTTTAAAACAACGCAATGCTTTTAAAAAGAATGAAGCCATTATAAGACTCAGGTCCCATCACACAATGCAACGCAAGCCGGAGGATAGAGTTTTACCTTATAATAGCCAAATATGCTTGATACGTATAAAGCGAAATCATTTGATATTATTACTAGTGTATATATATTTCAAAATCGAATAGCATCATAAATATCAATCATAGGCGACATGAGCGTCTCATGCCACTATGTCGCCATAAATAAGTTACAATCGAATCCGTTATCTCGTATTGGAAATTGGATTTCCTTCATGAGTCGAGGCAAGGGGCAAGCTCCTCTCCGCTTCGAGAGATTCTAACAAATGCCTCAGGACTACGCACTCTGGGCAACCCTGGATTCGGCTGGGCCGGTCCTCTCTTACGTTTGAGGATTGGCAATTCCTGAACACACGCTTCCCGGTCCTTACAGACCTATAATCGAGGCGCCTCGCATTCCAACAACCACAAAGGTGAAAAGTAGATATAAATGTTAGGGCTGGTAAGTCACTGACACCACCATAGCTAGAAAGAAACGTCGTGCCCTCCCAGCGGTCCGTATCCCGTTTTTAACGCATACCGAGGTGTGAGGCTCGCGAATCCACGCTATACACAAAGCTAGGCCACGTAGACCGTGCTTTGATCATCATCTACAAGACTTTGCTTTGCAACAGAAGCCTTAATCACAGCATCTTGGCATGCCACATAGGCAGTCCACTCCATACGATTGATTTCCATCGATATATAACCCCTGAGCTCGTATGTCTCAGAGAAGGGCGTTAAGCAAAAGAATAAATTCTCTACCGCCAAACAGGTATATATTTAACAGAGATCAATCGGTATAGAACAAAATCCAATGTCAGACACACAGTCCATTTACAAGTCCGTTCTGGGTCTGAACGAAACCGGAGGCGTCAAATTCCTCGTATATCCGTCCAATCGACACATACGTTTAGACGGCTACTACTTCCGTCCCATTCCGGTAGCTACTCCGGTCAGGAACCTCAGTAGCGCCCATCCAACCGATACGAAGATCGTCGGTCTTGAATCGTCATTGCATTTTCCAATTCGAATCGCTCGATAAATTATTTGAAATGAGGGTTAGCTCGGCCTTTTCAAATAATTCACGTCATTAGAATTTAAATCGATTCTTTCTATGGTTATATTATTCAACATCCATCTTTCAGTTCTTTAGTGTTATTTTCGTGTTAAGCACATACAACCATCAAATATCAAACAATTCAAGCCCAATTGGTTTATTTGCAATCTATGTTGCCAATAATATTTTATAATGATTTTTCGACATTCTTATTTATTTAAAAATGGCCATATTTAATTAAATGACGTTTCAGGTCGTGCCGTGGCACTGGCGCTGTTTTGCTCCTAATTTGTTTTACACATATCGGAAAATCTAACCGTTGGATTTCTACAAAGTCTATATCAGTGGGAAGATATTCCCAAAGCGAACCCAACGGTTCCAGTTTCGTGAAAATCCGACGGTCGGATTTCTCGTACTAATAGTTTGAAGTTACGGTTTCAAAATTCGGACTGCAGCGTCGTTATTCGATTTAATTTAATTATATTTATATATAAATATAAACGATTCTGGCGCTGTTTTTCTTCAGATTTGAATTTAACATTTCGGACAATCCAACCGTTGGATTTTTTCAAGGTTGGTGCCGTTGGAAATATATTTCCAAGGTGAACCCAGCGGTTGTGGTTTCGGGAAAATCCGATGGTCGGATTTCTCGTACTAATCGATTCAAATTACGATTCTGAAACACGAACTACACGGCCTCTATTCCTTTTAATTATATTTATATATATATATATATATATATAGTTCATTCTATTATTTCAACCATAGTTCATTCTATAATTTCAACTTCGTTCTCACTTCAAATATTTCACTAACGCCTTAATATTTCGAAAAAATTTCGCCATAACCTCCTTTGTACGGGGAGGGGTTTGGAAATTTATTGGGTCGTGTTAGGTACCCAATAAATCCTAAAAAGCATTCACGTATTTATAGTGATATATTCTGGTGTTTACGGGGGAGCATGTATAGATAATCACTCCAGAGAATAAATTCTCGTCACCCCGTTTCCGTGTGGAAATAAATAGTCCATGTGTCGTATCTAATAACTAGAGCGACGTGATTATTGTCAACTCCAGACCCGTGTGGGGTTTTTATTAATCTGGCAGTTTATCGTTATAATTTATATAGTCCATATCAGTCATCAGTTCAACCTGTAGTATATTGTCATCGCCATACAAGCCTCTCGCTCGTATGGTAAATCTTCCACCTCGTCAGACAAGCTCTAATTGCTTATGTGGAATATGATGAAGTATGCCTATCGTCATGCAGTATGCCATGTAGTGTAGTTCAAAATTAATTGTTACTATCCTATGGCGATGTTTATTATTTCACACAGAATAACCAGCACTCCGCATCCAATGGCATTCACAGGAGTTGATATATAAATAAAATTGCGTAGCCAACTCATCAAGGTTTACCTATTTGTCGGGCATGCAAATAATTTCTTTACTCTACAGCTAATCCATTTTTCTTGTTCAACACATGTATATATATGCAGAACAAAGCTAATAATAATATTTCTAGCAAACTATTATTTATTTCAACACGTGTGTATTTTTATCAAAGCGTATACATGATAAAAGAAATATTTTTATCATCAAAAATATTTATTTGACACGTGTGTATTTTTAACACTCCATATTCACAATTAGAATATAGTTTTCATTGTCGATTCATTTTAGTTTAAAATACGATAACATTCAACACATGAATTTTTCAGAAAATTTCGGCAGCATAACGGCAGGGTAGTTAAAACCGGGACCGTCCCTAGTACGGCTCCTCGCTCTACCTTAAAACCTCGCGGTTTTTGACAATGGGGATCATGCATCTAGTTCGCACGCAGGCGGCATGTTTTATTTTCAATTCCACAATCCTATTCTAATTTGTTTCAACCACAAGAGGGTATTTTTCAACCACAAAGGTATTTTTCAACCATAAAGGTATTTTTCAACCATAATATCAACCACAAACAATTATTTCCAACCATTCGTCATACCATATAATATCACGTCAATCACTAGCAATAAATATCGTCCATGGTCTGTGGACGAAGGGAGTATATATATATATTATAATAGTTCACTTGCATTTCATCACAATTCAAAGCATATATGTTTCATTCAACGCTTGTATAATTTATACATCGCGAATATATCTTATACAACACATGTACATGAGGTATACAATGCGTATATAATTTACACTTCGCTTATATAATTTATACAACACGATTTCATTCACACAAATAGTTTAGATTCCTCACTTTGGTTATTGCAGTGCTAAAAATCGTAGGAAGGTCAGAAAAATCCGCGGCTTCTTCTAGGATGTAGAGAGCCTCCTTGCGGTCACAGTGTCTCCTGTTTCATCAAATTTCGTTAAAGAACGAAAAAGATATTATTTTTCAAAGTTTTGAAACACTTAAAAGTGTTATTTTCATTTCATAATTTATATCAGAAAAGTTTTTAAAGCTTCAAAACTAGGTCTCGATTTTTAAGCCAAACCATACCTCGTTGCTTCGATCAGACCACACGGCGTCAGAGAGCTACGAATCACCTTCAGATCGGCGGTGGTGGCGATGGATTCGGTGGCTCCTGCGAATCGCGGCGGCGCTCTAAAGGGCGCGACTTCCTAGTCGAAATTCGACGCCTACAATTGATGGATGGAGGCGTAGCTTGGTCGGATTGATAGAGGAGGCGAAGGCGGTCAGAAGCTTCAACTGGCGGAGACGGCGAAATCGACTGAGGCGGCGGCGAAATCGACTGAGGCAGCGGCAAAATCGGTGGGAAGTCTCGTGCTTCCTGCGTCGTCCAAATCGCTGGCGGCTAGGGTTTTCTTCGTGTTTTTATTTATTTTTATTTTTAAAAGAAAAAATCCTATTGGTACGAGCTATATAGTAAATTTTAAATAGTCTTTTCTCAAACGAACTCCTTTTTAAACCCAACGACTGTCGCCCCTAGCTAAATACCCCCATTCCGGACACAATGGGATATGTTTCGTTGGCCAATTCGATTGTTACAGTCAGTTATTTTTCAATTTAAAATATAAAACATTCGATATTAAATTTAAACGTACATTTCAATTTGCCAGGGCCACAAACTGAATCGAAAAATTCCAGAAAAATAAATCTAGCTTTGTTTTGACGATACAGTCCTAAAAAAACCAGTTTCATCGAATTCTGAGCTCGTTTGAAAAACGGCCATTTTTAGGTCGACCCATTTTAACAGAATTTGACCAATCACATTTTCTTTTGCCCCGCTCACATACTAGCTTCAAAAATTATGAAATTTGAAACTTAGCAATAATTTGACATCCCGGACCCAACAAAAGTGGTTTCGTCGAATTCCGAGGTCGTATGCAAAATATCAATTTTCAAGGGCTATATATGCTATATAGCGACCTTTCTAAAAATTCATTTGGCCATAACTTTTGATTTCCGCTATGAAACTTTGATTTTTCGGATTCGTTAGAAAGGTATTCATAAACAGATTTAAATATTTTTAGTTTCGCTAAAATCCGTTATATTTTCCATCCGGTACAGTCAGACAAAGTTTGTATACAAAATTTCAAACCGCAATACTATACCCAATTCTATAATTTATTGAAATAGGCTATTTCAACTATTCAAATTCTTTGGTAATAACCTAATAAAAAAAAATTAACTGGTTCACATTTTCCAGGTTATTACACAACAGCATACACATCCATCGAATAACCAGTGACAATCATCCGTATCAACAAATTTTAATTAACACTAATTCTAAATTAACCGTTATCGCTAATTTAAATAAATTTAAATTGGAATTCTCACCCTTGTGCTTTCCATTCTCTTCACCGTTAACGTCTACCAACCGCAAAACTGACGGACAAGCTCAGAAGATTTTATGGATGGTACGCACACCGTCTTCTTCGCAACTAACTTCGGATAACAGCGTACAACTTTTGGATTCCGCTACCGTACGCACTTTGTCTCCAATATATCTTAGCGCAAGACTTGGATGGTGTATAATATATATATTATTTATTTTTCTTCATTTTTCTTCTTTTTTTCTTATATAAGAAGCGGACTGTTTTAACTGATGAGAGGGGTTGCGTCTACAATGAGGTGGACAAAAATAGTGGCAACAAATACTGGAAAAGGGGAAAACAGCTTCGCCAAGAGGACAGTGCGGTGCTCAAGAAAATGGATGGGGAGGAGATGTAGGAATTGTGGTCGGTGAAGAAAACTAGTTACGTGAAAACTAGTGGAGTTTTGGTGGTTCAAAGTGGACTGGACGGAGGACTAGGTTGTTGCGGTGGCGCTGGCGGACGCTGAGCGGGTGATGGCGGCAGTTGGAGGAAGGGCGGAGGACCGTTGGCTGTAGTGTGGAGTGGTGGCGGACCGGGTTTGCTGACTGGGTGGTTGGAGGACAGGTGGAGGCGGACTGGAAGTGGAGGACGCGAGCTGCTCTTGGCTTGAGGAGGAAGCAAAGGGGAGAGATAGGATGGGGACTAGAGGAGGTTGGCTGATGGATGGCCAGAAGTGCGAGATGAAGGAGAAGCGAGAAAATGCGGAGGAGCTGAAAGTGGTGAGAAAGAGGATGATGCGTGAGTGGGAAAAGAAGGGTGTGTGCAAAACAAAAGGGGATGCTGTTTTTATATGTGAGCTGAGGGGTAGATTTGTACATCAAAGTAAGGACACTTGTCTCATTTACTAACCCATTTACATGCAAATTTACACTTGTAGGGACACATGTTTTTATTTAAAATCTCCAAATTGCATGCTTTCCAAATAAGTGTATAATTATTTATTTATATAAATCTAATTTTAATGACACCTATATAACAACTATATATGTAACCACCTTTAACACATATAAAATGTTACAACACTATATATATCTATAGAAATATATCTTTGTAATTTATCGAAATAGATTCTTATAAAATGTACAAAAATATATAAACGTTATATGTTAAAGTCACATAACCTATAAAAGTTTATAAAAATCATTGCAAAGATCATTTTATATAAATCAAAATATACTTGTAAAGGTCTTATAAAATAAGGAAAACTTCTACAAAATCTCATGATCAAAGTAAATTACTCTTTACAATAGATATTACAATTTGTTATAGAATTCAAAAGAAATGTCATTACTTAACAAATATTCATAGCATTAAACATAGCCTTAAATGGAATAACTATCCTTTTAAATATATTACCATATATAATTATTACTTATAACCTTACATATAACCTTTAGCATAACTTTGCATTACATAATCTATTCCAAATATACGAAATTCATAAAACACTACATTTGTAATCTATTTGTAATATTTCTATGTGCAATATTATAAAATGACACTATAATTCAAATATTACATAAAGAAACACATTTAAACACTTATAAAATGCTATTACACTCCATATAACACATATAAAAATATATTTTCATAATTTAAAATAGATTCTTATAAATTAACCAATTATATGCTAAAATTATATTACCAACAATAGTTAAAAAATAGAAATTAAATGTCTTAATAGATTTTATAAATGTTTATATCTTGAATTATAAAATAAGATTTTAAACTTATATGAAATTTCACATTATAAATAACCTTTTAGAATAATCATACTTTACAAATATATATTACATGTTATCAAATTTAACAAGTATTCATAAATAAAATCTTAAACATAATAACTATCTTTTAAAATATATTACTATATGTTATTATTACATATAACATAAAAATAATTTTCAAAAATAATGTTGCATTACAGAATCTATTTCAAATATACTAAATTCATGAAACACTATATTTATATCTCAAAATTATTACTTATAAAAATCATTATATCTTTAAATAAAAATTTAAATACTCAAAAGATGTTGGTAAAATCTTATGTAATTAACATTTTTATACAAACTCAAAATTAGGTAATAGAGCTTATAAGATCTTTTAAAACATTCTCAAAATAAAATAACATTATATTTTCAAGCTAGTAAAGGCATTTATTAATATTTAAACCTTACTAATTTCAAAATACAAATAGAAAATTCCAAATTAACTTTGGTAAAATACAGGGTTGTTACATTCACCCCCCCTTAAGACTTTTCGTCCTCGAAAAGGGAAAGGGTTAATTTTAAAATTCTATATAACTATAAATCAAACTTTTCTATATGCTTTGGAACAGGTTACATAAATATTCAAACAAACAGACTTAAATTAAATAGTGGGACACGCATATCATAGTCAATCCAAAATATCATGTCATACATATCATTCAAGTCAGCATACAAAATGTAGTTTTCCCTACCTAAGTGCGTACCACGTACTTGGGGTAGTCCAAAATACAGTCACCAAAAGTGTACCTAGCTATTTGGTAGTAGTCCCTCAAAAACCATACTAGCCCAAAAACATCTTAGTCCATCTAAGCACTTAAGATAACATGTATACACTATATATACAAGATCTAAACTCATCGCAACTAAACATCTGATGCATATGACCCATCATTGGATGGACCAGACAAACTGATTTCCTTAGGCTCCTCATCAGCAATTTCATTCTCGTCATAAACAAAGAAACCATCATCATTAGCAATCTCTCCATCGTCATCGTGTCCTATAATGAATCCATCCTCATCTACTATGAATCCATCCTACTCATTGCCCATAAATCCGTCCTTATCAGCGTCGTCCAAGGGTTGCTCTATATCCTCCATCTCCTCATCAACTCATCATCTCCCACCTCTGGAAGTGGGTCATCCTCGAATATAGGTTGCTCAAAATCACCCTCATCTGCTACAACATCATCATCGTCTACTACCGGATCTGTCTTAACCATTTCTAGTCCCTTTACTCTTAGGATCTTGCGGCCATAATATCTCTTAAGTATTATCTATCATTGGGCAATCGTAATCCCAAAATAGATCGTTGCCTTAGCTCTTGTCACCTAGTCAATACTTAAGGGTCCTAGGACATATTCATACCATTACCGGGTTATCCTATTGTAAGGTTGGGTCTTCTTCCTAATATGTCAAGAAAATGGTCAGACCTACTGTCCATGTTGCTATTAGGGTATTCTTCCTGATCCTGGATCGGGTGGAGTCTGATGAAATCTCATGGTCACTGGGAATATATATGATTGGATTCTCTATTACCACTACCTCTAGGACAAAACTAAGCAAGATATTGTCATACATTTAGCCGTTTACCACCCTAAAATTTAAAATTTTAAAGCTTGTGGGTCATCCAAATCTACTATTAAAACTCAATGTATATGAACTCACCATTTTCTTAGCTTAACCAAAACGATTAAAGTTAAGGGTTTATATCCAAATTTCTCTTTTTCCAAAGTATCCAAAAATTTGTTGAGGAATTTTCAAATCAAAATCATATAAAATGGTTAGGGGTCTTCATTGGGTCATCCTTATTTCTACCAAACCAAATCAGACATCATTCTTTAAACAAAATGGTTGATAAACTTTACTTAAGATTTAATGCAATTCCAATCATTTCCATGAGTACCCTTTAAATAATCTTATACTTAAGTTATCCAGTTTCATTTATACCAAACAAATCTTAATACTAAAGATTTTAGGTTCACAAATTTCATTAAAACACGTTGATTTAATAAGGAAAGACGCTCTCTCAAACGTAATATTTCGAAATCTCATTCTAGGGTATTCCTAACCCTATCTCTAATGAGATATTGTAATCTCTGATGAGTCCAATCTTTTTCGTTCAAATATATCGTACCCTATAGCTTTTTATAAACCAAAGCTCTGATACCAACTGTAACGGTCCGCCTTTTTGCCCGATTTTTCGGCGGTTATTAAACCGACTTAAACCGTTCAGAAAGACGAATTGTTGTGGGTACTTACATATTTGAACAAAAATAACTGAACTTTTATTTCATTTTCATTGATTACATCAGAGATTACAAAGAATATCAGAGTACCATATATGCTCGGGAGAAGTCCAATTCCCTCAGCGGAAGAAGAAAACACCAAAACAGAACTCTGGCTTCAAATCTGAATCCAGCTCTAAAAATCTAAACCTGCAAACTAAACTTCTAGCTGCCCATGCAAAAATCATGGGCACCCAGAGTTTAGGTGTGGGAACAATAAACTCCAGGTCAGTCGTGGGACTGGTGTGAGAATTAAAAAAAAATAGTTCTAATTAAGGATTCCTTTTAAAGTTGGGAAATTCACCGGACCACGCCGGTAACGCGGAACGGGTTTACTCCATATGAACACCCGTGCATATGAATACGCAATGACTTTTGAAAATGAAGCTATCATAAGCTCGTCCCACATCACACAATGCAAGCGCACACCAGATGGGCGAGTTTTATCTTATGATAACCAAACATGCTTTCATACGTGAAAATCCACTTTTCAAGCCATAATACATATATATAGTGTGGAAAACATTTCGCAAATAAATTTATTAATCCTAGACGGCATAATACCCCATCCTATTATGTCGCCATATATATATAATATATATATATATATATATATATATATATATATATATACAAACCAAACCGTGTGGCACGTATTGGAGATTTGGTTTCCCAACTTCTGATGATTCCTGGCACGAAAGATCAATCGGAACACAAACGAAATGTAATCATGGGTTTTTCATCCAGACGCGGACACCAATACAAATCACGAGGTAGATCAACGGTTTTCGACCAGACACGGCCCCCCGAACATACCCTATTCCATCAATCATAAGTGGTTTCCCACTGCTGCAGCTTTCATCATCAATCATATATATATACACACAACCTAACCGCCAGTTTCTCATCATCCGGGGTGTGAGGTTTGTCAATGTCACATCATACACAAAGCTTCGCTTCAATAAGCCGTGCTTTGATCATCACTAGCTCATTTCATACTTGAGTATGCCACATTGACAATTCATGACATACCACTGATTTCGATCAATGCATACCCTCTAAGTTCGTATGACTCAGAGCCGAGGATAATATCTTGCCACAAATCCGATGTATATTAACGGAAATCAGTGCCATGCAGTCAATTTTAATGTCAGACACACAATCCATATAAGTCCATTCTAGGTCTGAACGGAACAAAATCCGAAAATCTCCAAATATACTCAGACCTCGTGCCACTTATAACCTCGTATCGGGTGTACATCCCGATACAAGACATCAGCCATCAATCCAAGTAATCTGGATATTTTCGATCTTCATTTACCGATCCCAAGTCTTGAATTGTTTCATAGCGTCGTAATATTACTTGGAATGGTTTTCAGACCTACATCTGATCCCGGACTTTCCAAGTAATAAGCGTATTTTGAAATAATAGCTACGAATCACACGAGTTTCTCAATTTAAATCTCCTTTCCAAATATTGTTGGTTTACTTCGACATAAGGTTGGATTCGGTTCCCGAAAACCCGTTATCCTTTAACCTCTTTTCTCAAATTCAACATTCATTTCCCAAACCTTTTATTTCAAAACAACCTCATTTATTCGTCGTCATTTCGAAGCAACCAAATATTTATTTGGATTTGAATCTATATTTTCAAATAGAATTTAATCGACCTATACTCGATATTGATTCACAAATTCAGGCAACCACAATCAGAATCTGGATATGGATATGTTTAATAATTCTGATCGTATTTGTCTGGTACTGTAAATCCATATCGACTATCTGAAGACTAATTCTATCCACAACTCATTCCTTCTTCAATTCAAATCTTATTCCAATTCCATATCATATATTTAAATTCATTCTTATTTCAGATATCACATCTTATTTGCAAAGTTTACATTTTCCTATCGACGGGAAAATCTCTTGTAACCTTTTATTCAAAATATCACCACGCTTCGCTACGCACTCTGATTTGGCGTATCCAAGTTTCCTACAAGTATTGTTTCAAATATTAACAATAGAATGTATTTCAAATTCTTTGAAACCAAATTCTCAAGTATATATTCCAAATCTTCTTGCATACGATGGATTCAACATTTAACTACTATGTAAGTTCATCTACCAATTTAACATAGTATTATAAGACAAAAACAAACTTGAGAATTTATTTGTAAAAATACTATATTTTGATTCCAATTTTAAAAAAAAATCATTTCACATTACCAAATCTTCATTTCACATGAATTATGGATCTCTATGCTTTTCAGTTCTCGTCCAAAAATCAATTTGGAATGTCTTTCTCGATTAATTTCAAAACTTATTTTAAATTTAAACAATTCATGGGAAATGGAAATTATTTCCAAAACATATTTATCTGAAATTTAAAATTGATATTCATTAATGTTCATTACATGATGCCTATCAATTAAAATACCAATTTATTCTAAATTTAGAAAGTTTCAAATTAATTTTTCAAAATATATTTTGAATTAACCATCCGTTTATTTTTTGTTCATAAGGAAAATATTGTGAAGGACAAAAATATTGGGCTTTTTGTTCATAAGGACAGTCCATTTTTTTTTCTCCAGGACAATATATAAGATTTTCTCGCATATCTAGCGCGCGCAATTACCTCTTTAAGAAAAATTCTCGTTACCCTAATTTCGCATCATCTCAAGAGAAAATCGATTTGCAAATTTGCGTTTGAAAATTCTGTGCGCGTCTTCTCCAATTCAGATTTTCAAACGCGATTACTCAGGCACCTTTGCAAAATCAATTTTCCTGTGCGCGATTGGGCTATTTGTTACGTGCGATTTTTTTTTGAGCGATTATTTTTTGCTTTCCCTATTCTGAAATTCCTTTGCGCGATCTTTTTCAGTTTTTAATTTTTTTTTATGTGATCGATTCTCTTCAGGTTTTCTCGGATTGATTTGAATTGGTTGATTAATGGATTCGATTAGCAGCACCAGCAGGTTATATGTTTTACTCTCAGCAATTTTTTTTTCCTTTACATTGTGTTCATAGATGTAATGTGTTATGCTATGTGGTTAATGGATATGCTATCAGTTTTATTCTGTCAAATATTATAAGTTGTAGTAGCTCTATATTGCAATCTCTTAAGGCATGTGGTATTGGTGTTATGTTCATAAATATTATGTTTATATCTGGGTATCAGTTTTATGTCATTGGTGGTATCAGTTTGTTCTCTGTTGTTAATTGTACAGCATTACAATATCAGTTTTATGTCATTTGTGGTATCAGTTTGTTCACTGTTGTTAAGTGTACAGCAATGCAGTATCAGTTTTATGTCATTGATGGTATCAGTTTATTGTCTGTTGTTAAGTGTACAACAATACAGTATCAGTTTTGAATCAAAATTTGTAACAATTATATAATAATTTGCTGACTTCTTTTTTTTTTCTTTTTTTTCAGTGGTGATGATAGTCTTTTGGTTTTGTTTTTGTTCAACAATCTTACCTTCAGTACTCGGTTGACCGTTAAAAGTTCATTATATGATTTGAAGAATGAATTATGCCATCATTGGTCTCAACTTACTCCTGATTCAATTGAGATTAGTTATTTGCTTGAGAACAAAATAACATTTATTGATACTAATTCCGATCTTCAAAGTGCAATCTGCTTTCAACTATATAAAAAGAGTGCTTTCTTTTCTTTCACTATTAAGCGGAAGGATTGTCATCTCCAAAATATTGATACAAGTTCTCATTCAACTGCATCTGAAGTTTCGTCTAATGCATCTTTGTGTTCTACAATTGTTGTACATGGAAAAAGTTACTTAAAAGAAATGATGAAGAGAGGATCTAATCTTTCCATTTCTGATTTTAAAGGGTTCTGTTTCGGTAGTGCTATTGACTTTAGGGGATTATTGATGGCATATCAAATTCAGACAGGATATGAACTAATTTTTTTAAAGAATACTTCTTCTAGGATAACAATTGTTTGCTCTTCTTTGTCGTCTACTGGATGTCAATTTAAAGTTCATGCTACTTGTGATTCCACCCAACTTAATAGGTTTTTCATACGGAATTTAGTTAGTGAGCATTCTTGTGGTGGTGGACTTAAAAATTTGAGCAATCCGAATATTTCTAGCTCGTTTATTAAATTATTGATTATAGATGAAATTCGTGATCATCCAAGCAAGAAGCCTAAGGATATCATAGATGATTTTCGTAGAGAATATAATATTGAGTTGAATTATCCGGTTGTTTACTCTGCAAAAAAACTTGCTTTGGCTGAATTGTATGGTAATGATGCTATGTCTTATGATGACTTGAGATGGTATTTGGAGGCACTACAACATCATAACCCTGGTAGTTATGTTGATTTAGAGGTTAATGCCAGTACTAACCAGTTTGAGAGAGTGTTTATTGCTCTTTCTGCATGTATACGTGGGTTTGAGTATTGCCGACCCATGATTTTTTTGGACGCTACTCACTTAAAGGGACGACCAGGTGTACTGACGGGAGCTACTACAAAGAATGGTAATCAACGTATTTTTTTTATGTGTTCAAGTTTTTTTATTTTCTTACATATTGGTGTTAGGTGACATGTAGTATCAGCTTATGTTAAGTCTTATTTTAAATTGTTTTTATATATCATTTTTAGAAGCCTGATAGTATCAGTTTCTTTAAGTATTAGTTAATGTTTATTTTTGCAGTTACTTGGTATCACTTTTCATATCATGATAGTATCAGTTTTTATGATGTCTTGTTAAAAAATAATTTTCCAGTTTTCAGGTATCAGTTTTATGTGTCTGGCAGTATCAGTTTTTAAAATTTTTACTTAATAATTATTTTTTCCAGTTTCCTGATATCAGTTTTCATATCCTGGTAGTATCTATTTTTATGATTCTTGTAACAAATTTAATTTCCAGTTTTCTGGTATCAGTTTTATGTTCCTGATAGTATCAGTTTTTTTTTTACATGTAATTTGATTGTCTATTTGGCTGTTATTTAATTTGCAGGCTTTTTCCCCTTAGCTATGGGTGTAGTCTCCATTGAAAATGTGGATAATTGGAGATGGTTTTTAAGGCACTTGAAGAAAATGCTTGAAGAAACTCGTGATTTGGTTTTTATTTCAGATCGTCATCAAGGGTTAGTTTTGGGTATTCGTGAAGTTTTCCCTAATGCATTTCATCGTTTTTGTTATCTTCATATGGAACAAAACTTGCTTTCAGCTGTTAAGTCAAAGAATACAAATGTTTCGATTGTTGACTTGTTTAAGTTGTGTTCTCGAGCTTCAAATTTAAATGAATTTGAAGCTGCATATTCTAAATTTTTGGATGTTGGAGGTACCGCAGCTATGAACTTTTTAAAGGATAAACCGTTTGATAAGTGGACTGATTTGTTTTTTAAGGGTAAACGATATGGAGAGTATAGTTCAAATGTAGCTGAAAGTTTTAATAGTTGGATTATACAGGAAAGAGCGTTGCCAATTACTTCATGCTTAGATGGAATTAGGATTAAAATTATGGAACAAATGGCTAAAAGGAGAGAGGAGTGTCATTTGTGGACTACCATTCTTTGTCCATCTATGGAGCATAGGTTAAAAGGGTTGATTGATGAAGGGTTTGGTTGGGTTGTTTATAAATCTTCGGAATTCATATTTGAAGTCAAGTCTCCATCTTCGCATCATGTTGATCTTCAAAATCGAAGTTGTACTTGCAATCAATGGAAAGTTACCGGATTTCCTTGTGCTCATGCTATCAAGTGCATTACTAAATCTAAAATTCGGGTATACGATTTTGTTGAACACTATTTCACCGTAGATGCTTATCGATCTTCTTATGCTAATCCAGTGAATCCAATTCCGAACTATGATAAGCCCATTGTTGATCCTTGCAATGAAGATTTCATTAAGCCTCCTAAAGACAAACGTGGTGCTGGTAGACCTTCTACCAAACGAAAAGGTGGATTCGCATTTTTTCAGAATAAACAAAATCAGTGTGGTATGTGTAAGCAATATGGCCACAACAAGCGCAACTGCCAAGCTTTGAAGAATTGATATTTTCTTACAATTGTATTACAGATTTTATAGTTTTTTCCTTCACTTTATGCATTCAAATTTGGAAATGTAATAAATTTGAGATTAGTTGTGAGTATTCATTGAATTTTTCGTTTACTATCATGTTTTAGTTGATGCTTTTATATATATATATATATATATATGTATGTATATATATATGTATATATATATGTATATGTATATATGTTTGTTTGTTCTGTGTCTATTTTATGTTGCTTGTTTTGTAGATGTCAATTATTGATGATATTGGTATCATTCAATGTTGTAATATACTGTTTCTGGTATCAGTTTTGATTCATAATGGTATCAGTTTTGGTACTGTGATGATATTGGTATCATTCAATGTTGTAATATACTGTTTCTGGTATCAGTTTTGGTACTGTGATGATATTGGTATCATTCAATGTTGTAATATACTGTTTCTGGTATCAGTTTTGAATCATAATGGTATCAGTTTTGGTACTGTGATTATGTTTACACCAATGTGGTATCAGACTTTCAAGCTAACTGATATCTGTTTTGATAGTGAGATTTGTTTATGTTAATATGGTATATTTTTGTCAAATTACCTGGTATCTGTTTTGAACGAAATCTGGTATCATTTTTTGACTGTGACTTTATTTACATGATTAAGGCATCCTTTTGATATAAAAATAGGTTGGTATATGAATTTTAAAGCCATAGTTACTTGATTAGCTTTTTCTATAAGACATATTTTATGTGCGATAGGTATGTACTTGGTTTAAGAATTCCTATGAGGTATGGTTTTGTTCTCAATCATGGGCTATTATATGTTGTAATAACATAGTCAAGGTATTACTTTTGGAAGCACGTTAATAATATAGTATCAGATTTCTTTCTGAAATTATGTATACATTAACATGGTATTAAATTATATATTCATTAACATGGTATCAGATTTGTTTCTGAAACTATGTATACATTAATATGGTATGACCGAGCTCATAATCGAGTTCATGACTGGACAGTTGACCGAGCATGTGAATGAGCACATGATTGTGAACATAACCAAGCCCTTAACGGAGCCCATAACTGAGTCTATGATCGGACACTTGATTGAACCCTTGAGCTGGTACATTATTGAGCACTTGACTAAGGATATGATCGAGAACGCGACAAATTACATGACCAAGCCCATGATTTTTCCCATAACCAAGCACATAACCGAACACATAACCAAGCACATGATCGAGCACATGACCAAGTGCATGGTTAAGCATATAACAAATCACGTGGTGGTATAAGTTATGGTATAGTTAGTAGTTTTCTAGTATCGGTTTTTCATTCATGCTGGTATCAGTTTGGGATATTTATATTTAACATCAGTAGGGTATCTGTTTTGAGCTATTTCATCTTTTATCATGTTTTGTTAAAATTATAGTAATTTGGTATCAGTTTTGTGTTAAATCTGGTATCAGTTTTTTTTTACATATACATGTCAATTTGGAAAAAATGAGATATCAGTTTCATAGATACAACCATAAAACAGTTCACAACACGTGATTCAATGCATTTTGACAGCATAAAACTCATTTGTAACATCGCAGCAATTTCAAACTAATATAATATCATGATATAAAAAAAAATTCCCACAAGAAATGTTGAACATTTGCAACATTTGACGTCCATTACAATAGCTAAAAACAAGTAGTTTTCAAACAAATATCATCATATATACATTTCTAACAACCAACCAATTTCGACTACCAACTACAATCATTTTTCCTCCTAAGAAAGATTAGACATAAAGTCTGCTAAATCCCAACAATAACCATTGCTTGCCAAAATTTCATACACTAGCTGCGCTCTACATTTCAACATGTTCTTCGGAGCAACCGTTAGAGGAATAGCTGTTTTGTTCATTGATATTATAAAAACCATAACATATATCGCACAGTCAAGCCTGTACAAAGGAAATCATGATGTTAGTTGTATAAATACTCATTCATGCTGAGTATTAAAATTAATATATGGTAAAGAATTACGTGTTACAGTCTTGTTGTGCGCATTTTTCTTGAAGCATTTCGGATGTGCTGAGTTGCTTATTTGTAACATTATGTTTTTGCCATAACTGCGGCAGTAATTCCTCAACTACAGCTCTCTATAAAACATAAGCAGGTTATATGTTAGTGATATAACTACAGCAGTAGTTTCAAACATATACAAGTAGTGACTTCGTACCAATGCTAGTGCGGCTTTCAAACTTCCATTAGTGTTCGTGGTTGATCTTCTAGGCCGATTGGAATCGAAATGTGCCCACTGCATATTTGCATATGATAAAGTCACTAGCGTCCAGTGATCTTCACAATGCAATGGAAAGTAAATAATCTCCGTCATCTCGTTTATCACAGCCTTTTCTAAAATGGGAACAGCTATTGCCTTTATAAGTGATTCGATTTTGTCAGCCAGTGCTTTCTATTCATAAAAAATATTGTTATTGTTATTTACTAATTTTAAGAAATATTATTGCACAAAAGTGACCTGAAATTTTACTTACCGTTCTCATCGTCGGCATTGCATAATTGTTTTCTGTTAAAGCACAATACCTTGTAAACCAGTTGATAATCTGTAATATACATACATATGTGTATAAGAAGTCATATGATATTGCGAAATAAATATGATACTATCAGGCTATGAAAACTTATATCAAGATACTGGTAAAATAATTTTTAACTAGAAATAAAAACAAACTGATACTACCAGTCTATGAATCTGATATCACGATACTGGAAAAATAATTTTTACCATGTAATCAAAAAAATTGATACTACCAGTCTATGAAATCTGATACCACGATACTGGAAAAATAATTTTTACCGCGTAATCAGAAAGACTGATACTACCAGTCTATGAAATCTGATACCACGATACTGGAAAAATAATTTTTACCGAGTAATCAAAAAAACTGATACTACCAGTCTATGAAATCTGATATGTTAAAACTGATACAGGTCTAATTAAAATTTATGTAAAGTACAAGATGGACCAAGCAATTCAACAGTATGGACACCTATAATTCAATTGCGTAACGAAACAGCTAGGTCTAGTTAAAGTGTGAACCAGAGTGCAGCAAGAGTACGCAATATTGAAAACAGGGTGGTAAAGCATCACAATCTGACACAGGTGCAACAACACACAGACAGGACAAGTTCAGATTTATGTCTGTGAGTGTACACATAAATGTCCATCATTTCAACTTAAACACGTGCACAATCAAACATGCACACAATGCATGTACAAATAGATCAGTATCAAAAACAGAGATGCTCACTAGTTAAAATTTACTACAAATAAATTTTTAATAGAAATTAAAAAAATTGATACTAACAGGCTATTAAAACAGATACCAAGAAACTGCAAAAATAAAATTTACTATAACTCAAAAAAAAAAATGATACTAGCAGGCATTGAAAATAGATACTAACAAGCATATGTATGGTACCTGTCCGTCCGTGAAGGTCCCTTCCAGAACATTAACAAGCATACGTTTCGTTATGACGCAACCACCTAAAATTGTGTCATCATTTATCATAACATCCCTGTTATGTAGAAATGAAAATTATAGTTAAGTTTTGAACGAATCTCTAGTAATATCGATAGAAAAAATGTGTACTTACAAATTTCTTGCTTTTGCAACAGAGAATTTTTCTTTAACCAAGGCTGCTTGTTTTTTATTCAGATATTTAACACTGTCGCAATGCGGCAAATTCAATTCTGTCCATGATGCTTCCACAATAGCTAGTGGCTTTTCAACTCTAATTGGTTCTTGCTCTACATTTTTCTCTGTTTTTTCACTTTGTTTTTCTTCATGCTGCTGCTCTTCGTTTTTTTCTTTTTCTGATTCTTCTCTAGGTTGATCTTCCTGTTTTTTCCTGCTTCAATACTTGTTTTTTTTTCTTTTTTTTTTTGAAATTGTAGGATAGTCAAATGAATCTCTTCTAGTCTTCTTCCTTTCTCTCTTTTTTATTCTGTTTACATATGATGGCGGATCGTCTTTTGATGGCATTTTTTTTTCTTGTTGCTTGGCCGATTTTCTTTCTTCTTGTATTTCCTTAATTATTTGAGTGATACCAAAGTCGAAGTTGGGTGGATTGACTTCAACCGATACATTTTTTCTGATTTTTGAGCTTTGTTCATCTGGATTTGTTTTTTCTGTAGTTTCAAATTTTTCATTTTCATTCTCAACATTCTCATTCTCAACATTCTCATTGTCATTGTCAACATTCTCATTGTCGCTTTTTCCTCCTTCATCATTATGTTGAGAATGTGAATCACTTTTAGTCTTTTCCGAATCGAATTCCGGAAGTTCCGTTTGAACTGTAATTCTTCCTTGCAACTGTTGTTCCAAACTAACAACCTTTTTTTCTGCTTCTCTTCTCAAAAATCTTTCATTTGTCAAATCTTTTTTCATTTTCTTGTTTTCAGCTTCAATTTTGTCAATATGAATTTTCAACACTCTCATACTCACATCGTCCTCAAAAGAATCCATTTGTGTTTGCTGTTCTCGACATTTTCTTTTTTTTTGATGCTGGGCGTTCTTCTGATCTCTTTGATTTAGAAGAAATTTCATCTGCTATTTCCAATTTTTTCAATTCATGTGGCTGCATGTCTGAAATTTCATGAACCTAAAAAAATAAATTTGTTTTGATAACATCAGTTTTGATAATAATAATGTTAAAGTTCTAATACCACTCGACACTTTAGAATGAAACCGTGAATGTGAAAAATTAAATTTCAGTTAACAAAAAGAAAAACAGATACTACCATCCTAATAAAACTGATACTATGCTACTGGACAAATAAATATACTGGGAAAATTGATACCACTAGGCTAGTAAAATTGATACCACCAGGCTAGCACCCAAAAAAACTGATACCACCAGGCTAATAAAACTGATATCAATATACTGGGAAAAATAATTTTTAAGCAGGACTAAAAATACTGATACTCCAGTCTCCTATAACTGATACCAAGAAAATGCAAAATTAAATTTTAACTAAAACTGATACTACCAGTCCAGCAAAACTGATACTACATAAAGACCTGAAAATTTTATTTATACACGAAATCATAAAAAATAATACTACCATAATCCTAAAACTGATACAACTAAAATTAAAAAACATATACCTCTCCTTCATTGATGTCATTCAAGAACTTTTCGGTAACATATTCCTTCAAGCCTCGTAGATCCCATCTAGCAAATCTTGGGTATTTCTCGCTAACTGAGCATCGTGGCTTTATTATCTTCATTTTCTCACATATGCAATACTTTGTTAAAAAAACAAAAAAAAAGTTAATAAAAGTTGTGCCAAATTCACAAATGTTAGAAAAAATCAAATAAAAAACAAATAAATTACCAGCGGAAGCATTGCACATCCAGACATATTCCTTGGATTATGAATGAAACTTTTAACAAATTTATGGAAATTCTTTTCAATGGTCAATGGCCAAGAAACTGTTTTCATTTTCTCCATATTACACAAGTACTGCAGAAGTCCCCATCTCAATTTTTGTTGATTATTTGGGAAGAAAAAAGTAACTACAATGTCCATGATGAGAAGAGTAGGCAAGTCTTCCATCTTGTACTCCTTCTCTTTATCTATTATTTTCTTTATTCTATCTTCAATCACAGGTCTTGTGATATATGTCGATGATCCAAAATTCCGTAAAGCGTAACTTTTACAAGCTGATGGAATTGTTTTGCTAGTCATCATTTTGGGAGGCTCTATATTATTTCCAAGCATTGGCAACCCTAAAAGTAAGCTAATATCTTTGGCCGTTACTGTCATTTTTTCTTTGCCAAAGATAAAAGCTCCTTCTTCCACTGAATAACACTTATAAATCGCATCCAAATTTTCCGTATATTTCTTACATTCCTTCAAACTTATTTTTCCTTCAAAGAAAACATTGAAAAGGTTGAAGAATGGTGATCTTTTCAATAGTTCTAGTTGTTTTTCGCTTAATGCTTTTTTCTCCTTCACAAGCTTTATGATTTTATAAGAAGGTTGTAGCCCACATCTATACGCAGATTCAGTTTTATCTTTTTCGGCTTTTGTGGTTGTTTTATCTTTTGGTTCTCGTGGCCGAGGATTAGCAAAATCATCGTCCTAATGTAAAATAGAAACATTATTGAAAACTAATAAATTACTATTTAGATAACAAAATGACACTATATTCATGTAAATAAAATTTCAGTAATAATACTGATACCATATTGGATTCAAAACTGATAACAAAATGCTTTCAAAAATTGAACCATTAATCTAAATTTCAAAACTGATACTAGTTAACTGGAAGAACTGATACCAGTTAACTGGAAGAACTGATAGCACATACACATAAACAAATTATTATTACCATAACTGATACTAGTGTGATTCCATAACAGATACCAGGTATCAGTTTTTATACTACAACATTAAAGCTCACTAGTTAATTGTTCCCAGTTATGATACTACAATTCTTATTTTTATGATTATGGTATCAGTTTTCCAAATTACGTAGTATCAGTTTGATACTGAAGGTAATCTAGCAATTTTCAAAGCATTCTGGTATCATAGTTTTAAAATTTTGTGGTATCATTTCTAAAACAACATGCTAACTATAAGTTTTAATACCACAAGACACTTCAGAATGAAACCGATACTACCATCCTTATAAAACTGATACTACCATCCTAATTAAATTTTAGTTAAGAAAAACAAAAACAGATACTACCATCCTAATAAAACTGATACTATGCTACTGAACAAATAAATTTAATTAGCACTCAAAAAAACTGATATCAGAGTTTCTAAAATATTTATACCGAGTTTTCTTCTCCGCTTTTAGCCTCTTCAATCTTCTTTCTAGTAGTTCTCTGATCTTTCATAGCACTTTCTCTATCATTTCTTTTTTTGCTTCTTCTCTCTCTTTGTTGAACTACTTTTTGTTGCATTTGTGCTAGGGTTTCGTCATCTTTTTCTGTTTCTGTAGGGTTAGTCATCGACTTTTGCCCTTCCGTACTCAGACTAGCCTCTCCTTCTGGCTCGTCGATTTCTAGGGTTCCAACGGCTTGATTAGTTGGGATTTCCATGGTTTTGGTACGATTCAAATCGGCTTGATTCAAATCGGCTTGATTTTTTCCCATTTCTAGGGTTTCAGCTTTCGTCTGAACTTGATCAATAGGTATTTCGGGTTGATTTTCCGCCGAATCAACTTGTGCCGATTTAGATAGAATGTCTGGCGATTTAGTTTGCTCTTCTTCAACAATCAAATTCGTAGGGTTTTCGAATGACATTTTTGTACGAAATTTTGAAAGTACGAACGATCGATTTTGTGAAGTAAAACGGAATGCAGAGAGTTTTTTGAGAGAACGGACGGATGTGTTTTTTGATTGAATTGTGTTACTGGACTGGGCTTTTGTCCTTCACATAAATTTTTTAAAGGCCTGTCCTTTAGGATAAATAATTTATATTTTTTGTCCTTATCAATTTTTTTCCCTTTATTCTAAATTTAGAAAGTTTCAAATTAAATTTTCAAAATATATTTTGAATTAACCATCCGTCCGTCGGATCAGTTAGGGATAGCCAGGGAGAGCAGGAAACTATATTTCCAAACCCAAGCCTAGACACTATCCTCTCTGTCATCCTAACACGTTATGGTATATATATTTACATGTCTGGTACCGATTAAAATATAAACTGTTCAATCTCTTTCAAATTTCAAAATCTGATTTTTATACTTCCAATTTAAAAATCATTTTTTTCTTCTAAAACTTGTTCCATCACTTTCTAGTATTATCTATAGTCATCATGCAAATAATAAGATAAATGTTAAATTTTCCGATCATTTCCGATGTAACCCAGAAACCCAATCAAACATCAATTAATTCATAGGTAACTGAAATTTTCCAAAAACCCGTTTATACAAAATTTATTCATCTTAAATTTTGGCTTTCAAACGGTTTCCAATTAAATTCAACAAGTTTTCAAACCATTATCAAAAATAAAATATTCATTTAAATGAAGGAGAATTTAAATCGATCACCCGTAACAATCCGTAACTACGGTGTGTGTGATTTTATTCAATCAGAACAAATACAATAACATAACCAAACAAACAGGCACCATTCATCCATCACAACCACAACAATTAAAATAATAAATTAACTATGTGCGGAGCGTTATTGTCAGTAACACTCAGTGTTTTACGGTGTTCCAACAGCATACACATCCATCGAACAACCAGTGACAATCATCCATATCAACAAATTTTAATTAACACTAATTATAAATTAACTGTTATCGCTAATTTAAATAAATTTAAATTGGAATTCTCACCTTTGTGCTTTCCATTCTCTTCACCGTTAACGTCTACCAACCGCAAAACTGACGGACAAGCTCAGAAGATTTTATGGATGGTACGCACACCGTCTTCTTCGCAACTAACTTCGGATAACAGCGTACAACTTTTGGATGCCGCTACCGTACACACTTTGTCTCCAATATATCTTAGCGTAAGACTTGGATGGTGTATAATATATATATTATTTATTTTTCTTCTTTTTTCTTCTTTTTTTCTTATATAAGAAGCGGGCTGTTTTAACTGATGAGAGGGGTTGCGTCTACAATGAGGTGGACAAAAATAGTGGCAACAAATACTGGAAAAGGGGAAAACAGCTTCGGCAAGAGGACAGTGCGGTGCTCAAGAAAATGGATGGGGAGATGTAGGAATTGTGGTGGGTGAAGAAAACTAGTGGAGTTTTGGTGGTTCAAAGTGGACTGGACGGAGGACTAGGTTGTTGCGGTGGCGCTGGCGGACGCTGAGCGGGTGATGGCGGCAGTTGGAGGAAGGGCGGAGGACCGTTGGCTGTAGTGTGGAGTGGTGGCGGACCGGGTTTGCTGACTGGGTGGTTGGAGGACAGGTGGAGGCGGACTGGAAGTGGAGGACGCGAGCTGCTCTTGGCTTGAGGAGGAAGCAAAGGGGAGAGATAGGATTGGGACTAGAGGAGGTTGGCTGATGGATGGCCAGAAGTGCGAGATGAAGGAGAAACGAGAAAATGCGGAGGAGCTGAAAGTGGTGAGAAAGAGGATGATGCGTGAGTGGGAAAAGAAGGGTGCGTGCAAAACAAAAGGGGATGCTGTTTTTATATGTGAGCTGAGGGGTAGATTTGTACATCAAAGCAAGGACACTTGTCTCATTTACTAACCCATTTACATGCAAATTTACACTTGTAGGGACACATGTTTTTATTTAAAATCTCCTAATTGCATGCTTACCAAATAAGTGTATAATTATTTATTTATATAAATCTAATTTTAATGACACCTATATAACAACTATATATGTAACCACCTTTAACACATATAAAATGTTACAACACTACATATATATATCTATAGAAATATATCTTTGTAATTTATCGAAATAGATTCTTATAAAATGTACAAAAATATATAAACGTTATATGTTAAAGTCACATAACCTATAAAAGTTTATAAAAATCATTGCAAAGATCATTTTATATAAATCAAAATATACTTGTAAAGGTCTTATAAAATAAGGAAAACTTCTACAAAATCTCATGATCAAAGTAAATTACTCTTTACATTACTCTTTACAATAGATATTACAATTTGTTATAGAATTCAAAAGAAATGTCATTACTTAACAAATATTCATAGCATTAATCATAGCCTTAAATGGAATAACTATCCTTTTAAATATATTACCATATATAATTATTACTTATAACCTTACATATAACCTTTAGCATAACTTTGCATTACATAATCTATTCCAAATATACGAAATTCATAAAACACTACATTTGTAATCTATTTGTAATATTTCTATGTGCAATATTATAAAATGACACTATACTTCAAATATTACATAAAGAAACACATTTGAACACTTATAAAATGTTATTACACTCCATATAACACATATAAAAATAAATTTTCATAATTTAAAATAGATTCTTATAAATGAACCAATTATATTCTAAAATTATATTACTAACAATAGTTAAAAAATAGAAATTAAATGTCTTAATAGATTTTATAAATGTTTATATCTTGAATTATAAAATAAGATTTTAAACTTATATGAAATTTCACATTATAAATAACCTTTTAGAATAATCATACTTTACAAATATATATTACATGTTATCAAATTTAACAAGTATTCATAAATAAAATCTTAAACATAATAACTATCATTTAAAATATATTACTATATGTTATTATTACATATAACATAAAAATAAATTTTAAAAACAATGTTGCATTACAGAATCTATTTCAAATATACTAAATTCATGAAACACTATATTTATATCTCAAAATTATTACTTATAAAAATCATTATATCTTTAAATAAAAATTTAAATACTCAAAAGATGTTGGTAAAATCTTATGTAATTAACATTTTTATACAAACTCAAAATTAGGTAATAGAGATTATAAGATCTTTTAAAACATTCTCAAAATAAAATAACATTATATTTTCAAGCTAGTAAAGGCATTTATTAATATTTAAACCTTACTAAATTCAAAATACATATAGAAAATTCCAAATTAACTTTGGTAAAATACAGGGTTGTTACATTTTCCATTGTTAATAAAGTATATTTCCAAATTTAGAAATTAAGAAATATTGAATATAGGAAAACAGGAGATAAGTAAATTTATGAAATAAAGAGATAAATGTTGAATGATGTTTTGATCGATATAAATTTCCATTTGGAAATAATATCGTTGTTTACACACCTGTTTTTCTTTGATAGTTAAATCACAGACCATCGAAGTTTTGACCATTTTAACGTTGTTAATATGGAGAGACTGGTTGGATTATTATCTAAAGAACCACTCTGCATTGGCATAAGCGTTGTGAATCATATATGCCAAATATAATTGAAGACGGTGTTATGCAAGGGCTATCCTGCTTACAGAATAGTGCCTTCGGTCATCCTGTTCCAGGATGACTTATATGGACGGATGTCTGACAGAGTATTTCCAAACGACCATGTATATTGATTTCTCCAACCGTACCAAGAGTGGAAGCGGAGAAGGAAACTTCTTTTAGCTAACGCATAATGTATGGTTGAGGACGTCAATCAGTGATTTGATGGATTTGCCGATGTGGCATTCAAAGTGAATCTGGTGTGATGATAAAGCATAGCTTCTATCCTCACATCCGGTAAATGACAGAAATCGGGCAGGCAGCATGGCTAAGTCGGTCGCACCGAAGTAGGGTGTATAATCACCTAATCTAGAGTCTCATTTATTTCTAAAAATCTATTGTTGATGTTGTCCCATTCGGGAAACGGTTGCTGATCCCAATCGTTGGTGATATACATTCGATACACTCAAGCAAAATGAGTGGTCGGTCATGTGTGGCCGGGTTGCAAGATGTTCTTGTTGAACCCAGTGTATTCCTTTCTAGAGGTACACTAGCGAAAGATGGTTCCATACCTTGTCATAGTTGGAAATCCATTACCCAATACGTGCTTGCGGTTTTGATTGTATACTACATATGTAGAACTCGAGATGAAAGCGTTTCTGCTAGATGATTATTATATTGTATTGATAGACTATTATAATATCCAAAGGTTTTTGATATAAAGATAAATTTGGATTCTCATAAGGGAAAAACCCGTTCCGTTATACGGCGTGGTCTTATGAGATATCGTTTACTTGTCCAAACTGTTTTACTCATACCAGTCTCATGACTGACCCGGAGTTTATTTTGTTTTGTTTTCCCTAAACTCTTGGGTGCCTAAATTTGTACGGGCAGTCAAGTAGTCGGGATCTACAGATATACTGGAAAAGCTTGGAGTAGGAGGCTTTAGGATCATATAGTTATAGTTATTTCCGCTGTGTTGTAAGTGTTGTACTTTGATAATGATATGTATATTCAAGTACAGATTTGTATTTCAAAGTTATGTTATGAAATATATTTATTCGTTCCGCCGTGAGATTCGTGTTACTCTGATATTGTGTTATTCTTCTTCTTCTATTCTAAGTTTCTATCTTATCTTTCCTCACCCTCTAATTTCTTTCACTAATGACTGGTATTTTTCGATGTTTGGTTAGTCGTCATCGAGTTTATGGCGATAACCAAAGTCGACAAAATCCCGGGTCATTACACTAACGCTTAATAGTGTGTGTTTTAAACTTCGCACCCATCATTCATCACAACAAATATCAACCATCATTAACCAATAAAAATTCATCACTACTATATAAATCGTGAATAAAGAGTTCTCACCAAACAGCTTTCCAAATCTTCACGGTAGGCGAGCCTAGTTGAGCGAACCGTCGGACAGTATTCCGGCGCAACGTCTTCTTCACCAAAATATATATAATATAATATATAATAATCTCTCTCTCTCTTTATAAGGGAAGGAGGAGGAGAATGATGAACTTTGGCAAGGTGGTGGTGGAAAAGAGGAAGACTTATGCCATGGAAACCACGGCCATAAGCTTTAAGAAGAAGGTGGAAATGGAATGGAATGGTAAGAAAATGGAGAAAATGTCTCCTTATATAGGAATGGAGGGTTAAGGAGGTGATGACACATAAGGGGGCACATGGAAGGCATGCATGAAAGCTTACATACAAAATGACAAGTGTCCAAACACTTGTCTTAAGAAGAGAAGGTGAACTTTTGGTAGCATTTTCCCTTAAATGCTATGAAAACTAAGGGCAACACTTAATTCTAATGCTACAAATTCCCGTTATAATTTGACAAATCCGATCGAACGACAAATAGTGTCAATAAATCCAAAATTATTAATAATCATTTTCATTTATAATTCAAGTAAAACTTATCATATAGCTTATCAAAATTATTAAATATTCTTAACCATATATATTTACGTCAAATTCAAATTAAGTAATAAAAATTCCAATTTTAATTTGGTTAAAATTCTGGATCGTTACAATTAATTCATTATAACTGTAATCTTGCAAGACCTCCCACATTAGATTACCGTTTGTGGTTGTTGGATATGCCTGGCGGTTTAGGGCAGGCTTATATCGCAATCCAAATCTAACCTCGTGTCTTTGCATCATTACGCATCTAGTTTCTGCCTTTGACCTCTCACATTAGAATACCAAATTGCGGTTGTTGGATATGCCGGGCGGTTCCGGGCAGGCTTATACTGCAATCTGAATCTAACCTCGTGCCTTAGGCGTTCATTATAACTTTCTTGATTCAAGTCCCTATTTCAAATCTTAGATTATAATATATTCCAATTACCCATAATTTCTAATCTAAATTATGTTTATAATTTTAAATCCAAATTATGCTTATAATATCATGTGTACAAGTCATGCCAAATTATGCCTAAATCAATTTTCATAGTTATTAACAATTTATGCCAAATCTCATGTATACAAGTTATACTCAATTATGCCCAAACCAATTTATGCCAAATCTCATGTATACAAGTTATACTCAATTATGCCTAAACCAATTTCAATATTCATCAACAATTTATGCCAGTAATCTCATTTTATTACATATTTTCTAACTTTTCCCAATCATTCCAATGTTAATCGTACGTATATTTTAACGCAGTTTGCTTAGACTCGAAGTTAGCCTAATATCAAAAGGAAAAAAAGAAGGGGAGAGAATCAAAACATAAAAATTGGCATAAACATAACATATAAACATGCATGTGAAATGAATAACGACAAAATAGATCAGATAGGCATACAATAATTGCAATTGGGTATGAGTCTGAAGGATAACAAATTACAAAACTTGATATGATTCATCTTATTTACAGGCATATACATTAGATCCAATTTACAATCCTATCACAATTGCTTTTTAACTTAATTATATGTGAAAGTGACATAAACTCACAGCGATAGGATTCTTAGAAAAGAGAATTAGGTGTTGTTGTAGCAATTCTGATCTTGAATAATCTCTACTTTGACTGTGTGTATATCTGATCTTCTAATTGGAATACTCCTATTCTGATTTGTTTTGGTGGAGAAGAAAAGCTAGTTTAGATTAGAGCAGCATGGAGGCGCCATGTATGAAAACAATGAGATTAGGGTTAGATTTAGGTGTTTATTTATAGGTGAATTAGGACCTTTGGATTAGATTAGGAACCATCTGAACCATCCAGACCAGAAAAACATGTCATCCAGCCAATCCCAGAAAAACACGTCGTCGGATACAGATCTGGCCGATGGGGGTCGACACCCTATAGGGGGGTCGACTCCCCAGTCGACACCCCTATAGCGGGGTCGACTCCCACGAGCGGGAAATTTCCCACTCACCTATTTTGGGTTGGATTTCGAATTTTGAACTGCTCTGGTTATTCAATTATTATTTAATTAAATTCTACTTTAAACTGAAATCTTCTAAGCTTTATAACTTCTTCATACGATATCCGATTTATGCAAACCCGGACCCTATCCCAAGCAGAATTCCTAGACGAACGCAATGGCGCAGCCCGTTTCCCTTAATTCTTCTAAAAATCGTATTCTTTAATTTGTCAATTTTTATATTTTAAAATTACGGGGTGTTACATTCTAATTTGTCAATGTGACATGCCAAGATGCAAATGATCAAGGCTTTTGTTGAAAAGCAGGGCCTTGTGGTTGATGATCAAAGCATAGTCTATTTCGGCATAGCTTTGTGTATAGCGTTACTTCGTGGGCCTCACACCCCGGTAAGAGTCAAAAAGGGACAAGGGAACGCATGGAGTACACACGTTTCTTTCTAGCTATGGGTGGTGTCAGCGTTTTACAAGCCCTGACATTTTTATATTTTTACCTATGTGGTTGATGGAATGAGGCGCCTCGGATTTATTGGTCGATTATGACCATTTTATAGGTTCAGTAGGACCGGAAAGCGTGTGTTCAGGAATTGCCAATCCACTAACGTTATTTGTGGACCAGCTCTGCAGTATCCAAGGGTTGCCCATAGGTGTGATCCCGAGACATTGCTAGTGTCTCGAATCGGTAAGGAGATCGTTCCTAGCCATGACTCATGATGAAAATCCAACTTCCAATACGACATCATGTGGTTTTAATTGTAGAACTAGTATGGCGACATAGTAGGATGGGGTACTATCGTCTATGATTGATACATTATGATTGAAATTGTTTTGAAACATATATATACTAATAATAATATCAAATCCGTTTTATACGTATCAAGCATTTTTGACCATTATAAGGTAAAACTCTATCCTCCGGTTTGCGTTGCATTGTGTGATGGGACTTGAGTCTTATAATGGTTTCATTTCTTCTAAAAAGCATTGTGTTGTTTAACGATTTACTTTATTTATGCACTGGCAATCCAATGGAGTAAACCCGTTCAGCTTTAGCAGCATGGTCCTGTGATTAGCCATATTGTTAGATAAGTTACGAAAGATTTCTCATACCAGTCCCATGACTAACCTGTAGTTTGTTTCACTTTGCAAACTCGGATGCCCTCTTTTCCACACGGGCAGTCGAGTAGCTTATTTTGCAGATATATTGAGCAAGATTTTAGACCGAAGCTTAAAGCTGTGTCCAGAGCATTGATAGACTTCCACTGTATCAGTTTATTCATTTCCGCTGCAATGTATTAAATTATTGTAAATTATCTTCCGTTGTATTTTACCGATGTACTCTGATGTAACATTATTATAAGGCTTATAAAAGTCTTCTGTTATTTGTTCTAATGTGTTATATTCCCAGAGTTAGCGTATTCGGGTTTTGAGCGGTCTTGGTTGATTTTACGATCAATTAGGTCCGGGCGAAATCCGAATCGTTACAATTGGTATCAGAGCTTTGGTTAATCCAATTCTTTGGGGTGCAACTCGTTAGAACTGAACAAAAGACTCATCATAGGTAGGATTAGTAATGTATACTCATTAGAGATAGGATCAGTAGTATTCTAGAATGAGAAAACTCATTAGAGATGGGGTTAGAAAAGCCCTAGAATGAGTTGAGAGTGACAAATTATAAATAACGTATTTGTGATTATATATATATATATATATAATCCGATCTTTAAAAAATATAATTTTTAATATATAAAAGTTATATATATATTTGAAAAATTAATCAACTAATTGATTGATGATTGTGTTGTGTGATTATTAGTTCAACTAATAAAATTATTGAAGCCAATAAAAAAATGAAAGTTGAGTTCCTTAGTTAAACAACTTTTAGCTCCGTTCCTTTTCGAGGACAAAAAGATTTTAAATGGGGGAGATTGTAACAACCAAGAAAATAAGAACCAATTTAAAATTTTATTTTAAGAAATTTTGACAGAAAATGCGTCAGAATTTAAAAAAATTTAATTATTAAAGTTAAAAAAAAAAAATTATGGTGTTATTTATATATGATGATAGGTTGATATAAAAAAAATTGTCATCTGTTATACTTTCCTGGTCAATTCAAAGTGTAATGATCATTAATTAATAAATTTTAAAATATTAATGGCTGCATTCGTTTTCAAATCTTCCCCTACATTCATTAATCTACTTCCCTATATTCTATTTACATGTATCTTATTTTATATTCTAATTTCTTAAATCTACATCACTTTAAATCTCCTTTCTCCATTTTGTTATATATACGTATTCTGTAAAACTTTTAAATGTTATCTATGTAATAATGCATGGTACTTAATACTATAAGTTTTGAAATTTAAAAAGTTGCAAACTTTCTAATAATTAGCATTAATCTAGCATTCATCTCTTTCCATTTATTCTCTCTCTCATTGTTCTTTACTTTTGAAATTTGAATAAATATTGTCCCATCATGTCTAGTCAGCTAATTTAATTCTTTTATAACCTACTATATGTGATGAGACACACTAGGGAAATGAAATAAATGCTAGTCATATAATATAGTCACGTCATAGAAAAATCATTAGACCGTTAAAATATGATTTTTTTTTTAACATAAATATGCTATATAAAAAATAGTCATGCTGTGGAAAAATTACTAATCGTTAAAAATATAATTTTTAACGTATGTAGGCCGTATACGATATATGAACATACATATATGCGATATATAAAATGGTCATGAAATAAACTATTCATTAAAAATATATTTTGTTAGACAAAAGCATCCTATTACAATGTTAGTGAAATATAAAATCATAATTAAAAAAAAGTCGCCTCCTTCATAAAATAAATAAATAACATTTGAAATTATGTTCAATGGAAATTAGAGGTGTGTCATTCATGGCAAGAAGAAAAAAAAAACATAATGGTAAAAATTGCCGCATGCATTTCATTCATATCCTCCAATTCTTTTATGTTCTCTCTCTTCCTTTCATATACATATATGTCATGTTTTATACCTTTTATAAATACAAGATAAAAAAGTAAGATAAACAATTATTAAATTAAATAGTATTTAATATATATTATTATATATAGACCTGTATCTTAAATGGAAACCCTAATTCCAATTTCAAGCCGCCGCCCTCATTCTTCAATGGCCTATCTCCTCCGATTTTCATTCCTTAAAATAGTTCAATCCACTTTGTGAAATTCGAAATTTCCAAAGGTAAAAATGAAGAGCAAAGGGAGATGAACAACTTCAAAGGTGGTGATCGAAAAAGTGAATTGTGGGTGGCGCGACTTTCAAAGAAGAAAGGCCGGCTTTTTTGGGTTCAGTTCGACGGAAGGGAAACGAAGAAGATGACGCAGCGTTTTAATTCAAACATTATTAAGGGTGGATTAAAAGGTTATTATTTAATTTAATTAATTAATTAATCATCGAATAAAAAAAATTATCATAATTTTTGCATACGTTGTTAGAAATTGTAAAATCAGTCGCGTTGGAATCATGGTGAAAATATCTTCGCGATGGGACAGATTCTGAACCCTATGTAGAATTTTAGATCCGCTTCGAACAAGGTGAGATTTCTATTTTAAATTATTAATTACAATTTAATTATTTTTCTCGCTTTTAAAATCATTGTATGTAGGTTAATTATTTAGATCTGCGATGTTTGTGACATAGAATTTATTGATTGTTGCTTGTGGTATATTATGATGTTCATAAATCGCTAAATCTACGATGAAATTTCATTTTTTTTTTTGTTGAATCTCCAGTTGCTGATAAATACAGATCTAAAATAAAATCATATTTAAGATCTATGGATACATTTATAGTTTACATTAGAATCGTTCTTCTATTTTCTAGATTTACCTTCTGTCATTCAGATCTATGTCTTTCATTTTAAATCTATACGTACAGATTTGATTGAAATAAAATTTTGAACTTTTATTTTTAAATCCATTAATATTGATGTGATTTATTCATAAAAGTTTTATTGAATACATAAACTTGGCATTGAGAGTTAGAATAAAGATTTCGTCTTTATTTTGATTCATGAACATGGGATTATTTAAGATTAAAGATTTCATCTTTATTTTGGCACGTGAACATTGGAATTAACTTAACAATAAAAATCTCATTTTTATTTTTACATGAAATATGGTTCTTGTAAATGAATTAGAGTTGAAATAAGAGATTTCATTTTTATTTTTCAATTAGTTAAAATGTAAAAAGAACATATTTTGTTATCATTTTCTTTTCAACTAAAAAGAACATATTTTTAGCGTTAAAGTTGTTCAAATAAAAAGATTAGATTTAAAAGAAATATTCTTATTGTCAAATTAGAGATAATAAAAACAATAGATTTTAAAAGTTGCATTTTTATTGACATTTTAAATGCAATAAAAAGAGTAGATTTAAAGGATTACGTTTTTATGTAACATTGTTTCCAATAAAAAATATTGAAATAAAAAATCAGATTTTTATTGTCATTTGTTTACAATAAAAATAATTGGAATAGAAGATTAGGTTTCTATTATCATTTGTTTACAATAAAAAGAATTGAAATAGAAGACTATATTTTTATTGTCGATTTGTTACAGTAAAAAGTATAGTTATTAAAGTTTATATTTTTAATGTCAATTTGTTACAATAAAAAGATTAGAATATAAAGTTCACATTTTCGTTGTCATTTATTTTGCAATAAAAAGATTAGACGATAAACTTCATTTTTATTGTAAGTCGTTTTCATTAAAAAGATTAGACAATGAAAATTATAATTTTCATTGTATTTTTCTTTGATGTCAATTTGTTTAGTTAGATAATTTGTTAACAATAGAAAGTCATCACTTTTATTTATTTTGTAAATTTTGAATTGACGATATAAAATTGGTCATCTTTTATTGAATTAGAATTTACAATATAAACTTGTCATCTTTTATTGAATTAGGATTAACAATATTAAATTATTATTTATTAGAATAAAGATATATTATAAATGTCATTTATTTAAAAACATTAGGTTGATATAAAAATGTCATTCATTTAGAAAATGTAAATTAGAATAAAAAGAACATTTTATTAGAAAATGTACATTAGAATAAAAATAACATTTTTTTAGAAAATGTACATAAGAATAAAAAGAACATTTTGTTAGAAAATGTACATTTAGAATATTCTAATGTACATTTTCTAACAAAATTTTCTTTTTATTCTAATGTACATTTTCTAAATGAAAGATATTTCAATATCAACCTAATGTTTTTAAATAAATGATGTACATTTTCTAACAAAATGTTCTTTTTATTCTTATATACATTTTCTAAAAAAATGTTATTTTTATTCTAATGTACATTTTCTAACAAAATGTTCTTTTTATTCTAATGTACATTTTCTAAATGAATGATATTTCTATATCAACCTAATGTTTTTAAATAAATAATATTTATAACATATCTTTATTCTAATAAATGACAATTTAATACTGTCAATCCTAATTCAATAAAAGATGACAAGTTTATATTGTAAATTCTAATTCAATAAAAGGTGACAAATTTTATATCGTCGATTCAAATTTTACAAAATAAATAAAGTGATGACTTCCTATTAACAATTATCTAACTAAACAAATTGACATAAAAGAAAAATACAATGAAAATTATAATTTTAATTGTCTAATCTTTTTAATGAAAACGACTTACAACAAAAATGAAGTTTTATCGTCAAGTCTTTTTATTGCAAAACCAATGACAACGAAAATGTAAACTTTATATTCTAATCTTTTTATCGTAACAAATTGACATTAAAAATATAAACTTTAATAACTATACTTTTTATTGTAACAAATCGACAATAAAAATCTAATCTTCTATTTCAATTCTTTTTATTGTAAATAAATGACAATAAAAATCTAGTCTTCTATTCCAATTCTTTTTATTGTAAACAAATAACAATAAAAACCTAATCATCTATTCCAATACTTTTTATTGAAAACAATGTTACATAAAAATATAATCTTTTAAATCTACTCTTTTTATTGCATCTAAAAAATGTCAATCAAAATACAACTTTTAAAATCTATTCTTTTTATTGTCTTTAATTTGACAATAAGAATATTTCTTTTAAATCTAATCTTTTTATTTGAACAATTTTAACGCTAAAAATATGTTCTTTTTAGTTGAAAAGAAAATGACAACAAAATATGTTCTTTTTACATTTTAACTAACTGAAAAATAAAAATGAAATCTCTTATTTCAACTCTAATACATTTACAAGAACTATATTTCATGTAAAAATAAAAATGAGATTTTTATTGTTAATTTATTCGAATGTTCACGTGCCAAAATAAAGATGAAATCTTTAATCTAAAATAATCCCATGTTCATGAATCAAAATAAAGACGAAATCTTTATTCTAGCTCTCAATCTTAAGTTTATGTATTCAATAAAAGCTATACTTTTATGAATAAATCACATCAATATTAATAGATTTAAAAATAAAAGTTGAAATTTTTATTTCAATCAAATCTGTACGTATAGATCTAAAATGAAAGACATAGATCTGAATGACAGAAGGTATGCTATAACCGTATCCATAGATCTAAAATATGATTTTATTTTAGATCTGTATTTAACCGCAACTAGAGATTCAACAAAAAAAATGAAATTTCATCGTAGATTTAGCAATTTATGAACATCATAATATACCACAAGCAACAATCAATAAATCTAAATCACAAACATCGCAGATCTAAATCATTAACCTACATACAATGATTATAAAAACGAGAAAAATAATTAACTTATAATTAATTATTTAAAACAGAAATCTCACCTTATTCAAAACGGATCTAAAATTCTAAAGGGTTTAGAATCTGTTACATCGCGAAGATATTTCCACCAATCACCATGATTCCAACGCGATTGATTTTGCAATTTTCTAACAACGTATGCAAAAGTTATGATAATTTTTTTCATTCAATGATTAAATAATTAATTAAATTAAATAATAACTTTTAATCCACCCTTAATAATGTTTGAATTAAAACGTTGCGTCATCTTCTTCATTTCCCTTCCGTCGAACTGAACCCAAAAAGTCGGCCTCCTTCTTTGAGAGTCGCGCCACCCACAAGTCACTTTTTCGATCACCACCTTTGAAGTTGTTCATCTCCCTTTGCTCTTCATTTTTGCCTTTGGAAATTTCGAATTTCATAGAATGGATTGAACTATTTTAAGGAATGAAAATCGGAGGAGATAGGCGATTAAAGAATGAGGGCGGCGGCTTGAAATTGGAATTAGGGTTTCCATTCAAGATACAAGTCTATATATAATAAAATATATTAAATACTATTTAATTTAATAATTGTTTATCTTATTTTTTTTATCTTGTATTTATAAAAGGTATAAAACATGGCATAGATGTATATGAAAGGAAGAGAGAGAACATAAAAGAATTGGAGAATATGAATGAAACGCATGCGGCAATTTTTATCATGATGTTTTTTTTTTCTTGTCATGAACGACACACCTCTAATTTCCATTGAATATAATTTCAAATTTTATTTATTTATTTTATGAAGGAGGCGACTTTCTCTTTTTTTATTTTATTATGATTTTATATTTCACTAATATAATAGTAGCGATGCTTTTGTCCAACAAAATATATTTTTAACTAACTAATGAATAGTCTATTTCATGGCCATTTTATATATCGCATATATGTATGTTCATATATCGTATATGTATATTTTCAAACAGCGCCTATATAGTTTATACAACGCGTATATATATTTTCTATATGGCTTACATACGTTAAAAATCGTATTTTTAACGAACTACTAATTTTTCCTTAGCATGACTATTTTTTTTATATAGCATATTTACGTTAAAAAAAATCATATTTTAACGGTCTAATGATTTTTCTATAAGACGTCTATATTATGTGACTCATATATATGTCAAGGATAATATTTTCAAACAACTAGCATTTATTTCATTTCCCTAGTGTGTCTCATCACACATAGTAAATTACAAAAGAATTAAATTAGCTGACTAGGCATGATGGGACAATATTTTCTCAAATTTCAAAAGTAAAGAACAATGAGAGAGAATAAATGAAAAAAGATGAATGCTAGACTAATTCTAATTATTAGAAAGTTTGCAACTTTTCAAATTTTAAAACATATAGTATTAAGTACCATGCGTTATTACATAGATAACATTTAAAAGTTTTACGAAATACATATATATAACAAAATGGAGAAAGGAGATTTAAAGTGATGTAGATTTAAGAAATGAGAATATAAAATAAGATACATGTAAATAGATTGTAGGGAAGTAAATTAATGAATGTAGGGGAGGCATTGAAAATGAATGCAGCCATTATTAACATTTAAAATTTATTAATTAATGCTCGTTACACTTTGGATAGACCAGAAAAGTATTACAGATGACATTTTTTTATATCAACCTATCAACATATATAAATAACACCATAATTATATTTAAAAACTTTTTTTAACTTTAATAATTTAAAATTTTTAAATTCTGACGCATTTTCTGTTAAAATTTATTTAAAAAAAAAATTAACGCTTGTTTTTCTGGTCTGGATGGTTTAAATGATTCCTAATCTAATCCAAAGGTCCTAATTCACCTAATACACCTATAAATAAACATTTAAATCTAACCCTAATCTCATTGTTTTCATCCATGGCGCCTCCATGCTGCTCTAATCTAGACTAGCCTTACTTCTCCACCAAAATAAATCGGAATAGAGTTATTCCAATTAGAAGATCAAATCTACTAATGTATATGCCTAATTCTCTTTTCTAAGAATCCTATCGTTGTGAGTTTATGTCACTTTCACATATAATTAAGTTAAAAAGTAATTGTGATAGGATTGTAAATTGGATCAAATGTATATGTCTGTAAATAAGATGAATGATATCAAGTTTTGTAATTTGTTATCCTTTAGATTCATACCCAATTGCTAATATCATATGCCTATCTGTTCTATTTTGTCATTATTCATTTCACGTGCATGTTTATATGTTATGTTTATACCAATTTTGATGTTTTGATTATCTCCCCTTCTTCTTTTTTTCCTTTTGATATTAGGCTAACTATGAGCCTAAGCATATTGCGTTGAAATTTACGTACGATTAACGTTGGAATGATTGGAAAAGGTTGGGAAATATGTAATAAAATGAGATTATTGGCATAAATTGTTGAATATGGAAATTGGTTTGGGCATAATTGAGTATAACTTGTATACATGAGATTTGGCATAAATAGGTTTGGGCATAATTGAGTATAACTTGTATACATGAGATTTGACATAAATTGGTTTGGGCATAATTGAGTATAGCTTGTATACATGAGATTTGGCATAAATTGTTAATAACTATGAAAATTGGTTTAGGCATAAGTTGGCATAACTTGTACACATGACATTATAGGCATGATTTGGATTTAAAATATAAACATAATTTAGATTGGAAATTATGGGTAATTGGAATATACTATAATCTAAGATATGAAATTGGGACTTGAATCAAAAAAGTGATAATGAACGCCTAAGACACGAGGTTAGATTCGGATTGCCGTATAAGCCTACCCGGAACAGCTCGGCATATCCAGCAACCGCAATTTAGTAATCTAATGTAAGAGGTCAAAGACAGAAACTAGATGCGTAATAATGCAAAAAACACGACGTTAGATTCAAATTGTGGTATAAGCCTGTCCGTAACCGCCCGGCATATCCAGCAACCGAAAACGGTAATCTAATGTGGGAGGTCTTGCAAGATTACGGTTATAATAAATTAATGAACACTTAACCAAGATGACACATGTCATAAGACATGAGAATAATAAAGGGTTAAGTGGGTAACATGGGTAGCAGGTGAAACATAATAAAAGCACTTAACCAAGATGAGACATGTGATAAGACATGGGGATAAAAAAGGGTTAAGTGGGAATTCCAAGTGGGGATCAAGCTTAGTGAGGAAGCTTGTGTCAAGTGTGTGGACCCTTTTCAACCAGTAATCCGTTTTAGTTTCTATATGAGCTCGAACTAGTAGGGACACACTTACTAAGGTTGATTGTAAGAGGTCAATAAAGAGTTAGTGATGGCAGTGCAAGTCCAACAGAGTCATGTGCGTGCATGGTTCCGGCCTGGTAGGTAAGACGTTGTTGCATTGTGTAGGTATAAGCTGTGCATTTCAGTAGTATCGGGGTTGCCACATTAGGGAGTGATACACCCTATTGTGGGACCAACACAGGTATCTACGAGGCTAGGAAGTCGATCAAATGGGAAGGGTAGTGTGTACAACTAGTGGGGATAGGGGCAATTTGGTACCTATGATAGTAACTAGAAGTACACGAAACTAACATCATTATATTTGTTTAAGAGGGATCATCTTTTAGTATGTAACTAGTATGTAGGTACGGTGTAGAGCATATCCTATAGTGGTTAGGAGCACAGTCGATGTTCTTTCTTGCTTACCTTGTTTACCTTGTCATATCTTCTTATGTTACAGTCATCTCTTATATTCAATTTATGTTCTTATTATGTTACTTTACAGATTATATTGTTAAAGTCACTGGACTCGCCAGACTTTATGTCTGACCCTTTATATTTCGCCTCTTTTCTTTCTCCCTCCCCCCGGTCCTTAGGTGGGATTAATGGAGCTTGATTCGGATTTCTTTCTTCTTGAAGTGCTTGGAAATGTTGAAAGTAATGCTCAGCTTTATCTCTTTTGCATTATGGCTATTTGGAGTAGGATTATGGTTTTACTTTTATGTACTCTGATAATAATTTTGTTCAAGATGGATATTTGTGTACTTGGCTTTAGTATATGGTTTGATGTTGTAAACAGACATGTTTTTCTTTTCCGCTGCAATGAATACATTTTGAATTTTCTTAAGTACTACCTTATATATTTGTCTTGTGATATTCTATTCTATACTCTTATAATACTCCGTGAAAGTTAATGCATTCCCTTAGTAAGTGACATTAATGGACGTGGGGTGTAACATCACCTATCAATTATATCTTAAGTCCAAGTTAATAAAAAGGCAGTGGGCCAAAAACAAGAAAAATCATAGCTAAATCTCTCTCAAACTATATAGCCCAATAATTCAGTTAGCGTTGCAAATTAAAAATAATAACTGAAGAATAAAGCTCACATTTAAACTAATTGAAATGAAAATTGCATATGCTATATTCCGTCTAACATGACTTCCCCATGAAATCACAAAATGATACTAGAGCAACATATATAACAGATATCACTTATTGTTGACCAAAGTAATGTGCTAAAAAAACAGTAGTAATTGCTCAAAAGTAGTAGTTTTTAAACATGTCTATTGTAGACACATTCATGTTATAAAAGGAGAACCATTGTTCATCATCTAACATCAACCTTCAATTTTATCCTCGCTTTATGCTAATCAGTATAAAAAAAACTGACACTTTGTACTATTATTCTCGCTCTAATCATCTCACTAACTTCCATTTTATCCCTTTCCAATGTTGGAAAAATAGTAGTTTACTGGGCACAAAATAGTTATGTAGATAGATTAGTTGAAACATGCGCTACAGAAAACTATGCATTCGTAAACACTGCATTTCCATGTGTTTTCGGCAATGGCAAGCTCCACAGCTAAACCTAGTAGGCCATTGTGATTTCATACAACTAAATTTTGCTTTTATTTTTGCTAAAAAGGAACAAAATCCTTATTCTTTTACACCTTTTCATACAACTAAATTTTCCTAGTATATTATTACAAATCAGTTGTCCGACTAAACTCAGTTTTGGCTAGTTTCAGTTAAGCGTCAACAAGTAATAATTTAAACTTTCGAGTACTGGTTATTTTTTTATAAATATAGCAACCAGATTAAGCAACAATGCATATGTTGGAACTTTGATGTGAACAGATATACTTCTTTAGCTTATTTTACATGAAACAACAATGGTATAAACAAATGCAAAATACAAAAACATATCATCAAATAGCCAATTGATAATTCAATTTAAAGGTACCTGATGAACAATAGTTCGATCTTGGACACCATCACTAGCCATCATGAACTGATGAACCTACGAAAGTTAATATGATAGTATTCATTGATATAAACTAATCAAAAAAGATGACAATTATCAAGGCATAAACACGTGGAAAAAACATACGGGTTGTAGCTGCATTATCCAAACTTACCGATGCTAGACCTTTAACAAGCGGAGACAAGTCCGTCTGAAAGAAGAAAAAAATATAATAATTAAGTGACAAGCACAGAGATCTGCAGTTCTAGCAGGTACATGAAATAAAAGGAATATACCTACCTGAATATAATCTGTATTAAAATGCATGTGCCTTCAGTGATATAAATGCAATCATTTTTAAAACAAACAATTTGAATTGCATAGTACCTGACAATAGGTTTAGATTCCTTTCACTACCATAATCCAAATGCCTGCAAATTCACCTACACCACTGTCTTTTACCATTACCGACCTCAATGCAAATAAACAGGTCTGAGTAATGTATTGTCTGTGGTTACAGACTATTGTAATGTTTGAACTGTTATGAATTTGCATCCTTATATGAAATATATCATTGCTATTTCAAGAATAAAAACATCCTACTAATTGTAACCATGCATACTAGGTATGCTATAAGTTGTATGTTGTAATGCTACAATAAATTAGATTTGACTGTGGAAACTTGAGGATATGGTCTGACAAGTTGTATGTCGTGTGCTAAGTCAGTTAGATTTTCCTCTAAGCATTAAGATATGGTCTGATAAAAAAAAATTGTATCTAAGCCTTAAGATATAGTCTTCCATTTCCTCATTCAATCAGGTATAAGTTAAGGCTTTCTCTAGGTAGGATCAATGAAGGGTCGTGGACAATCATTTCACCTAAGAATAAATATTTAAACACACAGCAGAGTACGCAGTGACCTAGCCAAATATCAAATACAATAATTGAAGGTTTCAAAACATACCATGTGGCTTGAAGTTGAAAAAGGAGGCAAGAATCGACCATTGGGTAGACGAGTGTTTGGATTCTTAAGCTCATCAAAAAATGGATGAGTTAATGCATCCAACTGCATGTTAGAACCAAAATTTAAATTGATAGCAAAATAAATAAATACCGGAAAAAAAAAATCAACTTCTAGCTCAACTATACTTACTGCTAAAAAGCCATTTCAATCCATTTTTCTCGTAAAAGTAACTAGAAAAGTCAAAAAATGAATGGTGGCGGTGGTTCAGTAAAAACTCGGATAGATTTCTTGAAGTCGATCCAAGGTCATCCTGTTGTTCTTAAGCTTAATTCCAGTGTTCATTACAGGTTTTTGAAAATCCGAATAAGAACCAGACTACTAGCTGTTGTATCGATGTGCATTGTTGCTTTCCAACAAATAGCAACAGAGCAACCCCTGACTGGATTTCACTTTAGCTAATTTTACACCCTTTTTGGCATTCGTGCTTGTTCTGGTAGATACATGAACATTGCAATGGAACAAACTGAAGAGTATTTAAATGGTCAACTAAAAAAACAATAAGGCAATGCATTCATCTGAGCAAATAATGTTCTCTACATCAGTAGTATAAAGAGGACGGTTGAAGAGGGAACAACATAATCAGTTGAATGTTAGCTATAAATTTTACATGCAACTTACCAGACCATCGTTGGGCTATACCACTGATAGCATTGACCACTTTAGTTGAATTTGTTTTTACAACAAAAAAAAATACTATACTTAATGACCTTCGCAAGCTGGGGGAATACTTAATAGCATATGAGCAGTTTAACTCAAGGACACAAATATAAATTCACTGGAAGTTACAAATTAATATCATTAAAAAAATTGTCAAAATACAAAATAAAAACAATAGCGTTCACATGAACAAATGGAAGGGCCTTATCTGGTGAAAGCAAGTACTATATCTAGAGTATTGAGGTTAAATGCAAATACCAAAACTCAAAGCTTCTACTTCAATCAACAGTCAACTTGAGATGTTTAATAACATAACCATCAACGTATCATTGCTTCTACCTCAACTGTAACTTAATACCAAAAACCAGCTTTATATTCTTTAACATTACTGGATAACTCCATATTGGGAAAAAAATGGAAATTTAAAATTTAGACAAAACAAGGTTGAGTCAAATGCTAAAACCGAAAGGTTACAAAACTTAAAAACTGGTAATTGTTTCTTATCCTGGTTTGTATATTTATGTAAGTTCAATTCTTTTTTCTTCAAATAAGTCAGTATATAACTTCTTACAGTTTGTTAAGAATATGTCTAAGTACCTTATTCTCATTTTAAAGATAACGACATATAGTAAATAATGAAGGATCTTAGCTACTCACACGATCATATCTTCTATGTTTTAACCTTTTGATGTTTCTGCTGCATTTTACCAATTCAATAGCGTTTTTGGTCTATTATTATTTGACGACCAAAAAATGTATTAATACATTCTATTGTGATTTTATTAAACCGAGAAATTTGTCACAAATGTATTAATATTTTTTTTAGTGAACATTTTAATTGAATTTGTCATAAATGTGCATATAACGAACTATTTTTAAAAGACTATCTTCAAATTGGGAATACATAAGTGGAGTATTCAAACAAAATAACTTGTAATCGAAACTTGAAGTTAAATCGATCTGCTATTTAAATGAAATACTATAGATAAAGAGTATTCAAATAGAAACCATATAGGATTAAAATTAATTTCCAAATGCATTATCCAAACCAGAAAATTTAAAACTCATATAAGCCTTGAAAGATGAATATTGAGATAAGAGAAAGTGCCTTTGTATACTGCATACCGACTAACTACATTTGACTTTGATAAGAGAATTATTTAGTTATTACTATCTTACCTGTTTTATATCTGTGATTGTTTCTATTATTTGTTATCTGATGCACTGTGAGATACCTGACAGGATTAATTATTGTGTTCATGTTTTTCTCTTCTCTTCTATTTTCTTATTTTTATTCTCTTCTCTTCCTTTCTATTAACTCTTTCTCTTGACAAACGCTTTTACATTGATCAAATGCTTGTACAACGTGAAGTTTTGGTTTTGAGCACCGGTGGCATAGGCGGGTCGTCACAAATATATGTACTCGTTTTTTTATATAATCCAGGTTTTTCAAAAATTAAGTTTTTGAAAATTTAAAAATGGTGCTAAGTTTATTTTAAGTGTGTTATTTTAGAGTTAAGTATTCATGTTTACCTATATCTTGTGCACTCGATGGGCTGAATTTGGCAAGAAATGATCAAAGTAATTAGGCTTTATTGTTTTTACAAATTTTGTATACTTTATTTTCGTATTGTCTTTGTAGAGTATGTTGGGATGGAAGTCGATCATGTATGTCCGTCCATATTATATCAACAACGCCAACATTGCACATCTAGTGAAGATAAAATGAGGCTATATTACAGTATAGCATGTTGTTTATTTTATCAGAGTAGAATATATATAATATTGTATTTGTATTTACTATTAAATAAAGTGAAGAAGCAGACTTTACAATCCAGCACTGAAAATCATTTAAGAAAGTGACTTCATAGAATCCTAGAGTATTAGAATAAATGGAGCGAGCATGATTTGCAACCGTAGCGAAGTTGGGCTATTTGAAGTTGGATCCCCATCTCATATCTACTTCGGTAGATAGATGGAGACCACAGACCTCAGTGTTTCATTTAGAGATGACCATTAACCTTTTTGATGTTGCAGTTTTTTTAGGATAGCATATATATGATAATCTTTTAGTCGACGACGAGAGCCACAACTATATATAAGTACGTATGGATTTAATGGGTGTTACTCCTCCTAAGCAAATAAGGGGTAATAACATGGTAGATGTTAGGCAATATAGATAGGTTTTTGCTCATGATCTCCCATTAAACGCCACATATCTTCAGATAGAGAAAAGTGTAAGAGCCATAATTCTACACATCATTACATCGTGTTTGATGTTCGATCACTCAAAATTCATGTGGATTTTAAGTGCTTCCTTATATAACAGATTTAGATAAATGTAGGGAATACTCATAAAGTAGCACTGTTCTATGTTATACGTACATTGAAATTATCCAATCTAGTTTGTATGTTAACAAAACTTATCAGTGGTTGTTTATCAATTGTCTAGATATGTTGTTACCGTAAATAGTACATTACTTATGTTGTAAATCAACATTATGAAAATACATGCTAAAATACCTTTTCATTTCTTAACTTTGGTCATCACATACATTTCTATTAGACGGACAGAAGTGAGGATGGTTAACGTCGATAACAATAACGATACAGTTTTTGACCAACTTTATAATCTATAATTTATATATTATACTACTAAAAAAATTCAACTAGATAATATTTGATTTGAATATTATAGAAAATTACAATAATCACTGTTACAAATTCTTATATGTATATTTTTAATTTGTTATATTTATATATAAACAAGTGAATGTTGTTTGAGCATTTTGTTTGTATGTAAATTTGTTCTAAATTTCTTTAACCAATGTACATGCATATTTATACAAGTAAATAATGTTTTAATACTTTTGTTTAAATTAAAATATTGTTTCTAACTCACATAGGTATAAAGTTAACCTAAGTATAATTGAGATTTTCTTATGGTAAATTGCAAATAAGCTCTTGTAAAAATAGAAATACTAAAGTAAATTTAGATTTACTTCACGTGGACAAAATTTAGATTTTCACTTCAAGAAAAGATAAGAATTTACATAATAAGATTTGAGTTACTTCACAAATAGTATATAGAGAATATAACATTAAATTGCCTATATGACATAAAGATCTCAAATATAAATGAATATATTGGTTTGTGCAAGATTTGATATTTTAACTCTATTTAGTATTTACGAAATTAATAAATGTGTTTGTCTAGAAGCTAAGCTGTCATTTGTGGAGCATAATAAAACATGGTGTGAGTGTAAGTTCATATAACTATGGTTATTTACACATTTGGATTCTTCCAAACAATCCAAGCATCTTTTTATCTACCTATTTTGCTTGGGATCCGTTTTCAATTAAATTATGCAACGGATACTCAGTTAGGTTGGAACAAACGAGATAAAGCGACGAGGAGAGAACTAGGTTTAGGAACAAACGGCGTAGAACGAATTTGGTATTTTTTTTTTTTTTTTTGATGTTGGTTAAAAATATATACCCAATCCGAAAACCCACAAGTTTGGGATAAAAATAAAATATTGGAAACAAACCCGATAACATAAAACAACACAGCAACGCTTCAAACCCCAAAACGAAACCCTAACATAGCTTCAAAGCCATGGCAGCTCACTACTCTCTTTGATTATTAGAGAATACAAAGAAATCTATCTTCTCACGAGGGTTTACTGACCTCCAAATCACTTTCAAACTAAGTTAGGGTTCCGTTTTGGGTTTTGAAGCATTGCTAAGCTATTTTATGTTGTAGCTATCGGATTTTTCCCGATATTTTCTTTTTGTCCCAAATTTGTGAGATTTCGAGTTGAACCTATATTATTTTAAGAACTTCCAAAAAAATAAAATAAAATAAACTATTTCTCTACCGTTTGTTCCTAAATCTAATTCACTCCCTACCATTTCATCTCGTTTGTTTGTTTCAAACAAACTAAGTCTCCGCCGCATAATTTAATTAAACGTTAATCCCAAGCTAAAAAGGTAAATAAAAAATTGCTTAGATCGTTCGAAAGAATCCTAACATCACTAGACCAAGTCAAATTAGCAACCTTATTAATATTTATACACAAAACGAACAACTAAAATTAAAATATTAGAAAATGGTTGAACTTAACGTATGCACATAATAAACTCTTATCATGTCTTTCTAGGTTTCAAACCCACGTTGCCAAGATGCTAAATCCTTAACCGCTGAGCTAATGCTACTGTTGATGTTACTTGTTATGTTTATGGCCGTTAAAACTTGTTGATATTGTTGTAACTGCTTTGTAAACTTTTTCATTGTTTGATGGTAGAAGCGAATTATATGGTGCAAGGTCAAAATTTAATGGTAGAATAAAAATAATGTGTTTTGCTTATGAATTGTGTACTAGTATGTAAGTGTAATTTACTGGAATTTGTATGGTTATAAACACGAACATGTACATTAATTTGCAATTCTATGCATGCTTTATGTGCAAATGATCTGGGTGATTATTCAAAAATGATCTTCGGATGATATTTCAAAAGCCGCCCCAGACAACTTATCAAAAGTACATGTAAAAAACAAGCCTATTTCTATAATTAGTTTATAAAAAGGCCTAAATATGTTATAAACTTATCAAATTAAACTAATATGGTTCATTTTTTACAAAAAATTTCTTATACCCATTTAAAGAGTTTTGAGTTTCTGTTTTACCATTTAATTAATAAAAGGGAATCAAAAACTCGACATAAAAGTGTCTTTTGACAAAAAAACCATCTAACTTTTTTCTACACTCGAACTGCTACTTCCAAAGCAAAAGGACGAAATAGTGTAGATATTATTTATTCCAATTTCCAATAAATTGACATCGCTACGGAATATAAGGATGTTCAATTTCCTCCAAATTGAATAGAAGCAATTTATGAAAAAACAATCATTCAATTAAACTCTACAGTACTCGTATTACAAATACGACAATTATCGACACAACACCCCCGGGGCAAGGTACCTAAACTCTACTACAATGATAACAAATGATCAATTAACTTAGGGGTTGAGCCGAATAATTTCAAGCACATCAAATAATAAGAACGATGCAAAATCACAATAACATAAGCATAAGTTTAACCCTCAAAAGCAAGCAAATCAAGAAAATAGAGCCAACCAACCAGTTATGACAGCCTTCATATTACAAATACCAACGCTGAACTCAGTGAATAAGTTACCACAATCTCACTACGATGATTGCACACAAGGAATAATTTAATAAGTTGAGCTTATATAATATAGAGCACCTTCACCTTCAAATAGTAACAACAAACTGACATTAACACATGCAAAAATAAAAACGGAAATACTACTTCAACCCAAAATTACTACGTCAAATCAACCGAAAGTGAAACCTGCGGTTGGATTATGCATCCCCTGAATTGCGGAATTCCAATCCTACGCACCATGTTCTTCCCGTATATAAATCGGTTGATTTTCACCAGTTGAAGTAGCAGAGTCCAAATAAAAAATAAAAAAAATACCTACCCAGTGTCCATGCGCAATAGATATAACCAACGGACGGAAAGGTACGCAATCACCTTTGCTTCACACTTCACTGGACCAAGGCAGATTAGGAGCATGGCCGGTTAATGTTATACACAAAACGAGCATGGCCTGTTAATGTTATACAAAACGAACAGCTAAAACTAAAAGAGTAGATCAAAATAGATTTAAACATTGAGGAGAAAGACGACTCAGCCCCTTAGATGTTCAATGATGCGATCATTTCCGCAAATCATTACAGGTCTGTAAATATTACTCATCACAGTCGCCGATATTATCAATTTATAAGACATCCATTTAAAGTATAATCTGTATGTAACTCCCAATTTTTCCTCCAAAAAACAACCATGGAAGAATTAAAAAATAATAAGATTTACAACAAGCTGATGTGGCTTCAAGGGAACGAGTTCACAGGGAATCGAATTTCCGCAATGACCAGATAACGAAGCAAATTAGTCTCAGGCGATAAAAATGAAATTTGAACAAATAGCGAAACCATGTTATACTATCGCGATAAGAGAAGAAAATAATGTAGAAAAACTGAAAAGCAGAATGAAAATAACCAGCATACAGAGCGCTGCTACCCAGGCCTGGATTTTTACTTCCATGCAAAACGCTAAATCGGAAAATAGTTGGTGATCGGGATTGGATTGGAAGAAGAGCGGCTGTATGAATGAATGGCTGGAGACTACGAATCAATTTATAAGGAGGGGTTAGGGTTCGGATGCAACGATGGAAAAGAATTCAACGGCTGCAATTAACGTAGAATGAGTTGATGTACCAAATTAAACTTGGCCTGAAAATGATGCAAAAAGTATCAGACCCGACCCGCGTAAGCGCGGAGAGTAATTTGTGGGCCCTGATAACCTTGCCTGCTTCCCATCGGATCCGATGATCGACGGATGATCAAATAGATTTGTTTAATCAGTTGTAAAAGAATAATTTGTTTAATCAAGTGTAGAGAAGAGAGTGGGTCAGTTTTCCATTTTTCGTATGACTTTGTTTAATCAGTTGTAAAAGAATAATTGTTTATGTAAGCATGCACCGCAGCTCAGTTTAAATTTCCCGCTCAGGGTGTCGACTCCCCCCCCCCCCCCCCCCCCGCCAAAACCAAGGGGGAGTCGACATAGGTGTCGACCCCCTATAGGGAGTTGACCCCTTTGAGATCCAGCTCCTGTAACGAATTTTTATAAACCTGAGCTGATGTGGCCTTCTCTATTTGGCCTTGTTAGACCAAAAATTGGGCCTAACACCCAAATGCAGATCACAGATCACAGAATGCAGAAAAGAGTAAATAAAGAGGAGACACACAAGGTTTTTATAGTGGTTCGGCTGTAGATGTAGCCTACGTCCACTTTATAATCTTAGTGTTATACTGACAGATTACAAGAATCAGTTATATGTAGACACACAATCCTTGTGTTAATTGTATTGAAGAAAGAAGAATTTGAGTGTATGGAGGTGCAAAGTCCCTGCACTTTAGTAATGGTGGAAGCAGTGAAGAAGAATGGCCAAAGGATCCTTGAAAATGCCTTCAAATGGTGTATTTATAGCTGTTTCCTGAAGGCGATTCGTGGGACACATGGCACGCATCCCAAAAATCTCGAAATGTGGTGGAAAACGTCCAGACATCATCTTCAAATCGTCATATGACATGTGTAATCAGATCCATGCAAGTTGGAGTGAAAATAGCCTTGAGAATAGGTCAGAACAAGCTGCGCAAGAGCAGGTGCGGGGATCGGATCGTGGTGGGGTATGTGGCACACGATACGGGATAATAGGAGCAAGATGTGGCATGAGAATAGGTCAAAACAGGGAGCGTATCTGCAGGCTCGGTGGTTGGATCGTGGTGATAGGATCGGATCGCGGATCAAGGGTGCGCACCACGAACGGGACGTGGTTGGAGGTAGCGAGCAGGGTGATGACGGGTTCGGATCGTGTTGCATGAGGGGAGCGATCCGAATCAAGGGCAAGCTGATGGGGGCGATCCGAATTGGTGCTCACGAACCAGAGGGGGCGATCCGAGCCTATGATGCTTCGTCAGGAAATTGCCAGATTGTACCTGTTCACGGAAACGGGCATAACTTTCAAACCGTAAGTCCGATTGAGCCAAACCGAAGCTCAAACTGAAGCTAACTCAGAGATCTACAAATGTTACAGAGCATAGCTCCGTAATCACTGTTTTCGGGCCCAAAAGAGGTCGTCTGATAGGAGTTTCGGGCCTGTTTATGTTGAGGATGTGATTTTGACCAAATCTCTCAATGTCTTCTGACGTTGTTTCCATCGCTTGAGCATGTTATCATTCAGGAATTCCATGTGTGACAGCTTTTGCCAAAAAATGTGTCAACACGTTTGCCTCCCAGAACATATCTTGCTGGTTGAAGGAAGATGTGTTCTGGATAATCTGAAAAATCCAAATTCAGAAAGCGACGATCACGCCGGATCGTATTAAGGCCAGAAAACCGACGATCGCACGGGATCGTATTAAGGCCAGAGAAATCCAAGAAGACCAGGAGTTTGTACCTGCAAGAAGATAAAACAAATAATGCAAGAATATTTCCTAGATGGCCTTACCGGAGTAAACCATCCGGGGAGATGTTAGAGGGGTTCCAAGACGGCCTTACCGGAGTAAGACGACCAAGGAAAAGCAAGAAGGTTCCAAGACGGCCTTACCGGAGTAAGACGGACAAGGAAGTACCATGAAAGTTCCAAGACGGCCTTACTGGAGTAAGACGACCAAGGAAAAGCACATGAAGCTTCCCAGATGGCCTTACCGGAGTAAGACGACCAAGGAAATGCCATGAAAGTTCCAAGACGGCCTTACCGGAGTAAGACGACCAAGGAAATGCACATGAATGCTCCAAGACGGCCTTACCGGAGTAAGACGACCAAGGAAAAGCACATGAAGATTTGTTTATACTGGACGGATCCAGTTGGGAGCCGGAGCTCATGTTCATACTGGACGGATCCAGTTGGGAGCCGGAGCTCAAGGCTTATTGCTAATTCATGAAAACGCAGCGGTCGTTTGCCGGACACGACTGGAGACCACAAGTAGGTTCCGTGCGTGTGCGCTAATGTGACGGCTCTTATTACATGCAGGGAAAACAAAGGAGGGCGAGAAGTCGCCAAAAAACATAAAAACATGAACTGTGAACCGGAGTTCAGCAAACTGAAGAGATCCGCCGAGTGGGATCAGCGAATGATAATCCTGCGATTGCTCGATCCAGGATCGTTCCCTCTCTGTGGAATAGGTGGTGGCAATGCAGGTGTAGGCGTTGTTGGTCGAGTGACATATTCGGGTAGCTCTCCTCGTCTGACCCGATCCTCAATAAGATCTCGCAAATGTCTGCAGTCATCAGTGTTGTGACCGTCTATGTCATGAAATATGCAATGTCTGCCAGAATTGCGTTGTGCTAGCGTCGGCTCCCTCTTGGGAGGCCTTGGATAGGAGGCGGCGCCTCCTGTATCCAAGTAGATGTTGCTCAGAGTGTCATTCGGTTCAGTGTATTTGTCGTATCTGGACCCTCTCCGGGGTGGAGCATTACGATCATTTATAGCAGGGGTCTTTCCTTTACCCTTGTCATTGCCTTTTCCAGGATTGGGCGGTTCTCCATCTCCGAGCATGTTGACTTCGAGGGTTTTCTTCTCGGAAGTTGCATCTTCTTCCCGCAGAAATCTATCTGCTTCAAGGTAGAATTCGCCGAGATTTCGCGGTGGATCTCGGTACAAAGATTTTTTGAACTCCGAGTTATCTAGAACGCCGGATACTGCTGCCATCGGTACCATCGATGGTTCAGGACGATCAACTGATGCTGCTGCAACGTTGAATCTTTCCAGGAATGAACGCAGAGTTTCTCTGGGCCTCTGCTTGATTGTGGTGAGTGACATGACGTTCTTGGGTCGTGCGATGTGGACACGAAATTGTTCAATGAAGCGTGCGACCAACATGTTCCAATTGCTGATCGATTCTGTTTCCAGCTGCCGAATCCACATGGCGGCTATGTCAGTCAGAAAGAGGGGAAAACATTTAGCCATGACGTTTTCTGATGCCGATTGAACTTCCATATGCCGTTTGTAACGCATCAAATGCACAGTAGGATCTGTCCTGCCGTTGTAGGGTTCCAGTTGTGGAAGTTTGAAATCAGGGGGATTGCGTGAATTCCTGATTTCCTGAGTGAACGGATTGTGATTGACGTCGTCCACGTCGTTCTGATAGGTGCGGCCTCTCGAGAGGCGTTGATTGAGATCAGCGAGTCGATTGCCCTCAAAAAGCTGTTGTAAACTACCAAAATCAGAGCTGGTGCCCCCAGCGTTGAATGCGGGAGAAGATGGTAGTTGGTGAGCTGTCGCCTGGGGATCGCGGCTCGCGGATCGTGGATCGAGGGGAGCGACCCGACCCGGTTCGAGGGGGATGGTTCGCGAGGTAGGTTCGTGAAGTCCAGCTCATGAGGCCGGATCATGGAGTAGGGGGCGATCCGACTGGGTCCAGGAGGTTGATCACGAACTGGTTGTTGTTGAGCAGGCGGGAGCGAGTTATTGGGATCGGTTCGTGAGCCTAGTAGTGTTCCACGATCCGGGTCGTGGTGCAGAGGTGTATCACGAGACGAGTTCTGCTGCTGAATGGGGGGGTTGCCCCCGAGTCCATCTATGACGCGAGTCGTGGTGAGCCCGATCTGAGGGTTTCGTAAAGAGGGCGATCCGACCCGATTCTGGTCAATTGCTGGAGCAACTTCTGCATTGTTTCCAGCGAGCTGAACGTTGCCCGGCCTTCCATCCATCCGAGCGAAGAATTGGTTGATCATTTCCTGTTGTTTCTGGAGGAGATCGTCCTGCCTTGCCATCTGGGTCCTTAATTCAGCGAGAACTCCATCCATCTCGTCTCTAGTCAGGTATGCTGATGGGTCCTCATGAGAGGAAGCTTCATGGCTTGCCTCGTCCCTTATGCCTTCAGCATCATCGGCATGAGAAGAAGTTCCAGTCTTCTTCCTTTTGTTCGCCATTGAGTTTCCTTTCAAGCTAGAAGTTGAAGTTTTTGTGTGCCCCCCTACCTGGCGCGCCAAAATGTTAGACCAAAAATTGGGCCTAACACCCAAATGCAGATCACAGATCACAGAATGCAGAAAAGAGTAAATAAAGAGGAGACACACAAGGTTTTTATAGTGGTTCGGCTGTAGATGTAGCCTACGTCCACTTTATAATCTTAGTGTTATACTGACAGATTACAAGAATCAGTTATATGTAGACACACAATCCGTGTGTTAATTGTATTGAAGAGAGAAGAATTTGAGTGTATGGAGGTGCAAAGTCCCTGCACTTTAGTAATGGTGGAAGCAGTGAAGAAGAATGGCCAAAAGATCCTTGAAAATGCCTTCAAATGGTGTATTTATAGCTGTTTCCTGAAGGCGGTTCGTGGGACACATGGCACGCATCCCAAAAATCTCGAAATGTGGTGGAAAACGTCCAGACATCATCTTCAAATCGTCATATGACATGTGTAATCAGATCCATGCAAGTTGGAGTGAAAATAGCCTTGAGAATAGGTCAGAACAAGCTGCGCAAGAGCAGGTGCGGGGATCGGATCGTGGTGGGGTATGTGGCACACGATCCGGGATAATAGGAGCAAGATGTGGCATGAGAATAGGTCAAAACAGGGAGCGTATCTGCAGGCTCGGTGGTTGGATCGTGGTGATAGGATCGGATCGCGGATCAAGGGTGCGCACCACGAACGGGACGTGGTTGGAGGTAGCGAGCAGAGTGATGACGGGTTCGGATCGTGTTGCATGAGGGGAGCGATCTGAATCAAGGGCGAGCTGATGGGAGCGATCCGAATTGGTTCTCACGAACCAGAGGGGGCGATCCGAGCCTATGATGCTTCGTCAGGAAATTGCCAGATTGTACCTGTTCACGGAAACGGACATAACTTTCAAACCGCAAGTCCGATTGAGCCAAACCGAAGCTCAAACTGAAGCTAACTCAGAGATCTACAAATGTTATAGAGCTTAGCTCCGTAATCGCTGTTTTCGGGCCCAAAAGAGGTCGTCTGATAGGAGTTTCGGGCCTGTTTATGTTGAGGATGTGATTTTGACCAAATCTCTCAATGTCTTCTGACGTTGTTTCCATCGCTTGAGCATGTTATCATTCAGGAATTCCATGTGTGACAGCTTTTGCCAAAAAATGTGTCAACAGGCCTGATGGCGAATTCTGAGGTGTTAGGTCTTCTGTGTCGTGCTGTGATTGGCCGAGTGACACATCTCTTTGGTTTGAATGGCCTTGATGACTCCTAAGTTGATCTAACGGCTCATATTAATCTAGACTTCTATATAATCACCTCAACCCTCAACCCTAAACCTGATAATCTCATTCTATGAAGCCGTCAGGCCGTCCATCTCCAAACTAGCATAGCCTCCATCTTCTCCAAACTAGAAATCAAGTTAGAATGCTCCAAACCAAATCCAAACTAGAGAATCAAACGTCTACATCAAAGGATTAGCTTTACAAATTCAGAAATCAAATCCCAGAATACAAGATCCATTCTTTTCTGTAAGTTCACGTTATTTTCAGATTTAAATACCTAATTGTAATCTTGGCATGTAATAAAATGAATCTAAGTATATGCTTGATGATAAGACAATATTTTCAGATTTATCCCTATCTTTCTATCGAATCCATGATTTTACATGCCTAAGAAGTTATTATATCGATACAATCATGCTTATCTTTGTTGTACATCAGGCATATAATCCTTTTTGGTTCATGATGTTATTCTTATGCCTGCGATAATGATTGTATCAGTTTATCCAAGAATCTATCTTTGTTGGATCTAAATTTCCTGTATTAGGTCTGTTGTTACATGCCTATTTTTATGTCTATTCTTATTTTATGCTCCTTCTCTCTCTTCCCCTGTTTCATTTTTCTTTTAGGAACCTGGGTTACCTTCGAATCTGGGTTGAATTTGCGAAATACAAACGATTGGAATACAGGGAATATTTGGGTATAACCTATTTTGGGTAAATATTGGGCATAATGTAATTGGTGAAATAATTGGGCATAACATATTTGGTGTAATTGTTGGGCATAACTTGTAATTGATATTGGGGCATCACTATTATTATTATTATAACTACAAGTTTGGGTTAATTGGCATGTAAACCAAGTTTTGGGCATAAACTGCAAATTGGAATATTAAATCTAGATTGGGCATGACTATTGGTTGGGACGCCAAGCATAACGTATATTGTGATTTTGGAGCATGACTATTATTGTAAATTTGGGAAGATTGAGTGTAGCCTATTTTGATTAATAACTTGTAATTGAATTTGTTGGGTATAACTTGAGAATTGAAACATGACTAGTTTTGTGAAATTGGGATAATTAGCATGTAAAATCTTGACTTGGACATATACGGTAAATATGTAATTTGGCTAAAAGATGAACATGTCTAACCCAAGGTTAGATTGAGTTGCGGTGTAAAACTGCCCGGAACCGCCCGGCACATCCAGTAACCGCAACAACACAGATCTAATGTGAGAGGTTAGCGCATTTAGCCCCAAACCCGAGGTTAGAATGAGTTTGCGGTAGAAGTCTGCCCGTAACCGCCTAGCACATCCAGCAACCGCAAACAACAGTTCTAATGTGAGAGGTTGGGGCATTAATAAATTAACTAATGTCAATAAACAGACATACTAAGAATGGTAATGTTAAGTAACAAATGAATAGGCGACACTTAAACATTACAGCATGTTAATTAGACAAGGGAGTGGGGTTATGTAAATTTAGAACACTTAACTGTTATAACATGTTAATTAGACAAGAAGGTGGGGTTAAGTAAATTTAGAACACTTAACCGTTATAACATGTTAATTAGACAAGAAGGTGGGGTTAAGTAAATTTGGAACACTTAACCGTTATAACACGTTAATTAGACAAGTGGGTGGGGATAAGTAAATTTATAACACTTAACCGTTATAACATGTTAATTAGACAAGTGAGAAGGGTTAAGTTAATCAATATGACATGATGAATGAACATAGTTAAGTTAATAGGAAACACTTAACCAGTACAACATGATGAATGAGAAGGGTTAAGTTAATAAGAAACGCTTAACCAATATAGCATGAGTGTAACAACCCGAATTTTAAACAACATGTTAAGACAAGAATCAAGGCAGAATTAAATGTTAAAACCTGAATCAGGAGAAACGGGCTGTGCCATTGCGTTCGTCTCGGAAAAATACGCGAAATAGAGTCCGAAATTTCGTAAATCGGAGTCCGTATGGCCAAGATATGGCCTTCGGAAGTTTCACGAAAAATCAGAATTCAAAACAGATTCAGAATTTTCAGAGATCAGGCTAGGCGGGAAAATTCCCGCCAGAACCAGGTCGACCTGGGTGGGACCAGGTCGACCTGGGGGTCGACCTGCCTGGTCGGACCCAGGCAACCTGGTGCACCTGTTTTGCTGTTTGGCTCGGTTTTGGAGGCTTGTGACGATTTTTGAGGGCTTGGATCTATCCTAGGGTTAATCTAACGGCCTAAACTACTCCTAATCTCTATAAAAAGACCCTAAGCCTACCCTAAACCCCTCATAATTCACTCATGCCATGAAGTGCTGCCCAAATCTTCATTGACCATGGCCTCCATCTCCAACTTCAAGAGCCTATGCATTCAAATCGGGTTCAAATCAAAAGGTGCAAGCTTGCTACACCAAATCGAGGCCAAATCAACGTTGCTATGAGAGTTTCATGATGGTTCTTCGACAAAGGAGCCACCTTTCTTCGTCAAGATGATGCATGATCCTTTTCCTAAGCCTCGCTATGTAAGTTCTAGCTACTTGTAGATTCTAACGGTGGTTCTAATTTGACATGGAATAAAATGAGATGTAACATGAGTATGTTAACCCATGTAAACCTAGTTTGCCCCTTTATCATGAACATATGACTTTGGGTTATGTTTTAGCGACTTAATCATGCCACTCATGTTATGTATAACCTAGTATATCTTGCAAGTTTGAATCTTTATCTATGGGATGTTAGCATGAACCTTTGGGAACCACTTGACTTGTGAAAACATTGGCAAAGACTTGACTTTGGGGCTTATGCATGTAAATGAAACCAACCCCCTTATGATATCATGTTTATGTAAGGTCAAATCCCGTTATGATAATATGCAAAATTGTGGCCAAATCCTTTATGACATTATGCATGATTGAGGCCAATTCCCTTTTATGTTATGCAAGCTTGTGGCCAACTCTTATATGATAGTATGCATGTACAAGGCCAAACCCCCTTATGATACCATGCATGTTTGGAGCCAAACCCCTTTTGTGGCATCGTGCATGTTTTGGGGTCTACATGTAGCCATAGTATACCTGCTATGTTGACTCGCTTTTACTCAAGTGAAAACACGATTTTGGGGTAGTTAGATAAACATGAACATGACGCGAAATCTTGACTTGAATATGACATGAAAACTTGACTTGAGGTTACGTGTGAACACGACATGTAAGTTGAACCCAAAATGGGGTCATGACACGTGGGGTAAACATGGAACTTGAACTAGACATGGGTGGGTTGTAAGTGTAAAAAGACACTAGACCAAACATGAAAGTGGCCAACTCGAGGTTGAGTTGAGTTTGTAGCATAAATCTACCCGGACCCGCCCGGCTTAACTAGTGGCTACAAACAATAGGATCCAATGTGAGAAGTTGGTCATGTCGTGCTTAAGACCCGAGGTTAGACTAGGTTGTGGTGTAAAACTACCCGGACCCGCCCGGCTTAACTAGTAACCACAACAAAGTCTAATGTGAGAGGTTGAGAGTGCATTAATTAAATTAATGCCACATGATAAGGTTAAGTAAATTTTACTAATGACACTTAACCGATATGACACGAATGGGTAGGTTAAGTGGGACTGGGCTTGATTTCTTAATGACACTTAACCATACAAGACAATTAGGGGATGGGGTTAAGTAATTTACGCTTAACTAATCCGACTTGGTAATTAGATGGGGTTAAGTAATTAAGACTTAACTAATCTAAACACTGTAATTAGATGGGGTTAAGTAATTAAGACTTAACTAATCTAAACACGGTAATTAGATGGGGTTAAGTAACCTATACTTAACTAATCTAAACACGGGAATTCGATGGGGTTAAGTTAAACACTTAACCAATCTAAACTTGGTAATTCAATGGGGTTAAGTAACCAATACTTAACCAATTTAACATGATAATTTAATGGGGTTAAGTAACTTATACTTAACCAATTATACGTGATGATTTGATGAGGTTAACTAACCTATACTTAACCAATCTAATAGGTGGACCTGATTGGGTTAAGTCACAAGACCTTTTAAAAGTAGGCTTAACCACTGTAATACGATTAGTGGATGGGGTTAAGCTAACCCATACTTAACCAATCCGACTCGATAATCTGATGGGATTAAGATAATCTATGCTTAATCAATCTAACATGATAATCTGATAGGGTTAAGACAAATAAATACTTAACCAGTTTGACTTTATAAGGTTAAGTCATGAGCTTCTTGGTACACTTAACCAACCTGTAGGGCTAAGCCTTGAACTTGAGTACTTAGTCAATCTTGACATGATTCGTAGGCGGGTTAAGTCATGAACTTGGATAACAACACTTAACCCATTTGACAAAACCCTAGCTCAGGGGACTAGGTTGGAAATCGTAGTTAACAAGGATAGCGGAAAGAGGGGCTAAGTGGTAAACCTTAGTTAAGGGTAACTAAGTAATAATTCTTAGCCAAGGACATGGGACTAGTTCATAAAGAGATGAGTAACCTGGTACGGTAGGTCATCGCTTAGTATACGAGGAGGAACAAGTTATCTGACTTGGATAAAAGCTCCAGCGAACTGGGTGACGAAGCAGAAGCTTCGGGGAACGTGAGGGTATTCTTGGTATCCCTCTGTGAGGTGGCAAGTGGTCCATGAAACCCGGCCTCACAGGGGTTAAGGTCTGCGGTAGAAGAGCCAAGAGTATGCCTTGGTTGCTATGCGAGCGACCTAAAGACTGGGATGGATTAACGTGGAGTCGACGATACTTGATTTTGCCCCGGGATAGCATGTCGCCGACTACCTACCATCTTTAGTCAATCGTGTACGTACGGAAAGGCAGGGAACTCCCAAAAGACCATATACTAGCTATCGAGTTATGGGTGAGGTTGGCTATCTGAAAGTGGGCATCGATGGGCCTTAGTGTAGTTCTCATACATGATTTTTCTTGGGTTGCCTTTCAGTAGTTGAGGGAGGGTTCACGTGGGACCATAGCCACGGGTACAAAAACAGACCTTGATATCTGCATCTGCAAACGACTTAAAGCTCCCGACCGAGTTTCATATTTCTTGATTTGCCCTGGCACGGAACTCGGATGGCACATTGAGGAACATGTGCGTCTAGACATGGAAAACGATTCACTATACATACATGGGGTAAAGGGCGCGGTTGACGGGTGGCATAATCCCTAGTGGCCCTAGGTGGCTGAACCCAAACCGAGACACGGAAACGTTCATTAGGTAGCATAATCCCTAGTGGCCCTAGGTGGCATAAATCCTAAGTAAACGCGCGATAGTTCATTGTAAGGAAACATAACTAGATCAAGGGTAGCTGTCCAAAATAACCTCAAGGATAAAACGTTTACATGGGAAAGCCCGTATGGCCTACGACAAAGGACTGAACTTATACATGGAAAGAAACATACGAGTTGGGAAAAAACCTACATATGCTATATATTAGGTTGACATGGACCATTACATGACATTGGGCAAGGGACATTCATAGTCAACACATGACGCGGGTTGGGATACTAGTACGAGAGGTGCAGAGCAAATATACATGTGAGGACCATGAGAAATATGCATGATAGATACCGTGGGACGTTATACAGGATAGATACCTTGGGATATTGTACTTGATAGAAACCGGACGATGTGATACCTTGACTTATCATGACACCGTAGTTTATCACGATATCTTAGTTTACCTTGCTACAGTAGTTCAGCCTGTTTTAGTTTGTCTATCTTGTAGTCATCCTTATGTTTACTTTCAGTTTATGCATGTCATGTTACCTTTACCTGTTTTTATACTGGAAGTAGATAGGACTTACCAGTCTTTATGACTGACCCCGTTTTGTTTCGCCTCTTTGTCTTCCGTTTCCCCTCCAGGTTTCAGGGAGGAAACAATGTTATCTAGTTCGGATTTCTTCTGCTTGAAGGTCATCACGCATGGCTTGGACTTTTCTTGGCTATGGCTACTTTACTGTTTTACTTAGGGAATAATTTATGAAATGGTTTTATGCCTCTTTACTATTGTAAGACAGGTTTTGATGTATTCTGATGTAAAAGGCTTTAGACCTTATTTTATAAGGTAATGAAAATTGTTTTACTCCCGCTGTTTTATATATAGATGTTCTATCTTGTAATATTTCTGTGCATGTTTACCTCGATAATGCTTCACCAAACCTAGTGCATTCCCTTGTGAGTGACCCTAGCGGAGGTGGGGTGTTACATTTGGTATCAGAGCAGAAGGTTACCAAATTGGGCAAAAGTTTTTAAAACCTTCTGAAAACTATTTGAAAAACCGTTTACAAAGAGGCATTTTTCAAGAAAAGTCTGTTTTAAAAGGCTATTCCCCAAAGGCCATTAGCATTATCCTTTGATTCCTTGATTGAATCTCCTTTCCTTTCTTTCCTCCATCTGTGGTCACAGTAGTTCTAACTGTGACTAATCTTTGTCTAGCCACGTAGGTGTTTCCCGTACGATGGAGGTGGTTCTCGAGAGACCTGTTGCCGTGGTACGAGGAAGGATAATAAGAGTAAGGATAAAGGACGCGAGCTTAAGGATAAGCAACTGTTGCTATGGCTTAGTCCATCAAGGAGGACAAGGACAAGATCATCGTAAAGGGAAAATTGTACGCTCCCATTTCTAGGGTACCTAAAAGAAATGGTACCGTTTCTGGTAAAGGTTTAGTCGTTCTATCATCCCGTCCAGACTTTGTCTTGATCATCGAGTCATTTAAGTCTGCTTGGATAGTTGAGTCTATGCACCTTAGTACTAGCACGATAGAGGATCCCAGTTTTTGTCCCAAAAATCTGATTGGAGAGTTGGTCCATTTCTTTATGACTTGTTTAGAGTTGAGAATGACATGTCACAGCTACGAATGGGTTCTAGGGATAAAGTGGTCACCCAATAAGGGGTGCCATTCTCTGTTTTGGAAAGAGGGTAGTTAGACTCTTGACTCATCTTGGTGATACCCTCGAAGCCTCGTGTAACCTTTTTGGGTTCTATCATGGTTAGTTACCTAGAATCCCGGGATGCAGTTGTTGGTAATCCGTTCGAATAGAATTCGCCGCTAAGGCGGACGGCGGATGGTTCGTTTTGATTATGCATGAGTTATGGGAATCACCCTAGTAAGAACTCTTGGCAACATGGATTGGCATCGGCAAACGAGATCCAGAATTCCCTAGTGAATTTTGGAGAGCTTGCATGGGTAAGTGGATACGTTTGAGCCAAGTATACTAGGGAAAGGATAAGTGAAAGTGGAATAAGAAGCGACAGTGAAAAGAGTTCCAACTCATACCTGAGAAATAGGAATCAAGGAGCTACGAAATCATGAAGTCAAAGGCAGTCAAGGCACCGAGGAATTAAGCTCAAGGAAACGCGACTTAGAAGACGTAAGGCTAGACACGCGCATCGTACCTCTTTTTAAAGAGTGTATCCATGATCCCTGGTTTTTCCTGTAGAGCTTGCTCGCATGTTATCTTTTGGTGGATATCCTCTCGGTCCTGTTTCTGTTACAAACCCCGTAAGGAGTTTGTCTTGTTTATCTCCTCGATCTCATCTTGGGAACCTTAGATAGAACTCTATGGATGCAAACATGTATTTGAAACATGTTATGATTGATATGGTTGCAAATGGTTGCTCGTGGATGCGCGAATACACATTAGATACTAGATTGACGCGATCATGTTTCATGTTGCATATGCACGAGTATTTATACTTGTTTATGGATGAAATTTGAATGGGTTATCATGCGGATGTTGCATATGAGTGAATGTTTGTGCACGCATATAGTATTTATATGACTAGGACTATTTGCATACATGTTGGACTCATGGCACTAAACATATTTTGCATTAGAAAGATCATTCAGGCCTGATCATTAGCATTAGCTAAGGAGCATATATACACACGTTCTGCATATGTTCGTATGGCATTAGAAATCGTCTAAGGACAATGGTTGCCTGTGGATGATGTTTTGAGTAGATGGATGATGGATGGTAGGATGCGTTCTTCCTAACTTGGAGATTTCGGGGACGAAATCCTTAAAGGAGGGGAGAATGTAACAACCCGAATTTTAAACAACATGTTAAGACAAGAATCAAGGCCGAATTAAATGTTAAAATCTGAATCAGGAGAAACGGGCTGTGCCATTGCGATCGTCTCGGAAAAATACGCGAAATAGAGTCCGAAATTTCGTAAATCGGAGTCCGTATGGCCAAGATATGGCCTTCGGAAGTTTCACGAAAAATCAGAATTCAAAACAGATTCAAAATTTTCAGAAATCAGGCTAGGCGGGAAAATTCCCGCCAGAACCAGGTCGACCTGGGGGTCGACCTGGGAGTCGACCTGGGTGGGACCAGATCGACTGGGGAGTCGACCCCAGGGTCAACCTGGGGGTCGACCTGCCTGTTCGGACCCAGGCAACCTGGTGCACCTGTTTTGCTGTTTGGCTCGGTTTTGGAGGCTTATGACGATTTTTGAGGGCTTGGATCTATCCTAGGGTTAATCTAACGGCCTAAACTACTCCTAATCTCTATAAAAAGATCCTAAGCCTACCCTAAACCCCTCATAATTCACTCATGCCACGAAGTGCTGCCTAAATCTCCATTGACCATGGCCTCCATCTCCAACTTCAAGAGCCTATGCATTCAAATCGGGTTCAAATCAAAAGGTGCAAGCTTGCTACACCAATTCGAGGCCAAATCAACGTTGCTATGCGAGTTTCATGACGGTTCTTCGACAAAGGAGCCACCTTTCTTCGTCAAGATGATGCATGATCCTTTTCCTAAGCCTCGCTATGTAAGTTCTAGCTACTTGTAGATTCTAACGGTGGTTCTAATATGACATGGGATAAAATGAGATGTAACATGAGTATGTTAACCCATGTAAACCTAGTTTGCCCCTTTATCATGAACATATGACTTTGGGTTATGTTTTAGCGACTTAATCATGCCACTCATGTTATGTATAACCTAGTATATCTTGCAAGTTTGAATCTTTATCTATGGGATGTTAGCATGAACCTTTGGGAACCACTTGACTTGTGAAAACATTGGCAAAGACTTGACTTTGAGGCTTATGCATGTAAATGAAACCAACCCCCTTATGATATCATGTTTATGTAAGGTCAAATCCCGTTATGATAATATGCAAAATTGTGGCCAAATCCTTTATGACATTATGCATGCTTGTGGCCAATTCCCTTTTATGTTATGCATGCTTGTGGCCAACTCTTATATGATAGTATGCATGTACAAGGCCAAACCCCCTTATGATACCATGCATGTTTGGAGCCAAACCCCTTTTGTGGCATCGTGCATGTTTTGGGGTCTACATGTAGCCATAATATACCTACTATGTTGACTCGCTTTTACTCAAGTGAAAACACGATTTTGGGGTAGTTAGATAAACATGAACATGACGCGAAATCTTGACTTGAATATGACATGAAAACTTGACTTGAGGTTACGTGTGAACACGACATGTAAGTTGAACCCAAAATGGGGGCATGACACGTGGGGTAAACATGGAACTTGAACTAGACATGGGTGGGTTGTAAGTGTAAAATGACACTAGACCAAACATGAAAGTGGCCAACTCGAGGTTGAGTTGAGTTTGTAGCATAAATCTACCCGGACCCGCCCGGCTTAACTAGTGGCTACAAACAATAGGATCTAATGTGAGAAGTTGGTCATGTCATGCTTAAGACCCGAGGTTAGACTAGGTTGTGGTGTAAAACTACCCGGACCCGCCCGGCTTAACTAGTAACCACAACAAAGTCTAATGTGAGAGGTTGAGAGTGCATTAATTAAATTAATGCCACATGATAAGGTTAAGTAAATTTTACTAATGACACTTAACCGATATGACACGAATGGGTAGGTTAAGTGGGACCGGGCTTGATTTCTTAATGACACTTAACCATACAAGACAATTAGGGGATGGGGTTAAGTAATTTACGCTTAACTAATCCGACTTGGTAATTAGATGGGGTTAAGTAATTAAGACTTAACTAATCTAAACACGGTAATTAGATGGGGTTAAGTAACCTATACTTAACTAATCTAAACACGGGAATTCGATGGGGTTAAGTTAAACACTTAATCAATCTAAACTTGGTAATTCAATGGGGTTAAGTAACCAATACTTAACCAATTTAACATGATAATTTAATGGGGTTAAGTAACTTATACTTAACCAATTATACGTGATGATTTGATGAGGTTAAGTAACCTATACTTAACCAATCTAATAGGTGGACCTGATAGGGTTAAGTCACAAGACCTTTTAAAAGTAGGCTTAACCATTGTAATACGATTAGTGGATGGGGTTAAGCTAACCCATACTTAACCAATCCGACTCGATAATCTGATGGGATTAAGATAATCTATGCTTAATCAATCTAACATGATAATCTGATAGGGTTAAGACAAATAAATACTTAACCAGTTTGACTTTATAAGGTTAAGTCATGAGCTTCTTGGTACACTTAACCAACCTGTAGGGCTAAGCCTTGAACTTGAGTACTTAATCTTGACATGATTCGTAGGCGGGTTAAGTCATGAACTTGGATAACAACACTTAACCCATTTGACAAAACCCTAGCTCAGGGGACTAGGCTGGAAATCGTAGTTAACAAGGATAGCGGAAAGAGGGGCTAAGTGGTAAACCTTAGTTAAGGGTAACTAAGTAATAATTCTTAGCCAAGGACATAGGACTAGTTCATAAAGAGATGAGTAACCTGGTACGGTAGGTCATCGCTTAGTATACGAGGAGGAGCAAGTTATCTGACTTGGATAAAAGCTCCAGCGAACTGGGTGACGAAGCGGAAGCTTCGGGGAACGTGAGGGTATTCTTGGTATCCCTCTGTGAGGTGGCAAGTGGTCCATGAAACTCGGCCTCACAAGGGTTAAGGTCTGCGGTAGAAGAGCCAAGAGTATGCCTTGGTTGCTATGCGAGCGACCTAAAGACTGGGATGGATTAGCGTGGAGTCGACGATACTTGATTTTGCCCCAGGATAGCATGTCGCCGACTACCTACCATCTTTAGTCAATCGTGTACGTACGGAAAGGCAGGGAACTCATAAAAGACCATATACTAGCTATCGAGTTATGGGTGAGGTTGGCTATCTGAAAGTGGGCATCGATGGGCCTTAGTGTAGTTCTCATACATGATTTTTCTTGGGTTGCCTTTCAGTACTTGAGGGAGGGGTCACGTGGGACCATAGCCACGGGTACAAAAATAGACCTTGATATCTGCATCTGCAGACGACTTAAAGCTCCCGACCGAGTTCCGTATTTCTTGATTTGCCCTGGCACGGAACTCGGATGGCACATTGAGAAACATGTGCGTCTAGACATGGTAAACGATTCACGATACATACGTGGGGTAAATGGCGCGGTTGACGGGTGGCATAATCCCTAGTGGCCCTAGGTGGCTGAACCCAAACCGATACACGGAAACGTTCATTTGGTAGCATAATCCCTAGTGGCCCTAGGTGGCATAAATCCTAAGTAAACGCGCGATAGTTCATGGTAAGGAAACATAACTAGATCAAGGGTAGCAGTACAAAATAACCTCAAGGATAAAACGTTTACATGGGAAAGCCCATATGGCCTACGGCAAAGGACTGAACTTATACATGGAAAGAAACATACGAGTTGGGAAAAAACCTACATATGCTATATATTAGGTTGACATGGACCATTACATGACATTGGGCAAGGGACATTCATAGTCAACACATGACGCGGGTTGGGATACTAGTACGAGAGGTGCAGAGCAAATATACATGTTAGGACCATGAGAAATATGCATGATAGATACCGTGGGACGTTATACAGGATAGATGCCTTGGGATATTGTACTTGATAGAAACCGGACGATGTGATACCTTGACTTATCATGACACCGTAGTTTATCACGATATCTTAGTTTACCTTGCTACAGTAGTTCAGCCTGTTTTAGTTTGTCTATCTTGTAGTCATCCTTATGTTTACTTTCAGTTTATGCATGTCATGTTACCTTTACCTGTTTTTATACTGGAAGTAGATAGGACTTACCAGTCTTTATGACTGACCCCGTTTTGTTTCGCCTCTTTGTCTTCCGTTTCCCCTCCAGGTTTCAGGGAGGAAACAATGTTATCTAGTTCGGATTTCTTCTGCTTGAAGGTCATCACGCATGGCTTGGACTTTTCTTGGCTATGGCTACTTTACTGTTTTACTTGGGGAATAATTTATGAAATGGTTTTATGCTTCTTTACTATTGTAAGACAGGTTTTGATGTATTCTGGTGTAAAAGGCTTTAGACCTTATTTTATAAGGTAATGAAATTTGTTTTACTCCCGCTGTTTTATATATAGATGTTCTGTCTTGTAATATTTCTGTGCATGTTTACCTCGATAATGCTTCACCAAACCTAGTGCATTCCCTTGTGAGTGACCCTAGCGGAGGTGGGGTGTTACAATGAGGAACGAGTGGGGTTAAGTTAATAAGAATCACTTAACCAATATAACATAATGAGTGATCAGGGTTAAGTTAATAGGAAACACTTAACCAATATAACATGATGTGTGGGTGGGTTAAGTTAACACGAATGGACATCACTTAACCAATATTACATGAACAAAGTGGATAGGGTTAAGGCAAGCTTAACCAGTAATACATATTGACTTGATAAGTGGGAGGGTTAAGTAAACCTTGGGTAGGGGGGTAATATTTGTATACATAGGCCCTCAAACTTAACCGTTAAATAAACATATTTGAATCAGTGGGAGGGTTAAGTACATCTCGTGTAGGTGGGTAATATTTGTATATATATGCACACAAACTTAATCAGAAGGAAACCCTAGTAACGGGGACCCATTTCAGCAGTAACCCACATAAATGTATCATGGTACCCTGAACTAGGCAGGGTGGGGCACGATTACTGGGCTGATTATAAGCGGTCAAAGTAGCAGCAGGTGGTGCAGCAGTGCAGGTTCCGACGGGATCACGGGCGTGCACATATTCCGGAGTGGAAGAATTAACCACTGGGCATCAGTAGATATAAAGCTGTGCATCTTGATCGTGTCGGGTTGCCACCTTAGGGCTTGATACACCCTACGATGGGACCAACACAGGTATCTACAAGCAGAGGGCCGAGCGACACAAACTAGAACTAGATCGATACGAGTAGGAGCCGATCGGTTAAGGTAGTAAGGATACATCTAACGTCTTCATGGCAATTAGGTTGATTGAGGTAAGACCCTCGTACTAGATGTACACCTGGAGGCTACCACAATTGCGGGGTTGGAATCACCTTATTATATAACACAGGATACTAGTTGGGACACTAGTAGGGAATACGAATCATTCTATAAAAGTCACTAGTTAGGATACTAGTTAGTTGGTGTAGAGATATAAAAATCAGAATAACTGGGTAGTAGCAAAGCAGATAAAGAGTAAAAGCGCATTCAGTTTATCTAGCCTTATCATATCTTATGCTAATCCTATGTTATCTTGTTATCCATGTTATCACGGTATTGCCTTATGTTCAGTTTATTCATGTCATGTTACTTTTACCTGTTTACATACTGGAAGTCACTGAACTTACCAGACTTTTGTCTGACCTAGTTTGTTTCGCCTCTTTTCTTCAGTCCCCCCCCCAAGTAGTCAAGGAGGGAATAGCTTAGCTTAGTTTGGACCGTTTCTCTTTCCAAGCTCGAAGATAGTCGACGTATTGCTTTGGACTATCTTTTCCACTGCTATGGCTGACTCATGGTTTATTGGGGAATATCAATGTCATTTTATGCTTCTTTATTTTATTAAACAAGACAGATACTTTGTTGTACTGGGTATTGGTGTTTTGGTGTTGGAAAACAATCTTTGTACAAGCTGTTTTATCAATGAAGTAAAGTTTTATTTATTTTCCGCTACTTTATTTGTTTGTCTTGTAATTTATCTGCATCTTTTACCTATAACGCTTCACTGAAGTTAATACATTCCCTTTTTGAGTGACATTAATGGAGGTGGGGTGTTTCACTTGGTATCAGAGCCAGGTTACCGGATTAGATAAAAGATTTGAAAAATTATTTTCAAGACGGTTTTAAAGGAAGCATTTTCTAAAGAAAAGTTTTGTTTTAAAGGCATATTCCCCAAAGCCATATGCACTATCTTTTGATCCTCTATTTGAATCCTTGTTTTACTTCTTTACTGAGTCTCCGGGGCTCTTGGCTTTCTAGGAGGTAACCTCATCGCGGCATAGTTCCGTAGGCTTGATGAGACCACGACATCTGTCAAAGGGCTAAGAAGTGCTCAACTTCCATATAGCCGCAGTAGTTTCACATGCGGCTAATTTTCTTTCATGCTTTGTAGGGTTTTTCGTGCGATGGAGGCAGCTTTCAAGAGACTTTTCAACAAGCTGCACAAGGATGGCAAAGATGAGAATGAGGGAGTTTGGCTAAGGAGCACAACCCAAGGATGAGAAACTCATGGATATGGACTTGGTTCACAAAGGAGGAAAGAATAGAAAATATAAGACAAAAGGAAGTGTCGTTATTATGGTATAACGGGTCATATAATTAAGGACAAGGGCAAGAACAAAGGACAGAATTTTCAGGAAGGAAAGTGCATGCTTTCACCGCCAGCGTACCTGAGAGAGAGGTAGTAAAGTTTCTGTTGAAAAAGTCTAGTTTTTCTTTTTGATCATCCTGTTAGTACTCTTTTTGATTTCAGCGCTTCACATACGTTTATATCTGCTTCCATAGTTGAGTCTCTGCACCCTAGTTCTTGTATAGTAGAAGATCCCATTATTGTCTCAAATCCAATTATCCAATTAGTGGTTCGACTCATTTATCTTTGGTTTGTAGGGATTTGAGAATAGCTATATTAAGTATTGAGTTTAAGTGTAATGCTTATGTTTTTGGTTTCATGGGCTATGGGCTGATTCTAGGCATGGAGTGGTCAGCTAGTAATTGTGAAAGGAGGGTAGTTAGACTTTTGACTTGCTTCGTGAATACCATTAAGATTTTGTGCGATCCAAAGGGATCAGTTTGGCTTAGCTACCTAGAATCACTTGATGCATCTATCAACGATTTGCGATCCGTTAGAATAGTCCATGAGTACGTAGATGTTTTTAATAAAGTTAGGGGTTTGTGTAACACCCCGTGTATTCTATAACAGTGAAATTCACAAATTAAAGTATACTTAATTTCAAATCAAAGAATTAAGGGAAACAGGATACGCCATTGTGTTCGTCTCGGAATTCTGCTTCAAAAAGAGTCCGAGTTTGCGTAAAACGGACTCCATATGAGGGAGATATGGCATCAGGAAGTTTCAGAATTCAGTTTAAAATTCAAACAGACAAAAACAGCTCAGAAATCAAATTTAAATTTCAAAAATCGGGCCAGATTGGCCAGGGCAGGAATTTTCCCGCCCAAGGCACCCAGGTCGACTGGGTAGTCGACCTGGGCTACCCAGGTCGACTGGGTAGTCGACTTGGGCTACCCAGGTCGACTGGGTAGTCGACCTGGGGGCACCCAGGTCGACTACATAGTCGACCTGGGGGTCGACTGGGTAGTCAACCTAGCCCCTGAGCCAGGTCGAACCCAGCCCCTCCTGGCTGGCCTGGTCTGTGCTTAGCCGAATTTCTGAATTCTGAGTCTTGCCTTATCACTAGGGCTAGGTGTCAGCTCCTGGTTGGTCTCTCCTTCAAGCGAATGGCTATTATTAAACCAAGCTTCATCGACGGTCCTAATCAACTCACAAACTCTATAAAAAGGACCTAAGACTCCACCTAATTCACACAAACAAAAATGAAGATGAGACCGTCATGCTGGTGAGGAAAGATTAGGAATAGCCGTCAAAATTGAGAGACAATTCGAAAGCTTACAGCAACGTCAATTAAATCAAAACAACGCCTACAACAAAGGATAGCATCTCCAAATTCAGAATTCAGATTCCTGAATTGAAGATTCGTCATACGTTGTAAGTAGAGTGCTATTCCGATGTGAATGAACAGTTGAGTTTTGATTTATGTAAAATGAGAAATGGAATTGTACTTAATTTAATTTATGATTGTATGTTGCTATGATTCTAATTTTGAATCGATTTGGGATATTGTGGTATAACGATGTTAGGCCTATTGGATATTTGCAAGTATATGATTCATGTTAACGACCATATGTTGTGGTAGTTTATTTGAGATTCATGCAAGTATATGACTTACTATTATGCCAATATGATGTACATACTTTTATGATCACTTTTAGTGTGTAATTGGATTCAACTAAGTATTATGGTTTACATGAACTTATGTTTGAATTGGCATCGTGATTCAAGTGTAAAACCATACTTTTGTATTAGAGACAAAAGTAAGCATCTTTATGAACATGACTAAACTATGTTTGGTGTTATGCCTAGTTGAAAACATGTTTTAGGCCTATGTTGTTATCAAAATCATATGATGATATATGTGACACATAATTAAGTTAGATTTACATTCCAATTGCAAGTTTACATGAATAGATTAAAAACCATGATTCATGTTTAGGTATGCTTATGCCATGATTATATGAATAAAATGATTTCATGTTTAGGTATGTTTATGCCATGATTATATGCTATTACAATGCAAGTTCACAAGTGCCAAACTTATGTTAATTAGTTCGCTATGTTGCAAGTTCATGCGTTCACACTCCCCTTTTTATGTTACTTAGAATATATAAACACCATGTTAAAAGCCTCCCCTTTTTCATGTGGCTAAGTTGGGTTTAAATGTTAAACCCAACATATGTTATATTGTAGTGAACGTATTAAACGGGGGTAATGACGATTGGGTTAAAATATAGAACATATATGTGTTGGCATGTTTGACGCATGCCAACAACCTTGAAAAATAATTAAGTGGTATAAATTAATTTTACCAATAAAGATGAATTTGAATAATGGGCCGCAAATATTTACATATAAAAAGAAAAGAGACAAAATATGTAAATTTAGAAAATACAATGTGTTTAACCCGAGGATGGATTGAGTTGTGATGTAAACCTGCCCGGAACCGCCCGGTTGTCCAGTAGTCACAACAATACCTATCCAATGTGGGTGGTTAAACACGGAGCCCAATAAGGACCCAAGTTAGACTGAGTTGTGGCGTAAGACTGCCAGGACCCAACCGGCAACAGGCAGCCACAACAATACCTGTCTAATGTGAGAGGTCGAGGCTTTAATAAGACAATTAAGGCTGAGTCAGGATTGATAGGATTGAGTAAATTGAATTAATACTTAATCAAAATGGAACATGCTAAACTATACAGACTGATTGGGGGTTAGGTTTACAAAACACTTAACCAACTTAGCATGTTGGCTAGAAATAGAAAACCTAATAGCGGGGGACCCTTTTCAGCAGTAACCCTACACGGTGTATCAGGATACCCTGAACTAGGCAGGGTGGGGCACGATTACTGGGCTGACTGTAAGAGGTCAAATCGACGGCGGTGGTGCAGCAGTGTAGGTTCTAACGGGATGCGGGCGTGCACACACTCCGGCGCAGAAAAATAAGGCACTGGGCACCAGTAACATACCTGTGTATTCTAGGATTGTGTCAAGCCACCACCATGGGACTTGATACACCCCATGGTGGGACCAGCATAGGTAACTACAACATCGGGGGCCGTAAGACACATGTAACTATGCGAGTAGGAGACGATCATTAGAAACGAATCACTTCACCCTGATTATGGGGTGCCTGTTGGGAACTAGTTTACATGGATGCGGAGGTTAATATGGGGTACGATAGTATATTTCGACTCTAGACAACTTAACTTAGTTATGGTGCTTTCCCATTTCCAGTTTATACTTATCATACCTAGTTCTTTATCCATAGGCTGAATAGTCCTAGACTTACTCAGGCTTTATGTCTGACTCTACTTTTCTTTCGTCTTCTTTTCTTTCGTTCCCCCCCCCCCCAGGTCCACAGGGAGGGAATACCGCAGCATGACCAGTTTTCACATCCAGCTTGAAGTGAAAGAAGGTATTGCTTGGATCTTTTCCGTTTTGGACTATGGCTTTGGACAACAATTATGGGACTTATGCAGTTTACTTATGTTTTTATGCTTCTTTAAATAATGTAATCAAGACAGTTATGAAGATGTTATGTTTTTGGAAGTATTGTAAGACAAATTATGACATGGTTTGTGTAACACGTATTTTGTTGAAATAAAAAATTGCTGTTGTTTTCCGCTGTTCAAAAATATGTGTATTTATATCTGTCTTGTATATCCGTGACTTATACTTATAAACCTTCACCAAAATTAGGGCATTCCCTTTGAGAGTGACCCTAACGGAGGTGGGGTGTTTCAGTTTGTCCCCTAAAAGGTGAGATAGACTTCCGCATATATCTAGTTGACAATGCAAAGCCAGTTGCATTACCTGTACGACACATGGCTCCAAGGGAAAGGAAGGGCTCAGTAAAAGAGTTACTTGGGAAAGGGTTTATAAGGCGAAGTATTTCTGAATAGGGGTGCTCCAGTTGTTTTCGCTACAAAGGCGGATGGTTCACTTCGCTTGTACATAGATGATATTTTGGTTTTCTCTAAGAGTGAGGAAGAACATGCTTTGCATCTAAGGGAAGTCTCGAATACCTACCGAGCACATCAACTCAAAGCTAAATTCTCCAAATGTCATTTTTGGAGGAAAGAGGTGAGGTTCTTAAGACACGTGGTCTCTAAGGAAGGGATAGCAGTGGATCCTGAAAAGGTGGTGGCAATCCAAGTTTGGAAGATTTCTAAGAACGCAACGGAAGTCAGAAGTTTTCTAGGACTAGCAGGCTAATAAAGGAAGTTCATTAAGGACTTTGCAAAGGTATTAGCCCCACTTGCAAGATTGACGAAGAAGAATCTAACCTTTGCTCGGGATAATGGTTGTGATGTCGCTTTCCAACAATCGAAGAGGGCTCTTACAACGGCCCCAGTTTTGACTTTTACCTTACGGTAGTAAAAGGTTCACAGTATACACGGATGCATGCGGCACGGGGCTAGGCACCATTTTGATATAAGAGGGAAGGGTAAGGTCGTTGTTTGCAAACGGATTTTCTATCGAATTAGAAAACCGTCAACAAAATATTTTAATAATAAGCCGCAAGCGCAAGGCGTACAATTGTTAGTACGTGGCGAATACGAGTCGATCCGCAGGGAAAAAAGTAATTTCAATCTTATTCAGTCAAATTAAACCAAAATTTGGATTATGATTAAGTACTAGAAAAAAAAAGTAAACTAAAATGTAGAATAAAACTATGAGACTAAAACTAATTTAGGGGCAACTTCACTTTTCTCTCTTTCAACATTGTTCGACATAAAATAGCATAAAGATCTCTCAAATAACTTAAGTAAGATTAATTATGTAATTATCATAAGCATAACTTATTTGCGCTAATAATTAACACAAAATACGCCATCAAACAATAATACACAATTAATCCAACTTTTTAATTATTATGAAACAGGCCATCAAAATGAAACTAAAATCTAATTTAAGTATGATCTATTTACTATTGGTTAGTAATATAGATCATCAAATTTCAACTCAAAAATCATTTCATTGCCATAATTACAATTTTAGATGAAGAGGCAATTTGTTATATATGTCCTAAACATAGCCTCAGTGTTATGAAATGAACAAAAGAGGCTATTAAATTCAATATGAAACACAAATACACCAAAAACATCCATTACCATTAAACCCAAAGAGATCACTCATACAAATTCATGTTGCATCTACATTAATTGAGAGGAAAAGCTTCATCACCCCTAAATTGTAGGGGTTTAGCTCCTCATTTGTGTGATTAATTCAACATAATTAGATTTCAATATTGACGAACAACAAAAATAAAGAGTAAATAATGAAGAAAATATATAACTACTAACTAATTGCTTAAAATAAAATTACACTACTTGCAGAAAATAAAATCTAAACTACTAACATAAAGTAGAGCATAGAAATTAAAAGAGATATGAGAGAGACATAAAAGAAATTGGCTTGGAAGTCATTTTTCCTTATTTGATCAATTACACTTTTATTTGCTAAAAAGAAGATCTAAAATACATGAAACAAAGGGGTATATATACATGATCAAAAAACCCTAAAACCCTAATCACTTTCCTTGGGAAATCCCTAAAATGCCCATTCATGTAGCTTCTAATTTCCATTAGCCACTAATGAGTCATGTAGAATGCATGAGGTCTTTTTGTCTCAGTCTTTAATATGAAGCTTAAGAGCAAATGGGTTAATTGAAAGGTGTGGGCCTACTCTATCCATAAAATGAATTAATTCTTTGCCTCCTTTTGTAAAAATGCATGCTTTCCCTCATCTCTTCATGTGTATATATCCTTTTAGCTCCAAAATTCCTACAAGAGATAAACACAAGGAACAAGTAAAAGATTTCACAAATTAAAACATGCACAAGTGACCACTTTTTCCCAAAATGAGTGATTATTTTTAAAAAATTTAAAATATGGTTTGATCGTATAAAATACCGAAAATGTTTATTTATTTAATTAAACAAGAATAAATATGTGAATATAAATGTGCATTTTTACGTGCACATCAGATACCCCCACACCTATCTTTTTATTCGTCCTCGAATAAAGGAAAAAGAAGAAAAAAACTAAGATAAATCCATTTTCGTAGGGAGCACGATTGCATTGAGCGTATGCAACAAGCCGTTAAACCTTTGGGTGTCCCCAGTAGGACTACTACCCACAAAATCCAAATGTTAAATGCAAAAATATTTACAAAATGCAAGATTAGAAAATATCTACAAGATGAATGCAAGCTTTTAAAGGAATATTTACAAATGGATAGTTTACTTTTAAATATTACACGAATGAGTTAACACAAATTTGGGTCGTCACTATGAAATTTGAGTCTGTTACTAATCAAAACTTCAAACAAAATTCATGTTATCATCACAAACTCCTCCAGCTTGGCCAGTCGTTTTGATAGAAATAGTGCAAATATGAAATGAATTCTATAATCGATATCAACAATCGTAAAACGACATCTCAACTTCCTTTTTGTTAACAAGTTATGTCGAATAAGTGAAGAGTGTGCTTGGATTTTAAGTGCTAACTCACTCTTTATTTTGAAAATTATTTACAATATTGTTATTATTATTTACAAACACCTAACTGAAAATACCAAGGTATACCACCCATGCACTGCCTCGTGGACTGACGTGAGAGTTTGGGACAGAGCTTGGCGGATTATGCAGACCAACGCTGACTTTGTCAACAAGATGTTGGTAATCCTTAGGTGTCCAACTCATAAAATGAGACCAAGATATACCGACGCTGTCTTTGTCAACAAGGTGTCGGAAAGAGCTTGGCGGGTTTGCACACCAACGCCAGATGTACCAGCAATGTTGGATACCCTTGAATAATTATATATATATATATACTTATTTTTTTTCTTATTTTTTTTAACATAAGAGAGAGAGTTAAGCGAGAATATCTTAGCACAACTTCACTTAAACGATCTAAAATGTTATCGCAAGGAGTCTAATTCAACCATTCATTTAATCGGATTACAATTCAGAAAACATTTCATACTCATCACCCACGAATCTCCCAATATACCAGTTACACCAAATTTGCTCATAATTCAAACTTTCCTTTCGTTATCCGCTAAGAGAAGTAAATCTCCATATTTTAATCAAACGACCAAAATTATATGCTAACTCCATCATGTTTTATTTGAAAGTAAATAGAAATGCGATTTTTTTTTATTTTTTTGTGATTGATTTTTTTTAATGACAAAAAAAAGGAAAATTCTATGCAAAACCAAAATAAATATGAAACTCCCCCCACAGTTGATTTGCACTGTGTCCCCACAGTCAGTGCATGACACAATGAGTGAGCGGAAGAGAAATATTTACATATTTACAAAGGAGGGTTAAACTTAACTTTCTTACTTCACGTAGCATGGCTCATGAAGAATCATGAGCTCCTCCTCTTGATCAGTGGGCAATTCCAAGAATGGTTTTGGACATTGACCATTGACTTTGAATATGGGTCCATACCTCGGGTTTTCTATTTCAATAGCACCATGTGGAAAAATAGTTCGAACAACATATGGTCCAGTCCATCTCGATTTTAACTTCCCAGGGAATAAATGAAGTCGTGAGTCATACAGCAGAACATTTTGGTTTGGCAAAAATGTTTTTTTTTAGGATTGACTTATCATTAAAAACTTTGGTTTTTTCCTTGTAAATTTTCGCGTTTTCATATGCGTCATTCCTAATTTCTTCTAGCTCGTTGAGTTGCAATTTTCGGTTTTCGCCAGCTTGTTAAAGATCAAAGTTTAAGTTCTTTATTGCCCAAAGCGCTTTATGTTCAAGTTCAACTGGTAAATGACAGGCTTTACCGTAAACCAATCGGAAAGGGGACATTCTAATATTAGTTTTAAAAGCAGTACGGTAAGCCCAAAGCGCGTCGGTCAATTTTTGTGACCAATCTTTTCGGTTTTTTTTCACAGTTTTCTCCTAAATCTGTTTTATTTGACGATTCGATACTTCGACTTGACCACAAGTTTGCGGATGGTAGGAGTGGATAACTTGTGGGTTATTGAGTATTTCTTCATTAAGGATTCAAAAGATCGATTACAGAAATGCGTTCCATTGTCGCTTATTATTGTGCGAGGTATACCGAACCTCGAAAAGATGTTTTCTTTCAGAAATTTCACAACAATTTTATGATCATTTGTTTTACATGGAACAGCTTCAACCCATTTCGAAACATAGTCTACGGCGAGAAGAATATACAAGTTTCCAAAGGAGTTTGGGAAAGGTCCCATAAAGTCAATACCCCATACATCAAAGATCTCGATCGTAAGGATGGGGGTCAAAGGCATCATATTTCTTCGAGAAATCTTTCCTAGCATTTGGCAACAATTGCAAGCTTTACAGAATTCGAATGAGTCTTTAAAGAGAGTAGGCCAATAAAAACCACACTGAAGCACCTTTTCAGCGGTTTTCCTAGGACCAAAATGTCCACTGCACGCATGATCATGGCAGAATGAGAGAACACTCCTAATTTCGCTATCAGGAACGCATCGACGAATGATTTGGTCTGGATAATACTTAAACAAGTATGGATCATCCCAATAGAAGTATTTCACTTGTGAAAGAAATTTGTATTTATCTTGTTTGGACCAAAATGAGGGGGTTTCTTTAGTGACTAGATAGTTCACTATGTCGGCGAACCAAGGATCGATTGAAACAGAAAGGAGTTGTTCGTCGGGAAAGTTTTCATTGATTGGCAAAGAAGATGGCGCGTTAGGAAGACGAGATAAGTAATCGACTATGGCGTTATCAGATCCTTTTATGTCTTTGATTGTAAGATCAAATTCTTGAAGTAAGAGGATCCATCGAATTAAGCGTGACTTAGCGTCCTTTTTAGCAAAAAGGTGTCGAAGAGCAGAATGGTCAGTGTAGACCGTGACATGGGAACCAATCAAGTAAGATCGAAACTTCTCGAGCGCAAAAACGACAGCTAAAAGTTCCTTTTCAGTGGTCGTATAATTCAGTTGAGCATAGTTTAAGGTCATACTAGCGTAGTAAATGACATGAAGGATTTTGTTGATGCGTTGTCCTAAGACAGCACCAACCGCGAAGTTGGAAGCATCACGCATAATTTCAAAAGGAAGTTCCCAATTGGACGAACAAATTATTGGTGCTGAAATGAGTTCTTTTTAAGACGTTCAAAAGAAGCGACACATTCAGAGTTAAATTCAAATGGGATGTCCTTTCCTAGAAGAGTAGTCAAAGGACGAGCAATTTTGCTAAAATCTTTCACAAAGCATCGATAAAAACCAGCATGCCCAAGAAATGAACGAATGTCCTTAACGCATTTTGGAATGGGTAGTTTTGAAATCATGTCAACTTTCGCTTTATCTACCTCAATGCCCACATTTGAAATTACATGTCCAAGGACAATTCCTTGTTTGACCATAAAGTGGTATTTTTCCCAATTCAACGTTAAGTGTTTTTCTTTACATCGATTTAAAACAAGTTCAAGATGATGTAAGCAAGATGAAAAAGAATCTCCAAAGATCGAAAAATCATCCATAAAGACTTCAAGAAAGCGTTCTATCATATCAGAAAAAATTCCAACCATACATCGTTGGAAAGTTGCAGGAGCATTGCAAAGACCGAAAGGCATACGTCGGTAAGCAAAGGTACCGAATGGACATGTGAAAGTCGTTTTTTCTTGATCTTCGGGAGCGATTGGAATTTAGTTATAACCAGAATAACCATCAAGAAAGCAGTAGAATTCGTGACCGGCTAAACGTTCAAGCATTTAATCGATGAAGGGAAGAGGAAAGTGGTCTTTATGCGTTGCAGCATTCAATTTTCGATAATCGATGCAAACACGCCAACCTGTTTGAGTACGAGTTGGAATAAGTTCGTTTTGGTCATTTGCAATAACGGTGAGTCCGGACTTTTTAGGAACAACATGAATGGGGCTACCCATACGCTATCAGAAATGGGGTAAATGATACCGTTATCAAGAAGTTTAAGAATTTCTTCGCGAACTACCTCTTTCATCTTAGGATTAAGCCTACGTTGTGCTTCACGAGTGGGTTTGGCTTCATTGGTTAAGTGAATAGGATGTTGAACGATTGCGGGACTAATTCCCTTGATGTCAGAAATGGACCGACCGATTGCATCTTTATTTTTAGAAAGTGTCTAGAGAAGAGAAATTTCTTGATCACGAGTTAAACTTGAAGAAATTATGATAGGACAAGTTTCGTTATCACCTAAGTAAACATACTTAAGGTGATCGGGAAGAGGTTTAAGCTCCAACTTTGGTGATTTCTCGATCAAAGAACATGGTTGAGATTTGGACTCAACTGAAAGCGATTCAAATGAAAGCATGTGTTCGACTTCGTTAGGTCCGTCTTGGAACAATTTTTCGTACTCAGCCTCATGCTCATCGTTAAGGTCAATGGATTCGCTTTCAGAGTTTTCGTGGATGGCATTAACTTCTAAGGTTTGGTTACATAATTCATTCGAATGACTTTCAAGATTGAAAATGTTGAGATCTAGAGTCATGTTTCCAAAAGAGATTTTCATTGAACCATTGCGACAATTTATTAAAGCATTTGAAGTATCCAAAAAGGGTCGATCTAAAATCAATGGAATTTGACTCATTGGATTATTGACAGGTTGAGTTTCCAAAAAAATGAAATCGACAGGGTAGATGAATTGACCAACTTTGATGAGTACATCCTCAATTTCACCAACGGGTTTCTTAATTGAACAATCAGCGAATTGAAGAATTATTTTCGTTGGCTTAAGTTCACCCAAACCAAGTTGTTGGTAAACAGAATATGGAATTAAATTGACACTCGCACCCAAATAAACTAAGCATTTATTAATTGTTTTATCTCCTATCATGCATGAGATTGTAGGGCATCCAGGATCTTTGTATTTGATTGGGATCGATTGGGTCAAGACTTCGCTAAGTCCGGCAGATAAGAAGACTTTCTTGGGTACATGGGTGTGTCGTTTTTGGGTACACAAGTCTTTGAGAAATTTAGCATAGGTGGGGACTTGTTGAATGATTTCAAGAAGAGGGATGTTAACTTTCACTTGTTTGAAAATTTCCAACATCTTTTCCATTTGGTCGGAATGTTTCTTTGGTCAAAGACGATGAGGAAATGGAATGTGAAACTCAGTTGGTCGGTATACTTAAGTTGGAGCAAAACTAGACTTAGAATTTGGATCGAGATCATTTGTGGTTTTAGAAGAGTCGAGAGGATCACTCGGTAAGTTATTTGGATTTTCAACTTGATTATCGATTTTCTTACCGGATCGTAAAGTTGTGATAGCATTCAACTGAGTTTGATTGCTATCCTGGATGACATGAGCTTGACTTGGATTAGGATTTTGACTCCTAGGATTTGGAATGGGTTGACTCGGGAAAGTGCCTCTTCCCAGTTCACTTACAGAAGTAGCCAACTGACTCATTTGCATTTCAAGTTTAGCGATAGATTGACTCGTGTTTTGCACGTGTGAAGTCAATAAATTTTGAAGATTGGTATTTGATTGGAGATTTTGAGTCATTGCTTTACTCAATTCTTCAAGAGTTTTTTCAAGTGACGTCAATCGTTTTTCGTCTTGGGGAACAAAAGATTGTTGCGCTTGATTCTGAGAAGGTGGCACAGGATTTTGGAATTGAGTTTGTTGAAAGGGAGGATTCGAAGGATTATTCGAAAGTGGTTGAAAAGGGGGTCGAACCAAATTCGAATTTGCATTGTTTTGGACCCAAGAGAAGTTAGAATGATTTCTCCAACCTGGATTGTATGTTGGGGAGAATGAGTCATTTCTAGCCTTGTTAAATGCGTTGATTTGTTCTAACGATTGTGGGCATTGATCGGCAATGTGGTTAAGATCGTTACATTGGTAACATGAAGGCTGAGACGCTTGAGCTTGGTTTACTTGAGTTGATGAAAGGACATTATCAAATTTTGTTAACATCGCATCTATTTTCGCTTCTAAAGCCGTTAAGGATCCTATCGAATGAGCATTTGATCGGGAATAAATTGATTTGTCGTTAGATCTTTCCCATTGAGCTGAATTTTCGGCCAAATTTTCAAGAAATTGCCAAGCGGCATCGTGATGTTGGGCTAGATAGTTTCCTTGGCACATATATTCGAGCATGGTTCGAGAGTTATTTTCAAGTCCATCGTATAAAATTTGACAAAGCGTCCATTTTTCGAAATTGTGATGTGGACATTTGACTAGAAGTTCTTTAAATCTCTCAAAATATTTTGCAAAGGATTCAACCCCAAATTGATGACAATTAACGATTTCATTCCTAATTTTAGATGTTTTTTCCAAGGGCTAAAACTTTTTTAGAAAAACGTTCACAAATTCATCCCAAGTTCCAATCGTATTTGAAGGCAAGCTATATAACCATTTTTCGGCATAATCGGTAAGTGCAAATGGAATTAACCTAAGTTTGATTCCATCGTCACTTAGTTGTTGAAATTTCATGGTTGCACAAACTTGTTCAAATTTGGTTAAGAAAATGTAAGGATCATCATGTTCAAGATTGCCGAATTTTGGAAGATTATTAATGTGATTCGAATGAATTTCAAAGTGGTTACCCGTTGGGATGGGCAATATAATGCAAGAAGGAATAGACACTCGATCGGGGAAGTATCTATCCATAGAGTTTGAGGGGGATTTTCTTCGGTCATGGTTGAAAGAATGTTTGTTCGAACTAAACGATTAGTAGAAGGATCACGGGTCTAACTACGCGTGCACTAGCGCAAAGAAGAGAAAGAACAAATTTGAGAAGAGAGTAGAAGCGATTATATATATATATATATTTGAAATTTTTTTTCTATTGTATTTATGAACCTAATGCAACTAAATGAATGCAAGGATTAACTACAAATTTTCTGTCCTTAGTGGCTCCTAATCCAAAATTATATAGTGATACATTTGATTACTTAAAACAAAAGATTTCTTGGCCAGTTAACGGACATGAGTTATCGATGCACCAGGAATCACCCTAGCAATGCAACCGAAGGTTTAAGTACCTTCAGAGTAACAACCGATATAATATTTACGAATCACCGTAATATTTATAAACGGTTATTTCTCTGCCGTAGTCTAGACACCAAGAAATAATTCGTTCTAAAGAAATGAACTATCAAAATACAATTAAACCCTATATGAGCCCGCGACTCCCTTAAGTCCAACGTCTAACCGTATTATTATTATTCAAATCCTACAATGAAATGCAATTTTGTGAGCTAAGGAAATGGTGATGAATTCCCTCACCTTATGTGAATTGGGGTACTACCCTTAAGAAAAGAAAATAAGATGAGATGAATGCAAAACCGAAATTAAACGTGATATTAACAATGCAACTACAAATGACTTTTTATTTGTTTTTGGATATATTTTTTATGCAAATGCAAGCAAACAACAATGCAATTAAATAAAAACAAGAGAGAAGAGAACAATACCAGAGGGTCTGAATTTATATGCAAATATATATATTTTTTTAGCAGCATTTTTTTTAAGCAAGCAAGCAAAGTAGAGCGCAACGCAAAACAATTCCAAGCAAGCAAGCTAGGCAATGCAAAGGCAAGCAATTCCCTTCTTCTTTTGCAACCTGAAAAATAAAAAATGTTGTATATACAAGAGAAAGACATTTTTTTTTGAGTTAAGGACCTGAGGAGCTTAGGTGTTAATGAAGTGTCTGGATGTTGTGATTTGGGATGGAGCACAGTTTGAAAGCGCGGTGAAGCGAGGAAGTATAAATTGAGTTTAAAATGAAAAAAATGATAGTGAATTAGGAAGAATGGACTAATATGTATACGGCAAGTTGAAGGTTGTTGACGATGGTCGGATGGTTTGAATTGTTGTATGAGGATGAAAGGTATTGCGATGGTAGGCAGGGGATGTAGTGATGATAATGGTGAATGGTGGAAGGAGGTTTTGCAGTGGAAGAATTTGATGTGGGTTGATTGGAATTTTGTATGAAGTGGTAATGGAAGATGGATTTGGAGAATTGGTTTTGAATGAGATTTGTTTTGATGGATGTTTTAGAAAATGGTGTATGAAATGGTAGAGAGAATAGAATCTTAAGCGGAGGTTGGTTTATAAAGGATTGTGAATAGAATAAGGCAGAGGAAGAAGATTATAGAGGGAGGACAAGAAAAAGGAAAGAGATAAATGAGAGAAGGAGAAAGGGAAAGAAGTAAAAGAGAGAAAAAATAGAAAGATAAAATTTTAATTAATTATAGGGAAAAAAAAGAAGGCGGTCAAGAAATAAATGAAAGAAGGAAAAGGAAATTAAAAAGGGAGTAAAAGGAAAGCAATGATTTTATTTATTTATTAAATTTGTAAGAATTGTACAAAGGAAAGGGATAAATATTTACTGAAAATAAGGAGTAAAAGGATTATTATTATTTTTTTTGTAAAAATAAGAAAGGAATTGATTGTATTGAATTCAGGGAAATAAAGAATTGAAAGAAATAGTTAAGAAAAGGGAAATAAAATTAGGAGAATTTGGCAAGGTTTTTCATTTTATCGGAAATAAATTGTAGACATAAGGAAGGAAAGAGAGATTGTAGAAATAATTAGGAAAAGAAATAAATGGAAGGAAGGGAAAACAGGAAAGAAATTATAAACAAAAAGGCAAGTTTTTTTTTTCTTTTTTAAGAAACAACAAACAAAAAGGGACAATTAAATTTGACAAAACACACAAATGCACAAGAAGCAAGATCAAACAAAACGAGCAAACTATTTTTTTTTTTTTTTTTGAAATCATAAACTAAAGAGAAAAGAAAAATGCATAGGAAAGATGAGAGAAGAAACAGAAACTTGCAATTGAAAACAATGAACACCACATTTTTTTATGAATTTTTTTTTTTGGTATGGATTGAAGGGTAGTTTCAGATCTGAAGGTGGACGTTGATGCTTGTTTATGACCATGACAGTTATTGTGGTGAAGAAGTGGGAATGTTGAATTATTGATGATGAAAGGAGTAGTTTGGTTGTGTGTAGAAGCTTTGGTGTAAACGGTGAGTGTAAGAAGAAGATGGAAAAGGATTTTGGAAGATTGGTAGAGAATAAGGTGTGGAAGTGGATGATATGAAATCTAAGTGATGAAAATTGTGATGTATAAATAAGGCAGAGGTAGAGAAAGGAAAGTAAATTAAAGAGGGAGGACAAGAAATAGAAAAACAATAAATTGATGTTTTTTTTAATTATTTGTAAGATTTGTAAAAGGGGAGAAATAAATGAGAGAGAGATAAAGGGAAAGAAATAAATAAAATTGAAAACACAAAAAATGGGAAAAAGACTGAACAAAAGGAAAGTGTTTTTTTTTAAGAGAAAGGAACTAGAAGAACTAACACAATATGAAATCTATTAACACACATACACACAACATAAAAACACACAAACGAAAAGAAACAAACACACAAACAAAAGTAAAAAAAAAAAAAAAAAAAAAAAATGTAACAAAACACACAACTACTTTTTTATTTTAAATGAACACAAAAAAAACACAAAAATGAAACAACAAAAGATCAAAACAAAATAGAAAAACTATGAACAAAACACAAATTTTTTTTTAGAAAAACAAACAAGAAAATTAATTCAAAGAATAAAACTAAAATTAAATTCTTTCCCCAGCAACAGCGCCAAAAACTTGTTTGCAAACGGATTTTCTATCGGATTAGAAAACCGTCAACAAAATATTTTAATAATAAACCGTAAGCGCACGGCGTACAATTATTAGTACGTGGCGAATACGAGTCGACCCGCAGGGAAAAAAGTAATTTCAATCTTATCCAGCCAAATTAAACCAAAATTTGGATTATGATTAAGTACTAGAAAAAAAAGTAAACTAAAATGTAGATTAAAACTATGAGATTAAAACTAATTTAGGGGCAACTTCATTTTTCTCTCTTTCAACATTGTTCAACATAAAATAGCATAAAGATCTCTCAAATAACTTAAGTAAGATTAATTATGTAATTATCATAAGCATAACTTATTTGCGCTAAAAATTAACACAAAATACACCATCAAACAATAATACACAATTAATCCAACTTTAACTATTATGAAACAGGCCATCGAAATGAAACTAAAATCTAATTTAAGTATGATCTATTTACTATTGGTTAGTAATATAGATCATCAAATTTCAACTCAAAAATCATTTCATTGCCATAATCACAATTTTAGATGAAGAGGCAATTTGTTATATATGTCCTAAACATGGCCTCCATGTTATGAAATGAACAAAAGAGGCTATTAAATTCAATATGAAACACAAATACACCAAAAACATCCATTACCATTAAACCCAAAGAGATCACTCATACAAATTCATGTTGAATCTACATTAATTGAGAGGAAAAGCTTCATCACCCCTAAATTGTAGGGGTTTAGCTCCTCATTTGTGTGATTAATTCAACATAATTAGATTTCAACATTGACGAACAACAAAAATAAAGAGTAAATAATGAAGAAAAGATACTAACTACTAACTAATTGCATAAAATAAAATTACACTACTTGCAAAAAAGAAAATCTAAACTACTAACATAAAGTAGAGCATAGAAATTAAAAGAGATATGAGAGAGACATAAAAGAAATTGGCTTGGAAGCCATTTTTCTTTATTTGATCAATTACACTTTTATCTGCTAAAAACAAGATCTGAAATACATGAAACAAAGGGGTATATATACATGATCAAAAAACCCTAAAACCCTAACCACTTTCCTTGGGAAATCCCCAAAATGTCCATTCATGTAGCTTCTAATTACCATTAGCCACTAATGAATCATGTAGAATGCATGAGGCCTTTTTGTCTCAGTCTTTAATATGAAGCTTAAGAGCAAATGGGTTAATTGAAAGGTGTGGGCTTACTCTATCCATAAAATGAATTAATTATTTGCCTCCTTTTGTAAAAATGCATGCTTTCCCTCATCTCTACATGTGTATATATCCTTTTAGCTCCAAAATTCCTACAAGAGATAAACACAAGGAACAAGTAAAAGATTTCACAAATTAAAACATGCACAAGTGACCACTTTATCTCAAAATGAGTGATTATTTTGAAAATATTTAAAATATGGTTTAATCATATAAAATACAAAAAAAAAATTATTTATTTAATTAAACAAGAATAAATATGTGAATATAAATGTGCATTTTTACGTGCACATCAGTCGTAGCGGATGCCTTAAGAAGAAACGGTTGACTTCAAGTCCTCTCTTTTTTTTGAAAAGGAAAAGTTCAGAATACATATCAAACTTCAATTTTAAAACCTTCGGTTAAGTTAGTTGTTAGCATCGCTAGGAGTAAGACCTACGCTTTTGGATCAAATTGGGACTTCACAAAAGAAAGACTCTCAGATAGTTGACGCAATGGATAAGTTAAGCAGAGAAGAGACCTCTAATCACCTTAATAACTACACTTGCTAACATGGTTAGCATCTGTTTATTTTCAAGAGATAGTTCTTCAACATGGAATACCCTCTAGTGAATTTTGGAAAACCTTTTGGAAGACCTTTTTAGCACGACACAGCAGAAGTTGTAATGCCAAGCATACTAAAGGAAATAGAAGTGAAACGAGAAGCAACGGTGAGAAGAGTTCCAACTCGTATCTTGGGTACAGAAGTTAAAAAGCTACGCAATCGAGAGGTCAAGCTAGTTAAAGTACAATGGAGTGATGCTGAGGAAGACGCGACTTGCGAGATTAAGGACAAGATACGCGCAGCCTGTCCTTTTCTTTTCGAGGGTACATCCTTGATCTCTTGTTTTACATAAAGTTTATGCATGCTTGTATCTATCCTTTTAAGTATATTTCCTCGGTCCTATTCTTGATCCTTAGGTAGAAACCAATAGATGTAAACATGTATTTGAAACATGTTATGATTGATGATTGCAAATGGTTGCTAGTGGTTGGTCGTGGATGCTTATACACACACAAGAGGAGCTAGATCGGCTCAGTCACTTTCATATTGCTTATGCATATATGTCTTTATATATGGATTGAAACTTGATGTGTTATCATATGGACGTTGCATTTGTATGAATGATTGCGCACTCATGTAGAAGTTACAAAATACTGTTAGGAATAATTGCATACATAATGGACTATGGCACTGACATTATTCACATCAAGGAGGTCAACTGAATCATAAAACCGCCTGATTTTGCATTAGATAAGGACATATACACACACTATGCATATGATCATGAAAACATTAGAAATCTTTTAAGGATAATGGATGTCTATGATTGATGGTTGAGTAGATGGATGTTGGATGGTAGGATAAACATTCTTCTTGACTTGGAGATTTCGGGGACGAAATCATTTAAGGAGGGGAGAATGTAACACCCCGTAATTTCAAATATTAAAAATTAGCAAATTAAAGAATACTTAATTTTAAAAGTGGGAATTAAGAGAAACGGTTACGCCATTGCGTTCGTCTCGGAATTCTGCTTGAGATAGATATGAGTTTGCGTGAATCGGACTCCGTATGAAGAAGTTACGGAGGTTAGAAGATTTCAAGTTTAAGCAGAAAATAAATATAAATAATAATTAAAATCAAAAACCAGTTCAAAATTCAAACAGAAAAGGTTGAGCGAGAAATTTCCCGCTCAGGGTTTCGACCCCCCCCCCCCCATAAGGAGTCGACCCCTTTGAGATACAGCTCCTGTGACGAATTTTTATGACCCTAAGCTGATGTCCCCTTCTCTGTTTGGCCTGATGGCGAATTCTGAAGTGTTATGGCTTATGTGTCGTGCTATGATTGGCTGAGTGACACATCTCTTTGGTTTGAATGACCCTGATGACTCCTAGGTTGATCTAACGGCTCATATTAATCTATACTTCTATATGATCACTTCAACCCTCAACCCTAAACCTGATAATCTCATTTTATGAAGCCGTCATGCCGTCCATCTCCAAACTAGCATATCCTCCATCTTCTCCAAACTAGAAATCAAGTTAGAAAGCTCCAACCAAATTCAAATTAGAGAATCAAACGTCTACATCAAAGGATTAGCTTTACAAATTCAGAAATCAAATCCCAGAATACAAAATCCATTCTCTTCTGTAAGTTCACGTTATTTTCAGATTTAAATACCTAATTGTAATCTTGGCATGTAATAAAATGAATCTAAGTCCATGTTTGATGATAAGACAATCTTTTCAGATTTATCCCTATCTTTCTATCGAGTCCATGATTTTTCATGCCTAAGAAGTTATTATATCGAATCATGCCTATCTTTATTGTACATCAGGCATATAATCCTTTTTGGTTCATGATGTTATTCTTATGCCTGCGATAATGATTTTATCAGTTTATCCAAAAATCTATCTTTGTGGGATCTAAATTTCCTGTATTAGGTATGTTGTTACATGCATATTTTATGCCTATTCTTATTTTATGCTCCTTCTCTCTCTTCCCCGGTTTCCTTTTTCTTTTATGAACTTGGATTACCTTCGAACCTAGGCTGAAATCGCGAAATACGAACGATTGGAATACGGGAAATATTTGGGTATAACCTATTTTAGGTAAATATTGGGCATAATGTAATTGGTGAAATAATTGGGCATAACATATTTGGTGAAATTGTTGGGCATAACTTGTAATTGATATTGGGGCATCACTATTATTATTATAACTACAAGTTTGGGTTAATTGGCATGTAAACCAATTTTTGGGCATAAACTGCAAACTGGAATATTAAATCTAAATTGGGCATAACTATTGGTTGGGACGCCAAACATAATGTATATTATGATTTTGGAGCATGACTATTATTGTAAATTCGGGAAGATTGGGTGTAGCCTATTTTGATTAATAACTTGTAATTGAATTTGTTGGGTATAACTTGAGAATTGAAACATGACTAGTTTTGTGAAATTAGGATAATTAGCATGTAAATCTAGACTTTCACATTTACGGTAAACATGTAGTTTGGCTAAAAGATGAACATGCCTAACCCGAGGTTAGATTGAGTTGCGGTGTAAAACTGTCCGGAACCGCCCGGCACATCCAGTAACCGAAACAACACAGATCTAATGTGAGAGGTTAGCGCATTTAGCACAAAACCCGAGGTTAGAATGAGTTTGCGGTAGAAGTCTGCCCGGAACCGCCCGACACATCCGGCAATCGCAAACAATAGTTCTAATGTGAGAGGTTGGGGCATTAATAAATTAATTAATGTCAATAAAGACATGCTAAGAATGATTAGGTTAAGTAACATATGAATAAAAAAACACTTAACCAATATTACATCCCAAAATTCGGAACATGCACTGCTGCACCACCTGCCGCTACTTTGACCGCTTATAATCAGCCCAGTAATCATGCTTCACCCTGCCTAGTTCAGGGTACCATGATACATCTATGTGGGTTACTGCTGAAATGGGTCCTCGTTACTAGGGTTTCCTATTGGTTAAGTTTGTGGGCCTATATATACAAATATTACCCACCTACACGAGATGTACTTAACTCTCCCACTGATTCAAACATGTTTATTTCACGATTAAGTTTGTGGGCCTATATATACAAATATTACCCACCTACCCAAGGTTTACTTAACCCTCCCACTTATCAAGTCAATATGTATTATTGGTTAAACTTACCTTAATCCTATCTACTTTGTTCATGTAATATTGGTTAAGTGTTGTCCATTCATGTTAACTTAACCCGCCCACACATCATGTTGTATTGGTTAAGTGTTTCCTATTAACTTGACCCTGTTCACTCATCATGTTATATTGGTTATGTGTTTCTTATGAACTTAACCCCACTCGTTCCTCATGCTATATTGGTTAAGCATTTCTAATTAACTTATACCTTCTCATTCATCATGTTGTACTAGTTAAGTGTTTCCTATTAACTTAACCATGTTCATTCATCATGTTATATTGGTTAACTTAACCCTGCTCACTTGTCTAATTAACATGTTATAGCGGTTAAGTGTTCTAAATTTACTTAACTCCACCTTCTTGTCTAATTAACATGTTATAACGGTTAAGTGTTCTAAATTTACTTAACCCCACCTTCTTGTCTAATTAACATGTTATAACGGTTAAGTGTTCTAAATTTACTTAACCCAACGCTTGTCTAATTAACATGTTGTATTGGTTAAGTGTTCTAAATTTACTTAATAACCCCACCCCCTTGCCTAATTAACATATTGTATTGTTTAAGTGTCGCATATTCATATGTTACTTAACCTTACCATTCTTAGCATGTCCGTTTATTGGCATTAATTAATTTACTAATGCCCCCAACCTCTCACGTTAGAACTGTTGATTACGGTTGTTGGATGTGCCGGGCAGTTCGGGCAGACTTCTACCGCAAACTCATTCTAACCTCGGGTTTTAGGCTAAATGCGCTAATCTCTCACATTAGATCTGTGTTATTGCGTTTAGTGGATGTGTCGGGCGGTTTCGGGCAAGTTTTACACCGCAACTCAATCTAACTTCGGATTAGACATGTTCATCTATTAACCAAATTACATATTTACCGTACATGTCCAAATCTAAATTTTACATGCTAACTATCCCAATTTCACAAAACTAGTCATGTTTCAATTCTCAAGTTATACCCAACAAATTCAATTACAAGCTATTAATCAAAATAGGCTACACACCCAATCTTCCCAAATTTACAATAATAGTCATACTCCAAAATCATAATATACATTATGCTTGGCGTCCCCACCAATAGTTATGCCCAATCTAGATTTAAAATTCCAGTTTGCAGTTTACGCCCAAAACTTGGTGTACATGCCAATTAACCCAAACTTGTAGTTATAATAATAATAGTGATGCCCCAACATCAATTACAAGTTATGCCCAACAATTTCACCAAATATGTTATGCGTAATTATTTCACCAATTACATGATGCTCAATATTTACCCAAAATAGGTTATACTCAAATATTCCTCGTATTCCAATCGTTTGTATTTCGCGATTTCAGCCTATGTTCGAAGCTAACCAACCCAGGTTCATAAAAGAAAAAAGAAACAGGGGAAAAGAGAGAAGGAGCATAAAATAAGAATAGGCACGTAACAACAGACCTAATACAGGAAATTTAGATCCAACAAAGATAGATTCTTGCATAAACTGATACAATCATTATCACAGGCATAAGAATAACATCATGAACCAAAAAGGATTATATGCCTGATATACAACAAAGATATGCATGATTGTATCGATATAATAACTTCTTAGGCATGTAAAACCATGATTCGATAGAAAGATAGGGAAAAATCTGAAAAGATTGTCTTATCATCAAGCATGGACTTAGATTCATTTTATTACATGCCAAGATTACAATTAGGTATTTAAATCTGAAAAAAAACGTGAACTTACAGAAAAGAATGGGTCTTGTATTCTGTGATCTGTTTTCTGAATTTGTAAAGCTAACCCTTTGATGTAGACGTTTGATTCTTTAGTTTGGATTGGTTTGGAGCTTTCTAACTTGATTTCTAGTTTTGGAGAAGATGGAGGCTATGCTAGTTTGGCGATGGACGACATGACGGCGTCATATAATGAGATTATAAGGTTTAGGGTAGAGGGTTAATGTGATTATATAGAAGTCTAGATTAATATGAGCCGTTAGATCAACCAAGGAGTCATCAGGTCATTCAAACCAAAGAGATGCGTCACTCAGCCAATCACAGCACGACACATAAGCCCTAACACCTCAGAATTCGCCATCAGGCCAAACACAGAAGGCCACATCAGCTCAAGGTTATAAAAACTCGTCATAGGAGCTGGATCTCAAAGGGATTGACTCCCTACAGGGGGTCGACACCTATGTCGACTCCCCTATGGGGGGTCGTCTCCCTGAGCAGGAAATTTCCCCCGCTCAGCCTGTTCTGTCCGAATTTTGAACTGATTTTTATTTAAATTATTATTTATATTTATTTTCTGCTTAAATTTGATATCTTCTAAACTCCATAATTTCTTCATATAGAGTACAATTCACGCAAACTCGGACTCTATCTCAAGCAGAATTCCGAGATGAACGCAATGTATCCCGTTTCCCTTAATTCTTCTTCTAAAAATTAAGTATTCTTTAATTTGCTAATATTTAATAATTGAAATTACGGGGTGTTACATTCTCCCCTCCTTAAAGGATTTCGTCCCCGAAATCTCCAAGTCAAGAAGAATGTTTATCCTACCATCCAACATCCATCTACTCAACCATTCAATCACAAGCATCCATTGTCCTCAAAAGGTCTCTAATGCTTTTCATGAACATATGCACAGTGTGTACATATCCTTACCCAAATCCATAATCAGGCGGTCTACTGATTCAGTTGACCTACTTAATGCTAATTATGTCGGTGCCATGAGTCCATCATATATGCAATTATTCCTAATCGTACTTTATAACTTCTACATGAGTGCACAATCATTCATATAAATGCAACATCCATATGATAACACATCAAATTTCAATCCATATATATAAAAATTCACTCATGCATATGCAATTTGGAAGTGACGGAGTCGATCTAGTGCCTAATGTGTGTGTATATGCATCCACGAGCAACCACTAGCAAACACTTACATCCACAAAACATAACATGTCTCAAACACATGTTTACATCCATTGGCTTCTACCTAAGTATCGAGGATAAGATCGAAAGGATATACTTAAAAGGATAGATACAAGCATGCATAAACTTTATGGAAAACAAGAGATTAAGGATGTACCCTCGAAAAGAAAAGGATAGGCTGCGCGTATCTTGTCATTAGTCTTCCAAGTCACGTCTTCCTCAGCATCACTCCATTGTACTTTAACAAGCTTGACCTCACGATTGCGTAGCTTTTTAACTTCTGTACCCAAGATATGAGTTGGAACTCATCTCACCGTTGCTTCTCGTTCCACTTCTATTCCTCTAGTATGTTTGGCACAACAACTTCTGATGTGTCATGCTAAAAAGGTCTTCCAAAAGGTTTTCCAAAATTCACTAGAGGGTATTCCATGTGGAAGAACTATCTCTTGAAAATAAATAGATGCTAACCATGTTACCAAGTGTAGTATTAAGGTGATTAGAGGTCTCTTCTCTACTTAACTTATCCATTGCATCAACTATCTGGGAGTCTTTATTTTGTGAAGTCCCTATTTGATCCAAATGCGTAGGTCTTACTCCTAGCGATGCCAAATACAAACTTAACCGAAGGTTTTAAAATCGAGGGTTGATATATATTCTAAACTTTTTCTTTTCACATAAAGAGGACTCGAAGTCAACCTTTTTCTTCTTAAGGCATCCGCTACTACCTTACCCTTCCATCAAAATGGCGCCTAGTCCCGTGCCGCATGCATCTGCATATACCGTAAACCTTTTACTACCGTAAGATAAAAGTCAAAATTGGGGCAGTTGTAAGAGCCCTCTTCGATCGTCGGAAAGCGACATCACAAACAATATCCCGAGCAAAGGTTAGATTATTCTTCGTTAATCAGTAAGTGAGGCTAATATTTTTGCAAAGTCCTTAATAAACTTCCTATATTAGCCCGCTAATCCAAGAAAGCTCCTTACTTCTGTTGCATTCCTTAGAACCCTCCAGTCTTGCACCACAACTACTTTTGCGGGATCTACTGTTATTCCTTCTTTGGTCACCACATGTCCTAGAAACCTTACTTCTTCTCTCCAAAAATGACATTTTGGAGAACTTCGCCTAATAAACCCCTTCTTAAGCAACTCTTTAACTTGCTCGCTGAGCCCTTCCTTTCTCTTGGATTCATGTGTCGTATAGGTAATGCAACTAGCTTTGCATTGTCAACTAGATATATGTGGAAGTCTATCTCGCGTTTTAGAGGACAAACCCCAAACCTAATCAAAAACATCTGCGTACTCATGGACTACTCCAACGGATCGCAAATCGTCGATAGATGCATCAAGTGATTCTAGGTAGCTAAGCCAAACTGATCCCTTAGGACTGCACGAAATCTCGAGGCAAGTCAAAAGTCTAACTATCCTCCTTTCACAATTACTAGCTAACCAATCCATGCCTAGAATCAACCCATAGCCCATGAAACCAAAAACATAAGCATTACATTTAAACTCAATACTTAATGTAGCTATTCTCAAATCCTTACAAACCAAAGATAATTGAGCCGATCCACCAATTGATTTTGAGACAATAATGGGATCTTCTACTATACAAGCACTAGGGTGCCGAGACTCAACTATGGAAGCAGATATAAACGAATGTGAAACGCTTAAATTAAAAAGAGTACTAATAGGATGATCAAAAAGAAAAAGTATACTTTTTTTCCACAGAAACTCTACTACCTCTCTCTCAGATACGTTGACGGTGAGAGCATGCACTTGCCCTCCTGAAAATCCTGTCATTTGTTCTTGCCCTTGTCCTTAATTATATGACCCGTTATGCCATAATAACGACACTTCCTCTTGTCTTAAATTTTTCTATTCTTTCCTCCTTTGTGAACTGTAACGGCTGGAAATTTCTGACTCCTCGAGAGTCAGAAATTCCGAGACGTTAGTGAAAGAATTTAGAAGGTGAGAAAGAAAAGATAGAACTAATAGAATAGAAGAAGAAGAAGAACATCAGAATCATCAGAGTAACACGAATCTCACAGCGGAACGAATAACATATAATATATAACATGACTTTGAAGTAAACAATTATATATATACAATAGCATTTATCAGAGTACAACACTTACAACACAGCGGAAATAACTATAGCTATAAAATCTTGCAGCCTCCTGCTCCAAGCTCTCCAAGTATATCTGTAAATCCCGACTACTTGACTGCCCGTACAAATTTAGGCACCCAAGAGTTTAGGGAAAACAACAAAGTAAACCCCGGGTCAGTCATGGGACTGGTATGAGTAAAATAGTTTAAAACAGGTATAGGATATCTCATAAGACCACGCCGTGAATACGGAACGGGTTTTTCCCTTATGAGTATCTGAACAACTTTGACAAGCAATATCATTGTGATATTATAATAATGTCTAAGTACAAATAGGTATCAATCTAGCAGAAACGCTTGCATCTCACGTTCTACATACATAGTATAAAATCATAAACCGTAGGGCTCTTATCGGAGAATGGATTCCAACAGACAAGGTATGGGAGCACCTTCTGAATAATGTACTCTAGAGGTGATACACTCAGGGTTCAACAAGAACGTCTTGCAACCCGGCCACACATGACCGCTCACTCATTTAGCTTGAGTGTCGCGAATATATTGCCACCACGGTTGTAGGCCATCAAACCGTCATCCGAAGATACAGAATCAAAAAGAAGTATAAATGCGAATATTCTCTAGATCGGTGACAATACACCCTGCTTGGGGATGACCCAACTAGCCATGCTGCCTAGCCCAACTTTTGTTACTTCCCGGTGTGAGGCTAGAAGCTACGTCTATCTTCAGAACATCTGATCACCATTCACTTTGAATGCCACATCGTCATACCCGCCAAATCACAAATTGACTTATCCAAAAATAACACGGGTATATAGCTAAGAGAAACGAATTCCTCCGCCACCAAACGTGAATACGTTTGCATAGATCAAATTACGCGATCCATTGGATATACTCTGTCAGACCTTCTTCCATATACGTTGTCCTGGGACTGGACAAACCGAAGGCACTATTCAGTATATCCATCTTAGTCACTGTTATCTAAGACTTATACAACAGCCCTTGCACTTTACTCCGTCTTCAATTTATCTTTGGCAGATATTGCTCGCAACGCTTATGCCAATACAGAGTGGTTCTTTGGATAATAATCCAACCGGTCTCTCCATATTAACAACGTTAAAATGGTAAAAAGTTTGATAGTCTGTGATTCAACTATCAAATGAAAACATGTCGGTGTACAAACAACGATCTTATTTCCAAATGGGAATTCGATCGATCAATCATCATATGTTCATATTTCCTTATTTCATATATATAGAAAATATATGTTATTAATCATTGGAAAACATTTCCATAGCTTATTTTCACATCACTATTATTTCGCAACTATCAGTCCCTAACTGTAACTAGTATGAGGACAATTCTCTAAGTATCAATTCGGAAGGTCGAACCCAACATCAGATCGTCACTTAGAAAACCGTTCAACTTACCCTCTCCAGTCAGTTTCTGAATTTGCTTAACTCTATTTCTTAAATTCTTATCATGAAAACATTTCATTTTCTATGTTTAGAAAACATATCTGATTATATTTGGAAAACGTTCCCAAAACTCATTTACGGATTTCCAATGAACGTTGTATAAAACATCGTTATGCTTAATCCATTAATCGCTTATTACTTAACTATATTTCAAATCAAACTTTTCTATCGAACCACAACTATTCCTTTGTCAATTCTGAAGTCAATCAAGTTGGGGTATAATTACCTCGCGGACCTTAATTGAACAACGTCCTTTACTGTGAAATAGATGAAGTTCATCACTCACTTTTTACAATCATCTGTTTACGCAAATTCTCGGATTCAGGTTACGAATCCACTTCTTATATGGCAACGTTTGATTATAACTATAACGTTATAATTCCAACCCCTAAAATATCTAACCTAAATTATAAATTTATTTCTTAACTCGAATAATTTAACAGACACCTAATTTCTAAATCAATAACAAAATCTTGATTTAAACCCTGGAAAGTAAATAGTACTTTCCCGAATTCGCTATAATCGAATTCGACGTATAACTCTCTTTCGAGTAATCTCTATTTGATTAACTCTTCTTCGAATAACCTATATTCGATTATCTCTCTTCGAATAACTCATATTCGAAATCTCTTTCTTTCGAATAAACAATATTCGATCTCTTTCTTTCGAATATGCTATATTCGAAAATCTCCTTTCGATTTACTAATCGATAACTCCTTTCGATCAAACTAAAATTGATAACTCCTTTAACTCTATTCGAATAACTAATATTCGACTAACTCCTTTGGATCGACTCATTTGATTAACTCCTTCGAATAACTAATTCGAATAACTTACCTTCGAATAACCAATATTCGATTTACTCTAACTCGATTAACTTAATTCTAATCGATTTACTCCATTTCGATTCAACTTAATTCAAATCGATTAACTTAACTCAAATTGATTAACTCCTTTCGAATAACTAAATTCGATTTAACTCTAATTGAATAACTAATATTCAATTAACTCTTACGTGTTTAACTCTATTTGAATAAGTAATTCGAATCACTCTAATGTGTTTAACTCTATTCAAATATCTAATTCGAATAACTCATTTCGAATAACTAAATTCGATTAACTCTTTTAACTTTACTCAAATAACTATATTCGATTAACACCTTCTTTCGAATAACTATATTCGATTAACTCTTCGACTAACTCCTTTGGATTAACTAACTTCGAATAACTCCCTTGGATTAACTAACTTCGAATAATTCCTTTGGATTATAACTAACTTCGAATCACTCCTTTGGATTAACTAACTTCGAATAACCAATATTCGATAACTACCCTTCGAATAAATAATATTCGGTAACCCTTCTCAAACGAATAACATTTGATTTCTCCACTTGAATAAACTATATTCGATTACTCTTCCCTCGAATATACTATATTCGATAACTCTACTTCGAATAAGTGATATTCGGCAACTCTACTCGATTAATTCCACTTGGATAACTCTAACTGGTCAACTCTAACTGGTCAACTCTAACCGAGTAACTCTAACCGATCAACTCTAACTGGTCAACTCTAACTGGTCAACTTTAACTGGTCAACTCTAACTGTTTATCTTTAACTGGTAAATTTTCACTGGTTAACTCAAATGGTTTAACCTAACTTGATTTACTTGTCTCGATTAACTGAACTAATCCACTTAGTTTAACTTAGTTAATTCACTTTGATTAACTCTAACCGATTTACTTAGTTTAACTCAGCTAATTCACTTTGATTAACCCAACTAATTTACTTCGATTAACCAATTAGTTTAACTTGACTAATTCACTTAGTTTGACGCAACTAATTCACGTTGATTTACAAATTAGTTTAACTTAACTAATTCATTCGATTAACCGCTTAGTTTATCTTAACTAATTTACTTTGGTTAACTTAACCAATTACTTTGTTTAACTCGACTAACTTGCTTTGGTTAACCTAACCAATTACTTTGTTTAATCCCTTTAACACACTCTGGTTATAATTCCTACTTCTACAATATCTCCTTAAAATCCATATCGTGTTATACTTGAGTGCGAAGCACGTGTTTAAATCTATCCTAGTATAATTCTATTTATTTTCCGAACAAGTGTTCCTTTATTTATTCCCTAAATAAATATCCCTTTATTCCATTTATTTATAATCTAAATAAATGTTCCTTTATTTATTTCATTTATTTTCAAATTAAATAAATGTTTTCCTTTTATAAAATCCTATCGATTTTATAAATAAGATTCATTTTCAATATAAACATTGAAAATCCCCTTATCAACATTTCGGTATGTTAGGGTATTCAATCATATCAAATCACGATGTTCAATATCGTCCAAGCACGTATAATCGCCCACAGATTTTATATCACATCATATAACAATATATGAAAAACAATAAAATAACTGTTGAGGAATCCAGTCGGATTCCTCCAACCTGTTTCCCTGCATCACAGATGTTAGACAATATAGATAACATCACTTTCAGTTCCATATGATATATTCTGTTAAACAGAATCAATATAGAAATTTAACTAACTGACTAGCAGTTCAATCAACAGTCAACACACATTCAAACAACAGATAATTAACAGTTCTAAGAACACGTTGTAAAAATGGAACTGTATAGCGTTGGTGAGTTTTACTCACATTGGCGCGTTAACCGTTAAATAACGATTTGCGTTTGCTGATTCAGATACCCACTCCAGTGTTTATCGCCATTCACTTTACGTCGCTCGCCACCTCCATGTCACCGCGCTGAACTTCACTCACTGGTGTATACTTCTCGTTGGTTTTCCTTTTTATTTAAGTGGGCTTCACTACGAACTGGTCCGACAATAAACAGACCCGCACACTTAGTGAATCCACCTTCTTCGATATCCCCTCACCATTTTGATCGTCTTAAACGAACCCTCCCTGCGCGCTGACTACCGCGGTCACTCACTGCCGGAGTGCCTCCATCGCCTTCCTAACTCATCACCTTCTTCTCAACTTTCACGTGCTGCACCATTCACTTCCTATTTTATTTTTATTTCCTTTTATAATAAGGCCCAAAATCCCTGAATGGCCCATCTTCAAAGTGAATTCACGCACCACTGACCACTACGTCTCAAATCCCGTTCACAGAAAAACTCAGCTTTGTTTATTATTCTTCCCCTGCCTCCACAGTCTTGATGCTGCCGCCAGTCTCCAGTACACCGTTATTTACTTTAGCGCGACCACGAACAAGCACAGCAATCCTTTAAAACTTATATTATTTCTTCACCTCCCACGCTCTTGTTTCCCTTTACCATGCTTCACGTTAAACTATGCACCATGCAGTTTCACCGCCAAAAAGAACTTCGATTTTCACGAGCAGAACCCCAGGCAACATCACGTTCTGCTTTTGTTTTACACATATGAAAATCACTCTAAACTCATACCTCATCGTTACCGGAACTAGCAGCATCACCTACTCAGCAATTTTTCAATAACAAATTGGACTAAATTTCCTATATCAACGGACACAGGCAAAAACATTTATCCTATCAAAACCGTGCATGTTGTCCACCTTCTCTCCATAACAAACACGTCCCTAACTTTTCATGCGACACTACTTCACAATATTTACTTCACTTCCCAAAAATAAAGACGTGGCTCCTGAAACCCAGGGCAACCTTCCACTATACATGCCACCGATCATCTCCATGTATTTCCTCTCGCCAAAAGCCTTCAAGCACAGAACCTCCTTGTACAAACGCTCGCATGCACCCCTTAACCCCACTCCAAACACACAGCACCCCCAGCTTGCTCCAACTCCTTACATAGTGCGGTCTCCCTACCCTTCCATCACATCCATGAAGCTACTTCATGATCATGTTCTTGCTACAGCTTGCGCCTCTCAATTTGTTGGATCCCATGCACTAAATCTAATGCCAATACATGAGGAACGAGTGAATCTCCTCAATATTTAGCATCCAACTCCCTGCGCCAGATCAACGTGAAAGTCAGGTCTTGAGTCCTCCTGAACACTCCACTCATCCCTATGTACCTCGCACCCACTACACCGTCCTTTCGATGAACAGAAAGGGTATTAAACCACCTGGAGCTTCAACGTTAAAAGGAGGATGTCCCATTTTGTATTTTGTGTGGAGCGGATTATTTCTTTTGGGTTTTAGAGGAATCGTGCTTTTCATGTTTTACGTTCTGAGGATGGCGGCTTGTTTTTGGGGTTTTATCTGAGAAAACAAAGAAGTGTTTAGGTTGTTTATTTATGTGGTTTTAAACTTGAAGACGTGTTGTGGTCTCTGTGCTTAAGAAAAACCCAACGTGGTCTCTACTCGACTTTAGCATGCATGTGTGGTTTTAAAAGGAAGACGTGGTCTCTTCTTGACTTTAGCATGCATGTGTGGTTTTAAAATGAAGAGGCAACGGTTTGTTTAAATTGTTTTCAATGAAAACATGCCTATCCATTTCGTAAACTCTACTCACAAATGACCTACTCTGGACAGAAGTGAAGATACCGTTGTGTCGAGCTCGGTGCCACAATCCCAGAAATATAATAATATCGGTAGATTAACTCATATTGTGGAACTTCAAAAATGTTGATTTCAGGGTGCGAAATACTTCAAATAAAAAGTCGCATAATTAATTAAAAATTACAGTAAAATTCTAAAAATTACATTATCACTATGTCTCAAAAGAACCTTGTCTAAATTCAAACCCGATATCTAGTTATATCGAATAAACTGTTACGGTTGATAAACGATTCTATAGCGACTATTTTAAAATTTGATTTGGACATAACTCAAAATCCATACGACGAAATCTCGATTTTTCTCTTCCATATGAAAAATATAGTTCAACAGATCCGTACGTTTCTTGTTTCACAGAAATTCGACTTAAAACGGATTCTGTATATTCAGTTGAAGTTCGAATCGCCAAATTGCGAACTGCCACGACGTTTCAAGTTCGTTTTAATTATAATTTTAAATTATAAGTTCGAACGTTGTACTTTCAGTTATCGATATCGCCAAATCGATATATAAATAATTAAATAAATTAATTATTCGACAGCTAACAAAATGCGCCATTACATAAACCAAGTCCATATCCATGAGTTTCTCATCTATGGGTTGTGGCCCTTAGCCAAACTCCCTCATTCTCATCTTTGTGTAACATGTTGACAAGTTTCTCGAAAATTGCCTCCATCGCATGGAAAACCCTACAAAGATTTAAAGAAAATTAGCCGTAGGTAAAACTACTGCGGCTATATATGGAAGTTGGGCCCTTCTTCGCCCTTTGACAGGTGTCGTAGTCTTATCAAGCCTACGGAACCATGTCACGATGAGGTTACCTACCAGAAATCCAGGAGCCCCGGAGACTCAGTAAAGAAGGAAAACAATGATTCAAACAGAGGATCAAAATATAGTGCATATGGCTTTAGGGAATATGCCTTTAAAACAAAACTTTTCTTTTGAAAATGCTTCTTTTAAAACAGTTGATTAATAACTCAGACACCAAGTTATTAATCAATAGTTTCATGCTATATTTTAATTAATAATTTTTTATCAAGGACCGTACAATCGATTTTCATAAACGGCCATCGAACTGCACTTACAACGACCTTTTCTAAATTTGATTTGGACATAATTCCAAATCCAACCGTTAGATTTCAAATATCTAATATTTGTTAGAAAGCTCCTTTCGATACGAACCCAACGGTTCCGGTTTTAGGAGAATCCGACGGCCGGATCTCCCGTAATGTACATTCGAAGTCAATAGTCGAAATTCGCAAACTTCCGCAGCGCGGCGCATTCTATTCATACCATTATATTATATATATAATATATATTTCGTCGATTTTAATTTAAAACGTATTTTATAAATCGTTTTAAATTCGTTTTCAAAACGATTTCAACTTCATATTCAGTTTCAAATCAAAATTGAATATTTCATATCATCGATTTATAAATGATGGTATTTTCAAAACATTAGATTTTGAAATCACTTCTTTTTCGATATTTATTATAAAAATGAATAAAACCGATATAAATATCGTTCACTTCAAAATGGCGTTAATCTAATCAACACGGCTTTATATATTTAAATATATTTGTGTCCATCCCAAATCGGACATCAAAAATCAGATTTTGATTTTTTTTTCCTGAATATTATTTTAAAATATTCATTACTTTAAAATATTAGTTATTTTAAAATATTCATTCTTTCTGAACAGGAATCAGACACAATCAATTACCATATAATGTTATTTATATGGATATCATACAATACATGTACACAACAACAACTAGACACAGCCAACCATCATCCAGAGTGCATTCTATGCTGCATAAGCATTAAATATAAATATTTAACGCTTACAACAGTTTGTTAATCAATCGATCGACATACAACTAAACAACTGGGATTACTATACGTCAAATATCATCCCAACACCCGTGTGGGAATTCAACCAACAAATACTAAATATTATTTGTACAGTTGGGCGATGTATAAAATACTTCGTCCCAATCCATATCAGTAAAATGGGTGCTCATAAACAAATCATCTGATTTGTAAATGAATATTTATTTTATTCATATCAACAGTAAAAATTATATTTTTAACGATAAAATATTTTATTCAACACACGAATATTCTATTCAGTTCATTTATACAATAAAAATGATATTTTTATTGTTCTAACATATTTTAGAAAATTTTGGCGGCATAACGGCGCGATACTAGAACCGAGATAAGGTAGCATTATCCCTCGCCCAATAATGGCTCACGTCATACATAAACCAAATCATATTTATTGTATGGAATATTCCAAACCAAATTCAAATTCAAATCGACTATTAATCCTAAACCAAATTCAAACAAATATTCCAATCAACCAAACAATCAAATAAGTCGTCCACGGTTTGTGGACGACGGGGAGCAGTTCATATATGCAGTTAAAAATAAATAAATGTATATAAATAAAAAAATCAGTAAGGAGTTCTCACCTTTGGGATTCACTCCGCCATTCTCTATTTCTGAACAGTCCAGATTTGGATTTGTTTTCCGCCAGTTCCATCGCAATTCTTTTCACGATGTTCATAGTAAAAATCATATTTTTATCGCTTCATTCCAATAAATAAAAATCATATTTTTATTTCTAATTTATATATAAAAATTGAATTTTTATCGCTACTTCATATATGTAAAAATCGAATTTTTATCGCCACTTTCAAATTGAAAATCTAATTTTTCTACAATGAAAAATCTAATTTTTCTTCTATGAAAAGTCAAATCTTTTACCCTCGCTTTACATATATAAAAAAACTCAACTTTCCCTTCATGAACGCATTATAAAAATCACATCTTTCTTGTATGAAAAATCTAAACTTTCATGCGTAAAAAAAAAAACATAGCATTTATATAAATAAAAATCAAAGCTTTACATTGTTTTTAAATCTGAAAATTTACTTAATTATTTATTTATAAAATTCTGAAATTTATACAACATGTTATCCTTGTAAAAACTAATTTTAAAATCTATGCTTTTTAATTAAATATAAATTAGTTGTTTAAAATAAATTAACATAAAACTTACAGCGTTTCAGCGAATGGTAGGGGGGTTTGTTGGTCGGGGACAGCTTAATGGAGGGGCGGCAGCGCTGGGGACCCACGGCGGCGGACCTGGGGTTGGAGAAGCTCGATTTGGGAGGGTATGGGGGTATGCGGTTTTTGAAGAAGGAGAAAAGGAAGAAGGGAATTGGAGGGAGGAGCGATGTGTGGGGTTTCTCGTCGGAGGCAGCGTGCAAGGGGGAGTGGGTACAGAGGTATGCGGTTTTTTTTTTTTTTTTGTGAAACGACGGGAGAGAGAGAAGTGAAGGGAAGAGAGAAACCAAGGGGGGAGTTTATAAAACGAAACTTTAAAAGTCGCCCCAACCAACTTATCAAAAAAAGGTCCAGTTACACATGTCAAAAACAAGTGTATTTCTTTATTCACTTCGTAAAAAGGCCTAAACTGGCTATAAACTTAAACAAATTAGACTAATCTAGTTTATTTTTCACAAATTTTTTTCTTATACCCATTTATACATTTTTTTAGAGTTTCTTCTTTATCGTATAATTAACAAAAGGGAGTCAAAACTCAACATAAACTGTCTTTTAAAAGAAAAAGAAACCCAATTAACTCCTTTCCTCACCCTAAAATCAATATCTATTTAATCTACTAAACATACTAACTAAACTTTTTTTGAACAATCATAAATTTACATTAAATCAATCAGGCAACATAAAAAGTTTAGCGTTTGGTTTTGAAACAAGATAAAGCAACAAGAAGAAAATTTGGATTAGAAACAAACAACGGAGAATGAGTTTGGTTTTGTTTAAGTCGATAAAAAATATAGACCCAATTTGAAAATCCACAAGTTTGAAACAAAAATAAAATATCAAAAACAGACCCAATAAATACTATATAAAACAGCTTAGCAACGCTTCAAACCCCGAAACAAAACCCTAACACAATCTCATTTTGAGAGATAATTTATGTTGTATCTATCTGGTTTGTTCCCAATGTTTTCTTTTTGCCCCAAACTTGTGATGTATCAATTTAAACTTAGACTTTCCACCAACTTCAAAAAAAAAAAAAAAAACAATTCTCCGTAGTTTGTTCCTAAAGCTAATTCTCTCCCCCCACTTCATCGCATTTGTTTGTTTCTAACAAACCAAGTCTCCACCGCAAAATTCAATTGAACGCGGATCCCAAGCTAAAAAAGTTGATAAAAAGATGCTTAGATCGTTTAAAAAGATGCTTTACTTGCAAATGATCTCGGCGATATTTTAAAAATCATTTTTGAATGATATTTCAAAGTCGCCCCCGAAAACTTATCAAAGGTACAAATAAAAAACAAACCTATTTCTATAATTCATTTGTTAAAAGGCCTAATTTTGTTATAAACTTAACAAATTAGACTAACCTAGTTCATTTTTCACAATTTTTATTCTTATAACATTCCATTTATATATTATTATTATTTAGAGTTTCTGTTTTACCATTTAATTAATAAAAGGGAATCAAAGACTCGACATAAACTGTCTTTTGATAAAGAAAAACATCGAACTTCTTTCTACATACTCGAATTGCTGCTGCAGCGCAATAAGATGAAGTAGGGCAGATGTTTTTTTTTCCAGTTTCCACTAAATAGACACCACTATGGAAGCGCTAAGGATGTTCAATTTCCTCCGAATTGAAAAGCAGGAATTCATGAAAAAACGACCATCGATTAAACTCTACAGTTCTCAAATTACAAATAGGAGAATAAACGACACAACACCCAACGGCCAAGGTACCTAAAACTCTACTACAATGATAGAATATGAAGCATAATTTAGGGATTGAGCCAAACATTTTCAAGCACATCAAATAATGAGAGCATTGCAAAATCACAATAACATAAGCATTTTCAAACGAAACTTTAAAAGTCACCTCAAACAACCTATCAAAAAAGGTCCAGTTACATATGTCGAAAACAAGCCTATTTCTTTATTCACTCGGTAAAAAGGCCTAAACTAGCTATAAACTTAAACAAATTAGACTAATCTAGTTTACTTTTCATAAATTTTTTTCTTATACCCATTTATAGATTTATTAGAGTCTTTTTTATCGTACAATTAATAACAGGAAGTCAAAAACTCAACATAAAGTGTCTTTTAAAAGAAAAAAAAACTATCTAACTCCTTTTTACACACTCGAATTGCTACGGAAGTTCTAAGGACAATTTACTCCAAATAGAAAAGGTGGCAATTTATGAAAATAAAAATAAAAATCATATTTTTATCACTTCATTCCAATAAATAAAAATCATATTTTTATCGCTTCATTCCAATAAATAAAAATCATATTTCTATTTCTAATTTATATATAAAAATTGAATTTTTATCACTACTTCATATATGTAAAAATCGAATTTTTATCGCCACTTTCAAAATGAAAATCTAATTTTTCTACAATGAAAAATCTAATTTTTCTACAATGAAAAATCAAATCTTTTATATAAATCTTTCTTGTATGAAAAATCTGAACTTTCATGCATAAAAAAAGAAAAAAAGAAAAAAAAATCGTAGCTTTTATATAAATAAAAATCAAAGATTTACATTGTTTTTAAAACTGAAAATTTACTTAATTATTTATTTATAAAATTTTGAAATTTATACACCATGTTATCCTTGTAAAATCTGATTTTAAAATCTATGCTTTTTAATTAAATACAAACTAGTTGTTTAAAATAAATTAACATAAAACTTATAGCATTTTAGCGAATGGTGGGGGGTTTGTTGGTCGGGAATGGCTTAGTGGAGGGGCAGCAGCGCTGGGGACCCACGGCGACGGACCTGGGGTTGGAGAAGCTCGATTTGGGAGGGTATGGGGTTGTGCGGTTTCTGAAGAAGGAGAGGAAGAAGGGGATTGGAGGGAGGAGCGATGTGTGGGGTTTCTCGTCGGAGGCAGCACGCGAAGTGGAGGGGGTACGGTGGCTGGTGACGCTAGGGTTCGACCGTTTTTTTTTTTTTTGGTGAAACGACAGGAGGGAGAGAAGTGAAGGGGAGAGAGAAACCAAAAGGGGTGTTTATAAAACGAAAATTTAATAGCCGCCCTAACCAACTTATCAAAAAAATGTCCAGTTACAAATGTCGAAAACAAGTGTATTTCTTTATTCACTTCGTAAAAAGGCCAAAACTGGCTATAAACTTAAACAAATTAGACTAATCTAGTTTATTTTTCACAATTTTTTTTCTTATACCCATTTATACATTTTTTTAGAGTTTCTTCTTTATCGTATAATTAACAAAAGGGAGTCAAAAACTCAACATGAACTGTCTTTTAAAAGAAAAAGAAACCCATAATTAGACTAATCTAGTTTATTTTTCACAAATTTTTTTCTTATACCCATTTATACATTTTTTTAGAGTTTCTTCTTTATCGTATAATTAACAAAAGGGAGTCAAAAACTCAACATGAACTGTCTTTTAAAAGAAAAAGAAACCCATTTAACTCCTTTCTACACCCTAAAATCAATATCTATTTAATCTACTAAACATACTAACTAAACTTTTTTTGAACAATCATAAATTTACATTAAATCAATCAGGCAACATAAAAAGTTTAGCATGTCTATAATTTTCATATCAAAAATTTATTTACTTCAGAAATAGTATACAGAGAATATAGCATTAAATTGCCTAGATGACATAAAGATCTAAAATGTTAATGAATATACTTGTTTTGTGCAAAATTTGATATTTTAAATCCATTTAGTATTTAGAAAATTAATAGATGTGTTTGCCTAGAAGCTAAGTTGCCATTTGTGAAGTACAGTAGAAGTGTGAGTGCAAGTTCATATAACTATAGTAATATACACATTTGTTTTCTTTCAAACAAACTAAGCATCTTTTTATCTACTTTTTTCTACTTGGGATCCATGTTCAATTAAATTATGCAACGGATACTTAGTTAGGTTGGAGCAAACAAACAGGATAAAGCAACGAGAAGAAAATTTGATTTAGAAACAAACAACAGAGAATGAGTTTGGTTTTTTTTAAGTTGATAAAAAATATAGGCCCAATTCGAAAACCCACAAGTTTGAAACAAAAATAAAATATCAAAAACAAACCCAATAAATACAATATAAAACAGCTTAGCAACGCTTCAAACCCCAAAACAAAACCCTAACACAATTTCATTTTGAGAGCTAATTTATATTGTATCTATTGGGTTTGTTCCCAATGTTTTCTTTTTATCCCAAACTTGTGATATATCAATTTGAACTTACACTTTTTCACCAACTTCAAAAAAAAAAAAAAAAAAACCAATTCTCCGCAGTTTGTTCCTAAAACTAATTCTCTCCCCACCACTTCATCGCGTTTGTTTGTTTCAAACAAACCAAGACTCCGCCGCATAATACAATTGAACGCGTATCCCAAGCTAAAAAGGTTAAAAAGATGCTTAGATGGTTTAAAAAGATGCTTTATTTGCAAATGATCTCGGTGATATTTCAAAAATCATTTTTGAATGATATTTCAAGTCCCCCCCCAACCCCCCCCCCCCAACCCCCCCCCCCCCCCCCGAAAACTTATCAAAAGTACATATAAAAAACAAGCCTATTTCTATAATTAATTTGTTAAAAGGCGTAAATTTGTTATAAACTTAACAAATTAGACTAACCTGGTTCATTTTTCACAATTTTTTTTCTTATACCCATCCATTTATACATTCTCCGTATAACCAGTTTCCAATAAATAGACACCGCTATGGAAGCGCTACGGATGTTCAATTTCCTCCGAATTGAAAAGCAGGAATTCATGAAAAAACGACCATCGATTAAACTCTACAGTTCCCGGATTACAAATAGGACAATAAACGACACAACACCCAACGGCCAAGGTACCTAGAACTCTACTACAATGATAAAATATGACACATAATCTAAGGATTGAGCTAAACATTTTCAAGCACATCAAATAATGAGAGCATTTCAAAATCACAATAGCATAAGCATTTTCAAACAAAACTTTAAAAGTCGCCCCAAACAACTTATCAAAAAAGATCCAGTTACACATATCGAAAACAAGCCTATTTCTTTATTCACTTAGTAAAAAGGCCTAAACTGTCTATAAACTTAAACAAATTAGACTAATCTAGTTTACTTTTCATAAAAAAAATTCTTATACCCATTTATACATTTATTAGTCTTTTTTATCGTGCAATTAATAAAAGGAAGTCAAAAACTCAACATAAACTGTCTTTTAAATTTAAAAGAAAAAAACCCATCTAACTCCTATTTACACACTCTGATTGCTACGGAAGTTCTGAGGACAATTTACTTCAAATAGAAAAGGTGGCAATTTATGGGAAAAAAAAGACCATTCAGTTAATTTCTACAGTTCTCGTATTACAAATACAAAACACCCCAGGGGCAAATGATAAGAAATGATAATACTTTAGGGGTTGAGCCAAATAATTTCAAGCACATCAAATAATAATAACATTGCAGAATCACAATAACATAAGCATAAGTTTAAGCATCAAAATCAAGCAGATCAAGAAAATATAGCCAACCAACTAGTTATGACAGCTCTCATATTACAAATACCAACGCTAAATTCCAGTAAAAAAGTTACCACAACTTCACTACGATGATCATACACAAAGAATAATCTAAAAAGTTATACTATACAGCAGCTTAGTAAGTACAAATTGACATGAACATGAGCATAAATGAAAAAATAATAAATACATACCCAATGTCCATGCGCAACAGATATCAGAACGGATAATACTAATAGAGAGGGAAGTAATCGCCTTTGCTTCACACTTCGTTAGACCAAGTCAGATTAGCAGCATGGCCTCTGTTTATATTCATATACAAAACGAACAGCCAAAAGAGTAGATCAAAATAGATTTAAACATTGAGGAGAAAGACGACTCAGCCCCTTAGATGTTCAATGATGCGATCATTTCCGCAAATCATTACAGGTCTGTAAATATTACTCATCACAGTCGCCGATATTATCAATTTATAAGACATCTATTTAAAGTATAATCTGTATGTAACTCCCAATTTTTCCTCCAAAAAACAACCATGGAAGAATTAAAAAATAATAAGATTCACAACAAACTGATTTGGCTCCAAGGGAACGAGTTCACAGGGAATCGAATTTCCGCAATGACCAGATAACGAAGCAAATTAGTTTCAGGCGATGAAAATGAAATTTGAACAAATAGCGAAACCATGTTATACTATCGCGATAAGAGAAGAAAATAATGTAGAAAAACTGAAAAGCAGAATGAAAATAACCAGCATACATAGCGCTGCTACCCAAGCCTAGATTTTTGCTTCCATGCAAAACGCTAAATCGAAAAATAGTTGGTGATCGGGATTGGATCGGAAGAAGAGCGGCTGTATGAATGAATGGCTGGAGACTACGAATCAATTTATAAGGAGGGGCTAGGGTTCGGATGCAACGATGGAAAAGAATTCAACGGCTGCAATTAACGTAGAATGAGTTGATGTACCAAATTAAACTTGGCCTGAAAATGATGCAAAAAGTATCAGACCCGACCCGCGTAAGTTGGAGAGTAATTTGTGGGCCCTGATAACCTTGCCTGCTTCCCATCGGATCCGATGATCGGCGGATGATCAAATAGATTTAGATTTGGTTCGTGGACAGAAAATGGTACATTATTGTTTCGGATCGCATCCCAGGACCCACGCATTCAAAATGACAAGGTCCATTTTGTTTAGTTTTCCAACTGAAAAAAGAAAAAGAAAAACAGAACCCTTAGCATTGGGCAACTGATGTTTATTTTTGCTTCCATTATAAAAACGCATCTCAACTCCCTTCCTCCTCACCATCTCCCAGATTTTGAATTTTTTGGCTTTACGTGCGGTATTTTTTAACGTAATTCTCACCACTAACAAGGTTACTGGTACTAGTATAACCGCACAACGGTGGAAAAACCGACCGTTAAAGTAATTATTACAAAATATAAAATTATCTATTGAAATTTATTCTAATTTAGATTTATAATAAACAAAACTTATAATGTAATTTAAGAGAAAATAGAAGTAATTAAAAATGTAAATCCAATTACACCATGAACTGTACATGTAAATCAGCTTAATATTAAGAATATGTTATCAATGTATTGATATGGATCATTCACAATCACACATACATACATTTCTATTATATATCAAATAGGATCAATGTACTCTAAATGTTTAGCTTTTTTACAACTCTAAACCATTGATGGATTTAAGAAATGGAAGTACAATGAAAACAAATGTAAGCTCAAAATATTACATCAGTGGATTTTTAATTGATATGGAAAAAAATGAAAAATTAGACGCAATAAATAAATCATAAATTATTGAACTAATTAATTTAAATAAATCAATTAAAGGTATCATTATTATTTGAAAAACTAAAACTAAAACTGCTAAAATAAAAAATTTGAAGATAAAACTAAATGGTGAACTCTGTCACTGTTGATATTTCTTCCAGCAAGAAGCTTGATTCGAGTCCGCAGCCGTAGCCCAGCGATTAAGGACTTCGTGTCATGGTAATTGTGGCGTGAGTTCAAAACCCGGAACGGCGTGCTAAGAACTTACCATGTGCAAACGCTAAGATCATCCACTTATGTGGTGCTCGCGGACCAGGCTAGATGCACTAGGGAGGGCTTTACGACTTTAGTCGGTTTCACTTTTGAACAAATTCAAAAAAAAAAAAAAAAAAAAACTTGATTCGTTTGAATAATCAATGATTGACTGCGATATAATGATGATATTCTTTCTACTCATGTACTCATCTTGGCAACACCAACCCTACGAGGACGGAGCATTCATAACAATTCCTTTAGTTTTTGTTAATCCTAACATTCATCGTTCTTAATTTTAAAAAGGTCATCAGCACTATATTAGTCTTCTTTGTTGGTTCATTGAAAGCGGGAATCCAAGCTTCAACGGTTGAATCAAAAAAAATCATTTCATTACCAAAATTCTTTGCATTATAAAAAATATTATTACAAACAGTAACATTTACTAAAATTAATTAGCTTTAATATATTTTTCCTCAAATTACATGTATTACAAATGTTAAATAATCCACAAGTTGATATTACGTTCTTACAAGCCAATGAGTTTTTTTTTCTTGATGCACCTAATAATATGCGGGATATTTAGAATCACTAACATTTTGGATTCTTTAGTCATTATCATTAGTTGGTTCATTTGGTATGAGAGAAACCAGAGATTTTTTCATTCTAACTATGTTTATACGGATAATTTGATTGTTAAAATAGTTTATTTTTGTTTGGAATGGATGTCTAATTCACATTACAAACTGTTTGGGAAATGGGGGTTCGAGAGTTTTTTGAGTAAGGTTAGAATTAATTTATATCTGTTTATTAGAATCAGCAGTTTTTTCCGTAATAGATATCGTATTGGGTGCTAATTTCTTTTATTAATTTTTTCCTTATATTCTTATTCTACACATGTATATATGGTAGATAAATATGTATGAATATGTGTGTATATATATATATACACAATATATACATATATATTTATATACATTTTCTTCCATATATATTTGTGTGTTAAATTACTAATAGTTTGTTGAGCTTTTTGCAGATCTAGATTGTTGATTAAGAGTAAGCACTTAGAGGATAGTATTGTGGAGCTTTGAAGAGTGTTGATTGGATTGAAGATTTTCATTTCATTTGTAGTTTTTTGGGCTGATTGTGAGAGAATTTTTGATGTTGTACTTCATTGTTTTTTATTATACACTGAGAGTTTGGATTATTGTAGTGGAGTAGATATACTTCAATATCGGGTGGTGGCCTTGCCGGAATTCGATATTGGAGTAGATGGGCGGTAGTTTATCCGGAGCTCATCTATCTACGTTCCTCTACATTACTAGAGTCGTGTTGGTTTTGTATCTTGTATTCTTCGTACTTTAGTCGGACTCTGTATCTTTGTTTTTTATTATATATATGTGTGCTCTCTTCTCTCCAGAAGATCACACATATTTGTTTTTCAAAAAAAGATATTCATAAAAATGCAAATAACAAAAGTAAAATAATGTTGTGATACAACAAACTCAGCATCCTCTAGGTAACCATGATAATAACAGATTTGTTATGCCCAGTCGCTTTAAGGCAATTGACATGTCCACCGTTTTTGTTGGTTGGTCAAATGCATTGTAGATCAGCATTTACGATAATTTTTCAACTATGGATGTGTCCCTCATATTTTGTGAAAGCCAATAAAAAAGCGAGTGCAAAAGTACAGTCGTCACAAGCGATTCTCCATACCACTGTCTTAATAATAAAAATAAACATCATACTAGAATGATTTAATAGGCCAAAAGGGTAAGGTACGGTAGTAAGTGAGTCAATAAAAGTTTGATCCAACCCTTTTGACACTTTTAATTAAAGGATTAACCAATTATAACCCTCAATAATGTTGGAAAAAGAAAACTCTTTTCACACTCCGCTGTTTTGAGAGTCTAGTAATGGAGTAGGGTTTCCGTCGCCAGCCACTTTCCTCCTTCTGATCTTCTTTTCGTCTTCTCAGCTATTTCCTTCCACCAACACGAATCGTCCTCCACCAACCTAATCTCCTCATCCGCCTTTTTTTTTCTCTTATTGTTCTCTAGTTTCGTTTGCCTTTTCTCCTTTTATTGTTTCCTTTTGCCTTCTCCAATCACTAATTTTGATTCCGCTATTTCCACAACTCCGTTTTGCTTGCTCGTTCAGATCTTTTTATCGCGGCTTCTATGCTGTTCTTCTCAGATCTGCTTTTTTCTTGAGTTAGGGCTTTCATTCTTTTGTGTTGCCACTTTAGGCTTTGGTTGGGGTTGTTTCGTTTTGTTGTCTGAAGCGCAGATTTCGTTTTGGATCGGTACTTCTGTTAGTCTTCCCCTTTGCTGATTTTCCTTTGCTTTGGTTGTGGGTTTTGTGCATCGAGCTGCAGGTCCTTCTCAACCTTTCTTCCTCTGCCTGCTTATACTGGGCCCATATCGAAGGTCTTTATGTAACGACCTGGGGAATTCGCGATCCTGGTTATCGACATAAACTCAATGTCGACTATCCAAGCATCGGAAATACCGGATAGTTAATGAAAGAAGTTAGAGAGTGAGAATAGATAAGATAGAAAATTAGAATAGATGAAGAAGAACACACAACAAATCAGAGTAACACGAATCTCACAGCGGAACGAACAAAATATAACATAACTTTGAAATAAAACAGTATATATATACAATAACATTAACAGAGTACAACACTTACAACAAAGTGGAAAATAACACTAGATAACTAATCCTGAAGCCTCCTGCTCCAGCTCTTCAAGTATCTATAAATTCCCGACTACTTGACTGCCCGTACAAAATTCGGCACCCAAGAGTTTAGAGAAAACAAAACAAAATAAACTCCGGGTCAGTCATGGGACTGGTATGAGTAAAACCATTTAAAACAGTTTGAACAATTAAACGATATCTCATAAGACCACGCCGTATAACGGAATGGGTTTTTACCTTATGAGAATCCAAAACACTTGGTTCAATATTTCAAAATCTTTTTGAACGAAATGATAAACTTTATATCAAACTCATTTGATATTATAATAGTGTCTATCAATCACAACTAAGTAATCAACTAGCAGAATGCTTTCATCTCACGTTCTACATACATAATATATAATCAAAAACCGCGGGCGCTTATTGGGTAATGAATTCCAACTGGCAAGGTATGGGACCACCTTCCGACAGTATATCTCTAGAGAGGAATACACCGGGTTCAACAAGAACATCTTGCAATCCAGGCTAAACATGAACGATCTCTCATTTCGCTTGAGTGTACCGAATGTATTATCACCAACGGTTGGGATCAGCAACCGTTTCCCGAAAGGGACAGCATCGAAATAGATTATAGAAGTAAATGGAATTTACATCAGGTGACAATACACCCTAACTGGCAGCTAACCACTTAGTCATGCGACCAACCCAATTTTATACCATTTCAGGTTGTGAGGCTTGAGGCCAAAACGTACAGATCACACCTTTATTTACTTTGAATGTCACATTGTCATACCCGCCAAATCACAAATTGATTTCTCCAAAAATACCACGGGTATACAGCTAAGAGAAACGAATACCTCCGCCACCAAACGTAAATACGTTTGAAGAGGTCAACTTACGCGATCTATTAAATATACTCCGTCAGACATTCTTCTATACAGGTTGTCTTGGGACTGGACAGACCGAAGGCACTATTCTGTAAACATGACAACCCTTGCATAACTCCGTCTCCAATTATCTTCATCATATTTGATCGTAACGCTAACGCCCATACAAAGTGGTTTTCAGATAATGAATCTGATCCCGATCTCTCCGTATTGACGATGGAAAAATGGTCAAAAACTTTGATAATCGATGATTTAACTATCAAAGAAAAACATGTGTGCAAACAACGATATTATTTCTATATGGAAATTATATCGATCAATCAACATTTATTCATTTCCCCATTTCTCGTTTCCATATATTCATCAAATCTTATTTTCTAATTTTAGAAAATATACGTTATTAACTTTGGAAAACGTTTCCATTTCTGATTCACGCATCACTATCTTCTCACATATATCAGTCTCTAATTGTAAACTAGTAAGAGAACAACCCCGTACGTATTAACCCCGCAGGCCGAAACCAACATCAGATCAATACCCAGACAGCTGTTCAACTTAATTAATCTCTAGACAGCTTCTAATTCCTTTAATTCCATTTAAATTCCTAATTCAAAACCCCAAATTCCTTTATAATATTTTATTTCCAAAATATTTACTTTAAACTAATTTTTCACATAGAATGTGAGTAATATTTCTTTATATAATCAAAACAGTTTAATTTCGTATTTTAAAACAATATCCCAATTTCAACTTCTATTTATATTTTTATTTGTAGAACTATTCATACAAATCTCCTATTTTTTTTCTAACACTTAAATCCCATTTATAATTCCCTTTATATAATCCTATTTATTTTATATAAGTCCTTTTATATAATTCTATTTATTTTATATATAAATATTTCATGTTCAATATTCACTTTGAAAATTTCCTTTTTACATTCCAGCATTTCATATGGTATTTAAAATACCAAATAACATGACCAGTGTCATCATAATCAATCACAGATTTTAATCACATCATATATCACAATATATGATAACAAACAATATTATAATATTGAGGGATCCAGTTGGATCCCTCTAACCTGTCTCCCTGCATTCACAGATGTTAAACAATATAAATAACCTCCATTTCATTTCAATATGAAATATTCTGATAAATTGAATCAATATTTGATTAACTATATATATATATATATATATATATATCATTATCTATAATTTCAACCAATACATCAGCAATTCAACTAAACAATTAACACACAGCAATCAATCATCATTTATCAATTACTAAATATACATTATAAAAATATGAACTGGTAGAGCTGGTGAGTTTTACTCACATTGGACGGTTATCGGTGAATAACAATAAATGTTCAACACCTCCGTTCAGGCATTTTATTTTGCCATACATTCAAACGAGCTCCAATCCACTTCAAACCAGTTCCAATGTGAAGTCCTCGTCCATACGAACCCAACATGACCAACCGTTCACAAAACTGAGTACATACGAATAAGTTATACCTTACACAAGTTATATGATTACTTAAATTAAATAAAACCCTAAATTTTAAATATTAATTGGGCCCACCATTTTCCTCAAGCCCAAACCCGTTTTCACTAACACAGACCCGTTCTTCTTCTTCTCCAAAACTATAATCGATCCCGCCTCCTTACAGTAATATCCTCCGACCATTGCTACCATTCTCGACTCGTTTCTCCACCATTCAACTCCAAACCACATCCATTGTATTCCTCATCCATTTCTCTACGTCCTCATATCCATTACACATAATTCGCACAAATCCTCCAAAACGCGACAGTAGTTCTTCAAGGATTCAAGTATTCAACACCCAACGCCGATCAATTTCATCTTTCGAACTTCTTCTTTCTATCATTAAAACTCAAACCAAACTCCCCAATATTCATCACTTCGAGCGTTAAAAATCTCGTGACCATTTTGTAAAGCTCGATGTTCAGAATCTCCGTCGTGTCCTCAGTTGGAAGCCGTGACAACGCATAAAACCATCGACATTTTAATCACTCAAATACCACCAAACTTCACTGTTTCGACCTCCTCGACACTATGAACTACACAACACCCTCAAAATCACCTAAGACCTCCTCAATTTCAACCTGCGACGAGCCCTAGGCGGTCACTGTGCGAAATAGGGCTTAACGAAAATGGATTGAATCATATGAAAATTATACCAGATGATAGAGGACCTCAAACCGAATCAATACATATAAATCTTGTGATTTATATAAATTTGTATGAATTTATTTTGATTTATCAAATATAAAACTTTTACTGTCTAAAAAAAATGAGAGCGGCAGAAGAGTTGACCAAAGAAGAAAAGTGAAATTAAGGTTAAGGGATGTAAGGGGTATTTATAGAAATAGTTTAATATTTTTTTATTCGATTATTTTCAATATAATAAGCTAATGTTATTCGTACCTATCGTTTAAAAATCCGTGCTCACATACGATATCCAAAAATCCTGAAAATGGGCATACATCTTCTGTTCGACAATACGGATCCAACGAAACTGGTTTCGTCGAATTCCAACTCTGTTTGCTCACACAGTGTACTTTTGAAGTCAAATTATTGACTATTTTTCACATTAAAATCCGGTACGGCCGCATACTGACTCAAAAAATAACGAAAATTGGAATCTAACAATAATTTAATAGTCCGAATCCAACAAAATTAGTTTTGTCGAAAACGGAGGTCATTTGCAAAACTGGCTATTTTTAAAGCTCAAAATAAACCCATTTAAATATTAATATATTTAAAAATAATTAAATTAAATATAAATAATTAATATTATCGTATATATATTCACATAGAATATAATACAGCTCCAAAATATTCCTATCTGAATTTATAACTCAATATTTCAAATCCAGTGTTAAATCGATACCCAATTTATATTAAAAATCCATTTGTAATATAAATAAATCGTTAGAAATTATAAAGGAATTCCATAGCGACTTTTCGGAAATTTTATTTGGACATAACTCACTATCTACACGACGAAATCCCAATATTTCTCTTTCATTAGAAAAATATATTTCACCAGCTCCGAATGTTTCTTGTTTCACAGAAATCCAATTTAAAATGGATTCTGTATATTCGTTTAAAGTTCGAATCGCCAAATTACGAATCGCTGCGCCATTTCGTGCTCGATTATAATTATAATATAATTATGCATTCAACTATCATTTATATAATATATTCGTTAATATAATTCAATTCTAAACCGAATTACATATTTTAAATAATCCAACTCACACAATATTGTGAATTATACTATTTCCGACTATTTTGGAAATTAAATATATTATTCTATTATTTATATTTATTAAATACTCAATATAATTAAATTAAACAACCATTTAAATCACCAAAGCATTATTTAAATAATTAAATTAATTATTATACCGTAAAATTACGGGACATTACATTCTTCCCCCCTTAAAATAATTTCGTCCTCGAAATTGCTAAGGTAGGAAACAAATCCTATTGACTGGTTAAAAACTATTTATTCACTTCTTAACTTCAGTTTCAACCGAACCAATTTAATTTCAATTAAATATTTATTCATTCTTGCTAACAAAAATTTTCAAAAATTCTAAAAATTTCCAACACCTTAATTTTTCGAAAAATTTCGCCAGCGTCTCCTTTGTACTGGTTAATAGCTCAAACTCCAACTCGCCTCTCTAGGCCTTCTTCAACCAAAAAAAAAATCAAACAGCCAAGCGGCTTGCCAATTTGGCTCATCAAAATCTCAGACCCATAAATAATATAAACTGGTACCTTTTTGTCAGGCATATCAACATATCCTTTCCATATGTTACCAATCCTGCATATACCAATGTCATCCCAATCATTCGGTTATATCCATGCTGAATTTTGTTCTTAACTCAGATTCCATTTTTAATTTCAACTCTTAACTTACCATTCCATTTCGTATGATCTCTAATCCAATTTAATTCGATATTTTCCATCTCAATTCATTTTCCACTTAACTGGTTTTAATCCAATTTCTATTTCTATTTGCTTTTACAAATTCTAATTTAATTTGTTTCAATTCAAACACTCTTCCCCAGGGAATTTTAAACTATTTAGCTTTTTTAAAACCAGATATCCCCTTTTAGGATTCAAAACAACTTGCTTTTCACAAAACAATTCAAAAACAAAATCTTTGGTAGTAATCCGTCACTTAGCAACTCAAAAATGAACACTAATGATGTCGTGATTCATCATCACGGTTATTTCCCAGCTATCGAAGTGAGTTCAATACTATATCACTTTCAAAACCATTTCTAAATACTTCTAATTTGAAATCTATTTCAAAATACTATTCCCAATGCTTGGAAAACATTTCTAAAATCTCCCAGGATTTTTAAATTCTCATATCTTTAATCCAAATCCCTTTATAAGCACTTTTCATGTTTTTGGAATTTTAATTCCAAATTCTGATTTTAATTTCAGATTTAACTCATCTGATTTCATATACTACACTTATATGAATTCTGATTGGTTATTTACATAACCATTTAATTTAAAATCTAGCTCGATTATAACAAAAACTAACACATCCAATACTAAAATATTTCCAATATATATATATATATATATATATTTTCTTTATATCAAAATATATTTTGGGTAAAATTATTTCGTTTACCTTCTTTTCAAAACATATCGTGTCGGCTCATCGTATTCGAGTGTTTAGAAACCCCTACAGATACAGTGGATCAAAATGATCGACCAGAACTCATGAAAAACTCAACCAATAAATATCCATAATATAAAACCATTTTTTATATAAAATCTACAATATGTTCTCTCGTATATATACACTCAACTTAATCTAGGGCATTACTAACCCCATCTCTACCGAGTCACGCCATAGAGCCAAGGTAATTACTTAATCTTTAGCTCTGATACCACTGTAACGACCAGGGGAATTCGCGATCCTGGTTATCGACATAAACTTAATGTCGACTATCCAAGCATAGGAAATACCGGATAGTTAATGAAAAAAGTTAGAGGGTGAGAATAGATAAGATAGAAAATTAGAATAGAAGAAGAAGAAGAACACATAACACATCAGAGTAACACGAATCTCACAGCTAAATGAACAAAATATAATATAACTTTGAAATAAAACCGTATATATATACAATAACATTATCAGAGTACAACACTTACAATACAGCGGAAAATAACACTAGATAACTAATCCTGATGCCTCCTGCTCCATCTCTTCAAGTATCTGTAAATTCCCGACTACTTGACTGCCCGTACAAAATTGGGCACCTAAGAGTTTAGGGAAAACAAAACAAAATAAACTCCGGGTCAGTCATGGGACTGGTATGAGTAAAACCATTTAAAACAGTTTGAGCAACTAAACGATATCTCATAAGACCACACTGTATAACGGAACGGGTTTTTACCTTATGAGAATCCAAAACACTTGATTCAACATTTCAAAATATTTTTGAATGAAATGATAAACTTTATATCAAACTCATTTGATATTATAATAGTGTCTATCAATCACAACTAAATAATCAACTAGAAGAACGCTTTCATCTCACGTTCTACATACATAATATATAATCAAAAACCACGGGCACTTACTGGGTAATGAATTCCAACTGGAAAGGTATGGGACCACCTTCCGACAGTGTATCTTTAGAGAGGAATACACAGGGTTCAACAAGAACATCTTGCAACCCAGGCTAAACATGACCAGTCACTCATTTCATTGAGTGTACCGAATGTATTATCACCAACGGTTGGGATCAGCAACTGTTTCCAAAAAGGGACAGCATCGAAATAGATTATAGAAGTAAATGGAATTTCTCTAGATCAGGTGACAATACACCCTAATTGGCAGCTAACCACTTAGCCATGCAACCTACCCGATTTTATACCATTTCCGGCTGTGAGGCTTGAGGCCGAAACGTACAGATCACACCTTTATTTACTTTGAAAGTCACATCGTCATACCCGCCAAATCACATATTGTTTTCTCCAAAAATACAATGGTATACAGCCAAGAGAAACGAATTCCTCCGCCACCAAATGTAATTACGTTTGAAGAGATCAACTTGCGCGATCTATTAAATATACTCCGTCAGACATTCTTCTATACAGGTCGTCCTAGGACTGGACAGACCGAAGGCACTATTATGTAAACAGAACAGCCCTTGCATAACTCCGTCTTCAATTATCTTTATCATATTTGATCGCAACGCTAACGCCCATACAAAGTGGTTTTCAGATAATGAATCTGATCCCGGTCTCTCCGTATTAACGACAAAAAAATGGTCAAAAACTTTGATAGTCGGTGATTTAACTATCAAAGAAAAACATGTGTGCAAACAACGATATTATTTCCAGATGGAAATTCTATCGATCAATCATCAATCAACATTTATTCATTTCCCCATTTCTCGTTTCCATATATTCATCAAATCCTTGTTTTCTAATTTTAGAAAATATATGTTATTAACTTTGGAAAACGTTTCCATTTCTGATTCACGCATCACTATCTTCTCACATATATTAGTCTCTAACTGTAAACTAGTAAAAGAACAACCCCCTACGTATTAACCCCGAAGGCCGAAACCAACATCAGATCAATACCCAAACATCTGTTCAACTTAATTAATCTCCAGTCAATTTCTAATTCCTTTAATTCCATTTAAATTCCTAATTCAAAACCCCAAATTCCTTTATAATATTTAATTTGCAAAATATTTACTTTAATCTAATTTTTCACATAGAATGTGAATAATATTTCTTTGTATAATCAAAACAGTTTGATTTCGTATTTTAAAACAAAATCCCAATTCCAACTTCTATTTTTATTTTTATTTGTAGAATTATTCATACAAATCTCCTTTTTTCTAACACTTAAATCCAATTTATAATTCCCTTTATATAATCCTATTTATTTTATATAAATCCTTTTATATAATTCTATTTATTTTATATATAAATATTTTGTTAGACCAAAAACTGGCACTAACACCCAAATGCAGATCACAAATCACAGAATGCAGTAAAAAGTAAAATCAGAGAGAACACACAAGGTTTTTATAGTGGTTTGGCTGTAGATGTAGCCTACGTCCACTTTATAATCTTATTGTTATACTGACAGATTACAAGAATCAGTTACATGACACACAATCCGTGTGTTAACTGAGATTACAGGAAGAGAATTTATGTGTAGAAAGGTGCAAAATCCTTGCACTCAGCAATGTTAGAAGCCGTAGAGATGTAGGAGAAAGGCCTTAGCCAAAAGTCAGGGAGAATCCGCCTAAAATTCCATGTAGAGGTGTATTTATAGCTGTAGGAGGGCTTCTGGGAAGACCGGTTCGTGACAGGGCATGTGGCAGCCGATCCGGGAAAGTAGGAGCTGGAGTAGCCTTGAGAACAGGTCAAAATCTATGCATGTATCAACAGATGCAGGGATCGGTTCGTGGTCATGGGGTCAGGTCGTGATGTGGGCTTCAGGAGCTGAGGTCTGGTCGCGAGCTGGAGTAATGAAGCTAGTGGTCGGGTTGTGGTAATGGGGATCGTGACCCATATATACTCCACGAGCCAGAGCTGGTTCATGAGAAGAAGAAGAGTGCTTTACAAGCCGGGGGGTGCGAGCCAAGGAGGAGCCCACGAACCAAAGGGGGCGACCCGAATAGAAATGTCACAAATTCTCAAAATTTACGTTTTGCGTGCGTTTACGGAATTGGGCATAACTTTCAAACCGTAAGTCCGTTTTGACCAAACGAAAGCTCAACCTAAAGATAATTCAGAGAGCTACAAGAGTTACAGAGCACAGCTCTGTAAATGATATTTTCGAGCCCAAAAGAGGTCATATGGTAGGAGTTTCGGGCCATTTTATGTTAATGGTGTGATTTCGACCAAATCACTCTATGTCTTCTGGCATTGTTTCCACTACTTGAGCGTGTTGCTATTCAGGAATTCCATGTGCGATAGCTTTGACCAAAAAGTGTGTCAACAAGTTTGCCCCCCAGAACTTGTCTTGCTGATTGATGGAAGATGTGTTCTGCATAATCTGTAAGATCCATAATCCATACCTGCAAAAAGATAAGACAAACAATGCGAAAATGGTTCCGAGACGGCCTTACCGGAGTAAGACGACCAAGGAAATGCTGTGAGGATCCATGTAACAGCACGCACCTCCGTTCATGCAAGATGTTGTCCCCAACTTAGCCACCATATAGATGTGGGGTTTTCTTCCGCAAAAGGCATCGACGTTAGTAAGAGATGGGCTCTAATATATAAGTACCCACTTTACACAGGCTTGCACGATGTGGGACTTAGGGGTGTTACATTCTCCCCTCCTACAGAGCCCAATGTCCCCGTTGGCTCACAAACACCTCACCCAGGCGTTGTGGTCCACACAGGAGCCACAATTCCGGCTAGGTATTGGCTCTAATACCACTGTAACAGCACGCACCTCCGTTCACGCAAGATATTGTCCCCAACTTAGCCACCGTATATGTGTGGGGTTTTCTTCCTTAAAAGGCCTCGGCGTTAGTACGAGATGGACTCTAATATATAAGTACCCACTTTACACAGGCTTGTATGATGTGGGACTTAGGGGTGTTCCAATCCACGACGGCCTTACCGGAGTAAGGCGACCGAGGAAATGCTAATGCGGTTTGTTTATACTGGACGGATCCAGTTAGCAGTTGGAGCTCAATGTTTACACTGGACAGATCCGGTTAGGAGCCTGAGCTCAATGTTTATACTGGACGGATCCAGTTGGGAGCCGGAGCTCATCAATGATCTTTATTGATTCATGAAAGCTAAGCGGCAGTTATTCTAACCCTGAACACGACTAGAGACTACGGGTTGGTTCCATGCGTGTGGGCCGATGTTGCTGAGCTTATTATATGCAAAGAAAACAAAGAGGGGCGAGAAGTCGCCAAAGAGCCTAAAAACATGAACTACAGACCGGAGTCCGATAAACTGAAAAGATCCTAGGAGTGGGACCAGCGAATGATAATCCCGCGATTGCTCGATCTCGGATCGTTCCCTTTTTAGAGAATAGGTGGTGGCAGCGCAGGCGTAGGCGCTGTTGGTTGAGTGACATACTCGGGTAGCTCCCCTCGTCTGACCCGGTCCTCAATAAGGTATCGCAAATGCAGTCATCAGTGTTATAACCATCTATGTCATGAATTAGCAATGTCTTCTGGGTTACGCTGTGCTAGTGTTGGCTCCCTCTTGGGAGGCCTTTTAACACCCCGTATTTTCTGTTAACGTTATAGTAATGAATTAAACAACACTTAATTTCAAATGTGAGAATTAAGGGAAACAGGTTATGCCTTGCGTTCGTCTCAGAATTCTTCTTGAGATAGAGTATGAGTTTGCGTGAATTGGACTTCGTATGAAGAAGCTAAGGCCTCTAGAAGTTTCATAAATTCAAATAAATTCAAACAGCTCAAAACTGGATTCAAAATTAAAAACAGAAGTCAGAAGCGGGCTGGGCGGGAAAATTCCCGCCCAGGACCCAGGTCGACCCTAGTGTCGACCTCCCCCTACAGGTCGACCTGGGGGTCGACCTAGGGGTCGACCTGCCCTTCAGACAGATCTGAATTTTGAACGATTGATGACTTGCTGTTGAGTCACTAGGGTTTCTGGATGGTTCTGATCTGGTCTAGGTGGCTGTGATTAACCTTAGGTTCATCCGATGGCTATAATTAAGTTGAAATTCTATATAAACAACTCAATGCTTAACCTAAAATCACACAAAAATAATCCTAGAACTATCATGTCGTCAGTAGAGAACTTGGAATAGCCGTCACCCTTTCAATTCTGAATCAAGATATAAGCCTACATCAAAATCAAACTAAAAGTAATCAAATTCAACGATCTACACCAAAGGCGAGCTTACCAATTCCAGAATTCATATTTCAGAAATCAAGAATTCCTTTTAGTTTGTAAGTTGGTTATTACATATATTTAAACGTTCTTTTTGAAATCATGACATGTTGTAATTCGAATATAGAATGATGCTTATGTATAAGGTAAATAAAGTTTGATTCTCATTTATCTTATATTACCATTGCGATTGATCATGCCTATATGTTTGTGATGATGAACATACCATATTGTATGTTATTGGGATCTATTGTGATTGGGTAAAGAACTTATTATGCCAACAAAATGGTGAAACATGTCATGTTGTAATTTGGTGGTTATTTGCAAGTTTGTGATCTAAATCAAATGCTTACATGTTAGATCAACATTCATGTATATCTAGAACTATGTTAAGTTGAATCTGTTTATGTGACAAGATTTGGATTTGTAGCTCTCTTATGTTTTCACACATAAGTTATCATGCTAAGTTGTGAATCGAATATGTTTATAGTAGCCCTCTTATGTTTAACACACATAAGTTACCATGCTAAGTTGTGATTCGAATATGTTTATAGTGGCTATCTTATGTTTAACACACATAAGTAATCATGCTAAGTTGTGATTTAAATAAGTTTATGGTGGCTTTCTTATGTTTTGACATATGTTTATGGTGGCTTTCTTATGTTTTGACATACCTAAGTCAATATGCTAAATTGTGGTTTAATATTGTGTTTATATGTTAAACCTCTATGTTAGACCTATATCAAGTTTACATGATAGTTCGATCCAACTTAGTCATAAGTTCACCTTTGCCAGTTTATTTAAGTTAATGATGCATCTATGCCAAGTTACACGTGATAAGTTAAATGTATGCTATTTTATGTTTATTTCCTGTCCCTTGTCTATTAACCCTTTTTGTTTATGGGTTTGGGCTAATTTACTAGCCCAATACTTTATGTGATTCATACGTACATTCCACGGGGATAGCGATGGGAAAACATAAAAGTTTGATGGCATAAGTTTGTTCATAAAATGGTATATTTGATATACCATTTATTATGAGCAATAAATTAAAGGATAATTATGGCATGTGTAAAAAAAAATTAATTTACATAAAGAATTAAACATATATAGAAAATATATGAATTTAGATAAGACGAATATGCCTAACCTGAGATTAGACTGAGTTGTGGGGTAAACCTGCCCGGAACCGACCGACATATCCAGTGACCACAAAAAGACCTGTCTAATGTGGGTGGTTAGTGCATCAAGCCCAAAAAGGACCCGAGGTTAGACTGAGTTGTGGTGTAAAACTGCCCGGAACCGACCGACAAATCCAGTGACCACAACAAGACATATCTAATGTTAGTAGTTAGTGCTTTAATGAATAAATTAAAGCTAAGTCAGGATTGGTAGGGTTAAGTCAATTAGGGAAACACTTAACCGATTCAACATGTTAATTAAACTGATGGGTTGGGTTAGGTAAACTTGGACACTTAACCATATAAACATGTTGATTAGAAAACTCTAGTAACGGGGACCCTTTTCAGCAGTAACCCACATAGATGTATCATGGTACCCTGAACTAGGCAGGGTGGGGCACGATTACTAGGTTGATTATAAGCGGTCAAAACTTCGGCGGTTGATGCGTCAGTGTTGGTTCCGACGGAGTATGGGCATGCACGTACTCCGGAGTGGAAAAAGCGGGCACTGAGCATCAGTAGTATACATTGTGCATCTTGAATCGTGTCGGGTTGCCATCAGAGGGACTGATACACCCCATGGTGGGACCAGCACAGGTAGCTACAACCAAGCGGGCCCGAATGACACAGGATATGAATGCATGCGAGTAGGAGCCGATCATTAAGGGGATCGCTTTTTATGGACACGTGGGGCTGGTTGAACCAATGGTTAGTAGGTGCAGAGGCTATAGTAATGGGTGCGATCACATGTTCGTCTTATCTTATATTAGGGTATTGTCTTATGTTCTGTTATTACTGTCATGATCCCTTTCCTTGTTTAAATACTAGTAATCACTGAACTTACCAGACTTATTGTCTGACCCATTTTCTTTCATCCTCTTTTCTTCAGTCCCCCCCCCCCAGTTCCACAGGGAGGGAATACTCCAGCTTAATCAGACTCTTTGCAAGCTTCAAGAAAGAAGATGTATGATTAGGACTCTCTTACATTGGCTATGGCTTTTGGATACTACACTTGGGGATTTTACAGTTTAATCTTTGATTTATGCTTCTTTATTAAATAATCAAGACAGAAATTATGGTGTAATGTTTTGGAAGTTATTTTGAGATAATTTGTTGTAATGCTTTTGTATTGAACCACGTATGAAATAAATGTTTGATTTTCGCTATTTATATTTATCTGTCTTGTAAATTTTTCTGTGTCTTGTACCTATAACCCTCCACCAAAGTTAAGGCATTCCCTTTGTGAGTGACCTTAACGGAGGTGGGGTGTTTCACTTGGTATCAGAGCAAAGGTTTACCAGATCAGATAAGAATTTTTGAAAAATATTTTCAAAAGAAATATAAAGAAGCATTTTACAAGTAAAGGTGTTGTTTTAAATTTAAAAAGGCATAATCCCCAAAGCCATATGCCCTATCATTCTATCCTTTGTTTTGAATCTTTTCTTTTTCATTTCAGCACGTCTGAGAATCTTAACCTTCCAGAGGGTGTACCGATACCTGGTTGGTTCAGGAGGTACTTAGAGGCTAGGGCCAATGGTGCGGGCCTAGCAGATATTCCTCCTCCTCCAACTGCAGCCGTTCCTCCTCCTCCTCCTCCGCATGCAAATGCTTTCTCAAAGATTTGTAGAGACTTTAGGGCCATGGGTGGAAAGGATTTCAAGCGAACTGAATCATTCGTAGAAGCAAGGAATTGGCTCAAAGAAACTGAAGATCTATTCGATATCTTCGAGTGGATGATAGACAGAAGATACAGTTGGCAGTGTGGTTGCTCAAAGACGAAGCTTCCTATTGGTGGGAAGTCACTAACGCTGAAAGACCAGTTGAAACATGGGTGGATTTCAGAATAAGGTTTGGGATGAAATTCCTCTCACAAGTCGAACGAAGTTTACAGCTGCAAAAGTTCTTGTCTCTTAAGCAAGGAAGTATGAAGGTCAAAAAGTACGTCAACCAATTCAATCGGCTGGCCCGATTTGGACTGGACTTAGTGAATACTCCTCATAAGAAGGCTCTCTGTTTTTTCTAGGGATTGAATGAGCCACTTCACAGCCTGGCTATGAACCATGTACCTATTGGGGCTACTTACGAGAGGTTAGTGGACATGACACTCTTACATGAGGAAGACAAGGGCAAGAAAGAGGCAAAAGTGGAAGTACCTCAAGATAAGAAGGTGGAAGGGTCACAGAACAAGAAGGCTGATTCAAAGAAAGGCCGGAAGAACAACAAACCCCGTGACAAGAGAAAATGTAATTTCTGTGGCATTCCTGAACCTCTGGTCAAAGACTGCAGGAAGAAGAAAAGGAAGATGGGCGGCTGTTTCCATTGTGGTGAGACAGGATACATGGCTAAGGACTGCCCAAGAAAGCAAGGGCAGAGAGCTGGACCTTCGTCTGGAGGACAAGTTCACGCTCTCATGGCATCTCCGCAAGAACGAGGTAGAAATATTTCTGTCGAAAGTTTAGTCTATCTTTTTGATCATCCTGTTCATACACTATTTGATTCTGGCGCATCGCACTCATTTGTATCTGCTGCTTTTGTTGAATCCCTGCACCTAGACACTAGTTTAGTAGAGGATCCCTTGGTTGTTTCAAATCCAATTAGGGGCTCAGCTTATTTTTCAATGGTTTGTTTAGTTTGAAAATATCTATTCTAAGTGTCGGGTTTAGATGCAATGCCTATGTTTTGGGCTTCATGGGCTATGGGCTGATTCTAGGCATGGACTGTCTATCCAGTAATGGTGCCATCCTTACTTGTGAAAAGAGAGTGGTTAGACTCATGACTCGCCTCGGTAACACTCTCGAAATCTCTTGTAATCCCATAAACTCTGTCACGCTTAGTTATCTTGAATCACTTGATGCGTCTATTGAGAATTTGCAGTCCGTTAGAGAAGTCCGTGAATACTCAGATGTGTTTGAAGAGGTGAAGGGCTTACCTCCGAAGCGGGAGATAGACTTCCGCATATACCTTGTTGATAATGCAAAGCCCGTTAGGCACATGGCTCCAAGGGAGCGGAAAGAGCTCAGCAAGCAAGTTAAAGAGCTCCTAGAAAAGGGGTTTATAAGGCGGAGTATTTCTGAATGGGGTGCTGCAGTAGTGTTCGCAACTAAAGCGGACGGTTCACTTCGCCTGTGTGTTGATTATAGGGAGCTAGACAAGCTGACCAAGAAAAATAGGCACCCACTCCCGAGAATAGATGATTTGTTCGATCAGCTTGTAGGTGCATTGGTTTTCTCCCAATTTGATTTAGCTACCGGGTTTCATCAGTTAAGAGTGGCTGAAGACATCATTGATAAGACCGCGTTCAGAACTCCAGATGGTTTCTTCGAGTGGCTTGTCATGCCTTTCGGCTTGACAAATGCACCTGCTTACTTCGTTGATTTGATGAGCAGAGTGTTCAGGGAGTTCCTCAATAAGTTTGTGGTGGTCTTCGTGGACGATATTTTGATCTTCTCAAAAAGTGAGGAAGAGCATGCTCAACACTTAAGGGAAGTCATGGATACTCTCCGTGCACATCAGTTGAAAGCCAAATTCTCCAAATGTCATTTCTGGAGAGAAGAACTCAGGCTCCTTGGACATGTGGTGTCCAAAGAGGGGTTAGCCGTGGACCCCGCAAAAGTGGTTGCTATGCAAGATTGGAAGGTTCCTCGAAACGCAACCGAAGTCCGAAGCTTTCTCGAGCTAGCAGGCTTTTATCGAAAGTTCATTAAAGATTTTGCAAAAATCTCAGCTCCACTTACAAGGTTGACAAAGAAGAACCTAGCTTTCAATTGGGACTTGGATTGCGATATTGCGTTCTAACGTTTAAAAAGGGCTCTGACAACAGCCCCAGTTCTGACATTGCCTGATGGAAGCAAGATGTTTATAGTATACACAGATGCATGCGGAATGGGACTAGGCGCTGTTCTGATGCAAGAAGGGAAGGTAGTGGCTTATGGTGGAAGATAGTTGAAAGTACATGAGAAAAACTACCCAACTTACGACCTAGAGTTGGCAGCCATCGTTTTTGCACTTAAGTCTTAGCGTCGTTATCTCCTAGGTGAGAAATTTGAATTGTATACTAACCATAAATCATTGAAATACCTTTTCTCGCAGAAAGATCTCAACTTGAGGCAGCAAAGATGGATGGAGTTTCTTGCCTCATACGATTTTGAGATTTCCTATACTCCTGGCAACGACAATGCCGTAGCAGACGCCTTGAGTAGAAAGAAACTAACCTTAAGCCCTCTCTTTATTGGAAGGCAAAACTTGGAGTGCATAGCCAACTTTGACTTTAGGCCCTCCTATGAAATTGTACCGGGCATATTAGCAACATTGGAAGTGCGGCCAACTCTATTAGACTCAATTGGAGCCGTGCAACGTGAAAACCCTCAGCTAGTTGAGATAATAGATAAGCTAATTAGGGGTGAGACTTCGAGTCACCTCAATAGATACTCCATCGATGATAAGGGATGGTTGAGACAGGATGGAAGATTATGCGTCCTGTAACACCCCGTAATTCTGTAACATTAAGTTTCGCAAATTAAAGTATAATTAAATTTTAAAATAAGAATCAAGGGAAACGGGTTGCGCCATTGCATTTGTCTCGAAATTCTTCTTGGAAACGAGTCCGAATTTTCGAGATACGGAGTCCGTATGAGGGAGATATGACCCTACGAAGTTTCATGAATTTTCAGAACAGAAAAACAGCTCGAATTCGAATTCGAAATTCGAATTCAAACCCCAGCGCAGACTGGAAGGGAATTTTCCCGCCCAGGACCAGGTCGACCTGGGGGTCGACACTATGGTCGACCTCCCAGGGACCAGGTCGACCCTATGGTCGACCTGGTGCTGAAACCCAGTTTTGAGCCTGGGTTCATTCTGATGTTTCTGGTCTCGTTTTCAGTCTAGATTCGTCTGCCTAATCCTATATAAGCAGCCCCCTAGCCCCATTCTTTTTACACCATTTTATTCTCTCCTTATGCTGCCTTTGGAATAATTGAAATAAATAAATTAAAATAAAACACGAAGACTATTCTTGAAGACTACGGCTAGGAATTGCATATTGGAGATTCAAATAAAGTTAAAGCTTCAAGAAGGGAAGCAAAGGCTAATTCAACGACTTCGAGCAACGTCGCGCGAATCATAGCAAATCACCAACACTATTTGATTATCCTTTTCTGAAACTGATCAATGTAAGTTAGTTACTTTTTAGATTTGAACATATAGGTCTATTTGTTGCATGAAATTAAATGAATATAAGAGTATGCCTGATCCTCTCATTTGAATCTGTGCTTGTATATGCCTTTGGATCTAATTAAGAACTATTGTGATTAATTACCGATAAGACTATGCCTATGCATGTGACTGTGAACATAAGACTATGCCTATGCCAATGACTGTGAACATAAGACTACGCCTATGCCGATGACTATGAACATAAGACTATTGCCTACGACCATGATTCATGATTATGAGATTATTGCATATGATTATGAACATAGGACTATTGTCTATGACCATAGTTTGAAATTATTACAGTTAATTGCCTATGACTATTTAGGATAATTGCCTAGGACTATTTTGGTTAATTATCCATGACTATTGTGGTTAATTGCCTATGATTCATAACTATGAGATTTCTACCTATGACCATGACTATGACGATTGTGGTTAATCGCCTAAGACTATTATGGTTAATTGTTTATGCTTATAGCATTATAGTTACAAATTATGATTGTATACCGATCTGGCATTATGTTGGATCAAATCACCTATGTATCCCTTGATTTTGTTGGATCTCATACTCAGGGTGTCATTTGCTTAGTTTATTCTGGTTCTCTATTATGTACACCAAACCCACTGGACCCATTATCTTTGTATTTGTGTATTTTGGTTCGCTTTTTCATGCCTATTTTCTTATGTCAATTCTCGTGCTTATCCCCTGTTCCTTTTGTTAGTTTCATTTCATGAGTACCTAGAAACTTGTGGAATCATGTTATACGTACGACTGCGGCGGGGGAATTTGGGCGTAGCTTAATTAAGATGATTTGGCATAACTAATATGTTAGCATAATCTGAATTGGCTATAATAGTAAATATCACATGCATATTAGACTTGGACGTAAAATGATAAATTGTTAATTGACCGCAAAGTATGTAATTGGCATGTAAGCCAAGTTTGGATATAAACTATAAACTAGAATATTAAATCTACTTTTGACAAGAACTGATCTAATCTGGCATAAACTGCAAGTTGGGTTAAACGATAGGTAAATCAAGATTTGGGCCTAGAATATAGGTATGTTAATGGGCATGACAAATAAATTTGATATAGGCCAAATTTGTTTAAAAGAGTTGTTAGCAATTTGCATATAGACAAAAACGATAAATATGTAAATCTAGGAAAGACGAATATGCCTAACCCGAGGTTAGATTGAGTTACGGTATAAGACTGCCCAGAACCGCCCGGCAAATCCAGCAACCGTAACAACACCTATCTAATGTGGGTGGTTAGAGCATTGAGCCCAAAAGGACCCGAGGTTAGACTGAGTTGCGGTGTAAATCTGCCCGGAACCGACCGGCATATCCAGTGACCGCAACAATATCTGTCTAATGTGAGTGGTCGGTGCTTTAAATGAATAATTTAAAGCTTAGAAACAGTTACGCTAGAATGGGAGGGTTAAGTCCATAGGAACACTTAACCAACTTAACATGTTAACAAGACAAGACTTGTAGGGGTTAAATAACCGTTATAACATGTTAACTAGACTAGAAGGTGGGGTTAAGTAAGATACACTTAGCCAATTTAACGTGTTAACTAGACTAGAAGGTGGAGTTAAGTAAACTCAGAACACTTAGCCATTATAGTGTGCCAAATGAACAAGGCTAAGTTAAAATATGAAAGGACAATACTTAACCATTAGGGCATGTGAATTAAACAGATGTTAGGGTTAAGTTAACTAAGGGAACACTTAACCAATATAAGATGAAGGGGTGGGGTTAAGTAATAAGAAATACTTAACCAATATAACTTGATTTGTGGTAGGGTTAAGTCAACATGAACCACTGATAACACTTAACCAGTTTAACATGACAAATGAATGGGTTAAGTTAACTTGAATTGACTAATGACACTTAACCAATCCAACTTGACGAGAAAGAGAACTAAGTAGTAAACCTTAGTTAAGAGGACTAAGTTGTAAACCTTAGTTAAGAAAACGACGATTCAGGAACTAAGTGGTAAACCTTAGTTAAGGGAACTAAGTGGTAAACCTTAGTAGAACACGAGAAGAAGTGAACGTCCATCTGATCTTAAAGAAGGCTCCAACAAACTGGGTTACGAAGCACGCGGCTTCGAGGGGACGTGAGGGTACTCTTGGTATCCCTCTGTAAGGCTGCAGATGATCCGCCTGGGATCACAGAGGTTAAGGTCTGTGTTAGAAGAACCAAGGGTATGCATTGGTTGCAATATAAGGCAACCTAAAGACTAGGATGGACCAGCGTGATTCGGCGAGACCAGTTGTAACAACCCGCATTCTACGCATCGGAGGATCGTAAAATATTTATTTATTTCTTATATGAAGGCGTATGGTCATATAACTTTGGGAAACAACTATTGGGGTCATTTCCCATGTTCATGATTTTTCCCGATTTTCAAATGACCATTTTGCCCCTAGCTCGTACTGTTTTGGCCATAACTTTTTATTGGAAAGGAATTTTGACCTGAAACCACTTCCACTAACTACGGATGATGGTTTACCTTTCCGTAGAGTGGTCACATTAGCCAAACGGACTCACCATTTGGGAGATATGGTTGAAACAATGTTTAGAAGGTGAAAAACAGCTTAACTGGGCCTGATTAGGGTGATTAGCAAGAGGGCCCATGACCCATTTCGGAATTAGAGAGTACAGGGGCTGATTAAGGTTAGAAAACATTTCTTTCAGCCGCCACTTCCATTCTTGAAACACTAACAATGGCCTCCATCATCTAAAAACACCCAAACCGACTTCTAATCACTTTCTAATCAAGTTTTGGCTTAATCAACATCAAATCAAGGAAGATTTTCACCAAATCAGTAGTAGAGCTGTTGTGTTGCATTGGTGTTCGCGCTCAAACAGTAGAATTTCATATCTAAAGGTTTTATTTGTGGCCAAGGTGAGTGATTTGCATAGTTCCTCACTAATTAAGGTTAATTAAGGGTAATTAGTGAAGATTAGCGATTTATACATTAATAAATTTTGGAAAAATGTTTATAAATTCTTAAATAATGTTTTAGACCTCTGATATGAATTTGGGTCAATTTCGTTAAGTGTTGCTAATTATATCATTAGTTTTGCCTAAACATGCTTAAGGGAAAATATGCGACTTTGGGTAGGTTTGATCCAAATTACATGCTATAGTTGTTGTTTTGATGTCTATGGTTGATTCGTTATGCTGCTATGACTGTATGGTATGTTTTGTGAATGATTAGAACTATTAGATTGGTCGAAAACGCCATCGTATGGCGTAAAACAGTCGCTGGAAAGTCACAGGAAATATGCAGGGTTCCAGACTGGATCGGATCGGATAGGAGAACTGGGCAAGAGGACTCGATTTGGATTGGAACTTAGCATAAGAGTTTTGGCGAGAAGGAGGGCCATTTGCTTAGAATTGGAGTTGGGCAGGGGATCAGATCGGAGATAAACTGAAGGGGATCGGATCGGAGAGAAACCAAAGGGGATCGGATCAGAGAGACTAATAGGGATCGAATCAGGGGCAAGAGCATAGGGATCGGATCGGAGGACCTAGCTTGGAGCTGGGGTCGGAGCGAAGCACCGGATCGGATCGAGACATCTAGGAGGGAGCAACCACCGAACCAGACACAGAGCATCCGAACCGAATCGGTGGAGAAAGAGTACACCGAACCGAACCAGGCAAGAAGGGGAATACCGAACTGAACCGTATATATATGCTATTATTACTACGCGACGACTCTTTTGAAGACCAACTCCAATTCAACCAAAACCCGAGATGCAAAGGAAGTCCAAATGAGGAGGTTTGACTAAGGATCCAGTTGGGAACCAATGAGTGGGCTTCATAAGTCGGGCTTTGCTGCAGGACATGTGCTAAGGGGTTGTCGATGTCCGTAACTGTGGATCACTATGTGTAGGAAGTATGTGAACAGATTCAGGGCCATAGTGGCCTAGGTACGGCTAAAGGGCTATAGACCAATGAAGTGGGGTCATTTGTAAAGATTTGGTCATGACTCCATGTGGTAGGCTTGGTAGTAGCAGTAGTTGTACAAGTCGAACTCCGTCACTACTTCGATGGGTCTAGTGATTGACAGTGGTGGACATCGTATGCTTTATGCACTGAGTGAGAGATGTGAGAATGGTTGCTATGTTTGATTTGTTTGCCATCACCATGACATGCACACCCCCACCCCCGTATGCTAGTACACCATATGCTAGTGAGACCTTAGAGTGTTGTACAGTATGTAGTGCTAACTCTTTGGTTGCAGGTCCAGGTTCAGGTATGGCTTAGTATACCTGTTGTTGTTCTGTTTAGCTGCTTATCGCTCATACCATACTTTTTGTCTGACCCAGAGTTTTATGTCTCTTCTTATTACTCTGGGTGCTCACATGAGCAGACTAGAGACAGGTTAACTCGTGATGCGCGAGTAGCGGATTCGGAGGCGAGCAGGAGGCTTCCACGTATGATATGTATAGATATTCTCCCTGTGTCGTTGCTGGTCACTACTTTCGGCATTTGTAGTGTACCTTTCTTGTTTAACTCTTGAGACAGTTTTAAAAGTTGTAATAATGTTGGCTTTGGATCATAAGCTGTACTTTGGATTTTCCGCTGCTATGATAGTTTGTTTTCAGCTTATGCACTATCTCACCTGTTTTATGTCGAGTATGTTGTTATTATTATATTTTGTTCCATGCGCTGTGAGACATTCTACAGGTTCCTTGTTGATTCTTCATCTTCTTCCTTTCTTTCTGACGACTGTCCCGTGCTAACTGGACACGTGTACAGCACACTTTTGGAGTAAATTTCGGTTGGTGCGGGGCGGGTTGTCACATTTGGTATCAGAGCTCTAGGTTGCGTAGTTAACCTAGGGAAAGACACTAGGGAGAGATAGTACGTATATGAGAGAGCGTATTTGTGATTACTTTGGTTTTTAAAAGCTATATATATTATTAGTATAGCTAAGGATGAAGTCGCACTGCACTAGCACCATTATGAAGATGATTAATCGTTTCTCTTTACAGATTGAACGATGAGCCGATACGCAAGAGGTGCTGGTAGAGGAGCCAATAATGGGAATGCTACTGACATGAGGGAAAAGTTTACTGAACTCATGAAAGACATGCTGAGGGATGTGCAAGGGGCAGCTCCCAATGCTGGTAATGGTGGTGGTCCAATAGTGCAGGCGCCTAGGGTCGATTTTGCCAAGCTATACAAGAATAACACTAGCCTTGGTGGGAAGTCGTTCCACGGAATGGAGTCGGCCACGGATGTTCAGGATTGGTTGGATAGCTGTGATCATATCTTCGACGACTTGGGAATTGAGGATGCGATGAAGAGAAGGCTAGCGTCTCGTCAGCTGCAAGGGCGAGCGATGAATTGGTGGAATGCTATTAAGACAGCCACTCCAGAGGATCAGATTACTTGGGAGCAGTTTAAGGCTCGTTTTAGTGAGAAGTTCATTCCAGCTGCTCAGAAATCAGTGTTGTTTAAGAAATTTTTGGAGCTCAAGCAGAATGGCATAGCTGTCTCGGAGTATATTGCTGAATTCGACACTTTGTCGAAATATGGGTTATCTCTTATTGATACTGCCGAGAAGAAGAACGAGAAGTTCATAACTGGCTTGGATCAGTACTTGGGGGAAAGGCTCATTAACCACATCGATGAGACTTTTGAATCGATTGTTGGGAAAGCTTTGAGATCAGAGAGTCTTTACCCTAAGTCAAAAACTGAGGTTGCATTTGCAGAGGAGCCAAAACCACAAGCAAGTGGTGGATCCAAGAGTGGTTCTAAGAATAAGAGGAAGCAGAACCAGAACAAGGATGGCCAGAAGAAGAATAAGAAAGATGTTGAGTGCTTCAGCTGTGGTAAGAAGGGCCGTTATGCTAGTAATTGTCGGGCCAAGCTAGCGGACAAGAAGTGCTTCAACTGTGTCCAAGTGGGACATCACAAGGACAAGTGTCCGCAACCCCCTAAAGAAAAGCAGATGGTGAAAGCATATGCCCTTAATGTTATTCCTTCTTCGTCGAATGCCCCTACCGCGGCGGAGAAGGGAAAGAATGTCATCATTCAAGGTATGCTTTCTGTTTATGATGTTCCTGTAAGAGTTTTGTTTGATACCGAGGCTTCCAGTTCTTTCATATCTAGTGACCTGGTAGATAGGTTGGGATTGGAACCCGAGATCGTCGATAGACCTTTAGTAGTGACGAACCCGATTGGTGGTTCGACTAGCCTTAGCATGATTTGTCGTAATGTGGCCTTATCGAGTCATGGATGCATGTTTGTTTGTGATTGCTTTGTTTTGGGCTTTACTGGGTTTGGCATTATTTTGGGAGTCGATTGGCTCCAAAGATACGGGGTGGTGGTAGACTGTGAGGGCTTTTTGGTGACAGCTAGGGAGGATGATGGGCGGAGGGTAGTGTTTGGTGGTCTACCCGGTGATGGGGTAATGGCTAGTTTTCTAAATTCCCTCGACATCCCGCATAGTGAGTTGTCAGGTTTGCCCGTGGTTGGCCAGTACCCGGACGTTTTCGAGGAAGTGACCGGGCTTCCACCACACCGAGAGATTGAGTTCCGTATTGATTTAGTGAAAGATGTCAGACCTATAATGATGCCACTTCGTCGTATGGCACCAAGGGAGCAACGAGAGCTTGGGGTGCAAGTCAGCAATCTTTTGAAGAAGGGATTTATTAGAAGGAGTGTTTTTGAATGGGGAGCACCAGTTGTGTTTGCTACCAAGGCGGATGGTTCCCTTCGTTTGAGTGTAGACTACCGCGAGTTGAATAAAGTGACGAGGAAGAACAAGTATCCTCTACCGCGGATAGATGATTTTTTTATCACTTGAGTGGCACGAGAGTATTTTCTCAGTTGGATCTCGCGACAGGCTTTCATCAGCTTAGAGTGGAAGCTGAGAGTATAGCTAAAACGGCATTTCAGACGCCGTCTGGGTTTTATGAGTGGCTGGTCATGCCATTCGGGCTGACCAATGCCCCAGCATATTTTGTGGATCTTATGAATAGGGTATTCAGAGATCAGTTGAATAAGTTTGTCCTTGTGTTCGTGGATGACATTTAGGTCTATTCGAGGACAGAAGAAGAACACAAGGAACATTTAAGAATAGTGATGGAGGTGTTGAGAAAACACCAGTTGAAAGCAAAGTTTTCTAAGTGTCACTTCTAGAGGAGGGAAGTGATATTCTTGGGCCATGTTGTTTCAGAGAATGGTATTGCCGTGGACCCTGCGAAGGTGGCTACGGTACAGGATTGGCCTACGCCCAAGAATGGAACAGACGTAAGAAGCTTCTTGGGGTTAGCTGGATATTATCGTAAGTTTATTCAGAACTTCTCCAAGATAGCAGCACCGTTGACTCGGTTGACTAAGAAGAATCAAGCCTTCGTCTGGGACGAAGTGTATGAGAATGCATTCAAGAGTCTAAAAGAAAAGTTGACGCATGCGCCAGTGTTAGTCATTCCTAGAGGGAATGAAGAAATGATGGTATACACGGATGCTTGTGGAACCGGACTAGGTGCTGTATTGATGCAAGGAGGTAGGGTTATAGCTTATGCTAGTCGGCAACTAAAGCCGCATGAGAAGAAGTATCCTACCCATGATTTGGAACTGGCAGCGATTGTGTTCGCATTGAAGATGTGGAGACATTATCTCTTGGGAGAGAGATTTGAGTTGTTTACCGATCATAAATCGTTAAAGTATCTCTTCTCTCAGAAGGATCTGAATCTCCATCAGCAGAGATGGTTAGAGTTCTTAGCTTCGTATGATTTTGATATCGTATATACACCTGGGAAAGGCAATGTGGTAGCCGATGCCTTGAGCGGAAGACATGCCAGTTTAGGGGCTATGTTTCTTGAATGGAAGCAACTGGAGTATATCGCGAGATTTGATTTCAGACCAAAGTGCGAATTGGATCCAGAAATGTTAGCTAGTTTGACGATCAGACCCACTTTGATTGAGCGGATTGGTTCCAGTCAGAGGGACGATCCTAATCTATTGGAAATCATCTACAAATTAGAGATGAACATCGACGGTGAGGAGATGAATTTGTATGGGCTTGATCGAGAAGGATGGCTTCGAAAGAATGGAAGACTTGTTGTACCCAACGTGAATGGTTTGAGAGATGAAGTGCTTAGGGAATGTCATCACTCAAAACTGACTATACACCCCGGTGGTGATAAGATGTATCGAGACATGAAGCAGACTTACTACTGGGAAGGGATGAAAAGAGAAGTTGGGAAGTTTATATCCAAGTGCATGAATTGCCAGCTAGTTAAAGCCGAGCAAAAGAAGCCTAGTGGTCTGTTACAACCATTAGAAATTCCAGAATGGAAACAGAAAAAAGTCACAATGGATTTCATTGATGGGTTACCAAGGACTAGATCGGGCCATGATAGCATTTGGGTAATTGTGGATCGATTGACTAAGAGTGCAAGATTTATACCAGTCAGATCGACCAGAACGACAACTAGGTTAGCAGAATTGTATATGAAGTGGGTAGTGAGATTTCATGGAGTACCTAAAAGCATTGTGAGTGACCGAGACCCATTGTTTACCAGTGGGTTTTGGAGGAGCTTACAAAAGGCTCTAGGGTCGGAAGTACATTTCAGTACCGCATATCATCCTCAAACTGATGGTCAGACAGAGAGGGTGAATCGTATATTGGAAGATCTCTTGAGAGCTTGTATATTGGATTTTGGTGGATCATTGGATGACCATTTGCATCTAGTAGAGTTTGCATATAATAATAGCTACCAATCTAGTATCGGTATGGCTCCATATGAAGCTTTGTACGGAAGACCGTGCAACTCACCATCGTGTTGGATAGAGACCAGTGAGAAGTTTGTGCTTGGACCAGATGTGGTAAGAGAAACTTCAGATAAGATTAAGATCATTCAACAACGGATGAAGGCTGCCCAGGATAGGCAGAAGAGTTATGCTGACAAGAGGAGAAAAGACTTAAAATTATCCATTGGTGACTTGGTGTTTGTCAAGATTTCTCCGTTGAAGAGCGTGATAAGGTTTGGCAGGAGAGGCAAGTTGGCACCAAGATTTGTTGGCCCATTCCCAGTTCTCGAGCAAGTTGGGAATTTGGCGTATAGAGTTGACTTACCCGAGAAGATGGCGGGAGTTCATAACGTATTTCATGTTTCCCAATTAAGAAAGTTCGTACATGACACAGATGCGACTTTCAGCTGATCAGTTGGATGATATCGAAGTGGAACCCGAGGCGGTTAGGAACCGCAGGCCTATGCGTATTGTTGGGAACGATACGAAGCAACTTTGAAGAAAGACGGTGAAATTAGTCAAAGTTCAGTGGGGCGAGAATGAGAATGACTGTACTTGGGAGACAGAGTAGAGCATTAGGAAGACGTATCCAGAACTCTTTACCTGGTAAGATTTACTTTGTAATTTAGTTATCCCGCATGCTAGGATAGACTTGTTTTGCTTGTTTGCATGTTTGATTGATTGTTTTATGGCTGATAGGCATGCGGGACCCTTTTGTGTGTTTTAGTAGGGAATTTCGGGGACGAAATTTCTTAAGGGGGAAGAACGTAATAACCCGCATTCTACGCATCGGAGGATCGTAGAATATTTATTTCTTTCTTATATGAAGGCGTATGGTCATGTAACTTTGGGAAACGACTATTGGGGTCATTTCCCATGTTCATGATTTTTTCCGATTTTTAAATGACCATTTTGCCCCTAGCTGGTACTGTTTTGGCCATAACTTTTGATTGGAAAGGAATTTTGACCTGAAACCACTTCCACTAGCTCCAGATGATGGTTTACCTTTCGGTAGAGTGGTCACATTAGCAAACGGACTCACCATTTGGGAGATATGGCTGAAACAAGGTTTAGAAGGTGAAAAACAGCTTAACCGGGCCTAAATATGGTGATTAGCAAGAGGGCCCATGACCCATTTCGGGATTAGAGATGTATAGGGGCTGATTAGGGTTAGAAAACATTTCTTTCAGCCGCCACTTCCATTCTTGAAACCCTAACAATGGCCTCCATCATCTAAAAACACCCAAACCAACTTCTAATCACTTTCTAATCAAGTTTTGGCTTAATCAACATCAAATCAAGGAAGATCTTCACCAAATCAACAGTAAAGCTACTGTGTTGCATTGGTATTCGTGCTCAAACAGTAGAATTTCAGATCTAAAGGTTTTATTTATGGCCAAGGTGAGTGATTTGCATAGTTCCTCACTAATTAAGGTTAATTAAGGGTAATTAGTGAAGATTAGCGAATTTATGCATTAATAAATTCTGGAAAAATGTTTATAAATTCTTAAATAATGTTTTAGACCCTGATATGAATTTGGGTTAATTTCGTTAAGTTTTGCTAATCATGTCACTAGTTTTGCCTAAACATGCTTAAGGGAAAATATGGGACTTTGGGTAGGTTTGATCCACATTACATGCTATGGTTGTTGTTTTGATGTCTATGGTTGATTCCCTATACTGCTATGACTGTATGGTATGTTTTGTGATTGATTAGAACTGTTAAATTGGTCGAGAACGCCGTCGTATGGCGTAAAACAGTCGCTGGAAAGTCACAGGAAATATGCAGGGTTCCGGACCGGATCGGATCGGATACTTGGGCTCGGATCGGATAGGAGAACTGGGCAAGAGGACTCGATTCGGATTGGAACTTAGCATAAGAGGCTTGGCGAGAAGGAGGGCCATTTGCTTAGAATTGGAGTTGGGCAGGGGATCGGATCGGAGAGAAACTGAAGGGGATCGGATCGGAGAGAAACCGAAGGGGATCGGATCGGAAAGACTAATAGGGATCGGATCAGGGGCAAGAGCATAGGGATCGGATCGGAGGACCTAGCTTGGAGCTGGGGTTGGAGCGAACCACCGGATCGGATCGAGACATCAAGGAGGGAGCAACCATCGAACCAGACATAGAGCATCCGAACCGAACCGGTGGAGCAAGAGTACACCGAACCGAACCAAGCAAGAAGGGGAATACCGAACCGAACCGTATATATATGCTATTATTACTACGCGACGACTCTTCTGAAGACCAACTCCAATTCGACCAAAACCCGAGATGCAAAGGAAGTCCAAATGAGGAGCTTTGACTCAGGATCCAGTTGGGAACCAATGAGTGGGCTTCATAAGTCGGGCTTTGCTGCGGGACGTGTGCTAAGGGGTTGTCGATGTCCGTAACTGTGGATCACTATGTGTAGGAAGTATGTGAACAGATTCAGGGCCATAGTGGCCTAGGTACGGCTAAAGGGCTATAGACCAATGAAGTGGGGTCATTTGTAAAGATGTGGTCATGACTCCATGTGGTAGGCTTGGTAGTAGCAGTAGTTGTACAAGTCGAACTCCGTCACTACTTCGATGGGTCTAGTGATTGACAGTGATGGACATCGTATGCTTTATGCACCGAGTGAGAGATGTGAGGATGGTTGCTATGTTTGATTTGTTTGCCATCACCATGACATGCACACCCCCACCCCCATATGCTAGTACACCATATGCTAGTGACACCTTAGAGTGTTGTACAGTATGTAGTGCTAACTCTTTGGTTGCGGGTCCAGGTTCAGGTATGGCTTAGTATACCTGTTGTTGTTCTGTTTAGCTGCTTATCGCTCATACCATACTTTTTGTCTGACCCAGAGTTTTATGTCTCTTCTTATTGCTCTGGGTGCTCACATGAGCAGACTAGAGACAGGTTAACTGGTGATGCGCGAGTAGCGGATTCGGAGGCGAGCAGGAGGCTTCCACGTATTTTATGTATAGATATTCTCCCTGCGTCGTTGCTGGTCACTACTTTGGGCATTAGTAGTGTACCTTTCTTGTTTAACTCTTGAGACAGTTTTAAAAGTTGTAATAATGTTGGCTTTGGATCATAAGCTGTACGTTGGATTTTCCGCTGCTATGATAGTTTGTTTTCAGCTTATGCACTGTCTCACCTGTTTTATGTCAAGTATGTTGTTATTATAATATTTTGTTCCATGCGTTGCGAGACATTCTACAGGTTCCTTGTTGATTCTTCGTCTTCTTCCTTTCTTTCTGACGACTATCCCGTGCTAACTGGACACGTGTACAACATACTTTTGGAGTAAATGTCGGTTGGTGCGGGGCGGGTTGTCACACCAGTAGCCCTGTGATAGCAACTCATCGTCTGCCTACCATCTTGAGTCAGTCGAGACACGTATAGCGGAAAGGCGGAGAACTCCAAAAGACCATATACTAGCTATCTAGTTATGGGTGCAGATGGCCATAGGTTAGTGGGGGCATAGAGGGCCTGCGTATAGTTCTCATATTTCAAGGTGTCCCTTTCATTAGTTGAGGGAGGGGTCAAGTGGGGACATAGCCACTGAAAAAACAGACCTTAGCATCTGCATCGGCGGATATCTAAAAGCTCCCGACCGAGTTCCGTGTTTCTTGATTTGCCCTGCCACGAGACTCGGGTCGCACATATAGAGGACATGTGCATCTAGACAGCGATAACGATCCACGACACATACGTGGGGAAACTCTAGGAACATATACCACTCTGGGTAGTGTGTCCTAGATTAGGGGCGTCGTTCGATAGGTAGCATAATCCCTAGTTGGACCTAGGTCGCGTAAACCCTAAAATCTGAGAAACGTTCAATAGGTAGCATAAACCCCGATAGCCCTGGGTAGCGTAAACCCTGGTTGGATCTAGAATGCGCTCGATAGAGAATCCTAGGTTAGACCTAGGTAATAAATAATAGATGTACACCTGAAACAACCACAATTGCGGGGATTGGGATCACGTATCTATTCTTATAAGTTTATACAGATTACTAGTTGGGAACTAGTTAGGCGGTGCAGAGATATAGAAATTAGAATAACAAGGTAGTAGCGAAGCTGAGAAAGTATAGAAGTGCATCCAGTTTATCTTACCTTATCATATCTTGTGCTAACCTTGTGATTCCTGTCATCATGTTGTTGTCTTATATTCAGCTAAATTCATGTCATGTTGCTTTTACCTGTTCACATGCTGGAAGTTACTGAACTTACCAAACTTTATGTCTGACTCTGTTTTCTTTCGCTTTCTTGTCTTCCATCCCCCCCTCCAGGTTCGCAGGGAGGGAATATTACTACTTAGTCCAGTTTTCTTTCCAAGCTGAAGATTAGTCGAAGTTTTGCTGGGATTCTCTTTTCCATTGCTATGGCTGGCTCACGCTACATTGGGGAATATAAATGTTATATTATGCCTCTTTATTTTGTAAGACAGATATTCTGGTATTGGAAACAATTGTTGTACAAACTATTTTATCAATAAAGTAAATTCCTATTTTCCGCTGTTTTGATTTTGTCTGTCTTGTGATTTATCTGTATCTTTTACCTATAACTCTCCACCGAAGTTAAGGCATTCCCTTTGTGAGTGACCTTAACGGATGTGGGGTGTTACACGTCCCACAAGCAAGGGATTTGGTGGAGAAGGTTCTTGAAGAGGCACACCATTCCAAGCTGACCATACACCTCGGTGGAGACAAGAAGTACAAAGACATAAAAAGGGTTTTCTTTTGGAGTGGCATGAAAAGAGATGTAGCTGAATTCGTCTCCAAGTGCATGATATGCCAGCAAGTCAAGACGGAACAGAAGAAGCCTGAGGGTTTGCTTCATCCTCTAGAGGTCCCACATTGGAAATGGGATAGCATTACAATGGACTTTGTTGATGGGTTGCCTAGGTCAAGTAGGGGCAACGCCAGTGTTTGGGTAATAGCGGACAGGCTCACAAAAAGCGCCTACTTTATACCTGTCAAGAGTAGAAGAACTGCCTCATCTCTAGCATCCATATATCTTAAAGAGATAGTTTGACTCCATGGGATATCCTCCAGCATAGTGAGTGATCGAGATCCTATCTTCACGAGCGAGTTATGGAAGAGTTTACAAGAGGCTGTAGGCACATAGTTATGCCTAAGCACGGCCTTTCACCTCCTAACCGATGGCCAGACGGAAAGAGTCAACAGAGTATTAGAAGACCTCTTGAGACTATGCATTCTTGACTTCAGATGTATATGGGAGGATCATTTACCTTTGGTGGAATTCGCTTACAACAATAGCTACCAAGCCACCATAGGCATGGCGCCTTTCGAAGCTTTATATGGAAGACCGTGCCGGTCACCAACTTGCTGGTGGGAGTCCACAGAAAAGCTCATACTTGGACCAGACATGATTAGGGAAACTTCAGAGAAAGTGGACTTGATATAAAGAAGAATGAAGACTGCCCAAGATAGACAGAAGACCTATGCAAACAAAAGAAGAACTGACCTTGAGTTCGAAGTTGGAGACAAGGTGTTCCTTAAAGTATCTCCTTTGAGAAACGTCGTTTTCTTTGGATCCGCAGGAAAGTTAGCACCGATATTTGTAGGGCCATTCCCTAACATCGAGAAGATTGGGAAGATGGCTTATAGGGTACAGATGCCCGAAAGATTAGCTGGGATTCATAATGTCTTTCATGTCTCTCACCAGCGGAAGTGCTTACACGGGTCTGCGGAAGTGGTAGAACCAAGCATGCTAGAGGAAGTAGAAGTTGAACGAGAAGAAACTGTGAGGAGAGTTCCAACTCGTATCTTGGGAACAGAAGTCAAAAAGCTACGCAACTGTGAAGTTAAGCTCGTCAAAGTTCAATGGAGCGACGCCGAGGAAGACGCAACTTGGGAAACTGAGGACAGAATACGTGCAGCCTACCCTTTTCTTTTCGAGGGTACATCTTTAATCTCTCTTTTCTTAAGTTTATGCTCGTATCTATCTTTTTTTAGGTGTATCTCCTCAGTCCTATCCTTTATCCTTAGGTAGAAACCTTTTTGGATGTAAACATGTAATTGAAACATGTTATGGTTGATGGTTGCAAGTGGTTGCTCGTGGATGCATATACACACATTAGGTATTAGATCGGCTCAGTCACTTTCATATTGCATATGCATATACGTATTTGTATATGGATTGAAACTTGATGTGTTATCATATGGACGTTGCATTTGTATGAATGATTGTGCACTCATGTAGAAAATTTTGAGTAGAAAAATTGCATACATAATGGAATCATGGCACTGACATAATTTGCATTAAGGAGGTCAACTGAATCAATAGACCGCCTGATTTTGCATTAGATAAGGACATATACACACACTATTCATATGATCATGAAGCATTAGAAATCTTTTAAGGACAATGGACGCCTGTTTTTGATGGTTGAGTAGATGGGTGATTGGATGGTAGGATATAAGTTCTTCTCTACTTGAAGATTTCGGGGACGAAATCCTAAAAGAAGGGGAGAATGTAACACCCCGTATTTTCTGTTAACGTTATAGTAACTAATTAAACAATACATAATTTCAAATGTGAGAATTAAGGGAAACGAGTTACGCCATTGCGTTCGTCTCGAAATTCTGCTAGAGATAGAGTCCGAGTTTGCGTGAATTGGACTTCGTATGAAGAAGTTAAGGCCTCCAGAAGTTTCAGAAATTCAAATAAATTCAAACAGCTCAAAACCAGATTCAAAATTCAAAACGGAAGTCAGAAGCGGGTTGGGCGGGAAAATTCCCGCCCAGGACCCAGGTCGACCAGGGGGGTCAACCCTAATGTCGACCTCCCCCTACAGGTCGACCTGGAGGTTGACATGCCCTCCGGATATATCTGAATTTTGAACGACTGATGACTTGCTACTGAGTCACTAGGGTTTCTGGATGGTCCGGACCTGGTCAGAGTGGCTGTGATTAACCCTAGGTTCATCCGACGGCTATAATTAAGTTGAAATTCTATATAAACAACTCATTACTTAACCTAAAATCACACAAAAATAATCCTAGAACTATCATGCCGTTAGTAGAGAACTTGGAATAGCCGTCACCGTTTTCAATTTTGAATCAAGATAAAAGCCTACATCAAAATCAAACTAAAAGTAATCAAATTCAACGATCTACACCAAAGGCGAGCTTACCAACTCCAGAATTCAGATTTCAGAAATCAAGAATTCCTTTTAGTTTGTAAGTTGGTTATTACATATATTTAAATGTTCTTTTTGAAATCATGACATGTTGTAATTCGAATATAGAATGATGCTTATGTATAAGATAAATAACGTTTGATTCTCATTTATCTTATATTCCCATTGCGATTGATCATGCCTATATGTTTGTGATGATGAACATACCATATTGTATGTTATTGGGATTTATTGTGATTGGGTAAAGAACTTATTATGCCAACAAAATGGTGAAACATGTCATGTTGTAATTTGGTGGTTATTTGCAAGTTTATGATCTATATCACATGCTTACATGTTAGATCAACATTCATGTATATCTAGAACTATGTTAAGTTGAATCTATTTATTTGACAAGATTTGGATTTGTATCTCTCTTATGTTTTAACACATAAGTTATCATGCTAAGTTGTGAATCGAATATGCTTATAGTAGCTCTCTTATGTTTAACACACATAAGTTACCATGCTAAGTTGTGATTCGAATATGTTTATAGTGGCTCTCTTATGTTTAACACACATAAGTAATCATGCTAAGTTGTGATTTAAAAATGTTTATGGTGGCTTTCTTATGTTTTGACGTACCTAAGTCAATATGCTAAATTGTTGTTTAAAATTGTGTTTATATGTTAAACCTCCATGTCAGACCTATATCAAGTTTACATGATAGTTAGATCCAACTTAGTCACAAGTTCACCTTTGCCAGTTTAGTTAAGTTAATGATGCATCTATGCCAAGTTACACGTGATAAGTTAAATGTATGTTATTTAATGTTTATTTCCTGTCCCTTGTCTATTACTCCTTTTTGTTTATGGGTTTGGGCTAATTTACTAGCCCTATACTTTATGTGATTCATACGTACGTTCCACGGGATAGCGATGGGAAAACATGAAAGTTTGATGGCATAGGTTTATTCATAAAATGGTATATTTGATATACCATTTATTATGAGCAATAAATTAAAGGATAATTATGGTATGAGTAAATAAAAATTAATTTACATAAAGAATTAAACATATATAGAAAATATGTGAATTTAGAAAAGACGAATATGCTTAACCCGAGGTTAGACTGAGTTGTGGTGTAAACCTGCCCGGGACTGGCCGGCATATCCAGTGACCACAACAAGACCTGTCTAATGTGGGTGTTTAGTGCCTCAAGCCCAAAAAGGACCCGAGGTTAGACTGAGTTGTGGTGTAAAACTGCCTGGAACCGACCGGCAAATCCAGTGACCACAACAAGACCTATCTAATGTGAGTGGTTGGTGATTTAATGAATAAATTAAAGCTAAGTCGGGATTGGTAGGTTTAAGTCAATTAGGGAAACACTTAGCCGATTCAACATGTTGACTAAACTGATGGGTGGAGTTAGGTAAACTTGGACACTTAACCATACAAACATGTTGATTAGGAAACCCTAGTAACGGGGACCCATTTCAGCAGTAACCCACATAGATGTATCATGGTACCCTGAACTACTCAGGGTGGGGCATGATTATTGGGCTGATTATAAGCGGTCAAAACATCGGCGGTTGGTGCGTCAGTGTAGGTTCCGATGGAGTATGGGCATGCACGTACTCCGGAGTGGAAAAAGCAGGCACTGGGCATTAGTAGTATACACTATGCATCTTGAATCGTGTTGGTTTGCCACCAGAGGGACTGATACACCCCATGGTGGGACCAGCATAGGTAGCTACAGTCAAGCGGGGCCGAATGACACAGGATATGAATGCATGCGAGTAGGAGCCGATCATTAAGGGGATCGCTTGTTATGAACACGTGGGGCTGGTTGAACCAATGGTTAGTAGGTGCAGAGGCTATAGTAATGGGTGCGATCACATGTTCATCTTATCTTATATTAGGGTATTGTCCTATGTTCTGTTATTACTATCATGATCCCTTTCCTTGTTTAAATACTAGTAATCACTGAACTTACCAGACTTATTGTCTGACCCGTTTTCTTTCGTCCTCTTTTCTTCCGTTCCCCCCCCCCCCCCCCCAGGTCCACAGGGAGGGAATACTCCAGCTTAATCAGACTCTTTGCAAGATTCAAGAAAGAAGATGTATGATTAGGACTCTCTTACATTGGCTATGGCTTTTGGATACTACACTTGGGGATTTATGCAGTTTTATCTTTGATTTATGCTTCTTTATTAAATAATCAAGACAAAAATTATGGTGTAATGTTTTGGAAGTTATTTTGAGACAATTTGCTGTAATCCTTTTGTGTTGAACCACGTATGAAATAAATATTTGATTTTCGCTGCTTATATTTATCTGTATTTTAAATTTTCTATGTCTTGTACCTATAACCCTCCACCAATGTTAAGGCATTCCCTTTGTGAGTGACCTTAACAGAGGTGTGGTGTTTTAGGCCTTGGATAGGAGGTGGAACCTCCCGTGTCCATGTAGATGTCAGTCAGTGTTGAATTGAGCTCAATGTATTTTTCATATCTAGGCCCTCTTCGGGGCTGAGCATTGCGATCATTCTTGACATCGGCTTTTCCTTTGCCTTTTCCAGAATCAGACGGTTCTCCATCTTTAAGCATGTTGACATCGAGTATGCGCTTATCAGAAGTTGCATCTTCTTCCCGCAGAAATCTATTTGCTTCAAGGTAGAATTCACCGAGATTTCATGGTGGATCTCGGTATAAGGATTTTTTAAACTCCGAGTTATCTAGAACACCGGATACTGCTGCCATCAATACCATGGATGGTTCTGGGCGATCAACTGATGTTGCTGCAACGTTGAATCTTTCCAGGAACGAACGCAGAGTTTCTCTAGGCCTCTGCTTGATTGTAGTGAGTGACATGAAGTTCTTGGGTCGTGCAATGTGAACCCGAAACTGGTCAATAAAGCGTGCAACCAACATGTTCCAACTGCTGATCGATTCTATTTCTAGCTGTCGAATCCACATAACGGCTATGTCGGTCAGAAAGAGGGGAAAACACTTTACAATGACGTTTTCCAATGCCGATTGAACTTCCATATGCCGTTTGTAGCACATCAGATGCACGGTAGGATCGGTCCTGTCGTTATATGGCTCCAGTTGTGGAAGTTTGAAATCTGGGGGATTACGAGGATTCCTGATTTCCTGAGTGAAAGGAGTGTGGTTGACGTCATCCACGTCATTCTGATAAGTGCATCCTCTAGATAGGCGTTCAATCAGATCTGCTAGCCGATTTCCTTTAAAAAGTTGTTGCAAGTTGCCAAGATCAGACCTGGTGCCCCCAGCGTTGAATGCAAGAGAGTGAGGAAGCTATTGGTGAGTTGTTGGGAGCGGGTCGCGACTCGCGGCTCGTGGTTCGAGGAGGTCGGTTCATGAGACAGGGTCGTGGTGTCCGGGTCGTGAGGCAGGGAGGTCACGACTCGTGGCTTGTGGTTCGTGGGGGGCGACCCGACCCGGTCGTGGGTCCCTATCACGAGACGCTCCCTGCTACTGAGTGGGAATGTGTACTCTTGTATCCATACGATCTGGAGCCAAAGTTGGTTGAACCCGACCATTTCCAGGAGCGAGGGGGTTGGCCCCCGAGTCCAGGTGATGCATGAGCCGCTTCTGTGGTCTCATTTCCAATGCGTTGATCATTGCTCGGCCTTCCATCCATCCAAGCGAAGAATCCATCGATCATCTTTTGTTGCTTCCTGAGGAGTACATATTGCTTTGCCATTTGATCTCTCAATTAAGCAAGAACTCCATCCATTTCTTCTCAAGTCAAGCATGCCGATGGGTTTTCGTGAGAGGAAGCTTCATGGCTTGCCTCATTTCTCGTGGTTTCGGCCTCACCACCTTCAGCACGGGAGAAAGTTCCATCCTTCTTTCTCTTAACCATTGATCAAATATCCAAGCAAATCGATTCCTTTAGAGCAAGAAATTGAAGTAGTACCGTGTGTCCCCTTCCGGGCGCGCCAAAATGTTAGACCAAAAATTGGCACTAACACCCAAATGCAAATCACAGAATGCAGTAAAAAGTAAAATCAGAGGGAACACACGAGGTTTTTATAGTGGTTCGGCTGCAGATGTAGCCTATGTCCACTTTATAATCTTATTGTTATACTGACAGATTACAAGAATCAGTTACATGTAGACACACAATCCGTGTGTTAATTGAGATTACAGGAAGAGAATTTATGTGTAGAAAGGTGCAAAATCCTTGCACTGTCTAACATATTTCATTTTCAATATTCACTTTAAAATTTTCCTTTCTACATTCTAGTATTTCATATGGTATTTAAAATACAAAATAACATGACCAGTGTCATCATAATCAATCACAGATTTCAATCACATCATATATCACAATATATGATAACAAACAGTATTATAATATTGAGGGATCGAGTTGGATCCCTCCAATTGTCTCCCTGCATTCACATATGTTAAACAATATAAATAACATCGATTTCATTTCAATATGAAATATTCTGATAAACAGAATCAATATTTTATTAACGATTTATATATATATCGTTATCTATAATTTCAACCAATACATCAACAATTCAACCAAACAATCAACACACAACAATCAATCATCATTTACCAATACTAAATATACATTATAAAAATACGAACTGGTAGAGTTGGTGAGTTTTATTCACATTGGACAGTTATCGTTGAATAACAATAAATGTTCCAACACCTTCGTTTAGGGATTTTATTTTGCAATACATTCAAACGAGCTCCAATCCACTTCAAACTAGTTCCAATGTGAAGTTCTCATCCATACGAACCCAACGTGACCAACCGTTCGCAAAATTGAGTACATACGAATAAGTTATACCTTATACAAGTTATATGATTACTTAAATTAAACAAAAACCTAAAATATAAATATTAATTGGGCCCACCATTTACCTTAAGCCCAAATCCGTTTTCACTAATACAGACATGTTCTTCTTCTTCTTCAAAACGATAATCGACCCCGCCTCCTTACAGTAATTTCCTCCGACCATTGCCGCCATTCTCGACTCGTTTCTCCACCATTCAACTCCAAGCCACATCCATTGTACTCCTCATCCATTTCTCTACGTCCTAATATCTATTACACATAACTTGCACAAATCCTCCAAAATGCGACAACAGTTCTTCAAGGATTCCAGTATTCAACACCCAACGCCGATCAATTTCAGCCTTCGAACTTCCTCTTTCTATCATTAAAACTCAAACCAAACTCAGCAATATTCATCACTCCGAGAGCTAAAAATCTCGTGACCCTTTTGTAAAGCTCGATGTTCAGAATCTCCATCGCGTCCTTAGTTGGAAGCTGCGACAACCCATAAAACCATCGACACTTTTATCACCTAAATACCACCAAACTTCACTGCTTCGACCTCCTCGACACTATGAACCACACAACACCCTCAAAATCACCTAAGACCTCCTCAAGTTCAACCCGCGACGAGCCCTAAGTGGCCACTATGCGAAATAGGGCTTCAGGAAAATGGATTGAATCATACGAAAATTATACCAGATGATAGAGGACCTCAAACCGAATCAATACATATAAATTTTGTGATTTATATAAATTTGTATGAATTTATTTTGATTTATCAAATATAAAACTTTTACTGTCTGAAGAAAATGATAGTGGCAGAAGAGTTGACCAAAGAAGAAAAGTGAATTTAGGGTTAAGAGATGTAAGGGGGTATTTATAGAAATATTTTAATATATTTTTATTCGATTATTTTCAATATAATAAGCTAATGTTATTCGTACCTATCATTTAAAAATCCGTGTGCTCACATACGATATCCAAAAATCATGAAAATGGGCATACACTTTCTGTTCGATAATACGGATCCAACAAAACTAGTTTCGTCGAATTCCGACTCCGTTTGCTCACACAGTGTATTTTTGATGTCAAATTATTGACTATTTTTCATATTAAAATTCGGTACGACCACATACTGACTCCAAAAATCACGAAAATTGGAATCTAACAATAATTTAATATTCCGAATCCAACAAAATTAGTTTCGTCGAAAACGGAGGTCGTTTGCAAAACTAGCTATTTTTAAAGCTCAAAATAAACCCATTTAAATATTAATATATTTAAAATAATTAAATTTAATATAAATAATTTAATATTATTGTATATATATTCACATAGAATATAATACAACTCCAAAATATTCCTATCTGAATTTATAACTCGATATTTCAAATCCAGTGATAAATCGATACCCAATTTATATTAAAAATCCATTTATAATATAAATAAATCGTTATAAATTATAAAGGAATTCCATAGCGACTTTTCGAAAATTTGATTTGGACATAACTCACAATCTGCATGATGAAATCACGAATTTTCTCTTTCATTGGAAAAATATATTTCACCAGCTCCGAACGTTTATTGTTTCACAGAAATCCGATTTAAAACGGATTCTTTATATTCGTTTAAATTTCGAATCGCCAAATTACGAACTACCGCGCCATTTTGAGCTCGATTATAATTATAATATAATTATACGTTCAACTGTCGTTTATATAATATATTCATTAACATAATTTAATTCTAAACTGAATTATATATTTTAAATAATCCAATCCACACAATATTGTGAATTATACTATTTCTGACTATTTCGGAAATAAAATATATTATTCTATTACTTTTATTAATTAAATATTCAATATAATTAAATTAAACAACCATTTAAATCACCAAAGAATTATTTAAATAATTAAATAAATTAATTATTATACTTTAAAAATATGGGACATTACACTTTATCTTATCGGCTTGCTTCAGATTTCGCTGCTAATCTCTGGTTTTCTCCTGGAGTGTCGTCGCCTTTTACCCTGATCTACATCGTGTCACGTCTTAGTATGATGGTAAGTTGTCTTTCCCTCTCTACGTAGTGGGTACATCATCTTTCGGTGAACTATTGCTTGGGTAACGGCTTCAACAGCCATAGGGATGACTGTGCTAGTATATCGTGGTGTGGAGGTATTCTTTGTTCTTCGACTTGTTCGATACTTTGTGCGGTCTGTCCTGAGACTTTGGAAGTACTGGATTTTCGCTGCTCTTTGGGTTTCCTCTTTTGAATTTTTGTTGTTGCTTTGTCTATGTTTGCTTTGGAGCCAGCCCTTGTTTGTTCTACGTAGCCCTGCTGCTTGATTTTTGGGTATTAATTCTCCTGTTGTCCTTGGAGTGCTATGGTTGTCTGCTGCTTTTTGGTTGGTGGTAGTGATCATGATTGGTGATTGGAAGGCTATTATGTTTCGTTTGTTTGGTTATCTATTTTATTCGGGTTTTTGTATTGTGATGTATCTATTTTGTGGAGCTTGTGGCTCCATTTGGTTTTTCTGACTCCAAAGCAAACATAGACACGCTTTTTGGTTGAAGCGGTCACGTGTCAAGTATTGGGTTAGTGATGCACTCAAGCATGAAGAACATTGTCGGGAAACACACAGCAACTCGGTTAAAGTCGCGTCGCAAATGAAAGAAGGCCCAAGACTCCTATCAGATGATCTCTTTTGGGCCCGAGAACATCTGCTTCAAGGATTTGCAGTATAACTCTGAGGCGAACCATCAAACGAGCCGAAGCCGGGCCATCAAGCGGGTCCGAGCGCAGCGCCGGTGGGGATCCGAGGCCCACAGTCCCGACGGTGATCGACCTAGCCGGTTTGGTCGAACAAGCGGGCACCACCCGATTCATTCGATTTTCCCGGATCCGAAAGCTCAAATCCCTTTAGTTCAAACTCGTCAAAATTTGGATTCCTTCACTTCGCATCGAGGAACTTCGACACCCTAAAAAGACAAGGTTTCGGCACCAAGAAGTTCGGCCTCCTCCTCTCAATTTCGTACTCACGGAGAGGTTCGAAATTTCGCACCCCTCAGGGGGTTCGAAATTTCGAACCCCCAGGAGGGGCGCAAAATTTTGTCCCCCTCAGGAGTACGAAATTTTGAACTCCCTGAAGGGGTGCGAAATTTCGTATCCCCCTGGGGGTATGAAATTTCGAATCCCCTGGATGGGTGCAAAATTTTGTTCCTCCCGGGGGGTACGAAATTTCATACACCTAGCCGAGGGGTGCGAGTTTCCTGATATTGGTTGTTTTATGGGGCTCGAAAATTGCTCTTGTGGGTCTCGCTGCTCTTCTACTCGCACCTAACCTTCCTCCTATAAGTACCCCAAGCCTTGGCCCTCAATTGGATCTTTCTCCCTTGGAATTTTTGGACCTTGAGAGCTCCAAACTCTTTAATGGCTTCCAACACCTTCACCATGGCCATTGGAGATGGCATGGACAATTAAAACATGGCATGCATGTCTTCCATCAACACTTGATCATTAACAAGGATTGTTATGCTACTTTTGAGCTTCATGGACATGAACACTAAACTTGGATATTGTTGACCAAGTCAACGCTTCTCAACGACGAAGAAGAAGGGCAATTTGGTCAAAGTATAGAACAAACATATATTTTGTTATTCTATTGTTACACTTTGAACGTAGCTATTGTCCGAACTTGTACAACTCTGTAATCGACAAAAGATATGACAAATGATGATTATAAAGTGGACGAAGGTGTTAGCGCCGAACCACTATAAAAAATTGCGTCTTCCTGCATTTACATTATTTACTGCTTATTTGGATAATTGTTCACACACACATTAGTTGTTGGCATGCGACAATTTTGCCTGTCAACATCTGCAGTATTATTCGAGGAAAATAATGATCAATCCATAAAAAAAGAAAAGGAAAAAAAATTGAGAGCTAGTTGGCTATTCACTAATTTTACAAGCGGAATGAAGAAAAAGGGAACTTATTGTCTTTACAAGATCTTTAGCTGTCAGCAAGGAGCCTTCTTGTAACCATGATCACCCAGGCAATACGTAGGAGGTAAAAGACCAAATATTTAAACTAATCCATGCATTCCGTAACATACCTAATACTGGTCCATTTCCACGTTGTAATTTGCATCATCAACGCTTCCATAGTTCCACTCCACATCATTCAAGTCATATAAACTCCCTGGCCCAATTACACACAACCCACTACTCATTCTACACCAACTGCTACAATATCCAAGAGGATTTAATCAACTTCCACGCCCAAAATATTTTTTGTAGCCTCATAAGTAAAACGCTAAAACAGTCATATGATCAAAAAAACTGGCGGGCATTTGAATTCAACTAGCTACCGGTATTACAGAAAGCAGGACCAAAACAAGCACACAAACAGTGTACAAACCCATGAACAAACAGCCCAATGGTACCAAACTAAAAACATTACCCATATAAGCCTTCTTACACATGACATGTAAGGGGAAATATAAGCAAAAAAGCATTCTCATGCTTTTCTATTTCCATCAACTAAGCAGTCATATCCATTTCAAAGTAATGAGTTCACCACCACTTAAAGCAATAACCACCTGAAGCCTGTCAGAACCCACTTTCACTATTTTTTTCTTTCTTGGTGTCTTCCACTCATTAATACGACCATCTTCTCTAATATGCTTAATTCCATTAGGATGAGCTTGCATTAAAAAATCACCTCCGAGCGATGAAACAACAAGAGAAGTGGTCGAGTTAAGAAACCCACCGTTGCTAACTTCCTTAACAGTCTCACCAATAAAAACACAATTGTAGCAATTGGGAAAGACACAACAATACAGGCTTCAAATTCATCAGTCACATTCTTCTTTGCAGTCCATACGGCATTAGGCACATCGGGCAAACGCTCAATAGTCATTCACTAATGGCCAACACATGTCTCAAAATCCTAAGAGAAACACGTAGGCCACACCCGCACAAAGCATGTATTTGAGACATGTCTCCTCATCAAAGAAGTTTGTAATTATCATATCAATAATAGGCATAAGACTTGCAAGCCGATCAATCATCGAAAGATTTTTCAACCCTCTTTGTTGAAAAAACACAGGCTGAAACCCTTCCTTGGTTTCCATCAGACTCTCTAATAATGTCTCCACGTCATCACCTTCGCAAATAGCTTGAAACTGGTACAACACATGATTACCAAACTCAGAGGCAGCAAACAAATAACCTGTCTTCAACAAAAACATGCTAGAAGTAACTGGAATCATATCAAAATACCTAATTTTCAACTCGCTAACCCAATCACCTTCATGAACCAAAGTTCCCTTAAATATATCACCATACTTTGTTTGAGGAAAAAAGAAAAAACAAGGACTTTAATTTATGTGTACTTGCAGCAGCAGGAAAGTCCATCGTCCTTGGAATCAAATACCCAACATCCAGATGACCCTGATTCTTATAAATAACAAAATTCTCTGCACAAACTAAAACCGTGCTGGGGCCGTCTCCTTCATTTGGCACAGTCGCAAGCATATTTGCCCTCTTATCAACCGGTTCACTCCATTTCCTTTAAACGTGATTCAGTCCCAAATCAAGCTCATAAAAAGTCAAACACTTTTGAGCCTCACTTGCAGCATCTCCAGCTGGATCCATATCGGCTTTCGAGTAATCCAATTCGATGGCTGTAAAAACCGGATTATCGAATCCACAATCCACGTCCACAACCGAGCATGTAATGTTATGACTCTTATGTGCCTACAAGGGACTTGAGATAGTCAGCCTGACTGCTGTATATCTGTTTAAAACATAAAAAAAAAATCTGCTTCTCGCACGCAGCAATCATAACAGCCTTAGATCATGGCTTTTTTCCATTTAATGATGTTAAATGCACTCGTTTTATAAGAGGATTATATTATACTCACATTTGTATGTAATATTGCAATTCAAATGACATCATATATTGTATTTTATAAAACAAAAAAAGTTATTAACTAATGTATTATCTATTGTACTACTTGTGTGTATTATGCAAAATATTTCCCCAAAACACGGTTTTTGAAATGAATAGCAAATTGCATTTTTATCACATTCTCAGATAATCTATCTTAGAGTATTGTAACACCCCACATCCGTTAGTGTCACTCACAAAGGGAATGCACTAAGTTCTATGGAGCATTTAGGGTAAAAGCTGCAGATAAATTACAAGACAGACAGAAATTAAAACAGCGGAAAATAAAACTTTGCTTTATTGATAAAATAGTTTGTACAATGATTTCTTTATAATATCAGAGTATCATCTGTCTTACAAAATAAAGAAGCATAAAACAACATTTATATTCCCCAATTGTAGCAAGAACCAGCCATAGCATCTGAAAAGAGAATCCAAGCAAAACTTTGACAAATCTTCAAGCTGGGAAAGAGTGACAGTCCAACTTAACCTGAGCTATACTATTCCCTCCTTTACTACCTGGGGGGGGGGGGGGGGGGGAGAACGGAAGAAAAGAAGACGAAAGAAAAACAGAGTCAGACATAAAGCCTGAGTAAGTTCAGTTACTTCTAGCATGTGAACATAGAAAAACAAAACGACGTGAATTAACTGAATACAAGATAACACCATGATGATAGGGTCAGCAAGATTAGACAAGATTAACACAAGATATGCTAAGATAAGATAAACTGGATATGCTCTGATACTTTCGCCGCTTCGCTATTTCCTTGTTATACTGGTTTCTATATCTCTGCATCACCTAACTAGTGTCCCAACTAGTAACGATAACGTGATCCCAATCCCTGTAGTTTCCATTGCCTTCAGGCATACATTTATTATTTATTACCTAGATCTAATCTAGGGTTTCCTATCAAGTGCTTTCTAGATTCAACTAGAGTTTACGCTATCTGCTGAATGCTTCTCGGATTCAGGGTTTATGCCACCTAGTCCAACTAGGGATTATGCTACCTGTCGAACGATGCCCCCAAGTCTAGGACACACTACCTAGAGTGGTATATCTTCCTAGACTTCCCCACGCATGTATCGCGAATCGTTATCGCTTGTCTAGATGCACATGTCCTGTAATGTGCGGCCCGAGTCCTGTGGCAGGGCAAATCAAGAAACACAGAACTCGGTCGGGAGCTTCCAGATATCTGCCGATGCAGATGCTAAGGTCTGTTTTTATTCCAGTGGCTATGGTCCCACTCGACCCCTCCCTCAACTAATGAAAGGCACACCTTGAAAAATGAGAACTATACGCAGGCCCCCTATGCCCCCACTAACCTATGGCCATCCTCACCCATAACTAGATAGCAAGTATATGGTCTTTTGGAGTTCTCCGCCTTTCCGCTTCACGTATCTCGACTGACTTAAGATGGATGGTAGACGACGAGTTGCTATCACAGGGCTACCGTTTTCTCGCTGAATCACGATGGTCCATCCTAGTCTTTAGGTTGCCATATTTTGCAACCAAGGCATACCCTTGGTTCTTCTAACGCAGACCATAACCTCTGTGAGCCCAGGAGGATCATCTACAGCATCACAGAGGGATACCAAGAGTACCCTCACGTCCCCTCGAAGCCTCGGGCTTCGTAACCCAATTCGTTGGAGCCTTCATTTTACTCAGACGGACATCCGCTCCTTCCCGTGTTATACTAAGAATTACTACTTAGTTTTGCTAACTAAGGTTTACCACTTAGTTTCTAGAATCGTTGTTTTCTTAACTAAGGTTTACTACTTAGCTCCTTTTAACTAAGGTTTACTACTTAGTTTTCTTTCCCGTCAATTTGGATTGGTTAAGTGTCATTAGTCAATTCAAGCTAACTTAACCCTCTTCATTTATCCTAATAAACTGTTTAAGTGTTATCAGTAATTCATATTGACTTAACCCTACCACAAACCAAGTTATATTGGTTAAGTATTTCTTATTACTTAACCCTACCCATTCATCCTGTATTGGTTAAGTGTTCCCTTTTTAACTTAACCTTGCCTGTCTATTTTAACTAACATGTTATTAATGGTTAAGTATTATCCCTTCATGTTTTAGACTTAACCCTATTCCTTTATCAAAATCTGATGGTTAAGTGCTCAAGTTTACTTAACCCTACGGTCTAGTCCAGCTAACATATCGAATTGGCTAAGTGTATTAAATTTTACTTAACCCCAACCTCTAGTCTGGTTAACATGTTAATTTGGCTAAGTGTATTAACTTTACTTAACCCCACCTTCTAGTCTAGTTAACATGTTAATTTGGCTAAGTGTTTTCTTAGTTACTTAACCCCTACAAATCTTGTCTTGTTACCATGTTAAGTTGGTTAAGTGTCCCTATGGACTTAGCCCTCCCATTCTAGCTTAACTGTGTTAAGTTGGTTAAGTATTCCTATGGACTTAACCCTCTCATTCTAGCTTAACTGTGTTAAGTGTCTGAATGAACCTAACCCCACCCACCGGTCTGGTTATCATGTTGAATTGGTTAAGTGTCTTAGTTAACTTAACCCTACTATTCTTGTTCTAGCTTTAATTTAAGCCGCTACCACTCACATTAGACAGATATTGTTGCGATTACTGGATGTGCCGGTTGGTTCCGGGCAGGTTTACATCGCAACTCAGTCTAACCTCGGGTTAGGCATATTCGTGTTTTCTAAGTTCAAAGGGTTTTGATTAATTTTCAAATCAGGTTTTGAACGTAACCATCCCGTCCGTCGGATCAGTTAGGGATAGCCAGGGAGAGCAGGAAACTTGTATTTTCCAAACCCAAGCCTAGACACTATCCTCTATGTCACCCTAGAACTTTCTGGTGTGTTATTAAAAGAGATGTCGTTAATAAACCTTAATTTGTCTAAATTTACATTTCTCATTTAGGACAAATTCTATAAGTAAATCATTCCTAATTTACTTATTTCCTAATTACTCCTTTAATGTAAATTGTCAACATTTATTCTTATGGCCCATTTTCCCCTCTATATCATTTTTATGCTTTTTGGTATGTAAACTATACCAAATTTAGTGTCACTAACCATGATTTTTGCCAAACATGACAATTACTCGCAATTATGGCCAATTTCAAATTTATGCCAATATACTTATTGTGCTAAATTAGCTAACCCAATTCTAATTTAACATTCTAATTACAGTTCATGTCAAACTAGACTTATTATTCTAGTTCACAATTCATGTAAATGCTAGATTTACAAGTCAATACTTGATTCAAATTACACATCCTATAATTCATGTCAAATTTATCCAATTTGCATTTCTATGAACATGCCATAATACATGTTCCCAATTTATGCCAATTTCCAAGTTAAAAACTACGTTTTTAGTAAATTCCATATTTTGCCCAGGTCGTATTCCCACCGTTCGTATAATCGTGATTCAATCTAGATTATAGATAAATCTAGATTCGTAGAAAATAGGGAATGAACCAAAGATGCTATGAAGACATAATAACTGGCATAAAAATGATAATTTACTAATTACAGACCTAACAAATTACAATGAAATTGATCTAAAACATCGAAAGCCTATAGGTCTGAAAATCTTATGACATAAAAAGGGTTGAATAACGACGTAAGTTCTAGAACATGGGTAGACCTAACTTAATAGGTAAATTCCCAAGATCTAAAACCAAAGAAAACTAAGAACAGACAGAATAGATAATCAGGTTTAGACCCAATTTCATAGTCACAAAACTTAAGCAACACTTTCCTAGTCATGAATCATAGGTGTTTAATCACAGTTGTCCTTGTTATGTCATAGGCAATAGTTTATGTTTCCTAATCAAAGGCATAGGCTTGTGTTCATAGTCAAGGAAATAATTCTCATAGTCATGAGTCACAGTCATAGGAAGTGTTCATAGTCATAGGCAATGTTCATAGTCAAAGAGGCATAACGTTTTAAGGTCCATAGTTTCATAGTCACAGTCTTATTGGTCATTGAATCATAACAGTTCTTAATTAAGTCCAAAGATATAAGCACTGATTCGAATAGAAAGATTTGGCATATTCTTTTATTCCTTTAATTTCATGTCACGAATAGAGAAAATGTTCAAATCTAAAAAGTAACCGACTTATATTGATCGGTTTTTAGAATAGAAAGACGGCGTTGCTATAATTCGTGTGACGTTGCTCGAAACCGTTTGAGTTAGCCTTTGATTCTTATCTTGAAGCTTTAATCTTGATTCGAATCTCTTCTTGAAAAACTTGAGCAGCATAACCTTGTCTTGGATTTTCGTATTATTTTATTTTAATTAGAATTAAAGCAGAGTATAGGCATAGAGAAGTTGTGAGGAGAAAATATGAGGCCTAGGGTTGTTTTTATAGTGTAGAAGTCAACGAATCTGGTCAGAATGGCATCCGGATACAGAAAAACGAACCAGGTTGCAGATCTGGAAAAAGCAGGGAGGTCGACCCCCAGGTCGACCTATGGGGGGGAGGTCGACCCCCAGGTCGACACCCTGGTCGACCTGGGTACCCAGGTCGACCCCCAGGTCGACCCCCTAGTCGACCTGGGTCCTGGGCGGGAAATTTCCCGCCCAGCCCGCTTCTGAGTCTGTTTTGAAATTTGAATTTCACTGAAACTTCCGGAGGCCATATCTTCCTCATACAGACTCCGATTTACGCAAACTCGGACTCGTTTTCATGCAGAATTCCGAGACGAACGCAATGGAGCAGCCCGTTTCCCTTGATTTTTATTTTAAAATTTAATTCTGCCTCGATTTGTGAATCTTAGTGTTACAGAATTACGGGGTGTTACATTCTCCCCCACTTAAAAGGATTTCGTCCCCGAAATCTTCAAGTTAGGAAGAATGTGTCCTACCATCCAATCACCCATATACTCAACCATTCAATCACAGGCATTCATTGTCCTTAAAATATTTCTAATGCTTTCATGTTCATATGCATAGTGTGTGTATATGTCTTTATCTAATGCAAAATCAGGCGGTCTACTGATTCAGTTGACCTCCTTAATGCGAATCATGTCAGTGCCATGCGTCCAATCATGTATGCAAGCATCCCTAGTTATGTAAATACTACATGTGTGCATAGCCATTCATCCATATGCAACATCCATATGATAACATATCAAGTTCAACTTACAAACAAATACATATCTGTAAATGCAATATGAAAGCGTCCGAACTGATCTAGTGCCTAATACGTATGTATATGCATTCACGAGCAACCATTAGCAACCACTTGCAACCATCAACCATAACATGTTTCAAATACATGTTTACATCCATTGGCTTCTACCTAAGGATCGAAGATACGACCTAGAGGATATACTTTGGAAAGAGAGAAACAATTATGCGTAAAGCTCCTAAAAAAAAGAAATCAAGGATGCACCCTTAAGGAAAAAAGGGTATGATGCTAGTATCTAGCCTTCTTGAGCTTTACTCCACTGTATCTTAACTAATTTAACTTCATGATTGTGAAGTTCCTGATCTCCATTTCCAAAATAAACAGATGTCAATCACGGTACCAAGTATATGTACTAAGATGATTAGAGGTCTCCCTCTTATCCACCATGCCATAACTATAAGGGTCGAAAGGTCACTACGTGCTTTTTGGAGTGCCTACCACAACTATTCATCTCTCACGCAAACCACCATAGTCGAACACGACATTCCTCAAGTACAGGCCCCAAAGGCCTAAACCAATATCAGACAAGCACCCAAGGAATATCTCCTCTGAATTTAGACGATCTACGTGAGATGATATAAGCAAACTCGATAGCTATTCTCAAATCCCTATTAACCAAAAATAAACTGGTCGGACCACCAATTGGATTTGAGACTCCAGTGGGATCTTTCTACTATACAGACACTATGGTGCAGAGACTCCACTATGGAAGTGGATATGAACAAATGTGAAGCGCTAAAACCAAAGGAAAGAGTACGAACAGCAAAACTAGACTCTTCCAATAGGACTTTACTACCTTTCTCCTAGGTACGCTTGGTGGCGAAAGTAGGTACTTGCCCTACAGAAAATCTTGTCCTTTGCCCTTAATTACACCTTAGTAAAGATACCTCCTCTTGTCTTAGGTTTTATAATTCCTTCCTCCTTTGTGAGCTAAATCTACATCCATGAATTCCTCATCCTCTTCCGTGTGTAGTCATGTTGACAAATCTCTCGAAAGCTGCTTCCATCGTACAGGAAACCCTATAAGCTTGAAAGAAAACTAGTCGTAGGTGAAACAACTACGGCTATGGATGGAAGCTAGGCACGTCTTCGCCCATCGATGAGGTTACCTCCCAGAAAGCCCGAAGCCCCAGAGACTCAAGAAAGAAGGGGACAAGAATTCAAATAGAGAATTAGAAGATAGTGCGCATGGCTTTTGGGGAATATGCCTTTAAAACAAATCTTTTCTCTTGAAAATGCTTCTTTTAAAACCGCTTTGAAAATAATTTTTCAAATCCTTTATCTGATCTGGTAACCTTCAGCTCTGATACCACGTGTAACACCCCACATCCGTTAGTGTCACTCACAAAGGGAATGCACTAAGTTCTGTGGAGCATTTAGGGTAAAAGATGCAGATAAATTACAAGACAGACAGAAATTAAAACAGCGGAAAATAAAACTTTTCTTTATTGATAAAATAGTTTGTACAATGATTTATTTATAATATTAGAGTATCATCTGTCTTACAAAATAAAGAAGCATAAAACAACATTTATATTCCCCAATTGTAGCAAGAACCAGCCATAGCATCTGAAAAGAGAATCCAAGCAAAACTTTGACATATCTTCAAGCTGGGAAAGAGTTACAGTCCAATTTAACCTGAGCTATACTATTCCCTCCTTTACTACCTTGGGGGGGGGGGGGACGGAAGAAAAGAAGACGAAAGAAAAACAGAGTCAGACATAAAGCCTGAGTAAGTTCAGTTACTTCTAGCATGTGAACATGGAAAAACAAAACGACATGAATTAACTGAATACAAGATAACACCATGATGATAGGGTCAGCAAGATTAGACAAGATTAACACAAGATATGCTAAGATAAGATAAACTGGATATGCTCTGATACTTTCGCCGCTTCGCTATTTCCTCGTTATACTGGTTTCTATATCTCTGCATCACCTAACTAGTGTCCCAACTAGTAACGATAACTTGATCCCAATCCCTGTAGTTTCCATTCCCTTCAGGCATACATTTATTATTTATTACCTAGATCTAATCTAGGGTTTCCTATCAAGTGCTTTCTAGATTCAACTAGAGTTTACGCTATCTGCTGAACGCTTCTCGGATTCAGGGTTTATGCCACCTAGTCCAACTAGGGATTATGCTACCTGTCGAACGATGCCCCCAAGTCTAGTACACACTACCTAGAGTGGTATATCTTCCTAGACTTCCCCACGCATGTATCGCGAATCGTTATCGCTTGTCTAGATGCACATGTCCTGTAATGTGCGGCCCAAGTCCTGTGGCAGGGCAAATCAAGAAACACAGAACTCGGTCGGGAGCTTCCAGATATCTGCCGATGCAGATGCTAAGGTCTGTTTTTATTCCAGTGGCTATGGTCCCACTCGACCCCTCCCTCAACTAATGAAAGGCACACCTAAAAAAATGAGAACTATACGCAGGCCCCCTATGCCCCACTAACGTATGGCCATCCTCACCCATAACTAGATAGCAAGTATATGGTCTTTTGGAGTTCTCCGCCTTTCCGCTTCACGTATCTCGATTGACTTAAGATGGATGGTAGACGACGAGTTGCTATCACAGGGCTACCGTTTTCTCGCTGAATCACGCTGGTCCATCCTAGTCTTTAGGTTGCCATATTTTGCAACCAAGGCATACCCTTGAAGGGTTCTTCTAACGCAGACCTTAACCTCTGTGAGCCCAGGAGGATCATCTGCAGCCTCACAGAGGGATACCAAGAGTACCCTCACATCCCCTCGAAGCCTCGGGCTTCGTAACCCAATTCGTTGGAGCCTTCATTTTACTCAGACGGACATCCGCTCCTTCCCGTGTTATACTAAGAATTACTACTTAGTTTTGCTAACTAAGGTTTACCACTTAGTTTCCAGAATCGTTGTTTTCTTAACTAAGGTTTGCTACTTAGCTCCTTTTAACTAAGGTTTACTACTTAGTTTTCTTTCCCGTCAATTTGGATTGGTTAAGTGTCATTAGTCAATTCAAGCTAACTTAACCCTCTTCATTTATCTTGATAAACTGGTTAAGTGTTATCAGTAATTCATGTTGACTTAACCCTACCACAAACCAAGTTATATTGGTTAAGTATTTCTTATTACTTAACCCTACCCATTCATCCTGTGTTGGTTAAGTGTTCCCTTTTTAACTTAACCTTGCCCGTCTGTTTTAACTAACATGTTATTAATGGTTAAGTATTATCCCTTCATGTTTTAGACTTAACCCTATTCCTTTATCAAAATCTGATGGTTAAGTGCTCAAGTTTACTTAACCCTACGGTCTAGTCCAGCTAACATATCGAATTGGCTAAGTGTATTAAATTTTACTTAACCCCAACCTCTAGTCTGGTTAACATGTTAATTTGGCTAAGTGTATTAACTTTACTTAACCCCACCTTCTAGTCTAGTTAACATGTTAATTTGGCTAAGTGTTTTCTTAGTTACTTAACCCCTACAAATCTTGTCTTGTTACCATGTTAAGTTGGTTAAGTGTCCCTATGGACTTAGCCCTCCCATTCTAGCTTAACTGTGTTAAGTTGGTTAAATGTTCCTATGGACTTAACCCGCCCATTCTAGCTTAACTGTGTTAAGTGTCTGTATGAACCTAACCCCACCCACCGGTCTGGTAATCATGTTGAATTGGTTAAGTGTCTTAGTTAACTTAACCCTACTATTCTTTTCTAGCTTTAATTTAAGCCGCTACCACTCACATTAGACAGATATTATTGCGATTACTAGATGTGCCAGTTGGTTCCGGGCAGGTTTACATCGCAACTCGGTCTAACCTCGGGTTAGGCATATTCGTGTTTTCTAAGTTCAAAGGGTTTTGATTAATTTTCAAATCTGGTTTTGAAAGTAACCATACCGTCCGTCGGATCAGTTAGGGATAGCCAGGGAGAGCAGGAAACTTGTATTTTCCAAACCCAAGCCTAGACACTATCCTCTCTGTCACCCTAGAACTTTCTGGTGTGTTATTAAAAGAGATGTCGTTAATAAACCTTAATTTGTCTAAATTTATATTTTCTAATTTAGGACAAATTCTATAAGTAAATCATTCCTAATTTACTTATTTCCTAATTACTCCTTTAATGTAAATTGTCAACATTTATTCTTATGGCCCATTTTCCCTTCTATATCATGTTTATCCTTTTTGGTATGTAAACTATACCAAATTTATTGTCACTAACCATGATTTTTGCCAAACATGACAATTACTCGCAATTATGGCCAATTTCAAATTTATGCCAATATACTTATTGTGCTAGATTAGCTAATCCAATTCTAATTTAACATTCTAATTACAGTTCATGTCAAACTAGACTTATTATTCTAGTTCACAATTCATGTAAATGCTAGATTTACAAGTCAATACTAGATTCAAATTACACATCCTATAATTCATGTCAAATTTATCCAATTTGCAATTCTATGAACATGCCATGATACATGTTCCCAATTTATGCCAATTTCCAAGTTAAAAACTACGTTTTTAGTAAATTCCATATTTTGCCTAAGTCGTATTCCCACCGTTCGTATAATCGTGATTCAATCTAGATTATAGATAAATCTAGATTCGTAGAAAATAGGGAATGAACCAAAGATGCTATGAAGACATAATAACTGGCATAAAAATGATAATTTACTGATTATAGACCTAACGAATTACACTGAAATTGATCTAAAACATCGAAAGCCTATAGGTCTGAAAATCTTATGACATAAAAAGGGTTGAATAACGACGTAAGTTCAAGAACATGGGTAGACCTAACTTAATAGGTAAATTCCCAAGATCTAAAACCAAAGAAAACCAAGAATAGACAGAATAGATAATAAGGTTTAGACCCAATTTCATAGTCACAAAACTTAAGCAACACTTTCCTAGTCATGAATCATAGGTGTTTAATCACAGTTGTCCATGTTATGTCATAGGCAATAGTTTATGTTTCCTAATCAAAGGCATAGGCTTGTGTTCATAGTCAAGGAAATAATTCTCATAGTCATGAGTCAAAGTCATAGGCAGTGTTCATAGTCATAGGCAATGTTCATAGTCAAAGAGGCATAAGGTTTTAAGGTCCATAGTTTCATAGTCACAGTCTTATTGGTCATCGAATCATAACAGTTCTTAATTAAGTCCAAAGATATAAGCACTGATTCGAATAGAAAGATTTGGCATATTCTTTTATTCCTTTAATTTCATGTCACGAATAGAGAAAACATTCAAATCTAAAAAGTAACCGACTTACATTGATCGGTTTTTAGAATAGAAAGATGGCGTTACTATGATTCGTGCGACGTTGCTCGAAACCGTTTGAGTTAGCCTTTGATTCTTATCTTGAAGCTTTAATCTTGATTTGAATCTCTTCTTGACAAACTTGAGCAGCATAACCTTGTCTTGGATTTTCGTATTATTTAATTTTAATTAGAATTAGAGCAGAAGTCAACGAAACTGGTCAGAATGGCGTCCGGATACAGAAAAACGAACCAGGCTGCAGATCTGGAAAAAGCAGGGAGGTCGACCCCCAGGTCGACCTATGGGGGGGAGGTCGACCCCCAGGTCGACACCCTGGTCGACCTGGGTACCCAGGTCGACCTGACCCAGGTCGACCTGGGTCCTGGGCGGGAAATTTCCTGCCCAGCCCGCTTCTGAGTTTGTTTTGAAATTTGAATTTCGCTGAAACTTCCGGAGGCCATATCTTCCTCATACGGACTCCGATTTACGCAAACTTGGACTCGTTTTCATGTAGAATTCTGAGACGAACGCAATGGCGCAGCCCGTTTCCCTTGATTTTTATTTTAAAATTTAATTGTCTTGATTTGTGAATCTTAGTGTTACAGAATTACGGGGTGTTACAAGTATTCAAGCTAATCATTTAAATACATAAATATTCCTACATGTCAAGCAAACATTAGCTGCAAATAGAACAACTGATTTCACTCAATTTTTTGTGGTAAAAACAAGCTCCAAAAGAAAACCAATTAACTTGTAAACAAGAACCAGAAAGAAGAAATACAAGTTGAAATCTAATATTTTTGAATTCATAGATTAAAATACATAAATTTCATAACATTAAAACTTACATGTACATTTAAAGATTACACATCAATATTGAGTTATTTCCTCAAATACGTGCGTTAATTCTTTTCCTGACATGCAGTTAACAACAAGGCTCCGAGGTAAAGCACCAGAACGAAGGCGTTTAGTGAATGGTTGTGAGTAAGGAAGTTTATTTTACCTAAACCCATTTTGTAAAGAAGCACTCGAGGCGATCAAAAACATTTTTTGCGTTGTGAAAACACCACAGAAGATTATTTTGTTAGTATAATAAGATTTGAAAACACACAATAGCATATTTGAAAACAATATGTTTCTACGGAAACCTTCTTATTCTAAGGAATTTGCCCAAAAAATGAAGGAAATTTGGACATCTAAAAAACCTTTCATGTACTTAGAAATAATCACATAGAGAAAACCTATGAAGGAAAGCGGACACATTATTTCAGTTGCTAATTTCACATTGCTTCATTTAACTTAAAATCCCCAGGTAATAGAAATCCAAAAACTAAGCAGAAACATATATCCTTTCTCCATATTCATCCATATCACAGATTTTTATATTCTGAATACTTTAATCCGCTCTTTATTTTAACCATGCTAACATACTCATCATCCACTATGTGTTTTGCTGCAAAAAACTGAACTAGGAACCAAGACAATCTCCCCGGAACCAGACATTTAACAAACCTAAAATATGCAGCTGAAGAGAAATGAATAAACCTGTATGAGTTTAATAAAAGATTAGAAACTATAAGAACACTCAAAACCCAAATCCCCTTAAAACAATTAGAAAAATATATAAAAACTGAGTTTTTTTCATCACTTAAATCTTAGGACTTTAAAATAATCCTATGAAATCTTTTGTAAGGTGTACAAAATAAGACTTCTTATGTAAGGTAAATCGTGTCAGTAGCAAAACAAAACAAAACAAAGAATAGAAAAAAAAGAATCCAATCATAGAAAAAATTTCTTCGTAAATTAATAACTACAATAATCTAATTTATATACCTAGATTCAATTCTTATTTGAGAAAAGTTAGAAATCTTTTGTAGATTTAAAATTCTACCGTACATGGTATTTTCACCATCCCCTAGTTTTTATGTTCTGATTAGAACTAAACTATAAACCATATGCTAAATTGACTACCGGAAGATGTACCTTGGTTGAAGTGATGAATTGATTCAAGCAAATCGATTCAAGCAAATTGATTCAAGCAAATCGATTCAAGCAAATTGAATTTGATTTCAATCAAATTGATAGTCGACGAAAATTGATGACAAAAGAAAATTTGGGATGTTCTGATGATGAATATCGCCACAAAATTTTGATTGAAAGCAAATAAAGTGGAAATTTTGAGGCGAGATTTGGGGAAATTTGACGTGGAACGAGGTAAAGTCGGAGAAGAACGAGGTTCACATGGACGGGGAATTTCTACGTGAAACAGGGAGATTTTTTTGGCTTTAGACTAAATTGCATTAGTTTCCAAAGTAGGCAAACCTCTCTAACGGTCGGTTTGATTATTTTCTTATCTATCATATAACTTTTTCCAAAATTCTTTTTATGATTTTGAAATTTTGTCTTTTTGGTATTATGGCTTCATATGGCTCCAGTGTCGTTTCTTCCCCCACTCCTATCGCAAACTAGACATGTTGTAACGACTTGCATTTTCAATCGATTTAAGTCAGTAATTAACCAATTCAAACTATTTGAAATAGCATATAGTTATTGCTTAGGAGGTTTAATAGAATCATATCACCAAATCACAGACACAGGATAAAATATAATCTCACAATGGAATACTTTATACAAAATTTATCAGAGTTATACAATTTTTTTACAGCGGAAGTCTATTACATAAATTTTAAAATTTACAAAAATTATCGAACCAAAGCGAGCGTCTTCACGAGTCATCTGTTTCGTCAGCTGCAGATCCTAAGATGTAATAATCGGTCTGACCCGAGCATTATGCAAAACACAAAAGACTTGAGTCGGGATATACTTTATACAAGTAATAAGATACTCAAAAAATAAAATAGGTTATTCAGACTTTTATATGAAGTTTTAGAGGTTTGCGTTAGTGTCCAGACTGCCAAATTTACTACTGCCAGCATAACTAAGTTTATGTGCAATGAAATGAATAACACACACATGTATCCATAGCCAATTTTTTTATGAAAAGTAAACAAGGCAGACAGTATATAAGTGAACAAGTATAGCTATTTTGAGTTTTTTGTCCAAGTATTTAAGAGACGGTATGTGACAAGCAACATGTGTTCATAGGATATACCATTGTCAAGTGGTCAAAGAACAGAAAGCACCAGTGCTAACATATATTTTAGTTATCAACTAATTAGAGGTAAGTGAGGCCCCATTTTGTACGACGTGTATATAAATGTATTCTAGGCTTTAAACAAAGTAGGACATCCTAGGTAAATAAGGTACATTTATCATTTTTTTTCCAGTTCAGTTCATGTATACAAAACTAAAGTAGGCGGAAAATTCCAGGTTTCACAAATGTGAATCAAAAGGGGGTTTTAAGGAAAATAATTAAATGAACCAACCATGTGATTCAGATTTTATAAAAAGGCACCAAAGGTGAGTGCAATACGTGTGACACATGTCTCAATTGAGGTAACAGTGTTGGGTATCTCCGAACAATCAAGCAACAAAATTAAAAAATTTAACCCATAATAACGGAATCCATGCGAAATATAACGAAATTAATATTAGGCGTACCAATTTGAGGTTTCACAAATTCAGAGACTCGAAGAAGCTTGAATCGGTTTGAATCGGGCATGCTACTGTAATTCAACGCCTCTATCAGTATCCATGAACGCCTCTATCAGAGTCCACGAACGTCGCTTCGAAATCGTCGAACATAATCGAAGAAAAGACACCTGCTCCCAACTATAAACATGTGACACCTGCTCCCAACTGTTCTAACCCTACGCTCAAAACCCTGCACTGATATTAATCCTCGAGATTAGAATTCCCCGAATTACAAACCTGTAATTTGTCTCCCTAGTTTTACAGACAAATAAGAAAACTTTAAACTCGATTACAAGATAAAAATACTTAAATAATAAAAACATTTAAAAATTAAACCCTAGTTTATAAATAATAAAATCTTTATAGCATCTTTGGTTAACATGACCGGCCCCTTTATTTGCTTTGTCAAAACAAATGTCGGCTTTCTCTTTTATTCTTCAATGGCGGCCGAACCAAACAAATTAGGGTTTTTTTTTCCCTGGCCCCAAATCGCAACTATTATGTTGTTCTGGAAATTGCTCTCTGATGCTCCAATTTGTTGATGATATTGGTCAAACGATTCGGCCTGCTGATCGATCGAAATTCTCCAAATGTATGTGAGTTCTTCTGAATTTATTTTTTTGACTTTACTGCTTGAATTTTCGATGATCAAATGCCGATGATGATGTGGTTAATTTACAGAGTCCCGATCCAAAAAATTCTCTGATTTCTTCATAAGATTTGGTCTGAGATATTGTGTAAATTTTGGGCTTGAAATCTTCATATTTTCTGGGGGGTTTTCATTAGACTTGGTTGTTGATGAATGCATAATATTCGACTTGATTTCAGAATTCTGAAATATCTTGCATGTGAATTCCTGACTTTGAATTTGTCCGTATTGAAAAAAAAAAACTACCGTATGTTTATTTTTCTGGAACATAGACTTTGGTGAATTTGACACTTTGGCTTTTGAACTGGAATTTATTTTTCTAAAGAAAAAAACGCTTGGTGAATTTGACATGTTTAGCGAAAGATTCGCGATGGATTCATCCGCTGCAAAATCAGTGTTTTCTTGTAGTGATTGAAGTGCTTCAGGAGTGTTATACAATTCATTTGACCCTGAAAAATATAGAGGTGGTTTTCGGGGTCTGTGGTTCTGTCATATACGAACTGTGGCACTTTCATATCAGACGGAACCTCCTGTCTTTTGGCAATAGTAGGCCTTCGTATTCTTCCGAACCGACCTTCTCCCTTAACACTTGATTGCTTCCTCGCAAAACTGGCTTGTTCTGTAGATTTGATGGGGACCTAATTTGGCTACTAAACTCTTGAGGTGCCATTGCTTTTGATTCTGCCTCATAGGGTTTTTCTTCATAAGACCTTTGGGCCAAGTCTTCTTCAATAAATCTTCTAGCGGTATCAATATGGGAAGCTAAGTATAATATTTCCAATTCATCACTTGCTCCCTTTATTAAGTTCGATGGTTCTCTAGTTTCCAATTTCGCTAAATTGAAGTTCAAAAGTATGCTATTTTCTAAGGAGGATGATGTGTGGGAATCTTACTTCCCATTCTCTCTTGATCTAGCCATCTTTAATTAATCTTTAGAGTACCTCATTATGTCGGAACAAGAAATAAAGACAGTGGTTCAAGCCCTCATTCTAGCACCAAAATGTTAACGATATTTTTTTGTTAACACCAAAAAGTAGGGTTTTAGCTGTGGACTTGGAGGTAATCTAGTTCTTTCAAGCTTAACTGAATTCACCAATTCCTAGATATCAATGTCCTGAGTATGAAGATTAGTTACTCCTCCTTCAAAAGGTGAGTATCATGCTTGCAATACCTAGGTAAAGAGTTATCTTGGGACAAGGGCTTCAAAAGTTGTTTCTAATCAAAGCTAGAATAAGCATTAGGGACGATTTGGTAATTTTTGGGAATGTTGGATTGGAGAGTGCTGGTATTCGGAAATGTGATAATATACAGTATAATATGTGGAAAAGTAAAGAACACGACAATTTATAGTGGTTTGGTCCAAATTGAACCCGCATTCGCTTTAAGGGCTTTGATCATTTTATTCATGGTGGAGGTTACAAGAGAGATTCATAATTTGGTTTTCAAATTAGGTTTTAGGCTCTTCGAATAGAATACAAGGTTTTGGAACGAGGAGAGAAATTTGGATCCCATGGAAAATTGACCCATAGGGTTTTATTTATAGAGGTTTTGGACACCCTATCGTTGCAGCATCTCGATATCGGCTCCATGCGCTCTTCTTTGTGTCAGTGCCACAGTTTTGGTGTTGGTTTCATTGCTCTCATCTCTTTGTGCTTGAATTCTAGTTTTCAGTTCCGCCCTTGTTACTTATATTAATGGGTGTTGCCCTTATGCATTGATATCGGTATCGAGTTTATTGGTATTGATAGTTCACTTTTGGTTTTATCATGCTTGTTTTTAACTCTTTATTTTCTTCATGACTTTGATTTCGATCTCGTGTCTTCTCCTTAAATATCTGGTCTCGTTTAAATGCTTTCCTTACTTTGGGTTTGGTATCGCCTCTCATGATATTGGTTCTTGGCATTTGGCTTCGTCCTTCCATGTCACCATTCTTGAATCTTTGGTTTCGGGTCTCTATCCATATTATTTTGTATCGGCCTTCCTAACTGCCGCTTTCATTGTCCTAGTATCAATTTCGTGTTGTAGCTTCATCTCGCTTTCGATGTTGGCTTCATATATTTTCCTCCCTATTTCGATGTCGACACCAGGTCAATTGCTCATTGTTTATCGGTATCGACACCATACCTTTATTCTCTTCTTTTCTTGCTATTTTAGTACCATTATTATGGTTGTTCCCTTTTGAACTCTCTACAATCAGTGCCGAATCAACACCTTCGTGCTTCGGTATCAATTAGGTTCTTCTCAGACCTCAATTTAATGTCGATCCTACTGTCTTCCCCTTTATATCTTGGTATCGGTTTCGGCTCTGTTGGCTTCCTCTTGGACTCTTTTAATTTGGTACTGGTTTCGACACTTCCCAGACTCCTATTTTGGTGCCGACCCTATTGACTTTCCATTGATGTCTTCTAGTATTAGTTTCGTAGTTTTCAACCCCTTCCTTTTGGTGTCAATCATGCTGCCCCTAAAGCTCTTCTTGCTTGGTTCTGGTTTTGTTGCCTCAAGCCATCTGTTCTTCTGGTTTCAAAGCTTACTTCTCTTCATTAGATCAATGCAAATATTGGTGTTAACAAGAAACTCCTTAAATACTTGGCTCATCACATCAACAAAGTATGTCAGCACATTGGTTAGCCCACATGGCATAACTAGCCACTCGAAAAATCCACGTGTAGTCCTAATAGCAGTCTCATCTACATTTTCATCTGCAACTCCAAGATGATGAAACCCAGTGGCCAAATCCAACTGAGAGAAAACGGATGCGCCCACTAACTGATCAAATAAATCGTCTATCCAAGGGAGTGGGTGTCGATTCAACTTTGAGAGTTTGTTCTCTATAATCCATACATAGACGGAGAGAGTCATCTTCCTTAGTAGCGAAAATGGCCGATGCACCTCACTTAGATATACTTTGTCTTATAAAGCCTAACTCTGGCAGCTCACCCACATGCTTACTCAGTTCCCTCTTTTCCCTCGAAGCCATATGGTGCACTGGTAATGCAACAGGCTTAGCGTTCTCCGTCAAATAAATCCGAAATACTATCTCTCGTCTCGGATGCAGTCTTCTCTCCTCCTCAAATACATTAGAAAAATATCTCGATACGGGTATCAAGCTAAGATCGTCAATAGAAGTATCTTAAGACTCTAGGAAGCTCAACATGACTGACCCTGACAGTCACAAGATATCTCGAGGGTACCATGACAAGTCATCCACCGTACTACCCTCCTTTCGTAGTCAAAAATAGGACCATACATGGCCAACCAAACCATTCCCAAAATAATTCCATACACCGAAAACCCCAGTATATAGGCGGCACAATTAAATTCAATCCCTAATATTAAAAGTCTCAAACCCTTACACATCATAGACGAATGAACTGAACCTACTATAGGACTTGAAACTACAACTGGATCAGAAACAATAGAAATACTAAGATGCATACAATCGACTAACGAAGGAATGAGAATCCCCAAAATCAAATAAGGTCCTAACTGCAAAGTCAAAAAGAGAGATCAAACCTTCAAATGTGAACTTCTTGCTTTTTTCCTGAATGTTACTGGCCTAAGCCTTCTTTAACGCATGCATCTGCGCTCCAAATGAACTAGCCCCTTTCCCTTGCTGTGAGGAAATTGCTTACTATAATGACCCGATTGTCCACAATTAAAACAATTCCATTCTTGGCAGTCTTCTTGCAGTCCCTCGCAAAATAGCCCATCGTGCCGCATTCATGGCATTTAATGTCCTTTTTTACCTAGGCTTTTTCGGGTTTCTCACCCATGTTACATTCGTAGGCCACAATTTCTTCTTTCTATATCTATTTTTGGGTGCCTCAGCTTTACTTTCCTTGGAATCACCTTTCCCTTTCTCATGCATAAGTCCATCTCAACCAGATTTCAAGCGTAGCAACCATCGGGATACGGGGTCAAAGCAAGTCCCTGTAGGGGTTGATTCAACCCCTTAGCTGGTGCCAATTTGAGGTTTCACAAATTCTATTGCCCTTCAGCTGGTGTTGTTACCTAGGAAACCAAGTCAAAATGAAGATACCCTAAGGAAAATTGGGAGCCCAAACATGTTGTGAAAGGAAAAAGAGGAAGGAATTCAGAAAAGAGATCAAGGCCCTATTACCAAATGTAACACCCCAACACCCCTTTAAGTCACTCTTATGAGCATTTCGCTAAGGAATATGAAGCATATAGGTATAAAATAACATTACAGAGACTAAAATTTACAAGACAACATATGAAAACACAACGGAATTTAGAACGTTATTTAAAACAAAACATAAATGTCATTACATTACGAAATGTACTTCATCATATACCCATAACTGTCTGATGAAAAAGCAACATTATGAGAGTACTAAATATAATCCCTGTCAACATCAAATACAAAAGCAAGCCAAACGTGGAATAATACATGAACTAGTAGAAAGTACGTCAAGCAGCAATCTCTAATAAGCTAGGCTGGACAAAAACTCTATCAATTCTAAGATCTCCCACCCTGAGAACCTGGGAGAAAAGGAAGTGAGAAGGAAGAAAGAAAACTAGTAAGACATAAAGTTTAGTGAGTTCTGTAATTTACTAACATAAGTGATGAAGGAAGAAATCTAGATATGATAATAATTTAAGGCACAATAAAAGTAAATAAGACAACAGAAAGATAAGCAAAGATATAGTCGATTGCCATCACATTGGTATCATTTGATTTATGTACCATTTACCACAACTCGTAATTAGGATGTAACCTAATTCCACCCATCGATCAGCTCTAAACCACAGTTGTGATAACCTGTGCCAACTATGGCCCCGAGTTTATGAGACCGGACCCATTAGCTCTAAAGGATATAACATTAATCATAGACATTACAACACCTTATTTTCTCCAATCAACGCGATGCCTGCTCATCGCCCAGCCAGCACGAGCCCGTACCCATCTCGTTTGGACCTCTTACTACCCAGTATAGTATAAGTATGCCCTTGCATCCTCGCGAGACCACTATATAGTGCGATAAAAGGGATACCATCTGATATGGATCCCCAACGAAAACACAATTTGACTCATGTCACCTCTAAACTACCTATATGCTTAATTATGAAAACACAATCTGATATAGATCCCCAACGAAAACACAATCTGATATGGATCTCCAGTTTAATTATTATCGTTGATCGCCTACTGATATAGACCCCAAATAGAATTGTCAACGAACGCCAAGGTTGCCATAGGATTATTGTTGACCACCAAGCTACCTTAGACCCCTATAAAATTGTCAATAAATACCAAGGCCACTAATTATTTTGTTGGGCCACTTATTTTCCCCAATAAACCTACCCCTGCTGGCAGAACGAATAATTTTGCGCCACCTATTTTCTCCAAACAGTCGCTGCTGCCGGAACAGACTCCCTATTCATGCTTATTAACTTATTAAACTTAGCACCCATTTTAAGTTTATTAATAAGCATACTTATTCCATACAACTTCTTGTTATATCTTTAGGTTGTATTAAACATCCTGTTTATATTTAATATACAACCCCAATCCCCGTTGCTTAGCGTCTTGCTGAATTAATCTATTTCAAATTTTCAATTATTCCATTTGTCAAAAAAAAAATCCCAAAATTACAGTTAATTTGTCCATTACTTAGTTCAGTATGCCCTAATTTATCCTTTATATCCAAATTTGTATTTTTCCCAATATGAGCTTTACAATCAAATTCATAACTTTCTCTAATATGTGTAGTAACAAAAAGAGTTAAATGTTTAGGCTCTTTGAAAGCTGTAAACTTAACACAAAATTAAAAGTATAAAGGTCTAAGCTCTCGCATGGCCTGTAGTCAAACAAATAAAACGAATCTATAAATGAAATAGGGCAGAAATCTGAACGGTACATAAATAATCCATAAAGAAAAGGAAATATAATAAGTAAATTGAATTATTTACAGTAACAGATGAATTACTGAAATAGATTATAGTAGGGATAAAATCAGTAATCAGATGTACAAAAATCAATTGTAGAAAATAAAAACTAAAACCTGTAAAATACTGAAGAAATTAACAACTGTTGTACTATCCATATAATCCTCAAATTATATTGATTTTGTAATCATGGAAAATACCCACAAAATTATGCAATCAACAGAACTTGGTAGGAATATTTAGTGCTATGTATAAATATTCTTCCAAATTTATGTATGCAAAAACATAAATCTTAGAACTCCATTAAAAATTTTGAGGAAGAAGTTTGTTTATTGGAGGCACAAGAAAAAGGGGTATGGAATCGTGAGGGTTTAGGGTTAGGTAGGGGCTATATTTTGTTACAGAGTTAGCAAGCAGGGGACCATTAATTATTAGGTTTTATATTGGTTCATCCGATCAAAAGAAAAGTCCAGAAATAGCACAAAATCAAATCCTTCGCTGGAAATAGGGTGCACACAAATCACGCACATTACAAGTGATGGGTCGACCATCTCTTGGGTGTGTCGACCCAGAGGTAGACCTACCTGAGACATAGGTCAACCCATGTGTCGACCCCTTCGAGGCTAGATCGTCCCATCTCTTGCGTGATTTCTAGGCAATTAATTATACTAATTCGTTTATTTTACTTAAATTTTGAATTTGAATTCTGAACTTCCATTCATCATAACTTCCTAGTTTAAAGTCTAATTTCAGCGAACCAAATGTCTACCTTAGCTAAAATTTCGTAACAGACCCAACGGTGCAACCACCAATGCCCAATTTTCAATATTTTATAGTTAATATTTATTTTATTAATCTTTTATTTAATTTGTTTTATTAAAATTTTGGATTGTTCCAATGTCGATCTGAATCTAGATCGATTTAGCCAAACTGAATCTTGATCGATGCTGATCCGAATCTGGATCAATGTATATCGATCTGTATTCGGATCGGTATACCAAACCGATCACGGATCGACATGTTGGCCGATCCGGACCTAGATCGATTACCCCGATCCAAACCCACGTGGGTTTAGGTCGGTTAAATTCTGAGGGAAATCGTTTAGTCTTGTCTCTAAAGCTTGGTGGATGATCTAAGGACGAAGGGTAGTAGACTTAGCAAAAAGTTGGATTTCCCATAGAATGCCAGGCCTTTTTCCTTGAATGCAAATTTAACCAATTTTGGTTAAATAGATGAATCGAGTAGTCGTCATCAATTACTATGAAGTGGTTGATATCGATTACTATTGTTGTTGGCCACTTTAGCCAATTTTACATGGATGATGGTGTGATTTCGAGAAGCAGGATATGATGGACCATTCAGTAGTGATTTCGACATGATGGCTCTTTAATTAATGGCTTGAGACAAATGTGGCACTTTTATGCAATGACTTGTCATTCAATGACGATTATTCCAAGTTAGGGAGCAAGACAACTATGATAGATAGTTTTCCAGAAGATGCAGAAAAGACGACACTAAGCCATGTTGATGCAATAACCGGAGAGATATAAAGATAAGAGACACATAATGATGTCCTACGACCTACGATGATCGTCGGGAATAGTTCTCATATTGTGACAACTTCGTATGTCAGTTTTACGGATAGTCTAGTGATGGATTATGTTGTGGAAAACGTGTGCAAAGTGATTATCACTATGCGCGGTTCTAGCGGTTACTTGTAAAGAGAAGGTACCGGGTGTGATGTCCATTTGGACCAAATGGGTCCTCCTGGTTTCTGACGATGGGAGACTTATGGTTTCAACTAGACCAAAGTGGGTCCTTACCTTAAGGCATACAAGTGGGTACAACCTAGGCCCTAGCCAACTGAGTGACGTGGATTCGAGTGTCATGGTAACAAAACGCCCATATTAATGGATGAGTGAATGAGAGAATGGTTGAGGATGTTATGATTGTTAATTTATTTATCATCATTAGTACTTAGACATCTACCACACCCCTTATATCAATGGTTTGTCATAGTATAGCATGTATCGTGTTATGTGCTACCTATATGGATGCAAGGGAGAGATTGGTATGATTCTCCATACCCTTCGCAGCGTATATACTATTATGACTTTTAGAGTACATTGAAATTTGTTTATCACTCACACCAAACTGTTGTCTGATCCAACATTTTATTTCCCTCTTATCACCCTAGGTGTTCATCAACGATGTTGATGAGCAAGCCAAGTGGCAAATATTGATATTATTCAAAGCTGCACAGGTAGACTAGCAGGAGGCTACGCTTTATACATTTATACTTGTATGCTTATTGTTTATTTTGTTGTGTAGCACTGTAAAAGCCTTGACAGTATTGTGTACTATTAAAGAGAATTTATCAGTTGGGTTTTTCTCTTGTACAAACTTAATTACTGTTCTATATAACTATATAAGCTTGTATACTATGACTATACGGTTTACTTGGTTATTACTATCACACAGTGATTTCTTCTATTATTTGTTACCTGATGCACTATGAGATATACGACAGGTTTAATTATTGTGTTAATATTTCTGTTTTCTTCTATTTTCTTAGTTTTATTCTCGCTTCTCTTCCTTCCTATTATCTCCTTCTCTTGACAAACGCTTTACATCGATCAGGTGATTGTACAACGTGAATTTTTGGTTTTAAGCACCGGTGGCCTGAGCGAGTCATCACAAATATAGGTACTCGTTTCTCTATAATGTAGTTTTTTTTCTTTCAAAAATTAAGTTTTTGATGACATGAAAATGGTGCTAAGTTTATTTAAAGTATGTTATTTTAGACTTAAGTATTCATGTTTACCTATATCTTGTGCACTCGATGGGCTGAATTTGGCAAGATATTGTCAAAGTAATTAGGCTTAACTGGTTTTACAAACTTTGTATACTTTATTTTTGTATTGTCTTTGTAGACTATGTTGGGATGGAAGTCGATTTTGTATGTCATTCTTCCATATTATATCTGCAACACCAACATCGTACATCTAGTGAAGTTAAAATGAGGGTATTTTACATTATGGCATGTTGTTTATTTTATCAGAGTAGAATATATATAATATTGTATTTGCACTTAATATTAAATATAGTGAAGAAGTGGACTTTAAAATCCATCACTGAAAATCGCTTAAGAAAGTGACTTCATAAAATCCTAGAGTATTGGAATAAATGGAGCAAACACGATTTGCAACTATAGTGAAGTTAAGCTATTTGAAGTTGGATTCCCATCTTATATCTGCTTTTGTAGATAGATGGAGACCACAGACCTCAACGTTTAATTTACATGTTGGAGAGATGACTATTACCCTTTCTGATGTTGCAGATTTTTTAGGATAGCCTATATATGGTAATCTTTTAGTTGACGAGTGCCACAACTATGTACAATTACGTATTTATTTATTGGGTGTTACTCCTCCTAAGCAAATAAGAGGTAATGACATGGTAGATGTTAGCCAGTATAGACAGGTTTTTGCTCATGATCTCCCCTTATACACCATAGATCTTCAAAAAGAGCAAAGTGTCAAAGCAATAACTCTACACATCACTACATCGTGTTTGATGTGCGATCACTCAAAATTCATGTGGATTTTTAAGTGGCTTCCTTATATTGTAGATTTAGATAAATGTAGGGAAAACTCATAAGGTAGCACCGTTCCATGTTACAGTACATTGAAATTATCCAGTCTAGCTCTTATGCTAACAAAACTTATCGATGGTTATTAGACGCTTGTCCAGATATGTTGTTACCGTATATAGTCCATTGCTTATATTGTAAATTAACATTATGAAGATACATGATAAAATAACTTATCATTTCTTAACTTCGGTCATCACGTACATTTCTATTGGAAGGACGAAAGTGAGAATGGTTAACATCGATAACTATAACGATGCTTCTTTTGACAAAAATTATAATCTATAATTTATAGATTATACAAATAACAAAATTCAATTAGATAACATTGGATTTGAATATTATAGAAAATTAGAATAATCAATGTTTCAAATTCTTATATGTATATTTTTAACATGTTATATTTATATATGAACAAGTGAATGTTGTTTGAGCATTTTTTTTGTATTTTAACTTATTAGAAAAATACCCTGAAAGAAAAATGTACGAAAAATTATTCCATAAGAACAAGAGACTAAAATTTTGTCTATAAAAACAAATTTTAGCGTAAACGGAGGAATTATAATGAGCCCCTAAATTCCTCTATTTACACTTAATTTTGTCCTTATAGATAAAATTTTACCCCATTTTCCTTATGGAACAATTCTTTGTTCATTTTGTACTTGAGGCAAAAAACCCTAAACATATTTTAAATTTCTTTAACCAATGTACATGCATATTTATACAAAAAAATAATGTTTTGATAGTTTTATTTACATTAAAATCTTGTTTCTATCTTACGAAAGTATAAAGTTAACCAAAGTAACAATTGAGATTTTCTTATTGTAAATTGCAAATAAACTCTTGTAAAAAATAGAAATACTTAGGTAAATTTAGATTCACTTCACGTGAAACAAAATTTGGATTTTTACTTCAAAAAAAGATAAGAATTTACATAAATAAGATTTGAGTTACTTCACAAATAAGAGGATATAACAGTAAACTGACTAAATGACATAAAACTCTAAAATATTAATGAGTATATTTGTTTTATGCAAGATTTGATATTTTAAGTCTATTTAGTACTTAGGAAATTAATAAATGTGTTTGCCTAGAAGCTAAGTTGTCATTTGTGAAGTACATTAGAAAATGATGTGAGTAAAAATTTCTATAACTATGGTTATGTACACATTTGGATTATTCCAAACGATCTAAGCATCTTTTTATCTACTTTTTTTTGCTTAGGATCAGCATTCAATTAAATTATGTGGCGGAGACTTAGTTAGATTGGAACAAACAAACGAGACGAAACGGAAGAAAGAGAATTAGGTTTAGGTACAAATGGCGGATAAAGAGTTTGATTTATTTATTAATTTATTTTTTTTGAAGTTTGATTTATTTATTAGGTTTAGGTAAAAAATATAGGCCCAAACCGAAAGCCACGAGTTTGAAACAAAAATAAAACATCGGGAACAAACCTGATAACTACAATATAAAACAGATCAACAACGCTTCAAACCCTAAAACGAAACCCTAACACGATTTCAAAGCCATGACGGCTCACCATTTCTCTTTGATTATTAGAGAATACGAAGAAATCAAGCTTCTCACGGGGGTTTCTGACCTTCAAATCACTTCCAAACTTCGGCTTACCATGAAACCCACATGAGAAGCTCGATTTCTTCGTATTCTGTAATAATTGAAGAGAATAGTGAACCGCTATGGCTTTGAAACCATGTTAAGATTTCGTTTTGGGGTTTGAAGCGTTGATAAGATGTTTTATGTTGTAGTTGTTGGGTTTGTTCCCAATGTTTTATTTTTGTTCCAAACTCGTGGACTTTCGATTTGGGCCTATATTTTTTACTAACTTAAAAAAGTTTCCGCTGCTTGTTCCTAAACCTAATTCTCTCTCCATCGCTTCATCTCCTTTGTTTGTTCCAACCAAACTAAATCTTCGCCACATAATTTAATTGAAGGCGGATCCCAAGCAAAAAAAGTAATAAAAAATGCTTTAAATCGTTTGAAAGAATCCAAAGTTACCAAACCAAGTCAGATTAGCTGCATGGTCTATTAATATTTATACACAAAACGAAAAGTTAAAACTAAAATAGTAGATCAAAATACATTTAAACTTTGAGAAATACAACTAAACCTCTTAGATGTTCAATGATGCTATCATTTCCACAAATCATTACATGTCTGTAAATATTACTCATCACAGTCGCCGATGTTATTAACTTTTAAGTCAATTTAACGTTATATCCTCTATATACTTATTTATAAAGTAACTCAAATCTTATTTATGTAACATATTACTTTTCTTGAAGTAAAAATCCAAATTCTGTTTCATGCGAAGCAAATCTAAATTTACTTAATTATGTCTGTTTTATAAGGTTTATTTGCAATTTACAATAAGAAAATCTAAATTGTTACTTAAGTTAACTTCATATACTTACGTGAGTTAGAAACAAGACTTTAATGAAAACATTATTCACCTGTATAAATATGCATGAACATTGGTTAAAGAAAGCAGCGACATTCGTCAAACCAAAAGACATAGTCTTCCACTCAAACAGTCCATCTAGCGTCTTAAACATTGTCTTAGGCTCACTCTTATCTAAGATCTTCAACTGGTGAAATCAATAGCCAAATCTGACTATGAAAAACACTATGCCTTCTCCCAAATGGTTGAACAAGTCATCAACTTTCGGCAAAAAGTATCAATTTTTCTTAGTCGATTTGTTAAGTTCCCTATATCGATGAATAAGACACCTATAAAATATACACTAAATAGGCATAATTAAATATAAACAAAATAAATTAATAAAATATTAATGGATTAAAAATATTTTTAATAAATTGAAATTGAATCATGAAAGTATTGTTTTGCTTTCATGGCGTAAGTCTGAACCATTTCCATTTTTTATTTACTGAAAACAGAATCTGTATGCAAAAGATATTAATAAAACCAGTTGTGCGTATTAACATACAAGGTTTGAATTTCAAATAAATAAATTTGAAATAAATTAATTAAGCATTGGCATAAAAAGAATATTCCATACAAATTCAAATTTTTGCTTATACATTTGCATACAATAAGGGACAAGGATAAACGAACAAAGAAAATGAATCGATGTAATTAATTTATAATTAATAAAATAAGCAAGCCATCATGAAACAAATGTCACGAACTCCTCACCAACAACAAATAGGAGTCGACCTGATGTCGACCACCCTTAAGAGCAAGGCGTCGACCTAATGTTGACCTTCGATAAAGAGAAAAAAAACTAAATTTAGATAAGTAAAAAAAATTAGATTTAAAGAGATACAAGTTTAGGTTTAGAATTAAAGATGGAGAAACAAAACAAAGACGCAAAAACGAAATGAGGAATAGGGTTAGAGAGAGTCTGAAAGGGTGGTATATATAATTGCAAGAATTGATAAAAAGTATAGAATTTATTAAATTAAATCAAAATAATCTGCTTACAAGTTATACAACACCACCAACTAAAGCATGCCTTTGCACTATTTTAACACACGGGCGATCAATCCCTCGGTCTTAAGGGCGGTCGACCTCAAGTCGATCCCTAAATGTCTACCCTAGTGCTGAATTCGTCCGAGAGATCTATTTACATGCATTGCCTCATAAATTAATTACATTAATTCATTTCTTTAGTTTGAATATCCTTGTCCCATATAATATATAAAAATATACGCACAAATTCTATTCACGTAAAATATTCTTTTCACACCAATCGTTCATTGATATATTTCAAATATATGTATCTATTTATTTGATATTCAAACCTTGTATGTTAATATTTACGCACTTGCTTTATTAATATTTTTGCATAATAGCTTCATTTTCAGTAAATAAAACATGAAAATGATCAAAATCACGCTAGAAACACAACTAAAATACTTTCAAAGGCCTCATTCAGTATATTCAAAATTCTTATATTCAACCAATTAATATTTTGTAAAGTTATTATTATTTAATTTTTATTTAATTATCTATGACTATTTATGATATATTTTATAGGATGTTACAGAACCCACACAGCTACTAGCCTGTTAACATAATGTCAACTCCTTAACCGCAAGACCAATGCTGCAAACGATAGTTTGGCCTTGTTGGTTGATATGTTTACAATTATTAAAACTTGTTGACATTGCTGTAATTGCTTTGATAACATTTCCATTTTTGATGAAAGTTTGATTTTGCTATTTTTGTGAAGTGTTATGTAATGCCATTATTTAATGGTAGAATTGAAACTTATATCTCTATGATAGTCTTTAGCTTATGATTTGTGTACCACTATAGACATGCAGTTTACTAGACTTTGTATGGTAATATACACGGGTACATAAATTTGGAATTCTGTGTGTTCTCATATGACGTGATCCATCCAATTTTTCAAAAGTCATCTTTGAACGATTTTTGAAGTCACCCCAAACAATTTATCCGGTTCTCACATAAATAACAAGCCTATGTAAGCGATTTTTAAGCATAAAGACAAAATTTGAAGAAAAAAGTAGATACAAGGACAAAAAAACTAAAAATTTAGTCATAATAACACTATTTTAATGTAAATCAAAAAATGGCTTTCAACCTAAATTTTTTGATTCTTATCCTTGTATATCTAAATTTTTCTTTAAATATATCATTCATACTATTTTCCTATTTTAATAATTACTTTGTAAAAAGAACTAAATTTATTATAAACTAACAAATTTGGAAAAGTTCACATATTTTTTCTTTGCAACCGTTTATATACTTTTTACAGTTTATTTTTTATCACTTAGTTGATAAAAGGGAATCAAAAACTAGATATAAACAGCTCTTTGGAAGAAAAAAAAGGAGAAACTTTTTTTCCACCCTCGTAATGCTACCACCAGCGCAAGAAGATGAAATGTGAAGATCTTTTTTTTCCAATTTCCCATAAATCCGCAATCTCGGAGGACGTTAACTTTGCTCCAAATTAAAAATCGGCGGTTCATGAAACAACAATCATTCAGTTAAACACTACAGTTCTCAAATTACAAATACTTCAATTGTCAACACAACACTCCAGGGGCAAGGTACCTAAGCTCTACTACTATATGATAAGAAAGGATGGATAATTTAGGGATTGAGCCGAATAACTTCAAGCTCATCAAACAATAATAACATTATAAAATCAAAAAAACAAAAACAAAAAACGCAAGCATAAGTTTAACCATCAAAAGCACGCAAATCAAGAAAATGTAGCCAGCCAACTAGTTATGACAGCCCTCATATTACAAATACCAACGCTGAACTACGATGATCAAACACAAGGAATAAAGTTAAAAAGTTGACTTCATAATATACAGCAGCTGAAGCTGCAATTACAAATTGACATGAACATGAGCATAAATGAAAAAATAATAAATACATACCCAATGTCCATGCGCAACAGATATCAGAACGGATAATACTAATAGAGAGGGAAGTAATCGCCTTTGCTTCACACTTCGTTAGACCAAGTCAGATTAGCAGCATGGCCTCTGTTTATATTCATATACAAAACTAACAGCTAAAAGAGTAGATCAAAATAGATTTAAACATTGAGGAGAAAGACGACTCAGCCCCTTAGATGTTCAATGATGCGATCATTTCCGCAAATCATTACAGGTCTGTAAATATTACTCATCACAGTCGCCGATATTATCAATTTATAAGACATCTATTTAAAGTATAATCTGTATGTAACTCCCAATTTTTCCTCCAAAAAACAACCATGGAAGAATTAAAAAATAATAAGATTTACAACAAGCTGATGTGGCTTCAAGGGAACGAGTTCACAGGGAATCGAATTTCCGCAATGACCAGATAACGAAGCAAATTAGTCTCAGGCGATAAAAATGAAATTTGAACAAATAGCGAAACCATGTTATACTATCGCGATAAGAGAAGAAAATAATGTAGAAAAACTGAAAAGCAGAATGAAAATAACCAGCATACAGAGCGCTGCTACCCAGGCCTGGATTTTTACTTCCATGCAAAACGACGCTAAATCGGAAAATAGTTGCTGATCGGGATTGGATCGGAAGAAGAGCGGCTGTATGAATGAATGGCTGGAGACTACGAATCAATTTATAAGGAGGGGTTAGGGTTCGGATGCAACGATGGGAAAGAATTCAACGGCCGCAAATAACGTAGAGTGAGTTGATGTACCAAATTAAACTGGGCCTGAAAATGATGCAAAAAGTATCAGACCCGACCCGCGTAAATTGGAGAGTAATTTGTGGGCCCTGATAACCTTGCCTGCTTCCCATCCGATCCGATGATCGGCGGATGATCAAATAGATTTAGATTTCGTTCGTGGACAGAAAATGGTACATTATTGTTCGGGATCGCATCCCACGCATTCAAAATGACAAGGTCCATTTTGTTTAGTTTTCCAACTGGAAAAAAGAAAAAGAAAAACAGAACCCTTAGCATTGGGCAACTGATGTTTATTTTTGCTTCCACTATAAAAACGCATCTCAACTCCCTTCCTCCTCACCATCTCCCAGATTTTGAATTTTTTGGCTTTACGTGCGGTATTTTTTAACGTAATTCTCACCACTAACAAGGTTACTGGTACTAGTATAACCGCACAACGGTGGAAAAACCGACCGTTAAAATAATTATTACAAAATATAAAATTATCTATTGAAATTTATTCTAATTAAGATTTATAATAAACAAAACTTATAGTGTAATTTAAGAGAAAATAGAAGTAATTAAAAATGTAAATCCAATTACACCATGAACTGTACATGTAAACCAGCTTAATATTAAGAATATGTTATCAATGTATTGATATGGATCATTCACAATCACACATACATACATTTCTATTATATATCAAATAGGATCAATGTACTCTAAATGTTTAGCTTTTTTACAACTCTAAACCATTGATGGATTTAAGAAATGGAAGTACAATGAAAACAAATGTAAGCTCAAAATATTACATCAGTGGATTTTTAATTGATATGGAAAAAAATGAAAAATTAGACGCAATAAATAAATCATAAATTATTGAACTAATTAATTTAAATAAATCAATTAAAGGTATCATTATTATTTGAAAAACTAAAACTAAAACTGCTAAAATAAAAAATTTGAAGATAAAACTAAATGGTGAACTCTGTCACTGTTGATATTTCTTCCAGCAAGAAGCTTGATTCGAGTCCGCAGCCGTAGCCCAGCGATTAAGGACTTCGTGTCATGGTAATTGTGGCGTGAGTTCGAAACCCGGAACGGCGTGCTAAGAACTTACCATGTGCAAACGCTAAGATCATCCACTTATGTGGTGCTCGCGGACCAGGCTAGATACACTAGGGAGGGCTTTACGACTTTAGTCGGTTTCACTTTTGAACAAATTCAAAAAAAAAAAAAAAAAAACTTGATTCGATTGAATAATCAATGATTGACTGCGATATAATGATGATATTCTTTCTACTCATGTACTCATCTTGGCAACACCAACCCTACGAGGACGGAGCATTCATAACAATTCCTTTAGTTTTTGTTAATCCTAACATTCATCGTTCTTAATTTTAAAAAGGTCATCAGCACTATATTAGTCTTCTTTGTTGGTTCATTGAAAGCGGGAATCCAAGCTTCAATGGTTGAATCAAAAAAATTCATTTCATTACCAAAATTCTTTGCATTATAAAAAATATTATTACAAACAGTAACATTTTCTAAAATTAATTAGCTTTAATATATTTTTCCTCAAATTACATGTATTACAAATGTTAAATAATCCACAAGTTGATATTACGTTCTTACAAGCCAATGAGTTTTTTTTTCTTGATGCATCTAATAATATGCGGGATATTTAGAATCACTAACATTTTGGATTCTTTAGTCATTATCATTAGTTGGTTCATTTGGTATGAGAGAAACCAGAGATTTTTTCATTCTAACTATGTTTATACGGATAATTTGATTGTTAAAATAGTTTATTTTTGTTTGGAGTGGATGTCTAATTCACATTACAAACTGTTTGGGAAATGGGGGTTCGAGAGTTTTTTGAGTAAGGTTAGAATTAATTTATATCTGTTTATTAGAATCAGCAGTTTTTTCCGTAATAGATATCGTATTAGATGCTAATTTCTTTTATTAATTTTTTCCTTATATTCTTATTCTACACATGTATATATGGTAGATAAATATGTATGAATATGTATATATATATATATATATATATATATATATATATGTTTATACAATATATACATATATATTTATATACATTTTCTTCCATATATATTTGTGTGTTAAATTACTAATAGTTTGTTGAGCTTTTTGCAGATCTAGATTGTTGATTAAGAGTAAGCACTTAGAGGATAGTATTGTGGAGCTTTGAAGAGTGTTGATTGGATTGAAGATTTTCATTTCATTTGTAGTTTTTTGGGCTGATTGTGAGAGAATTTTTGATGTTGTACTTCATTGTTTTTGATTATACACTGAGAGTTTGGATTATTGTAGTGGAGTAGATATACTTCAATATCGGGTGGTGGCCTTGCCGGAATTCGATATTGGAGTAGATGGGCGGTGGTTTATCCGGAGCTCATCTATCTATGTTCCTCTACATTACTAGAGTCGTGTTGGTTTTGTATCTTGTATTCTTCGTACTTTAGTCGGACTCTGTATCTTTGTTTTTTATTATATATATGTGTGCTCTCTTCTCTCCAGAAGATCACACATTTTTGTTTTTCAAAAAAAGACATTCATAAAAATGCAAATAACAAAAGTAAAATAATGTTGTGATACAACAAACTCAGCATCCTCTAGGTAACCATGATAATAACAGATTTGTTATGCCCAGTCGCTTTAAGGCAATTGACATGTCCACCGTTTTTGTTGGTTGGTCAAATGCATTGTAGATCAGCATTTACGATAATTTTTCAACTATGGATGTGTCCCTCATATTTTGTGAAAGCCAATAAAAAAGCGAGTGCAAAAGTACAGTCGTCACAAGCGATTCTCCATACCATTGTCTTAATAATAAAAATAAACATCATACTAGAATGATTTAATAGGCCAAAAGGGTAAGGTACGGTAGTAAGTGAGTCCATAAAAGTTTTATCCAACCCTTTTGACACTATTAATTAAAGGGTTAACCAATTATAACCCTCAACAATGTTGGAAAAAGAAAACTCTTTTCACACTCCGCTGTTTTGAGAGTCCAGTAATGGAGTAGGGTTTCCGTCGCCAGCCACTTTCCTCCTTCTGATCTTCTTTTCGTCTTCTCAACTATTTCCTTCCACCAACACGAATCGTCCTCCACCAACCTAATCTCCTCATCCGCCTTTTTTTCCGCTTATTGTTCTCTAGTTTCGTTTGCCTTTTCTCCTTTTATTGTTTCCTTTTGCCTTCTCCAATCACTAATTTTGACTCCGCTATTTCCACAACTCCGTTTTGCTTGCTCGTTCAGATCTTTTTATCGCGGCTTCTATGTTGTTCTTCTCAGATCTGCTTTTTTCTTGAGTTAGGGCTTTCGTGCTTTTGTGTTGCCACTTTAGGCTTTGGTTGGGGTTGTTTCGTTTTGTTGTCTGAAGCGCAGATTCCATTTTGGATCGGTACTTCTGTTAGTCTTCCCCTTTGCTGATTTTCCTTTGCTTTGGTTGTGGGTTTTGTGCATCGAGCTGCAGGTTCCTCTCCTTCTCAACCTTTCTTCCTCTTCCTGCTTATACTGGGCCCATATCTAAGGTCTTTATGTGACGACCTGGGGAATTCGCGATGCTGGTTATCGACATAAACTCAATGTCGACTATCCAAGCATCGGAAATACCGGATAGTTAATGAAAGATGTTAGAGAGTGAGAATAGATAAGATAGAAAATTAGAATAGATGAAGAAGAACACACAACAAATCAGAGTAACACGAATCTCACAGCGGAACGAACAAAATATAACATAACTTTGAAATAAAACAGTATATATATACAATAACATTATCAGAGTACAACACTTACAACAAAGTGGAAAATAACATCAGATAACTAATCCTGAAGCCTCCTGCTCCAGCTCTTCAAGTATCTATAAATTCCCGACTACTTGACTGCCCGTACAAAATTCGGCACCCAAGAGTTTAGAGAAAACAAAACAAAATAAACTCCGGGTCAGTCATGGGACTGGTATGAGTAAAACCATTTAAAACAGTTTGAGCAATTAAATGATATCTCATAAGACCACGCCGTATAACGGAATGGGTTTTTACCTTATGAGAATCCAAAACACTTGGTTCAATATTTCAAAATCTTTTTGAACGAAATGATAAACTTTATATCAAACTCATTTGATATTATAATAGTGTCTATCAATCACAACTAAGTAATCAACTAGCAGAATGCTTTCATCTCACGTTCTACATACATAATATATAATCAAAAACCTTGGGCGCTTATTGGTAATGAATTCCAACTGGCAAGGTATGGGACCACCTTCCGACAGTGTATCTCTAGAGAGGAATACACCGGGTTCAACAAGAACATCTTGCAATCCAGGCTAAACATGAACGGTCACTCATTTCGCTTGAGTGTACCGAATGTATTATCACCAACGGTTGGGATCAGCAACCGTTTCCCGAAAGGGATAGCATCGAAATAGATTATAGAAGTAAATGGAATTTACATCAGGTGACAATACACCCTAACTGGCAGCTAACCACTTAGTCATGCGACCAACCCGATTTTATACCATTTCAGGTTGTGAGGCTTGAGGCCAAAACGTACAGATCACACCTTTATTTACTTTGAATGTCACATTGTCATACCCGCCAAATCACCAATTGATTTTTCCAAAAATACCACGGGTATACAGCTAAGAGAAACGAATACCTCCGCCACCAAACGTAAATTCGTTTGAAGAGGTCAACTTACGCGATCTATTAAATATACTCCGTCAGACATTCTTCTATATAGGTTGTCTTGGGACTGGACAGACCGAAGGCACTATTTTGTAAACATGACAACCCTTGCATAACTCCGTCTCCAATTATCTTCATCATATTTGATCGCAACGCTAACGCCCATACAAAGTGGTTTTCAGATAATGAATCTGATCCCGATCTCTCCGTATTGACGATGGAAAAATGGTCAAAAACTTTGATAATCGGTGATTTAACTATCAAAGAAAAACATGTGTGCAAACAACGATATTATTTCTATATGGAAATTATATTGATCAATCAACATTTATTCATTTCCCCATTTCTCATTTCCATATATTCATCAAATCTTATTTTCTAATTTTAGAAAATATACGTTATTAACTTTGGAAAACGTTTCCATTTCTGATTCACGCATCACTATCTTCTCACATATATCAGTCTCTAACTGTAAACTAGTAAGAGAACAACCCCGTACGTATTAACTCCGCAGGCCGAAACCAACATCGGATCAATACCCAAACAGCTGTTCAACTTAATTAATCTCTAGACAGCTTCTAATTCCTTTAATTCCATTTAAATTCCTAATTCAAAACCCCAAATTCCTTTATAATATTTTATTTCCAAAATATTTACTTTAAACTAATTTTTCACATAGAATGTGAGTGATGTTTCTTTATATAATCAAAATAGTTTAATTTCGTATTTTAAAACAATATCCCAATTTCAACTTTTATTTATATTTTTATTTGTAGAACTATTCATACAAATCTCCTATTTTTTTCTAACACTTAAATACCATTTATAATTCCCTTTATATAATCCTATTTATTTTATATAAGTCCTTTTATATAATTCTATTTATTTTATATATAAATATTTCATGTTCAATATTCACTTTGAAAATTTCCTTTTTACATTCCAGCATTTCATATGGTATTTAAAATACCAAATAACATGACCAGTGTCATCATAATCAATCACAGATTTTAATCACATCATATATCACAATATATGATAACAAACAATATTATAATATTGAGGGATCCAGTTGGATCCCTCTAACCTGTCTCCCTGCATTCACAGATGTTAAACAATATAAATAACCTCCATTTCATTTCAATATGAAATATTCTGATAAATTGAATCAATATTTGATTAACTATATATATATATATATATATCATTATCTATAATTTCAACCAATACATCAGCAATTCAACTAAACAATTAACACACAGCAATCAATCATCATTTATCAATTACTAAATATATATTATAAAAATATGAACTGGTAGAGCTGGTGAGTTTTACTCACATTGGACGGTTATCGTTGAATAACAATAAATGTTCAACACCTCCGTTCAGGCATTTTACTTTGCCATACATTCAAACGAGCTCCAATCCACTTCAAACCAGTTCCAATGTGAAGTCCTCGTCCATACGAACCCAACATGACTAACCGTTCACAAAACTGAGTACATACGAATAAGTTATACCTTACACAAGTTATATGATTACTTAAATTAAATAAAACCCTAAATTTTAAATATTAATTGGGCCCACCATTTACCTCAAGCCCAAACCCGTTTTCACTAACACAGACCCGTTCTTCTTCTTCTCCAAAACTATAATCGATCCCGCCTCCTTACAGTAATATCCTCCGACCATTGCTGCCATTCTCGACTCGTTTCTCCACCATTCAACTCCAAACCACATCCATTGTATTCCTCATCCATTTCTCTACGTCCTCATATCCATTACACATAATTCGCTCAAATCCTCCAAAACGCGACAGTAGTTCTTCAAGGATTCAAGTATTCAACACCCAACGCCGATCAATTTCATCTTTCGAACTTCTTCTTTCTATCATTAAAACTCAAACCAAACTCCCCAATATTCATCACTTCGAGCGCTAAAAATCTCGTGACCATTTTGTAAAGCTTGATGTTCAGAATCACCATCGTGTCCTCAGTTGGAAGCCGCGACAACCCATAAAACCATCGACACTTTTATCACCCAAATACCACCAAACTTCACTGTTTCGACCTCCTCGACACTATGAACTACACAACACCCTCAAAATCACCTAAGACCTCCTCAATTTCAACCTGCGACGAGCCCTAGGTGGTCACTGTGCGAAATAGGGCTTAAGGAAAATGGATTGAATCATATGAAAATTATACCAGATGATAGAGGACCTCAAACCGAATCAATACATATAAATCTTGTGATTTATATAAATTTGTATGAATTTATCTTGATTTATCAAATATAAAACTTTTACTGTCTAAAAAAAATGAGAGCGGCAGAAGAGTTGACCAAAGAAGAAAAGTTAAATTAAGGTTAAGGGATGTAAGGGGTATTTAGAGAAATAGTTTAATATTTTTTTATTCGATTATTTTCAATATAATAAGCTAATGTTATTCGTACCTATCGTTTAAAAATCCGTGCTCACATACGATATCCAAAAATCCTAAAAATGGGCATACACCTTCTGTTCGACAATACGGATCCAACGAAACTAGTTTCGTCGAATTCCGACTCTGTTTGCTCACACAGTGTACTTTTGAAGTCAAATTATTGACTATTTTTCACATTAAAATCCGGTACGGCCGCATACTGACTCCAAAAATAACGAAAATTGGAATCTAACAATAATTTAATAGTCCGGATCCAACAAAATTAGTTTCGTCGAAAACGGAGATCATTTGCAAAACTGGCTATTTTTAAAGCTCAAAATAAACCCATTTAAATATTAATATATTTAAAAATAATTAAATTAAATATAAATAATTAATATTATCGTATATATATTCACATAGAATATAATACAGCTCCAAAATATTCCTTTCTGAATTTATAACTCGATATTTCAAATCCAGTGTTAAATCGATACCCAATTTATATTAAAAATCCATTTGTAATATAAATAAATCGTTAGAAATTATAAAGGAATTCCATAGCGACTTTTCGGAAATTTTATTTGGACATAACTCACAATCTACACGACGAAATCCCAATATTTCTCTTTCATTAGAAAAATATATTTCACCAGCTCCGAACGTTTCTTGTTTCACAGAAATCCAATTTAAAATGGATTCTGTATATTCGTTTAAAGTTCGAATCGCCAAATTACGAATCGTTGCGCCATTTCGTGCTCGATTATAATTATAATATAATTATGCATTCAACTATCATTTATATAATATATTCGTTAATATAATTCAATTCTAAACCGAATTACATATTTTAAATAATCCAACTCACACAATATTGTGAATTATACTATTTCCGACTATTTTGGAAATTAAATATATTATTCTATTATTTATATTTATTAAATACTCAATATAATTAAATTAAACAACCATTTAAATCACCAAAGCATTATTTAAATAATTAAATTAATTATTATACCGTAAAATTACGGGACATTACATTCTTCCCCCCTTAAAATAATTTCGTCCTCGAAATTGCTAAGGTAGGAAACAAATCCTATTGACTGGTTAAAAACTATTTATTCACTTCTTAACTTCAGTTTCAACCGAACCAATTTAATTTCAATCTAATATTTATTCATTCTTGCTAACGAAAATTTTCAAAAATTCTAAAAAATTTCCAACACCTTAATTTTTCAAAAAATTTCGCCAGCATCTCCTTTGTACTGGTTAATAGCTCAAACTCCAACTCGCCTCTCTAGGCCTTCTTCAACTAAAAGAAAATCAAACAGCCAAGCGGCTTGCCAATTTGGCTCATCAAAATCTCAGACCCATAAATAATATAAACTGGTACCTTTTTGTCAGGCATATCAACATATCCTTTCCATATGTTACCAATCCTGCATATACCAATGTCATCCCAATCATTCGGTTATATCCATGCTGAATTCTGTTCTTAACTCAGATTCCATTTTTAATTTCAACTCTTAACTTACCATTCCAATTCCATTACGTATTATCTCTAATCCAATTTAATTCGATATTTTCCATCTCAATTCATTTTCCACTTAACTGGTTTTAATCCAATTTCTATTTCTATTTGCTTTTACAAATTCTAATTTAATTAGTTTCAACTCAAACAATCTTCCCCAGGGAATTTTAAACAATTTAGCTTTTTTAAAACCAGATATCCCCTTTTAGGATTCAAAACAACTTGCTTTTCACAGAACAATTCAAAAACAAAATCTTTGGTAGTAATCCGTCACTTAGCAACTCAAAAATGAACACTAATGATGTCGTGATTCATCATCACGGTTATTTCCCAGCTATCGAAGTGAGTTCAATACTATATCACTTTTAAAACCATTTCTAAATACTTCCAATTTGAAATCTATTTCAAAATACTATTCCCAATGCTTGGAAAACATTTCTAAAATCTCCCAGGATTTTTAAATTCTCATATCTTTAATCCAAATCCCTTTATAAACACTTTTCATGTTTTTGGAATTTTAATTCCAAATTCTGATTTTAATTTCAGATTTAACTCATCTGATTTCATATACTACACTTATATGAATTCTGATTGGTTATTTACATAACCATTTAATTTAAAATCTAGCTCGATTATAACAACAACTAACACATCCAATACTAAAATATTTCCAATATATATATATATATATATATATATATTCTTTATATCAAAATATATTTTGGGTAAAATTATTTCGTTTACCTTCTTTTCAAAACATATCGTGTCGGCTCATCGTATTCGAGTGTTTAGAAACCCCTACCGATACAGTGGATCAAAATGATCGACCAGAACTCATAAAAAACTCAACCAATAAATATCCATAATATAAAACCATTTTTTTTTAATAAAATCTATAATATGTTCTCTCGTATATATACACTCAACTCAATCTAGGGCATTACTAACCCCATCTCTACTGAGTCACGCCACAGAGCCAAGGTAATTACTTAACCTTTAGCTCTGATACCACTGGACGACCAGGGGAATTCGCGATCCTGGTTATCGACATAAACTCAATGTCGACAATCCAAGCATAGGAAATACCGGATAGTTAATGAAAAAAGTTAGAGGGTGAGAATAGATAAGATAGAAAATTAGAATAGAAGAAGAAGAAGAACACATAACACATCAGAGTAACACGAATCTCACAGCTAAATGAACAAAATATAACATAACTTTGAAATAAAACTGTATATATATACAATAACATTATCAGAGTACAACACTTACAATACAGCGGAAAATAACACTAGATAACTAATCCTGATGCCTCCTGCTCCATCTCTTCAAGTATCTGTAAATTCCCGACTACTTGACTGCCTGTACAAAATTGGGCACCTAAGAGTTTAGGGAAAACAAAACAAAATAAACTCCGGGTCAGTCATGGGACTGGTATGAGTAAAACCATTTAAAACAGTTTGAGCAACTAAACGATATCTCATAAGACCACACTGTATAACGGAACGGGTTTTTATCTTATGAGAATCCAAAACACTTGATTCAACATTTCAAAATCTTTTTGAATGAAATGATAAACTTTATATCAAACTCATTTGATATTATAATAGTGTCTATCAATCACAACTAAATAATCAACTAGCAGAATGCTTTCATCTCACGTTCTACATACATAATATATAATCAAAAACCGCAGGCGCTTACTGGGTAATGAATTCCAACTGGAAAGGTATGGGACCACCTTCTGACAGTGTATCTTTAGAGAGGAATACACAGGGTTCAACAAGAACATCTTGCAACCCAGGCTAAACATGACCGGTCACTCATTTCATTGAGTGTACCGAATGTATTATCACCAACGGTTGGGATCAGCAACTGTTTCCCAACAGGGACAACATCGAAATAGATTATAGAAGTAAATGGAATTTCTCTAGATCAGGTGACAATACACCCTAATTGGCCGCTAACCACTTAGCCATGCAACCTACCCGATTTTATACCATTTTCGGCTGTGAGGCTTGAGGCCGAAACGTACAGATCACACCTTTATTTACTTTGAAAGTCACATCGTCATACCCGCCAAATCACAAATTGTTTTCTCCAAAAATACAACGGTATACAGCCAAGAGAAACGAATTCCTCCGCCACCAAATGTAAATACGTTTGAAGAGATCAACTTGCGCGATCTATTAAATATACTCCGTCAGACAATCTTCTATACAGGTCGTCCTAGGACTGGACAGACCGAAGGCACTATTATGTAAACAGAACAGCCCTTGCATAACTCCGTCTTCAATTATCTTTATCATATTTGATCGCAACGCTAACGCCCATACATAGTGGTTTTCAGATAATGAATCTGATCCCGGTCTCTCCGTATTGACGACAGAAAAATGGTCAAAAACTTTGATAGTCGGTGATTTAACTATCAAAGAAAAACATGTGTGCAAACAATGATATTATTTCCAGATGGAAATTCTATCGATCAATCATCAATCAACATTTATTCATTTCCCCATTTCTCGTTTCCATATATTCATCAAATCCTTGTTTTCTAATTTTAGAAAATATATGTTATTAACTTTGGAAAACGTTTCCATTTCTGATTCACGCATCACTATCTTCTCACATATATTAGTCTCTAACTGTAAACTAGTAAAAGAACAAACCCTACGTATTAACCCCGAAGGCCGAAACCAACATCAGATCAATACCCAAACAACTATTCAACTTAATTAATCTCCAGTCAATTTCTAATTCCTTTAATTCCATTTAAATTCCTAATTCAAAACCCCAAATTCCTTTATAATATTTAATTTGCAAAATATTTACTTTAATCTAATTTTTCACATAGAATGTGAATAATATTTCTTTGTATAATCAAAACAGTTTGATTTCGTATTTTAAAACAAAATCCCAATTCCAACTTCTATTTATATTTTTATTTGTAGAATTATTCATACAAATCTCCTTTTTTCTAACACTTAAATCCAATTTATAATTCCCTTTATATAATCCTATTTATTTTATATAAATCCTTTTATTTAATTCTATTTATTTTATATATAAATATTTTGTTAGACCAAAAATTGGCACTAACACCCAAATGCAGATCACAAATCACATAATGCAGTAAAAAGTAAAATCAGAGAGAACACACAAGGTTTTTATAGTGGTTTGGCTGTAGATGTAGCCTACGTCCACTTTATAATCTTACTGTTATACTGACAGATTACAAGAATCAGTTACATGTAGACACACAATCCGTGTGTTAATTGAGATTACAGGAAGAGAATTTATGTGTAGAAAGGTGCAAAATCCTTTCACTCAGCAATGTTTGAAGCCGTAGAGATGTAGGAGAAAGGCCTTAGCCAAAAGTCAGGGAGAATCCGCCTAAAATTCCATGTAGAGGTGTATTTATAGCTGTAGGAGGGCTTCTGGGAAGACCGGTTCATGACATGGCATGTGGCAGCCGATCCGGGAAAGTAGGAGCAGGAGTAGCCTTGAGAACATGTCAAGATCTATGCATGTATCAACAGATGCAGGGATCGGTTCGTGGTCATGGGGTCGGGTCGTGATGTGGGCTTCAGGAGCCGAGGTCTGGTCGCGAGCTAGAGTAATGAAGCTAGTGGTCGGGTTGTGGTAATGGGGATCGTGACCCATATATACTCTACGAGCCAGAGCTGGTTCATGAGTAGAAGAAGAGTGCTTTACGAGCCGGGGGGTGCGAGCCAAGGAGGAGCCCACGAACCAAAGGGGGCGACCCGAATAGAAATGTCACTAATTCTCAAAATTTACGTTTTGCGTGCGTTTACGGAATTGGGCATAACTTTCAAACCGTAAGTCCGTTTTGACCAAACGAAAGCTCAACCTAAAGCTAATTCAGAGAGCTACAAGAGTTACAGAGCATAGCTCTGTAAATGCTGTTTTCGAGCCCAAAAGAGGTCGTATGATGGGAGTTTCGGGCCATTTTACGTTGATGGTGTGATTTCGACCAAATCACTCTATGTCTTCTGGCATTGTTTCCACTACTTGAGCGTGTTGCTATTCAGGAATTCCATGTGCGATAGCTTTGACCAAAAAGTGTGTTAACAAGTTTTCCCCCCAAAACATGTCTTGTTGATTGATGGAAGATGTGTTCTGCATAATCTGTAAGATCCATAATCCATACCTGCAAAAAGATAAGACAAACAATGCGAAAATGGTTCCGAGACGGCCTAACCGGAGTAAGACGACCAAGGAAATGCTGTGAGGATCCATGTAACAGCACGCACCTCCGTTCATGCAAGATACTGTCCCCAACTTAGCCACCATATAGATGTGGGGTTTTCTTCCTCAAAAGGCATCGGCGTTAGTAAGAGATGGGCACTAATATATAAGTACCCACTTTACACAGGCTTGCACGATGTGAGACTTAGGGGTGTTACATTCTCCCCTCCTACAGAGCCCAATGTCCCCGTTGGCTCACAAACACCTCACCCAGGCGCTGTGGTCCATACAGGAGCCACAATTCCGGCAGGGTATTGGCTCTAATACCACTGTAACAGCACGCACCTCCGTTCACGCAAGATATTGTCCCCAACTTAGCCACCGTATAGGTGTGGGGTTTTCTTCCTTAAAAGGCCTCGGCGTTAGTACGAGATGGGCTCTAATATATAAGTATCCACTTTACACAGGCTTGTACGATGTGGGACTTAGGGGTGTTACAATCCACGACGGCCTTACCGGAGTAAGGCGACCGAGGAAATGCTAATGCGGTTTGTTTATACTGGACGGATCCAGTTAGCAGCCGGAGCTCAATGTTTACACAGGACAGATCTAGTTAGGAGCCTGAGCTCAATGTTTATACTGGACGGATCCAGTTGGGAGCCGAAGCTCATCAATGATCTTTATTGATTCATGAAAGCTAAGCGGCAGTTATTCTAACCCTGAACACGACTAGAGACTGCGGGTTGGTTCCATGCGTGTGGGCCGACGTTGCTGAGCTTATTATATGCAAAGAAAACAAAGAGGGGCGAGAAGTCGCCAAAGAGCCTAAAAACATGAACTACAGACCGGAGTCCGATAAACTGAAAAGATCCTAGGAGTGGGACCAGCGAATGATAATCCCGCGATTGCTCGATCCCGGATCGTTCCCTTTTTAGAGAATAGGTGGTGGCAGCGCAGGCGTAGGCGCTGTTGGTTGAGTGACATACTCGGGTAGCTCCCCTCGTCTGACCCGGTCCTCAATAAGGTCTCGCAAATGCAGTCATCAGTGTTATAACCATCTATGTCATGAAATATGTAATGTCTTCTGGGTTACGCTGTGCTAGTGTTGGCTCCCTCTTGGGAGGCCTTTTAACACCCCTTATTTTCTGTTAACGTTATAGTAATGAATTAAACAATACTTAATTTCAAATGTGAGAATTAAAGGAAACAGGTTATGCCTTGCGTTCGTCTCAGAATTCTTCTTGAGATAGAGTATGAGTTTGCGTGAATTGGACTTCATATGAAGAAGCTAAGGCCTCTAGAAGTTTCAGAAATTCAAATAAATTCAAACAGCTCAAAACTGGATTCAAAATTCAAAACAGAAGTCAGAAGCGGGCTGGGCGGGAAAATTCCCGCCCAGGACCCAGGTTGACCCTAGTGTCGACCTCCCCCTACAGGTCGACCTGGGGGTCGACCTAGGGGTCGACCTGCCCTTCAGACAGATCTGAATTTTGAACGACTGATGACTTGCTATTGAGTTACTAGGGTTTCTGGATGGTTCTGATCTGGTCTAGGTGGCTGTGATTAACCCTAGGTTCATCCGATGGCTATAATTAAGTTGAAATTCTATATAAACAACTCAATGCTTAACCTAAAATCACACAAAAATAATCCTAGAACTATCATGCCGTCAGTAGAGAACTTGGAATAGCCGTCACCGCTTTCAATTCTGAATCAAGATATAAGCCTACATCAAAATCAAACTAAAAGTAATCAAATTCAACGATCTACACCAAAGGCGAGCTTACCAATTCCAGAATTCATATTTCAGAAATCAAGAATTCCTTTTAGTTTGTAAGTTGGTTATTACATAAATTTAAACGTTCTTTTTGAAATCATGACATGTTGTAATTCGAATATAGAATGATGCTTATGTATAAGATAAATAACGTTTGATTCTCATTTATCTTATATTACCATTGCGATTGATCATGCCTATATGTTTGTGATGATGAACATACCATATTGTATGTTATTGGGATCTATTGTGATTGGGTAAAGAACTTATTATGCCAACAAAATGGTGAAACATGTCATGTTGTAATTTGGTGGTTATTTGCAAGTTTGTGATCTAAATCAAATGCTTACATGTTAGATCAACATTCATGTATATCTAGAACTATGTTAAGTTGAATCTGTTTATGTGACAAGATTTGGATTTGTAGCTCTCTTATGTTTTCACACATAAGTTATCATGCTAAGTTGTGTTATGGTGGCTTTCTTATGTTTTGACATATGTTTATGGTGGCTTTCTTATGTTTTGACATACCTAAGTCAATATGCTAAATTGTGGTTTAATATTGTGTTTATATGTTAAACCTCCATGTTAGACCTATATCAAGTTTACATGATAGTTCGATCCAACATAGTCACAAGTTCACTTTTGCCAGTTTATTTAAGTTAATGATGCATCTATGCCAAGTTACACGTGATAAGTTAAATGTATGCTATTTTATGTTTATTTCCTGTCCCTTGTCTATTAACCCTTTTTGTTTATGGGTTTGGGCTAATTTACTAGCCCAATACTTTATGTGATTCATACGTACATTCCACGAGGATAGCGATGGGAAAACATGAAAGTTTGATGGCATAAGTTTGTTCATAAAATGGTATATTTGATATACCATTTATTATGAGCAATAAATTAAAGGATAATTATGGCATGTGTAAATAAAAATTAATTTACATAAAGAATTAAACATATATAGAAAATATATGAATTTAGAAAAGACGAATATGCCTAACCTGAGATTAGACTGAGTTGTGGTGTAAACCTGCCCGGAACCGACCGACATATCCAGTGACCACAGCAAGACCTGTCTAATGTGGGTGGTTAGTGCATCAAGCCCAAAAAGGACCCGAGGTTAGACTGAGTTGTGGTGTAAAACTGCCCGGAACCGACCGGCAAATCCAGTGACCACAACAAGACCTATCTAATGTTAGTGGTTGGTGCTTTAATGAATAAATTAAAGCTAAGTCAGGATTGGTAGGGTTAAGTCAATTAGGGAAACACTTAACCGATTCAACATGTTAGTTAAACTGATGGGTGGGGTTAGGTAAACTTGGACACTTAACCATATAAACATGTTGATTAGAAAACTCTAGTAACGGGGACCCATTTCAGCAGTAACCCACATAGATGTATCATGGTACCCTGAACTAGGCAGGGTGGGGCACGATTACTAGGTTGATTATAAGCGGTCAAAATGTCGGCGGTTGATGCGTCAGTGTAGGTTCCGACGGAGTATGGGCGTGCACGTACTCCGGAGTGGAAAAAGCGGGCACTGAGCATCAGTAGTATACATTGTGCATCTAGAATCGTGTCGGGTTGCCACCAGAGGGACTGATACACCCCCTGGTGGGACCAACACAGGTAGCTACAACCAAGCGGGGCCGAATGACACAGGATATGAATGCATGCGAGTAGGAGCCGATCATTAAGGGGATCGCTTTTTATGGACACGTGGGGCTGGTTGAACCAATGGTTAGTAGGTGCAGAGGCTACAGTAATGGGTGCGATCACATGTTCGTCTTATCTTATATTAGGGTATTATCTTATGTTCTGTTATTACTGTCATGATCCCTTTCCTTGTTTAAATACTAGTAATCACTGAACTTACCAGACTTATTGTCTGACCCGTTTTCTTTCATCCTCTTTTCTTCCCCCCCCCCCCAGGTCCACAGGGAGGGAATACTCCAGCTTAATCAGACTCTTTGCAAGCTTCAAGAAAGAAGATGTATGATTAGGACTCTCTTACATTGGCTATGGCTTTTGGATACTACACTTGGGGATTTATACAGTTTTATCTTTGATTTATGCTTCTTTATTAAATAATCAAGACAAAAATGTTTTGGAAGTTATTTTGAGATAATTTGTTGTAATGCTTTTGTATTGAACCACGTATTAAATAAATGTTTGATTTTCGCTGTTTATATTTATCTGTCTTGTAAATTTTTCTGTGTCTTGTACCTATAACCCTCCACCAAAGTTAAGGCATTCCCTTTGTGAGTGACCTTAAGGGAGGTGGGGTGTTTCACTTGGTATCAGAGCAAAGGTTTACCAGATCAGATAAGAATTTTTGAAAACTATTTTCAAAAGAAATATAAAGAAGCATTTTACAAGAAAAGGTGTTGTTTTAAATTTAAAAAGGCATAATCCCCAAAGCCATATGCCCTATCATTCTATTCTTTGTTTTGAATCTTTTCTTTTTCATTTCAGCACGTCTGAGAATCTTAACCTTCCAGAGGGTGTACCGATACCTGGTTGGTTCAGGAGGTACTTAGAGGCTAGGGCCAATGGTGCGGGCCTAGCAGATATTCCTCCTCCTCCAACTGCAGCGGTTCCTCCTCCTCCGCGTGCAAATGCTTTCTCAAAGATTTGTAGAGACTTTAGGGCCATAGGTGGAAAGGATTTCAAGGGAACTGAATCATTCGTAGAAGCAAGGAATTGGCTCAAAGAAACTGAAGATCTATTCGATATCTTCGAGTGGATGATAGACAGAAGATACAGTTGGCAGTGTGGTTGCTCAAAGACGAAGCTTCCTATTGGTGGGAAGTCACTAACGCTGAAAGACCAGTTGAAACATGGGAGGATTTCAGAATAAGGTTTGGGATGAAATTCCTCTCACAAGTCGAACGAAGTTTACAGCTGCAAAAGTTCTTGTCTCTTAAGCAAGGAAGTATGAAGGTCAAAGAGTACGTCAGCCAATTCAATCGGCTGGCCTGATTTGGACTGGACTTAGTGAATACTCCTCATAAGAAGGCTCTCCGTTTTGTCTAGGGATTGAATGAGCCACTTCACAGCCTGGCTATGAACCATGTACCTATTGGGGCTACTTACGAGAGGTTAGTGGACATGGCACTCTTACATGAGGAAGACAAGGGCAAGAAAGAGGCAAAAGTGGAAGTACCTCAAGATAAGAAGGTGGAGGGGTCACAGAACAAGAAGGCCGATTCAAAGAAAGGCCGGAAGAACAACAAACCCCGTGACAAGAGAAAATGTAATTTCTGTGGCATTCCTGGACATCTGGTCAAAGACTGCAGGAAGAAGAAAAGGAAGATGGGCGGCTGTTTCCACTGTGGTGAGACAGGATACATGGCTAAGGACTGCCCAAGAAAGAAAGGGCAGAGAGCTGGACCTTCGTCTGGAGGACAAGTTCACGCTCTCATGGCACCTCCGCAAGAACGAGGTAGAAATATTTCTATCGAAAGTTTAGTCTATCTTTTTGATCATCCTGTTCATACACTATTTGATTCTGGCGCATCGCACTCATTTGTATCTGCTGCTTTTGTTGAATCCCTGCACCTAGACACTAGTTTAGTAGAGGATCCCTTGGTTGTTTCAAATCCAATTAGGGGCTCAGCTTATTTTTCAATGGTTTGTTTGGATTTGAAAATTTCTATTCTAAGTGTCGGGTTTAGATGCAATGCCTATGTTTTGGGCTTCATGGGCTATGGGCTGATTCTAGACATGGACTGTCTATCCAGTAATGGTGCCATCCTTAATTGTGAAAAGAGAGTGGTTAGACTCATGACTCGCCTCGGTAACACTCTCGAAATCTCTTGTAATCCCATAAAATATGTCACGCTTAGTTATCTCACTTGATGCGTCTATTGAGAATTTGCAGTCCGTTAGAGAAGTCCGTGAATACTCAGATGTGTTTGAAGAGGTGAAGGGCTTACCTCCGAAGCGAGAGATAGACTTCCGCATATCCCTTGTTGATAATGCAAAGCCCGTTGCTTTACCCGTTAGGCACATGGCTCCAAGGGAGCGGAAAGAGCTCAGCAAGCAAGTTAAAGAGCTCCTAGAAAAGGGGTTTATAAGGCGGAGTATTTCTGAATGGGGTGCTCCAGTAGTGTTCGCAACTAAAGCGGACGGTTCACTTCGCCTGTGTGTTGATTATAGGGAGCTAGACAAGCTGACCAAGAAAAATAGGCACCCACTCCCGAGAATAGATGATTTGTTCGATCAGCTTGTAGGTGCATCGGTTTTCTCCCAATTAGATTTAGCTACCGGGTTTCATCAGCTAAGAGTGGCTGAAGACAGCATTGATAAGACCGCGTTCAGAACTCCGGATGGTTTCTTTGAGTGGCTTGTCATACCTTTCGGCTTGACAAATGCACCTGCTTACTTCGTTGATTTGATGAGCAGAGTGTTCAGGGAGTTCCTCAATAAGTTTGTGGTGGTCTTCGTGGACGATATTTTGATCTTCTCAAAAAGTGAGGAAGAGCATGCTCAGCACTTAAGGGAAGTCATGGATACTCTCCGTGCACATCAGTTGAAAGCCAAATTCTCCAAATTCCATTTCCGGAGAGAAGAACTCAGGCTCCTTGGACATGTGGTGTCCAAAGAGGGGTTAGCCGTGGACCTCGCAAAAGTGGTTGCTATGCAAGATTGGAAGGTTCCTCGAAACGCAACCGAAGTCCGAAGCTTTCTCGGGCTAGCAGGCTTTTATCGAAAGTTCATTAAAGATTTTGCAAAAATCTCAGCTCCACTTACAAGGTTGACAAAGAAGAACCTAGCTTTCAATTGGGACTTGGATTGCGATATTGCGTTCCAAGGTTTAAAAAGGGCTCTGACAACAACCCCAGTTCTGACATTGCCTGATGGAAGCAAGATGTTTATAGTATACACAGATGCATGCGGAATGGGACTAGGCGCTGTTCTGATGCAAGAAGGGAAGGTAGTGGCTTATGGTGGAAGATAGTTGAAAGTACATGAGAAAAACTACCCAACCTACGACCTAGAGTTGGCAGCCATCGTTTTTGCACTTAAGTCTTAGCGTCGTTATCTCCTAGGTGAGAAATTTGAATTGTATACTAACCATAAATCATTGAAATACCTTTTCTCGCAGAAAGATCTCAACTTGAGGCAGCAAAGATGGATGGAGTTTCTTGCCTCATACGATTTTGAGATTTCCTATACTCCTGGCAATGCCAATGTCGTAGCAGACGCCTTAAGTAGAAAGAAACTAACCTTAAGCCCTCTCTTTGTAGGAAGGCAAAACTTGGAGTACATAGCCAACTTTGACTTTAGGCCCTCCTCTGAATTTGTACCGGGCCTATTAGCAACATTGGAAGTGCGGCCAACTCTATTAGACTCAATTGGAGCCGTGCAACGTGAAGACCCTCAGCTAGTTGAGATAATAGAAAAGCTAATTAGGAGTGAGACTTCGAGTCACCTCAATAGATACTCCATCGATGATAAGGGATGGTTGAGACGGGATGGAAGATTATGCGTCCTGTAACACCCCGTAATTCTGTAACATTAAGTTTCGCAAATTAAAGTATAATTAAATTTTAAAATAAGAATCAAGGGAAACGGGTTGCGCCATTGCATTTGTCTCGAAATTCTGCTTGGAAACGAGTCCGAGTTTTCGAGAAACGGAGTCCGTATGAGCGAGATATGACCCTACGAAGTTTCAAGAATTTTCAGAATAGAAAAACAGCTCGAATTCGAATTCGAAATTCGAATTCAAACCCCCAGCGCAGACTGGAAGGGAATTTTCCTGCCCAGGACCAGGTCGACCTGGGGGTCGACACTATGGTCGACCTCCCAGGGATCAGGTCGACCTGGTGCTGAAACCCAGTTTTGAGCCTGGGTTCATTCTGATGTTTCTGGTCTCGTTTTTAGTCTAGATTTGTCTGCCTAATCCTATATAAACAGCCCCCTAGCCCCATTCTTTTTACACCATTTTATTCTCTCCTTATGCTGCCTCTGGAATAATTGAAATAAATAAATTAAAATAAAACACGAAGACTATTCTTGAAGACTACGGCTAGGAATTGCATATTGGAGATTCAAATAAAGTTAAAGCTTCAAGAAGGGAAGCAAAGGCTAATTCAACGACTTCGAGCAACGTCGCGCGAATCATAGCAAATCACCAACACTATTTGATTATCCTTTTCTGAAACTGATCAATGTAAGTTAGTTACTTTTTAGATTTGAACGTATAGATCTATTTGTGGCATGAAATTAAATGAATATAAGAGTATGCCTGATCCTCTCATTTGAATCTGTGCTTGTATATGCCTTTGGATCTAATTAAGAACTATTGTGATTAATTACCGATAAGCCTATGCCTATGCCTGTGACTGTGAACATAAGACTATGCCTATGCCAATGACTGTGAACATAAGACTACGCCTATGCCGATGACTATGAACATAAGACTATTGCCTACGACCATGATTCATGATTATGAGATTATTGCATATGATTATGAACATAGGACTATTGTCTATGACCATACTTTGAAATTATTACAGTTAATTGCCTATGACTATTTAGGATAATTGCCTAGGACTATTTTGGTTAATTATCCATGACTATTGTGGTTAATTGCCTATGATTCATAACTATGAGATTTCTACCTATGACCATGACTATGATGATTGTGGTTAATCGCCTAAGACTATTATGGTTAATTGTTTATGCTTATAGCATTATAGTTACAAATCATGATTGTATACCGATCTGGCATTATGTTGGATCAAATCACCTATGTATCCCTTGATTTTGTTGGATCTCATACTCAGGGTGTAATTTGCTTAGTTTATTCTGGTTCTCTATTATGTACACCAAACCCATTGGACCCATTATCTTTGTATTTGTGTATTTTGGTTCGCTTTTTCATGCCTATTTTCTTATGTCAATTCTCGTGCTTATCCCCTGTTCCTTTTGTTAGTTTCATTTCATGAGTACCTAGAAACTTGTGGAATCATGTTATACGTACGACTGCGGCGGGGGAATTTGGGCGTAGCTTAATTAAGATGATTTGGCATAACTAATATGTTAGCATAATCTGAATTGGCTATAATAGTAAATATCACATGCATATTAGACTTGGACGTAAAATGGTAAATTGTTAATTGACCGCAAAGTATGTAATTAGCATGTAAGCCAAGTTTGGATATAAACTATAAACTAGAATATTAAATCTACTTTTGACAAGAACTGATCTAATCTGGCATAAACTGCAAGTTGGGTTAAACGATAGGTAAATCAAGATTTGGGCCTAGAATATAGGTATGTTAATGGGCATGACAAATAAATTTGATATAGGCCAAATTTGTTTAAAAGAGTTGTTAGCAATTTGCATATAGACAAAAAGGATAAATATGTAAATCTAGGAAAGACGAATATGCCTAACCCGAGGTTAGATTGAGTTACGGTATAAGACTGCCCAGAACCGCCCGGCAAATCCAGCAACTGTAACAACACCTATATAATGTGGGTGGTTAGAGCATTGAGCCCAAAAGGACCCGAGGTTAGACTGAGTTGCGGTGTAAATCTTCCCGGAACCGACCGGCATATCCAGTGACCGCAACAATATCTGTCTAATGTGAGTGGTTGGTGCTTTAAATGAATAATTTAAAGCTAAGAAACAGTTAAGCTAGAATGGGAGGGTTAAGTCCATAGGAACACTTAACCAACTTAACATGTTAACAAGACAAGACTTGTAGGGGTTAAATAACCGTTATAACATGTTAACTAGACTAGAAGGTGGGGTTAAGTAAGATACACTTAGCCAATTTAACATGTTAACTAGACTAGAAGGTGGAGTTAAGTAAACTCAGAACACTTAGCCATTATAGTGTGCCAAATGAACAAGGCTAAGTTAAAATATGAAAGGACAATACTTAACCATTAGGGCATGTGAATTAAACAGATGTTAGGGTTAAGTTAACTAAGGGAACACTTAACCAATATAAGATGAAGGGGTGGGGTTAAGTAATAAGAAATACTTAACCAATATAACTTGATTTGTGGTAGGGTTAAGTCAACATGAACCACTGATAACACTTAACCAGTTTAACATGACAAATTAATGGGTTAAGTTAACTTGAATTGACTAATGACACTTAACCAATCCAACTTGACGAGAAAGAGAACTAAGTAGTAAACCTTAATTAAGAGGACTAAGTTGTAAACCTTAGTTAAGAAAACGACGATTCAGGAACTAAGTGGTAAACCTTAGTTAAGGGAACTAAGTGGTAAACCTTAGTAGAACACGAGAAGGAGTGAACGTCCATCTGATCTTAAAGAAGGCTCCAACAAACGGGGTTACGAAGCACGCGACTTCGAGGGGACGTGAAGGTACTCTTGGTATCCCTCTGTAAGGCTGCAGATGATCCGCCTGGAATCACAGAGGTTAAGGTCTGCGTTAGAAGAACCAAGGGTATGCCTTGGTTGCAATATAAGGCAACCTAAAGACTAGGATGGACCAGCGTGATTCGGCGAGACCAGTTGTAATAACCCGCATTCTACGCATCGGAGGATCGTAAAATATTTATTTATTTCTTATATGAAGGCGTATGGTCATGTAACTTTGGGAAACAACTATTGGGGTCATTTCCCATGTTCATGATTTTTCCCGATTTTCAAATGACCATTTTGCCCCTAGCTCGTACTGTTTTGGCCATAACTTTTGATTGGAAAGGAATTTTGACCTGAAACCACTTCCACTAGCTACGGATGATGGTTTACCTTTCCGTAGAGTGGTCACATTAGCCAAACGGACTCACCATTTGGGAGATATGGCTGAAACAATGTTTAGAAGGTGAAAAACAGCTTAACTGGGCCTAATTAGGGTGATTAGCAAGAGGGCCCATGACCCATTTCGGAATTAGAGAGTATAGGGGCTGATTAAGGTTAGAAAACATTTCTTTCAGCCGCCACTTCCATTCTTGAAACACTAACAGTGGCCTCCATCATCTAAAAACACCCAAACCGACTTCTAATCACTTTCTAATCAAGTTTTGGCTTAATCAACATCAAATCAAGGGAGATCTTCACCAAATCAGTAGTAGAGTTGTTGTGTTGCATTGGTATTCGTGCTCAAACAGTAGAATTTCAGATCTAAAGGTTTTATTTGTGGCCAAGGTGAGTGATTTGCATAGTTCCTCACTAATTAAGGTTAATTAAGGGTAATTAGTGAAGATTAGCGATTTATACATTAATAAATTTTGGAAAAATGTTTATAAATTCTTAAATAATGTTTTAGACCTCTGATATGAATTTGGGTTAATTTCGTTAAGTTTTGCTAATTATATCGTTAGTTTTGCCTAAACATGCTTAAGGGAAAATATGCGACTTTGGGTAGGTTTGATCCAAATTACATGCTATAGTTGTTGTTTTGATGTCTATGGTTGATTCCCTATGCTGCTATGACTGTATGGTATGTTTTGTGATTGATTAGAACTATTAGATTGGTCGAAAACGCCATCGAATGGTGTAAAACAGTCGCTGGAAAGTCACAGGAAATATGCAGAGTTCCAGACTGGATCGGATCGGATAGGAGAACTGGGCAAGAGGACTCGATTCGGATTGGAACTTAGCATAAGAGTTTTGGCGAGAAGGAGGGCCATTTGCTTAGAATTGGAGTTGGGCAGGGGATCGGATCGGAGATAAACTGAAGGGGATCGGATCGGAGAGAAACCAAAGGGGATCGGATCAGAGAGACTAATAGGGATCGAATCAGGGGCAAGAGCATAGGGATCGGATCGGAGGACCTAGCTTGGAGCTGGGGTTGGAGCGAAGCACCGGATCGGATCGAGACATCTAGAAGGGAGCAACCACCGAACCAGACATAGAGCATCCGAACCGAATCGGTGGAGCAAGAGTGCACCGAACCGAACCAGGCAAGAAGGGGAATATCGAACTGAACCGTATATATATGCTATTATTACTACGCGACGACTCTTCTAAAGACCAACTCCAATTCGACCAAAACCCGAGATGCAAAGGAAGTCCAAATGAGGAGCTTTGACTCAGGATCCGGTTGGGAACCAATGAGTGGGCTTCATAAGTCGGGCATTGCTGCGGGACATGTGCTAAGGGGTTGTCGATGTCCGTAACTGTGGATTACTATGTGTAGGAAGTATGTGAACAGATTCAGGGCCATAGTGGCCTAGGTACGGCTAAAGGGCTATAGACAAATGAAGTGGGGTCATTTGTAAAGATTTGGTCATGACTCCATGTGGTAGGCTTGGTAGTAGCTGTAGTTGTACAAATCGAACTCCGTCACTACTTTGATGGGTCTAGTGATTGACAGTGGTGGACGTCGTATGCTTTATGCACTGAGTGAGAGATGTGAGGATGGTTGCTATGTTTGATTTGTTTGCCATCACCATGACATTCACACCCCCACCCCCGTATGCTAGTACACCATATGCTAGTGACACCTTAGAGTGTTGTACAGTATGTAGTGCTAACTCTTTGGTTGCAGGTCCAGGTTCAGGTATGGCTTAGTATACCTGTTGTTGTACTGTTTAGCTGCTTATCGCTCATACCATACTTTTTGTCTGACCCAGAGTTTTATGTCTCTTCTTATTACTCTGGGTGCTCACATGAGCAGACTAGAGACAGGTTAACTGGTGATGCGCGAGTAGAGGATTCGGAGGCGAGCAGGAGGCTTCCACGTATGATATGTATAGATATTCTCCCTGTGTCGTTGCTGGTCACTACTTTCGGCATTAGTAGTGTACCTTTCTTGTTTAACTCTTGAGACAATTTTAAAAGTTGTAATAATGTTGGCTTTGGATCATAAGCTGTACGTTGGATTTTCCGCTGCTATGATAGTTTGTTTTCAGCTTATGCACTGTCTCACCTGTTTTATGTCAAGTATGTTGTTATTATTATATTTTGTTTCATGCGCTGTGAGACATTCTACAGGTTCCTCGTTGATTCTTCGTCTTCTTCCTTTCTTTCTGACGACTGTCCCGTGCTAACTGGACACGTGTACAACACACTTTTGGAGTATATTTCGGTTGGTGCGGGGCGGTTTGTCACATTTGGTATCAGAGCTCTAGGTTGCGTAGTTAACCTAGGGAAAGACACTAGGGAGAGATAGTACGTATATGAGAGAGCGTATTTGTGATTACTTTGGTTTTTAAAAGCTATATATATTATTAGTATAGCTAAGTATGAAGTCGCACTGCACTAGCACCATTATGAAGATGATTAATCGTTTCTCTTTACATATTGAACGATGAGCCGATACGCAAGAGGTGCTGGTAGAGGAGCCAATAATGGGAATGCTACTGACATGAGGGCAAAGTTTACTGACCTCATGAAATACATGCTTAGGGATGTGCAAGGGGCAGCTCCCAATGCTGGTAATGGTGGTGGTCCAATAGTGCAGGCGCCTAGGGTCGATTTTGCCAAGCTATACAAGAATAACACTAGCCTTGGTGGGAAGTCGTTCCACGGAATGGAGTCGGCCACGGATGTTCAGGATTGGTTGGATAGCTGTGATCATATCTTCGACGACTTGGGTATTGAGGATGCGATGAAGAGAAGGCTAGCGTCTCGTCAGCTGCAAGGGCGAGCGATGAATTGGTGGAATGCTATTAAGACAGCCACTCCAGAGGATCAGATTACTTGGGAGTAGTTTAAGGCTCGCTTTAGTGAGAAGTTCATTCCAGCTGCTCAAAAATCAGTGTTGTTTAAGAAATTTTTGGAGCTCAAGCAGAATGGCAGAGCTGTCTTGGAGTATATTGCTGAATTCGACACTTTGTCGAAATATGGGTTATCTCTTATTGATACTGCCGAGAAGAAGAACGAGAAGTTCATAACTGGCTTGGATCAGTACTTGGGGGAAAGGCTCATTAACCACATCGATGAGACTTTTGAATCGATAGTTGGGAAAACTTTGAGATCAGAGAGTCTTTACCCTAAGTCAAAAACTGAGGTTGCATTTGCAGAGGACCCAAAACCACAAGCAAGTGGTGGAGGCAAGAGTGGTTCTCAGAATAAGAGGAAGCAGAACCAGAACAAGGATGGCCAGAAGAAGAATAAGAAAGATGTTGAGTGCTTCAGCTGTGGTAAGAAGGGCCATTATGCTAGTAATTGTCGGGCCAAGCTAGCGGACAAGAAGTGCTTCAACTATGGCCAAGTGGGACATCACAAGGACAAGTGTCCGCAACCCCCTAAAGAAAAGCAGATGGTGAAAGCATATGCCCTTAATGCTATTCCTTCTTCGTCGAATGCCCCTACCGCGGCGGAGAAGGGAAAGAATGTCATCATTCAAGGTATGCTTTCTGTTTATGATGTTCCTGTAAGAGTTTTGTTTGATACCGAGGCTTCCAGTTCTTTCATATCTAGTGACCTGGTAGATAGGTTGGGATTGGAACCCGAGATCGTCGATAGACCTTTAGTAGTGACGAACCCGATTGGTGGTTCGACTAGCCTTAGCATGATTTGTCGTTATGTGGCCTTATCGAGTCATGGATGCATGTTTGTTTGTGATTGCTTTGTTTTGGGCTTTACTGGGTTTGGCATTATTTTGGGAGTTGATTGGCTCCAAAGATACGGGGTGGTGGTAGACTGTGAGGGCTTTTTGGTGACAGCTAGGGCGGATGATGGGCGGAGGGTAGTGTTTGGTGGTCTACCCGGTGATGGGGTAATGGCTAGTTTTCTAAATTCCCTCGACATCCCGCATAGTGAGTTGTCAGGTTTGCCCGTGGTTGGCCAGTACCCGGACGTTTTCGAGGAAGTGACCGGGCTTCCACCACACCGAGAGATTGAGTTCCGTATTGATTTAGTGAAAGATGCCAGACCTATAATGATGCCACTTCATCGTATGGCACCAAGGGAGCAACGAGAGCTTGGGGTACAAGTCAGCAATCTTTTGAAGAAGGGATTTATCAGAAGGAGTGTTTTTGAATGGGGAGCACCAGTTGTGTTTGCTACCAAAGCGGATGGTTCCCTTCGTTTGTGTGTAGACTACCGCGAGTTGAATAAAGTGACGAGGAAGAACAAGTATCCTCTACCGCGGATAGATGATTTTTTTATCACTTGAGTGGCACGAGAGTATTTTCTCAATTGGATCTCGCGACAGGATTTCATCAGCTTAGAGTGGAAACTGAGAGTATAGCTAAAACGGCATTTCAGACGCCATCTGGGTTTTATGAGTGGTTGGTCATGCCATTCGGGCTGACCAATGCCCCAGCATATTTTGTGGGTCTTATGAATAGGGTATTCAGAGATCAGTTAAATAAGTTTGTCCTTGTGTTCGTGGATGACATTTAGGTATATTCGAGGACAGAAGAAGAACACAAGGAACATTTAAGAATAGTGATGGAGGTGTTGAGAAAACACCAGTTGAAAGCAAAGTTTTCTAAGTGTCACTTCTAGAGGAGGGAAGTGAGATTCTTGGGCCATGTTGTTTCAGAGAATGGTATTGCCGTGGACCCTGCGAAGGTGGCTACGGTACAGGATTGGCCTACGCCCAAAAATGGAACAGACGTAAGAAGCTTCTTGGGGTTAGCTGGATATTATCGTAAGTTTATTCAGAACTTCTCTAAGATAGCAGCACCGTTGACTCAGTTGACTAAGAAGAATCAAGCCTTCGTCTGGGACGAAGTGTATGAGAATGCATTCAAGAGTCTAAAAGAAAAGTTGACGCGTGCACCAGTGTTAGTCATTCCTAGAGGGAATGAAGAAATGACGGTATACACGGATGCTTGTGGTACCGGACTAGGTGCTGTATTTATGCAAGGAGGTAGGGTTATAGCTTATGCTAGTCAGCAACTAAAGCCGCATGAGAAGAAGTATCCTACCCATGATTTGGAACTGGCAGCGATTGTGTTCGCATTGAAGATGTGGAGACATTATCTCTTGGGAGAGAGATTTGAGTTGTTTACCGATCATAAATCGTTAAAGTATCTCTTCTCTCAGAAGGATCTGAATCTCCGTCAGTAGAGATGGTTAGAGTTCTTAGCTTCGTATGATTTTGATATCGTATATACACCTGGGAAAGGCAATGTGGTAGCCGATGCCTTGAGCAGAAGACATGCCAGTTTAGGGGCTATGTTTCTTGAATGGAAGTAACTGGAGTATATCGCAGGATTTGATTTCAGACCAAAGTGCGAATTGGATCCAGAAATGTTAGCTAGTTTGACGATCAGGCCCACTTTGATTGAGCGGATTGGTTCCAGTCAGAGGGACGATCCTAATCTATTGGAAATCATCTCCAAATTAGAGATGAACATCGACGGTGAGGAGATGAATTTGTATGGGCTTGATCGAGAAGGATGGCTTCGAAAGAATGGAAGACGTGTTGTACCCAACGTGAATGGTTTGAGAGATGAAGTGCTTAGGGAATGTCATCACTCAAAACTGACTATACACCCCGGTGGTGATAAGATGTATCGAGACATGAAGCAGACTTACTACTGGGAAGGGATGAAAAGAGAAGTTGGGAAGTTTATATCCAAGTGCATGAATTGCCAGCTAGTTAAAGCCGAGCAAAAGAAGCCTAGTGGTCTGTTACAACCATTAGAAATTCCAGAATGGAAATAGGAACAAGTCACAATGCATTTCATTGATGGGTTACCAAGGACTAGATCGGGCCATGATAGCATTTGGGTAATTGTGGATCGATTAACTAAGAGTGCAAGATTTATACCAGTCAGATCGACCAAAACGGCAACTAGGTTAGCAGAATTGTATATGAAGTGGGTAGTGAGATTTCATGGAGTACCTAAAAGCATTGTGAGTGACCGAGACCCTTGTTTACCAGTGGGTTTTGGAGGAGCTTACAAGAGGCTCTAGGGTCGGAAGTACATTTCAGTACCGCATATCATCCTCAAACTGATGGTCAGACAGAGAGGGTGAATCGTATATTGGAAGATCTCTTGAGAGCTTGTATATTGGATTTTGGTGGATCATGGGATGACCATTTGCATCTAGTAGAGTTTGCATATAATAATAGCTACCAATCTAGTATCGGTATGGCTCCATATGAAGCTTTGTACGGAAGACCGTGCAACTCACCATCGTGTTGGATAGAGACCGGTGAGAAGTTTGTGCTTGGACCAGATGTGGTAAGAGAAACTTAAGATAAGATTAAGATCATTCAACAACGGATGAAGGCTGCCCAGGATAGGCAGAAGAGTTATGCTGACAAGAGGAGAAAAGACTTAAAATTATCCATTGGTGACTTGGTGTTTGTCAAGATTTCTCCGTTGAAGAGCGTGATACGGTTTGGCAGGAGAGGCAAGTTGGCACCAAGATTTGTTGGCCCATTCCCAGTTCTCGAGCAAGTTGGGAATTTGGCGTATAGAGTTGACTTACCCGAGAAGATGGCGGGAGTTCATAACGTATTTCATGTTTCCCAGTTAAGAAAGTTCGTACATGACACAGATGTGACTTTCAGCTGATCAGTTGGATGATATCGAAGTGGAACCCGAGGCGGTTAGGAACCGCAGGCCTATGCGTATTGTTGGGAACGATACGAAGTAGCTTTGAAGAAAGACGGTGAAATTAGTCAAAGTTTAGTGGGGCGAGAATGAGAATGACTGTACATGGGAGACAGAGGAGAGCATTAGGAGGACGTATCCAGAACTCTTTCCTCGGTAAGATTTACTTTGTAATTTAGTTATCCCGCATGCTAGGATAGACTTGTTTTGCTTGTTTGCATGTTTGATTGATTGTTTTATGGCTGATAGGCATGCGGGACCCTTTTGTGTGTTTTAGTAGGGAATTTCGGGGACGAAATTTCTTAAGGGGGAAGAATGTAACAACCCGCATTCTACGCATCGGAGGATCGTAGAATATTTATTTCTTTCTTATATGAAGACGTATGGTCATGTAACCTTGGGAAATGACTATTGGGGTCATTTCCCATGTTCATGATTTTTCCCGATTTTTAAATGACCATTTTGCCCCTAGCTAGTCCTGTTTTGGCCATAACTTTTGATTGGAAAGGAATTTTGACCTAAAACCACTTCCACTAGCTCCAGATGATGGTTTACCTTTCGGTAGAGTGGTCACATTAGCAAACGGACTCACCATTTGGGAGATATGGCTGAAACAAGGTTTAGAAGGTGAAAAACAGCTTAACCGGGCCTAATTAGGGTGATTAGCAAGAGGGCCCATGACCCATTTCGGGATTAGAGATGTATAGGGGCTGATTAGGGTTAGAAAACATTTCTTTCAGCCGCCACTTCCATTCTTGTAACCCTAACAATGGCCTCCATCATCTAAAAACACCCAAACCAACTTCTAATCACTTTCTAATCAAGTTTTGGCTTAATCAACATCAAATCAAGGAAGATCTTCACCAAATCAATAGTAAAGCTGCTGTGTTGCATTGGTATTCATGCTCAAACAGTAGAATTTCAGATCTAAAGGTTTTATTTGTGGCCAAGATGAGTGATTTGCATAGTTCCTCACTAATTAAGGTTAATGAAGGGTAATTAGTGAAGATTAGCGAATTTATGCATTAATAAATTCTGGAAAAATGTTTATAAATTCTTAAATAATGTTTTAGACCCTGATATGAATTTGGGTTAATTTCGTTAAGTTTTGCTAATCATATCACTAGTTTTGCCTAAACATGCTTAAGGGAAAATATGGGACTTTGGGTAGGTTTGATCCACATTACATGCTATGGTTGTTGTTTTGATGTCTATGGTTGATTCCCTATACTGCTATGACTGTATGGTATGTTTTGTGATTGATTAGAACTGTTAAATTGGTCGAGAACGCCGTCGTATGGCGTAAAACAGTCGCTGGAAAGTCACAGGAAATATGCAAGGTTCCGGACCGGATCGGATACTTGAGCTCGGATCGGATAGGAGAACTGGGCAAGAGGACTCGATTCGGATTGGAACTTAGCATAAGAGGCTTGGCGAGAAGGAGGGCCATTTGCTTAGAATTGGAGTTGGGCAGGGGATCAGATCGGAGAGAAACTGAAGGGGATCGGATCGGAGAGAAACCAAAGGGGATCGGAGCGGAGAGACTAATAGGGATCGGATCAGGGGCAAGAGCATAAGGATCAGATCGGAGGACCTAGCTTGGAGCTAGGGTTGGAGCGAAGCACCGGATCGGATCGAGACATCAAGGAGGGAGCAATCACCGAACCAGACACAGAGCATCCGAACTGAACCGGTGGAGCAAGAGTACACCGAACCGAACCAAGCAAGAAGGGGAATACCGAACCGAACCGTATATATATGCTATTATTACTACGCGATGACTCTTCTGAAGACCAACTCCAATTCGACCAAAACCCGAGATGCAAAGGAATTCCAAATGAGGAGCTTTGACTCAGGATCCAGTTGGGAACCAATGAGTGGGCTTCATAAGTCGGGCTTTGGTGCGGGACGTGTGCTAAGGGGATGTCGATGTCCGTAACTGTGGATCACTATGTGTAGGAAGTATGTGAACAGATTCAGGGCCATAGTGGCCTAGGTACGGCTAAAGGGCTATAGACCAATGAAGTGGGGTCATTTGTAAAGATGTGGTCATGACTCCATGTGGTAGGCTTGGTAGTAGCAGTAGTTGTACAAGTCGAACTCCGTCACTACTTCGATGGGTCTAGTGATTGACAGTGGTGGACATCGTATGCTTTATGCACCGAGTGAGAGATGTGAGGATGGTTGCTATGTTTGATTTGTTTGCCATCACCATGACATGCACACCCCCACCCCCATATGCTAGTACACCATATGCTAGTGACACCTTAGAGTGTTGTACAGTATGTAGTGCTAACTCTTTGATTGCAGGTCCAGGTTCAGGTATGGCTTAGTATACCTGTTGTTGTTCTGTTTAGCTGCTTATCGCTCATACCATACTTTTTGTCTGACCCAGAGTTTTATGTCTCTTCTTATTACTCTGGGTGCTCACATGAGCAGACTAGAGACAGGTTAACTGGTGATGCGCGAGTAGCGGATTCGGAGGCGAGCAGGAGGCTTCCACGTATGTTATGTATAGATATTCTCCCTGTGTCGTTGCTGGTCACTACTTTGGGCATTAGTAGTGTACCTTTTTTGTTTAACTCTTGAGACAGTTTTAAAAGTTGTAATAATGTTGGCTTTGGATCATAAGCTGTACGTTGGATTTTCCGCTGCTATGATAGTTTGTTTTCAGCTTATGCACTGTCTCACCTGTTTTATGTCAAGTATGTTGTTATTATAATATTTTGTTCCATGCGCTGTGAGACATTCTACAGGTTCCTTGTTGATTCTTCGTCTTCTTCCTTTCTTTCTGACGACTATCCCGTGCTAACTGGACACGTGTACAACATACTTTCGGAGTAAATGTCGGTTGGTGCGGGGCGGGTTGTCACACCAGTAGCCCTGTGATAGCAACTCATCATCTACCTACCATCTTGAGTCAGTCAAGACACGTATAGCGGAAAGGCGGAGAACTCCAAAAGACCATATACTAGCTATCTAGTTATGGGTGCAGATGGCCATAGGTTAGTGGGGGCATAGAGGGCCTGCGTATAGTTCTCATTTTTCAAGGTGTCCCTTTCATTAGTTGAGGAAGGGGTCAAGTGGGGACATAGCCACTGAAAAAACAGACCTTAGCATCTGCATCGGCGGATATCTAAAAGCTCCCGACCGAGTTCCGTGTTTCTTGATTTGCCCTGCCACGAGACTCGGGTCGCACATATAGAGGACATGTGCATCTAGACACCGATAACGATCCACGACACATACGTGGGGAAACTCTAGGAACATATACCACTCTGGGTAGTGTGTCCTAGATTAGGGGCGTCGTTCGATAGGTAGCATAATCCCTAGTTGGACCTAGGTGGCGTAAACCCTAAAATCTGAGAAACGTTCAATAGGTAGCATAAACCCCAGTAGCCCTGGGTAGCGTAAACCCTGGTTGGATCTAGAATGCGCTCGATAGAGAATCCTAGGTTAGACCTAGGTAATAAATAATAGATGTACACCGGAAACAACCACAATTGCGGGGATTGGGATCACGTATCTATTCTTATCAGTTTATACATATTACTAGTTGTGAACTAGTTAGGCCGTGCAGAGATATAGAAATTAGAATAACAAGGTAGTAGCGAAGCAGAGAAAGTATAGAAGTGCATCCAGTTTATCTTACCTTATCATATCTTGTGCTAACCTTATGATTCCTGTCATCATGTTGTTGTCTTGTATTCAGTTAAATTCGTGTCATGTTGCTTTTACCTGTTCACATGCTGGAAGTTACTGAACATACCAGACTTTATGTCTGACTCTGTTTTCTTTCGCTTTCTTGTCTTCCACCCCCCCCTCCAGGTTCGCAGGGAGGGAATATTACTACTTAGTCCAGTTTTCTTTCCAAGCTGAAGATTAGTCGAAGTTTTGCTGGGATTCTCTTTTCCATTGCTATGGCTGGCTCACGCTACATTGGGGAATATAAATGTTATATTATGCCTCTTTATTTTGTAAGACAGATATTCTGGTATTGGAAACAATTGTTGTACAAACTATTTTATCAATAAAGTAAAGTCCTATTTTCCGCTGTTTTGATTTCGTCTGTCTTGTGATTTATCTGTATCTTTTACCTATAACTCTACACCGAAGTTAAGGCATTCCCTTTGTGAGTGACCTTAACGGATGTGGGGTGTTACACGTCCCACAAGCAAGGGATTTGGTGGAGAAGGTTCTTGAAGAGGCACACCATTCCAAGCTGACCATACACCTCGGTGGAGACAAGAAGTACAAAGACATAAAAAGGGTTTTCTTTTGGAGTGGCATGAAAAGAGATGTAGCTGAATTCGTCTCCAAGTGCATGATATGCCAGCAAGTCAAGACGGAACAGAAGAAGCCTGAGGGTTTGCTTCATCCTCTAGAGGTCCCACAGTGGAAATGGGATAGCATTGCAATGGACTTTGTTGATGGGTTGCCTAGGTCAAGTAGGGGCAACGCCAGTGTTTGGGTAATAGCGGACAGGCTCACAAAAAGCGCCCACTTTATACCTGTCAAGAGTAGAAGAACTGCCTCATCTCTAGCATCCATATATCTTAAAGAGATAGTTCGACTCCATGGGATATCCTCCAGCATAGTGAGTGATCGAGATCCTATCTTCACGAGCGAGTTATGGAAGAGTTTACAAGAGGCTGTAGGCACACAGTTATGCCTAAGCACGGCCTATCACCTCCGAACCGATGGCCAGACGGAAAGAGTCAACAGAGTATTAGAAGACCTCTTGAGACTATGCATTCTTGACTTCAGAGGTATATGGGGGGATCATTTACCTTTGGTGGAATTCGCTTACAACAATAGCTACCAAGCCACCATAGGCATGGCGCCTTTCGAAGCTTTATATGGAAGACCGTGTCGGTCACCAACTTGCTGGTGGGAGTCCACAGAAAAGCTCATACTTGGACCAGACATGATTAGGGAAACTTCAGAGAAAGTGGACTTGATATGAAGAAGAATGAAGACTGCCCAAGATAGACAGAAGACTTACGCAGACAAAAGAAGAACTGACCTTGAGTTCGAAGTTGGAGACAAGGTGTTCCTTAAAGTATCTCCTTTGAGAAACGTCGTTCGCTTTGGATCCGCAGGAAAGTTAGCACCTAGATTTGTAGGGCCATTCCCTATCATCAAGAAGATTGGGAAGATGGCTTATAGGGTACAGATGCCCGAAAGATTGGCTGGGATTCGTAATGTCTTTCATGTCTCTCACCTACGGAAGTGCTTACACGAGTCTGCGGAAGTGGTAGAACCAAGCATGCTAGAGGAAGTAGAAGTTGAACGAGAAGAAACTGTTAGGAGAGTTCCAACCCGTATCTTGGGAACAGAAGTCAAAAAGCTACGCAACTGTGAAATTAAGCTCGTCAAAGTTCAATGGAGCGACGCCGAGGAAGACGCAACTTGGGAAACTGAGGACAGAATACGTGCGGCCTACCCTTTTCTTTTCGAGGGTACATCTTTAATCTCTCTTTTCTTAAGTTTATGCTCGTATCTATCTTTTTTAGGTGTATCTCCTCGGTCCTATCCTTTATCCTTAGGTAGAAACCTTTTTGGATGTAAACATGTAATTGAAACATGTTATGGTTGATGGTTGCAAGTGGTTGCTCGTGTATGCATATACACACACTAGGTATTAGATCGGCTCAGTCCCTTTTATTTTGCATATACGTATTTGTATATGGATTGAAACCTGATGTGTTATTATATGGACGTTGCATTTGTATGAATGATTGTGCACTCATGTAGAAAATTTTGAGTAGGAAAAATTGCATACATAATGGAATCATGGCACTGACATAATTTGCATTAAGGAGGTCAACTGAATCAATAGACCGCCTGATTTTGCATTTGATAAGGACATGTACACACACTATGCATATGATCATGAAGCATTAGAAATCTTTTAAGGACAATGGACGCCTGTTTTTGATGGTTGAGTAGATAGGTGATTGGATGGTAGGATATAAGTTCTTCTCTACTTGAAGATTTCGGGGACGAAATCCTAAAAGGAGGGGAGAATGTAACACCCCGTATTTTCTGTTAACGTTATAGTAACGAATTAAACAATACTTAATTTCAAATGTGAGAATTAAGGGAAACGAGTTATGCCATTGCGCTCGTCTCGAAATTCTGCTTGAGATAGAGTCCGAGTTTGCGTGAATTGGACTTCGTATGAAGAAGTTAAGGCCTCCAGAAGTTTCAGAAATTCAAATAAATTCAAACAGCTCAAAACCAGATTCAAAATTCAAAACGGAAGTCAGAAGCGGGCTGGGCGGGAAAATTCCCGCCCAGGACCCAGGTCGACCAGGGGGGTCGACCCTAATGTCGACCTCCCCCTACAGGTCAACCTGGGGGTTGACCTGCCCTCCGGACATATCTGAATTTTGAACGACTGATGACTTGCTACTGAGTCACTAGGGTTTCTGGATGGTCCGGACCTGGTCTGAGTGGCTGTGATTAACCCTAGGTTCATCCGACGGCTATAATTAAGTTGAAATTCTACATAAACAACTCATTACTTAACCTAAAATCACACAAAAATAATCCTAGAACTATCATGCCGTCAGTAGAGAACTTGGAATAGCCGTCACCGCTTTCAATTCTGAATCAAGATAAAA